>CAOLHI010001423.1:0-600000 GCA_948474755.1 Ctenosaura bakeri
TGCTGAGCAGACCTCAACCCCGCCTCAAGCCCATTGCCTAACCCATTTGCTGTCCCCCTCAGAAATGTGCCCACACTTTGGGCTTGAGACAGATCATCATGTGACCAGTAGGCAAAAAGAGATGAAAATATTGTTCTAAGCTATAAGGTTTCTGGATGAATGTGTTATATTCCTAAACAAAGGGCAGCAAGTTGGTCACTAAAAATATACAAGTCATGAGTTGAGTCAGTGCCTCATTTATTGCCAAGTCAAATCCAAGCTGAGTCATTGAGCCCTGTGGCACAGTGGTTAAATGCCAGTACTGCAAGCCACAAGGTTGTGAGTTCAATCCTGCTCGGCTCCAAGGTCAACTCAGCCTTCCATCCTTTCGCAGGTCGGTAAAATGAGCACCCAGCTTGTTGGGGGCATGTATAGAAATGTTTCGAAATACATGCTATTTGTAAGTTGTTCGATCCATATGGAGAGGTGGGATACAAATAAATAAATAAATAAAAACTTAAAATTGACTTGAGTCCAAGAATCAACTCAAGGCTACATCACTGCTGTGAAGCTTCCAGCCTGCACAATTAATTAAATCTGCAAAGGGCCCTTCATGTATCCTATGATATCGGCTAAACCCCACCTCTGGGGGCTATTGGGGAGAAGATTCCCCATTATTTCCTGTCAGAAAGAGAGACAGCATCAGGCATTCCCTTTCCCTGACATTCACTGAACCCTACCCAAACCTGTCCACATGCCCAGTGGGCTCAGCAACCACAAGCACTGGCTAGGAGCACTTTGCTCCACCCCCTCTGCCCCCTTCCTTTCACAGCAATAAAAGAGAAGGAAGAGTGAAGCTGGGTCCCTTACCTACCCCGCCCCCGCCCCATAGCTCATACCATTCAAGAGGATTCCTCACTCCTCTGTAAGCATTTGCAGGGAGGAGCAGACAAGGAAGTCTACTTTCTTCAGATATAGCTTGTACTACACAGTTATAGTGCTGTTATTCCATTTTAATTCACATGGTTCCATCCTGCCATTTATAGTTTAGCTTGCTAACGCCAAGTGTAGGAGTTCATAGACATCCTTCAGATTATATACTCAAACTATTTAGACTTTAAAGATGATCAGTTGAATTTTACATTGGATCCAGAAATAAACAGGCAGTCAATACACCTGGTACAAAATCAGGTCATGTGTTTTGAATGCCTATTGGGCAACTGCATTCTCTACCAGAAGAAGAATCTTCAAAGGTAACCCCTGCACAGATGACATTACAGTAGTCAAATATGAATTATAACCAGGGCACAAATGACTAGAGCAAAGTCTACTTTCTCTAGGTAGGGACACATCTGTTGACTCAAGAGAAGAAAGCTGAGAAAAGCACCCATGATGAGGAACACTGCCTTCAATTTTATGGATAACACCAAGTCAAGGAGTCACCTCAAGCTGTGTGATTGATTCTTCAAGGTGAAGAGAGCTTCATTTTTAAGAGGCTAAGCAGCTTCCTAAATGAAGAAACCCATTTTGACTGACACAGACTGGGAGCTGGTGTTCTTACTGTTGTTGATATGTGTCATTGGGTTAACTGTACCTTATATCATGGGGTTTTCTTGACAATTTTTTTCAGTAGAGATTTGCCATTGTGTTCCTCTTAATATAGCTCACAGTACCTTCCATTCCCTAGTAGTGTTCCATGCAAGTACTAACTAGGCTTGACCCTGCTTAGCTTCCAAGGTCAGACAGGTTAGACAGGTTAGACAGGCCTTGAAGATATTTAGGCAAGCCATTACTTTCAATGAATAAAATAAAATTCAAATAAACAAGATCTTTTTCACTCTGCAGAGAGTACCAGCCAACATGTGGCTTTCCCATGCCGTTGAACAATTCCACAAAGTCAACAGAGATGAAGAATATGTGGCCCTCCAGATGGTGTTGAATGACAACTCCCACTGTTCCACATCATTGGTTATAACAGCTAGGGCTGTTGGGAGTTATAGTCCAATCCCATCTGAAAGGCTACCCATTGCCTAATCTGGATTATCAAGAAGTTACAACATTTGTCTTTACAGAATCCAGCTGTGTGTTTCAGGTGTTCGTTTTTAAAAACCTTTTAGCTCTCACACTATTGAAGTGCTTAACATTTTAATCTAACAATGCAATTCCTATGTGGATTCGGTTTTGGCCACCTTGAAGCCTTTAATTTTAATCTTTTCTGTGCATCCTGTTCTCATACTTTCTTCTTTTTGCACTCATACAAATCAAGACAGCTTGTATCAATAGGAGCTTTTGATTTTCATCTACAGAAAACCTTTAGGGAATATTTTATTCCTTTCACCAGAATACTAATGAAAAGCTCAATTCACTTTCATTGGAAAAAAGTTATTTTCTTCAAGAGAGAAATTTATCAAAAGAAGTTTTATTTGACCCTAGTAACTCAAGGATGTGTTATGCACGCTGATTTGTTTCTAATTTCTCTCATTTTTTTTGCATGTATTTACGTTTAATAAAAAGTAATGAGAGATGCATTTGTGTTTCTTAAAATGAGGGTACCACCTGAAAAATTTTGAGAGCTGTATCAAATTGACATCTTGATTAGTTTCCTCAACAAATAGCCAATTGCAAACCTTTTTTTATATTCCAGAACTTAATGACTTCTAGTGAAGGCAAGACATCAATTGCTAACTTATTCTAATTTCCAATCTTCTATGTGCACCCTGGGAAAGACCTAAAATTGCCCTTATAATTGTTTTGGAGTGCCTGTGGGTGGTCAAGCACTTTCTCAGTCCATCCTCATATTTCAGCCCCATACAAAAGTTGTGAAATAACTTTGCCCTGGAATATTTTAAGGGCAGGGGCTATTAGTTGGCCACCCTTAGCAAAGAAAATTTTTATAACTGCTGTGAGTGATCATTGTATGCTAGTTAAGACTGCTTTAAGATTTACCTTAAGATTTCAGGACAAGGACTCTTTAAATAGAATGCCAAGGTATTTGAAAGAGACGGCCTGTTCTATTTGCTATGTATTAACTAATAATCAGTGATTACCTCTGCTTCTCCCCAAAACTATAACTTTAGTTTTGTCATAGTTGATCTTAGCTTTTCCTCTTCACAGTAGTCAGCCAATTTCACCATTATCCTTTTAAGCCCATCATAAGCATATAACAGAATAGATGTCTTACGTTCCTTTAGAGACAGGGTAAAAGGATTATTATTCCATGGCCTAAATAATATCATTAATATAGAAAGTAAATAAGAAAGGAACCAACAGGCAAGCTTGTTTGACACCTCTCCTTGAAAGAATAGGATCAGAGAGGGAGCCATTCAGGTTCACAGTTCTGTTGGAATGCAATTCAATCAGTAACCTAAGAAGCCATCTGTGGTCTTTATGGAAGCCTTCTTATTCAGGATAAAAGGGGTGTATCAATTTTGCCTAATTGTCAAATTTGTTCAACAGATGGCAGGGGATATTTGAGTATATGTCCAATAAAGTGATTGGACAAGAGTTAGCAGGCTCCCGCCTATTGCCCTTTTTATAAATTGGATAAATTATTCTCTGTTTCCAATTTGGGGGAATAATACAAGTTTTATTGATTTCAGCTAACATATTTTTAGAATTGGAAGCCAACAGTGAACATATGGTTTATAAACTTCTAGAGGTACCACATCCTCCCAAGGAGATTTCCCTAAGTTAATGTGGCAATAAACTGCCTGCATTCAGAAACTGATACAGCAGGTGGCACTGGGAGTGACTCTAAATCAGGAAGTGGGTATAAGTTGTTTCCTTCATGATGCCACCATGTATGGCTAAAAATGTTGGTACCATAGCCTTGCTGGAATATGAGCATCTCAGGAGAAATTGGAGGTCTGGGTACCAATGGAAATTAATTCTCAAAGTTTACTATCTTTTATTTTAAATTCTACAAAGGCCTAGCTCTTTCCATTGAGCTTTGTGGTAAGTAAGTTTTTTTCCCTTCAGAAACTTGTTACTCTGTTTACTGGGGGTCCTGGGAGGGACACCTAAATAATCTTACAATTACAAAAGATGGGGAAATTAGTCAAGAGCACTGGATGGCACTATGAGAGGCAGGGTAACGCAGCAGGATCTTGTAACCCAATGTTTACGGAGTCAGGCCAAGTCAAGAAGCAAACCGTGTTGGAAATAATGAATGATCTTTATTAAATACAGGCACACAATGTAAACAACACACGCACACAGATAACTACGGAAAATAAAGGTTTGAGTAGGATAGCGGGATTCTCAGAGGGATAGTTGATTCGGGTGATACGAAACCTGTTCCTGAAGCCTGGAAAGAAGATAGAGAGCAATGCTGGGGTGCGATGTATCTCAGCACGTGGAGCTGAGGGGAGCTCACCAAGCAAAGCAGCAGCAAGGCTGGATGGAACTCAGGAGCGATCCAAGGAAGGTCTTGGAATCAGGGGTTTTTATAGAGAGAAATGTAACTGCAGGCTATTCCGTACTTGGGGAAAACAATGAGTTTCGGGCTCGAGACAAAGCTTTGGAAAGGTCAAAATTTAGCATGATTGAGTTAAGTCTGAATTGACAAAGAGGAAGCCAGTATGCAAATGCTCAGTGCTTGGCATTTGAGTATTCAGCTTGCCAGGGTGCCTGTTCAGGGCAGGGAGTCCTTTGTAAACAGCGTGCATACATAATGAGGGTGTTTGCAGAGAGGTCTCCTAAAGCACAGGTCTGACTATTTCTGGCCTGCCTGGGTGGAGAGAGGAATGTTCAGCAATTAGTGGCCGAGCCTAGTTCTGTGCTTGTCCGGGGGCCTCACAAAGACGAGGAGAGGGGTGGTAGAAGAGAGCCAAATTATTGATATCAAAATGATATCTGGGGGTATCTCCAAGTAGGTCTAAACTGCAGTAACAAACTGCTTGTATTTACAACAAAACTGGATTAATAGTTGAATTAAAATGTCAAACTTGTCTTTCCTGACATTATTTTACAGTTTCCTTAAGCATTGATGCATGAATCTACATTCCTGGTTGAACCAGCCCTTCCTATTAGCTCCTCTATGGGATTAACCAACTATAGTCAAACAAGGATTCAGCAGTGAACTAATATGTTTGTGAATATATATATATATGGCTGGTAGTCTTGCAAAATGTCTTTGTTGAAGAAGCTGCTGGGATTACAACAAATATTTGATTTTTTTTCCTAAGTCAATGCTGTATCTAAATCAATGTTTGACATTAATAAGACCTAGAAAATTATGGTTTGTGACTTCCAAGTGAGATTATGGCAAGCTGAAAGCCCCTCTTGGAAGGTTCTGTGAAAGTGAAAGCAGCAGAAGGCAAGTTCCAGCTGGTGATTCTCTTCCCAGAGAAGGGGAGAATGCAGTGATCACAAACAACTGGTCCTGAAAACTTGCTAAGTTGGCAGGGACTGTAGAAGTCATTTGCAAGTGAAGTGGATGTGACTGCTCATGTCACTGTATGCAAAGCCATAAAGGAAAATAAGCAAAATCTCACTTTCCTTACTACCTTTTAATAACATTTGGAAATTTTTGAGTTATAATCAAAAGAGATCTTCAATTCAGTGACTTAGTGGCTACATTTAATACCTCAGTGAGTTTCCTGCTGTCTGTATTAATACAAATGACTTAAAGGACTACTTTTAAGACTTTTAGGATCACGTTTTAAAAGTTTAACAAGGGTGTGAGCTAAAAAAAAATGTACTTCTAAGTGGAAATGGATATAATAATTCCACAATTTGAAAAAGTACCTT
Organism: Ctenosaura bakeri; assembly: GCA_948474755.1. NCBI lineage: Eukaryota > Metazoa > Chordata > Lepidosauria > Squamata > Iguanidae > Ctenosaura > Ctenosaura bakeri. The sequence continues at coordinate 5,731 of CAOLHI010001423.1, forward strand.
TTTAATATGGAAGATTGATTGTTTTTTCCAATGCTCTGCAAGCAAAATTAAGGAAAGAAATCACTTTGCTTTGGGAAAGTGGTCTAGTTTTGTCTGGGAGAGGTATCCCATTTAAAGCAATCTGAACAACAAGAGAAATTGAATAGCCACACTGTGTTGTTCAACACTGTAGTAGAGAAGTCACTGTGGAGACAAAAGTATTAACCCTATATGTGTCAACTTTTTGCTTAAACAGAATAATAGTCATGACTCAGCTCCCAGAAAATGAATGTGATTGTGTTCTGGCAGGAGATTCAGAAGGAAATTGAATTGATAAACTATCCTAAGAGTGCCAGATTATTCAGGGATGATGTGATGGAAATTAAAGAATCAGATGAAGAAGAGATGCTGAAGTATGGAGCAAAAATTGTGGAGGAGTCGGTGCAGCCAGACCAAGATTATTTTGATTCAGAAGTGATCCTTGTGGAGCTAGAAGATAATACTGGGTTTATTGCAAATAACAGAGAAAGGAATTACATTGGACCTATGAAAAAGGGGTGGAATGATTTCCCTGGAAGACATTTGAGATGTTGCAAGGAAGAATGCTGCAATCTACAATAAAGTCATCCAAGAAAACAGCATCAAAGAGGGAGGGAGTCCCAGAAAGATACTGAGGGAGAGGAAGACAAAGACTGCAAGATTTTCATGATGTTTTGTGGAAGGATGTTTTCATCTCATGTTTTTGATGAGAGATGCTCAGTTTATGCAATTGCAAAGGTCTGGCAAAACTCGAAAGTTAAATTTAATATATGAATGAGCTAAGAAAGAATGAATGGGTTCAAGGATTGTAGGTATCCTGTAGCTCAATGTTTGATGTGGTTTCAATGTAAAGGAAATTGTTAAAAATAACGCTTGGAGGGGAATCTATGAAACCTAAGAAACTGTTTAAAATGTTATTAAGCATGATCTATATATGGGTTGGAGGGATATTATGAGAGCAAGGTGTCTCTTTTTGGAAATAGCTATGGAAAATGTAAAGGGTAAAAAAGAAAAAAATCTTTATGATGAAGTTGAGTTTTCTTTTTAGGGTGGCAAAGCTGGAAAAGAGTCAGAGGGAAAGAGAATAGCTGGGAAAGTTGTGTTAGTGAAGATGAAAGGATTTACTATTTGATGTTTTGCATTACAATAGATGATAGTTACATTAGAATGTGAGAGGTTAATTTGTTTAGCCTTATTTAGGAGGATAGTAATAGTAGTTTTTGTTAAAGAATATTAATTCTTCATGAATTTCTGTAGAAAATATACTTAAGGATTTATAAGTTTGGATTTAGATATTAGTAAGTATATGCTATAGAAACAAGGATGAAGAAATACTGTGATAGATTAGAGAGATAATGGCCCTTTTCACACGAGGCAAGGGAATCGCTCTGCGACTCTCCCTGCCTTTTTTTTTCTGTGTCTGCGCTAACGCGGACTTTCACTTATGAAGTTCCGCACGGCTCTAGGGTGAATCCGGCTAGCGTGGGTTAATAGATCCACACTATCTCCTCTATGGCCACTCCCACTAGTCTCCTTACCTCGCCCCCTTCAGCTGTGATTGGCTGTTTTTTAAAAAAAAAAATGCTTCCGTGCGTCATTACATACGTGCCCACATACATACAGCCACCTAGGTCCTCCCATGACGCCTCCCACCGCCCTTCCTTCCTTTGAAGCTTCTGGAGCGAGATCACTTTTGTGCTTGAGTGCTTTTTCTCAGCTCCTCTTTCTGCTGTTTTGTGCTGGTTTTGCAATGGAAGAAGAGGGGATGACCAACGTTGCCAAGGTCCCATTGCTCCAAAAGATACCGTGAATACAGGGGTTTGAGTGCTGGACTACAGAAGACCAGAGTTCAGATCCCCACTCAGCCGTGGAAACCAACTGGGTGACCTTGGTCAAGTCACATTCTCTCAGCCTCAGAGGAAGGCAGTGTTGGCAAACTTTGCCATTAATCAATTTTCAGATGGAGACGTACGCCTTCGTTTTAGCTGGGGAGGGAAGCGGTTGGGTCACTTGCAACAGAGGGCGTTCCACCCACCCACGCTCCCCGCTGGGATTCGGTCCAGGGGTGACCAAATGCCACTCTCTCCAGACGCTGGACTGCAGCTCCCAGCATTCTTCTCCATGGCCTATGCAGTTGATTTGGGGCTGCTGGGAGCTGCAGTCCGCCAGAGGGGTACCTGCACCTGCAGAGGAGCATGCATCCTTCCCCCGCTCCTCTGGATGCCTCTGTGGCACTGTCAAAGCCTGCCACGCCCAGAACTACACTTTCCGGCATGCTTTGGGAAGAGGCCGGTGACGCCTACCGGGTCTTCCGAAGACAGAGCAGCGCAGTAACCAATGGAGCGCCCGGTGCGGCGCGGCTCATCCAATAGGGAGCGCCCAGGGGCAGTGGAGGCGGCCACGGCAGCAGAGCCCGGCGGGAGAAGCCTGGGGAGGTGAGAAGGGGGAAAGCTGCAAGGGCGGGGGTACCCGCAGCCCTCCAGATTGGGGCTGTACTGCAACACCCAGCATCCCCAACCAGCAGGGGAATGCTGGGAGCTTTCGTCCAACAAAATCGGGGGAGGGGAGGACATGAATCCCCCTCGTTGGCTGAGATAGAAGTTAGATAGGTTGAGGGGGCGAGCTTGTTAGTCTCGGGACTACGATTCCCAGCGTCCCCTATGAGGAATGCTGGGAGCTGCAGTCCAAACACAACTGCAGGGTTCTATGGTCCCCACGCCTCGTTGGCACTTCGGTCCTTACCCCACCACCACCACCGCCTAAACATTCTCTGGTTTCAAAGTAAGCTGAAACCTGTTTCATTTGAGCTGTTTATACTGCTGCTGGACTACAGCTCCCATCGTCTGGTGGCCAGTCATAAGGGATGCTGTGAGTTGGAGTCCAGCCACATCCCAATAGTCGCATGATTCCCACGGACACCGCAAGGGTGGAGATGTGTGCAGCCCTCCAGATGGCGCTGTACTGCAATGCCCAGTATCCACGGCCAGCAAGGAAATGCTGGGGATTTTCATCCAACAAAATCGAGGTGTTGGAAAGGATATGAATCCCTCCTCCCTGACTCCTAAGGTGCCATCTGAAGTCAGATGAGGGGGAGAGCTTGTCAGTCTCGGGACTACAATTCCCAGCAACTCCTATGTGGGATGATGGGAGCTGCAGTCCAAAGACAACTGCAGGGGTCTATTTTCCCCATCTCTAGCTTATTTTTTATATGGGGGAGGCATTTCAGCTTGGGAGTCCCCCCCCCAATATACCCTTTCTGATTTCAAAATAAGTTTTTTTAAAATCTTATTTTATTGGCATTTAGGTCCTTGAGCTCTTCCCTCCCCCAAAAAAAATCTCTGGTTTCAAAACAAGTTGAAATCTATTTCGTCTGAGGTATATAAGCAGCAGAGGCGGACACTGAGTGGCTCTCCAGACCCTGTGTTCCAATTCCAGGAGAAAGGCAGCCTACAAATATAATAAATAAATAAATTAAATTAACTTTGAAACCCACCCCCCAAATAAAACTGTAATAAAAATGAAAAACTGATTAGTAAAAAGTGTATTATTGGCCAGGACATTTTTACTTACCTCCAAAAATGTGGCCAGCACATTTTCACTTGCTTCTATCCAGCTAATCCATTCTGCCACCCCTCTCTGGATGGTGTTGGATGGCAACTCCCATCATCCTCCCCCTTGGCAATGAAGGCACTGCTGGTGGATGTTGGAAATAACATCTGGAAATGGCTGCCCTGAAATAATCAGAGATTTTGAAATAGGAAGCAAACAGGGGCTCTGCCGTGAGGCTACTTGGGCAGATATCGGGGAAATTGCCAAAGAGCATTGGGAGAACTTGCTTTTTGAAGAAGGACTACAAAACTCATGATCCCCCTCAAGCGAAGCAAACTTTCCCAATAGCGGCAGGTGCTGGGAGCTGTAGTCCACCCTAGCCCTCTGAAGGCACTTTCCAAGCCTCTGGGTCTTCACCCCACCTCTGCACTGGCTTGGGAAGCCAAGACGGCTGTTTAAACCAATTTTAAGAGGAACTGCAGCTACCATAATCCCCCTTCTGAGCAGGCTGGCTGGCCGAAGGTACTGAGAGCTGCTGTCCAGACAGAATTTTCTTTGAATTCCAAACCCTCAATTCTCCTTGCTCCCTTCGGCCCGTTATGCCCCTTGATTCTGAGATGGCTGTTTCCCCCATGGTTTGACAGCACTGGCAGAAGGGTGGTCCCGATTACCCCCAGGAGCCCCTGCCCCTCTATGGGTCTGTGGCACTTCTTTTGTTTCACAGTCTTCCCATCCTGGCCAGAACCTGTCCTCCATGAAACTCAGGGCTGTGAACAAATTCTCGCCCACTGCCACTGATCACAACAACCCTGCAAGGGAGGCCAGAAGGAGTGTCTGGCCAGGAAAGACTCCATTTCCCATGTGTCCCTGCGGGGAGAGAGTAGCACTAATTGCTCTACCCATGCATTTTTCCCAATTCTTACCGGCCACGCTCGCCAGTGTCATGTTGATGATGGTGCCAGCCCCTTTTCTGCCGCTGCAGAGATCCAGACTTGGAGCAATGGATCCAAACTTCAGGAATAGTGTCTGGCCAGGAAAGACTCCACATCCCATGTGTCCCTGGGGGGGGAGGGCAGTGGTCATTGCTCTCCCCATGCTTTTTTCCCCACGCCCCATGTGTCCCTGTTGCTTTTGTGTGAGACTTCCTAGAGTGCTGAATGCTGAATGCTGGCTGAGGGACAGGGGAAGCGTTGCCCACTGGTCAAAGGGTTTTATAATTGCCACCCAAAAGACCACTTGTCCCATCTCTCTCAGGGCAGAGAGATGGGTTTTAGAGTGCCTACCCCACAGGAAAGACTGCATGTCCCATTTCTCCCTGCACAAGGTCATGTTGATGGTGTTTTTGAAGGAGCAATAGTATATTGCCTTTTATAGGAGCTGATTTTCCAGGAAGGGTAAAGGGAAGGGAAAATATTGTAGGTCCCATACAGCATGCAAACCAACATATGGAGGCTATTTTAAAAATAATTAAGGGGGATACGAGCGTGCAATCAGATCAGGGGAGAGAACAGGCAGTCTTTTGTTTTGATATGAGGAAGGAGAAAGCATTCAGCAGTACCCCCCCCGAAATAGAAGCCCCCCAACCGCATACCCCCAGCCTCCAGAACTGCCAACAGCTCAATGCCCACATGCAAAACTTATTTTAAACTGATTAAAACATATTCATTTTAATCCAAACCACCTACCTGCAATCTTTTTTCTTGCTGTAGCTCTCTTTCCGAGGCTTAAAAAATGGCGCCGTCCTGTTCTTTGTGGGGCGGGACCAACCACTGAAGCTGTTCACGCCCACAGCCCGCCCTCCACTGATCTCATGCGCACATTGGTGCGTATCTGCGCTTCTACACAAATGAGCACGTACACAATGGCGCCCACTCCACGGTGTGTATGACCTCCGTTAGAGGTCGCACTGCCCCGTTTTAATTACCCCGTGTGAAAAGGGCCATAGTTTGATTATATACTTTAATAATTGCTGGAGAAGACTGGAAGTCACTATTTTTTTTATTTTTTTCCTCCTTTGTTCTTCTATTGATATCTTTTTTAATTTTTATCTATTCCTGTTTTTCTTTTTTCTTGATTTTTCCATTTTTTTCTTGCGCTATGTTGTTGCGTTGTTTAAAGTTTTAGATATATCTAAAATGTTAATAAAAATTATAAAACACATGAAATTTATGGTGTTACCAAAGGTACATTGCATACAGAAAATAATATAACCAGTGGCAAATGGCCACTCTCAGATCTGTAATGTGTGTGTGTGCGTAAGGAATCAGAAAATAGATCAGGTGGAAAGAAATGGGGGCAGGGCGAGGACAGGTCATTTCCACACTACACTGTTGTAGTGCTATTATTCCATTTTCAAAATCCTGTGGAATCCTGGGGTTTGCAGTTTAGGGAGGGGCATTTAAAATTCTCAGCCAGAGAGTTCTTTGGCCTCAGTAAACTACAAACACCAGAATACCACAGGATGTTGAAAGTGGAATAATAGCACTATTACAGTGTAGTGCAGAAATCACCATAGTTCAGGGAAAGAAAGAGAGGTAACGTGTGTGTGTGTGTGTGTGTGTTAACAGAACGAAAGGAAGAAGAAACAACCCTGTTGAGAAGGATGCAATGGCAATGGGGTTGCCTGCAAGCAAGGCAGAGAGAGGGAAAGGGCAGCTGAAGGAGGGCAAGCTGATAGAAGGAAGGACTGCTGATGGTGAAGAATGGCTGGAGGAAGCCCCAGCAGTGTGAGCGAGGCTGCTCCTCCCTCTTGCACCCACCTTCACTCTTGGAGAATAGCATGGAGGCAGCTGCTTCTCCTTTCCACCACAGAACCAAGTAAAATCTCATAATGGAAGGCCAGCTGGAAGTATGGGAGGAGAGGCACAGATGGACCAGCACTTGGTGTGTTGCATTTGGTATATAATTGAGGCTATTTCTACATACTAAATACAGGCTGTGACCCTGCAGACAAGGGTTTGATTTGCTGCTTGGCCAGGGAAACTCACTGGGTGACAGTGGGTGCATCACACACTCTCAGCCACGGGAAAACCTGGTGGTAAGTTCACATTAGGGTTGCCATAAGTGAGAAACGACTTGGAATGCGCATAACAACTGCAATACTCATTGCTCAGGTGGCACTGTTGAACTGCAGACGTTGGGCCAAATGGTCCTTTGCCCTGAGAGCAGAAAGGGGTTTTGGCCTGTGGCCCGCTTGTCAGAGTTCTGATCCAAGCCCTCTGGTGTCTTGCCGAGAAAGAGATTTATTCCAAGATGGAGTGAAAGAGAATTGGGAGTTCCTAACTGCAGGGATGGGGGTGGAATCCATTAAAAGGGTGGCACCATCACTCTTACATTCAACCGTGTGTCGAGCATACTTGCACACTCAGGTGGTGAGTGCCAAATGTTTTGTAGCCAGAATGCAGCCACTGAGAAGTGGAAGGCAGATATTCAACATATTTGGGCATCCAGCCCCGTCACAACGCCTGTATGGATTTACAGACGTGCGAAAGGGCGTCCCTGCAGATCGGGCAGGGGGCGGGATTTCGGGCTGGTGAGCTTCTCCGATTGGCGGAGAGGCTCCGCCAGTCAAAATCCACCATTTTGAGCGCTGCCGGGCGCCAAGGACGCCGCGGGACGCTGCTGCGTGTACAGCAGCGAAATGCGCTGCTCCGCGTGGCAACGGAACAAGGTGAGTCCCGTTTTGGTGTGGTTTGCCCCGTTCCACCGCCCGCATGTGAAAAGGGCCTGAATTATTGCCATTCTGGTTTATTTCTCTCGCAATTAACCAGTATGTTCCCCCTTTGTCTTATTGGAAGAGAAATAAACCAGATGAGCAGTTCCATCTGAGTTAACACATCACAATAAAGAAGCCACATGGTAAAGCTCTTTAGTTGTTTAGCCACTCCTTATACACGCAAAAACAATAAACTGTCAACCATGAGCACCAGCACACCAGGGTCCCAGCAGATTTGTTTTGTAAATACAAAATCTTCAGCAAAGTTTCTGCAATCCAGTTACCTCAAAATCTTCCAACTGAATTTGGAAGCTTTTATAAGCAAGGCATGTGTCCTACTGATGAACTATACCCCTTCCCAAGATTTAGATATGTGACTAACTGGAAAATCCCCAAACCAGCAGTGGAAAAACATAACAGCTCTCTGGAGTGTCAGATCTCTATCTTCAGCCCAGGCTCTTCTGACAGACCATGCCCACCTTCTTTAGCCTTGCACCCAAATCCCCCAAATACAAACCCTCATGTACAGAGCAGGGATTTAAAATTTCCCCCCTGAAATCCACAATCTGGAAGACATTGTTCCACACTGTTCTGGTCTTCTGTCTTCAGTTTTGGAGGCTTTTGGACATGTCCTGTGCTCTCCGATCTTGTCTCCAACTTCAAATTCTATGGGAGAATTCAGTCTTTATCTCTGTGCTGTTGCTGACCCAAATCTGGATGAACTTTGTGCTAGATTACTGCTTTCTGTAATGACATTTGTGCTGGAATTTCACTGGGAGGCGGGTTTTTATTTATTTATTTATTTGTATCCCGCCTCTCCATATGGATCGAGGTGGCGAACAACTTACACATAGCATGTATTTCAAAACATTTCTATACGTGCCCCCAACAAGCTGGGTACTCATTTTACCAACCTGTGAAAGGATGGAAGGCTGAGTCAACCTTGGAGCCGGGCAGGATCGAACTCACAACCTTGTAGCTTGCAATACTGGCATTTAACCACTGCGCCACCAGGGCTGTGGTTTTTTCTGTTGTTGGAGCTGAGTTTGGTGACTGTTCCACTGGATCTGTGTTGTGCTACTGACTTAAAGCCTATTATAGGCATAGGGTTTGCACCTTTGGTAACTCTTTTAAAGTTCAGACTGATGCCTGAAGCAGACACTACCATGGTAATATCAGAGTTTCCATCCTCCCTTATTTCATTAGTCTAAAAAAACACGCTTGTTCTTCCCTTCAAAGATCAAGATTTGGGCACATATTAATCAGATTGGCAAATGAAAAACATCAAAGAGAATGGAAACACTGTATTACAACCTAGACAGATCATTTTCTACATAACATAAAGGTCACTGTGCTGATAAGATTATAATTGAAATTTCAGGAATGTACACTCTCTCACTACACAATGAGCTTACCCACAGTAACTTCAGTGCAGGAAAACAAACAGATCTCAGAAGCAAATCACTGTAAAAAATTTGATGAAGAGTCTCAAATACACCTCTTTTCTCATTCAAACTCTCTTTCCTTCTCTCTGTTTCCTACCATGTCTAAATCATATGCTCTTCAAGTTACTAGCCTACCTTCCTGCTGTCTATATTACTTTGCAAATTTCATCATCAATGGAAGCACCATGTTTAACAAAGAAGTAGCAACATTGCTTCACATTTTATTACACCATACATTGTACAATCAGCTTTTGTACTAAATTTTGTCTGTATCTGTATTTTTCTGTAGTACTTCAATGGGCAAGGAGATATCCATGTGAGTGTTTTGTGTGCAAACACTGGTCAAAAGAGAAACCACGCAGCCAAGCTAAGGATATGCATTATCTTGCCTTTAAAGTATTTAATTATGGCATAATAAGCAAAAACTCTACATTTAATTCCTAACTTGCACTAGATGAAATGAGGAAAACATGATGCCTTCTGAGACCAAACAAAGGTGATGAGTGTCAGAACTGGAGCCAACACAGGATCAGTCCAAAAAAAAAATCCAAAATATTAACATACTCAGTGAATCCCTCAGAATCACAGAAGTAGACACACTTTTTAAATCAAGTTTTAAAAGATGCGCACGCACACACGCACACACAACATGCTCAGTTAAGCATGCTTACTAGCTATGGAATGTTGTTAGCTGGAAAAGAAGACATGGGAAGCGATGGGAGAATGGAATGGAGCACACCAGAGTAGGCCTGGTGAGTTGGCACTCTTATTAGAAAGTAAGCATAGACTGCAACATTTTGTTATTGATAACCATTTGTTTTGTTTGCACTGGAAAATTTCCCAGGATTTTTATTGGAAATTTTACTAGGCTTTTATTTTTTTTAATTGTATATTTCTCCAATGATGCCAAATGAGAACACACACACACACCTAAAATTGCCAAGCAAAATGATCCAACGGTGTTTAATAAGAACCCAGCTAAATGGTTTAGGAAGGCAGACACAGTTAGAGATGAAGTTTCAATGTTTTATTCAAGTTGGGGTTTTTTTTTATTTTAATTGGTGTCCGGTACAGCATTTGGGGGTCTAGCTCCACACACAAAAAAAATGGAAGACTGAAGATGTACCCATTAAAATTGCTTCTTTAAAAAAAAAAGGAAGGAAGGAAGAGAGGATAAAATAAAGTCCATTTTGTTTAATGCAATGCCACTAGGTGATTACGATTACAAAGACTTCTCCCTGCTTATCGCTGTGTCGTACAAGCTTTTCCATAATTAGTGCAAGGGAAAGGATCCACAACACAGGATGTGAATTTTAAGTAGTGTTGGCTGCATCACATCAAACTTTCTATACGCCAAGGTTAAACAATGTGAATACTCTAAAGCACTCCAAGGACAAGCTTTTGGTGTAAAGAGAGAGCTGTAGGTGTGGGAGGGAGAACTAAGTAAGACTTAAAACATGGATGATGCACTTGCCTAAGCTTTATCAGACAAATCTGAACACTCCATCGAAGAACAAAAGCCTGATTCATTCAGTGACAGGAACTTCTGTTTTCTGAGCACTGTGCTGCACTGACATAGATTTCAAATGTGTATTCTATTACACTAGCTGTTTTCTTAAGAAAACAAGAAGGAGAGAATCAGACCTCCATAAAACAGGTGGCAAGAATGGAACTCCAAAAAGCAACATTCCCCAAAGAACTAGAAGTGGAAAAATATATTTTCACCTTCTCTGAAAAATACACATTGTGAAGCATAGCCTTCTTTAACCAGGTTCAACATGACTGACATATGGCAATAATTGCATCCCAGACATAAAACATTGAAAAGTACACTAAATTCAGAAGGTAGCTATACTGTAAAGTATTTTAGAATCAAGTAATGGAACAATCCCTTCTTTTATGCTTCGAATTCCAGTCCTAGACCTAGCTTGTGGCCACCTGCATTGACATTCTTCCCATCCAACAAAGCCGACAATGTCAGTTTGATACCTGTATAGGCAAATGGTAAGAAGAAGAAGAAAAAGCATTAAATAATTAGAAACACGAGGAAATATCATATATTTTGATTTGGAGATGCCTTAAGAACAACTCAACATCTATGCTCACTCTTAACTGATATATATACACTTAAATTATAATTTTTCTGATATGCAACAGAGGTTCAAACAAATTCAACTTACTAGAAACAATGGTAGTCAATAAAATTATTGTGTACTTTAAAAAAAGTTACCACTATCAGCAGAACTGCACCTCAGCTCCCCTTTTAAGAATTTGAGATTTAATCCAAGCCAATGACAGTCACAAGACCTGATCATGTTTAAGTGAAAGACTGGTCAATTTTATCTACTTTATATTTAATATTACCAATAAAAGGCCTTAAGTTAGTTCAGTTTCTAGCAAGTAACATCATGGAGCCAGAGGGCACAGTATTTGATGGCTTTCAGTAACAGATCAATGGATCTCCAATGGAATATTAATAAACTGATCAATCACCAGGGGCATAAGAAAATAATAATTCTAATTTTCTTTGGCTCTTTTTTAATGAGATCAAGAAGATTCTGTTTAAATACATACATGACAAGCTTCTTACTAAAAAAATTTTCTTTCAACAACTTATTTCTAAATGATTCCGTAGACCTATTTACACATCTGTAAGATTTAGTTTAAAAAAAGGTATAAGCTGTAAGCTAAAAAGCTAATAAGCTAAAAAGAGACAAAACGTCTCTAGAGAAATGCATGCTGTTTCATGTGATTTGGTTACTGTTATCCATGATAATGTTTAGAAAAAATAAATTCTCACTTATGTTCAGAAGAGGAGAAAAAGGCAGGGTGATGTCATTGTAAATTTATCTGCATTTGAAGGAAAATGTGAACCACTATCTTGCTTTGTCTTTCTTAGTATCACAAGATGATCATTTTTAGAGAGGAGGCAAACGAGCTAGTAGTGCTTTGAGATAGAAAGCTTTCTAGAAATTCCTTCCCTTTACCCAGCCTGTATCACTTGCCGTTAACTTCCTAATGAAGCATTGCCATCTGTCCAAGAATGTATATTGTTAAAAGTTACTTTTTGTTTCACACAATTCAAAGAAAACTCTTCATGCACATCTCCATATTCTCAAAATTAAAGCATAACCATTTCTTAGAAGGCAATGCTGCAGAATTTGAAAAATTTGTTCACTACTCTGAAAATTTTGGGGAAAAAAACACATATGCACACATCTTTATTAGAAGATACGATGTTTGAAAAGAAAAGTACATTTGAATAAACATAATTCTGCATGCACATACCTGGCTTCAGAGTCTGAGTATATCCTAAACCGATCAGACTGGAATTATTCACTTTAGCCTGCAAAACAAAGTGAGCATATCTTAGACATTACTCTGTACAAGTTCTTGTTGCATTGCAGACAAAACTGAGAATTTATTTGCTGTTCTGAACATGAAGCTCCCTCCCATTCCAGTGAGGGATATATAAGAATGTGTTACTCTCTTTTGTAATATGGATGCCACCATGAGAAATATGGCAAAAAGAGATGCATAGCCCAGACATATCTGTTTGAAAATAGGCAAAATGAAAGGCAACACTAAATGAAAACCAACTGAGGATTAACTAAGAAACTGACTTTATGGCCAGAATCTGTCTTTATGGCCACTGGACTGTTATAGCACTATTATTCCACTTTCAACATCCTCTGGAATCCTGGAATTTGAGGCCCCTCCCAAAACTGCAAACCCCAGGATTCCAGAGGATGTTGAAAGTGGAATATAAAAATACCGTTGACACCAGAGATACTTCTGTTGAATATGTTACATCAAATGACAAAAGAACAAAATAAATACAAGAATGGTATACTGTACATGGTATCAGCAGCAAGAAATTTATATGCTAAATACTGGAAAACGAATAAAGTTCCAGAAATAGAGGAGTGGCTTATTAAAGTTCAAGAATATGTAACTTTAGATAGCCTATCGAGAGCGATGAGAGGAGAAAAAAGAGGAAACAAAAAGACTGAAATGATAGAAATTAAGAGATATATTGAGGAAAACTGGGAAAAGATCTGTAATGAGTAATGAAAGAACTAGAGTAAGGTATAAGGTAGTAAAGACAGGAGAGCGAAAGGTACATTTAAAATATGATTAATGGGGAAGATAAATGTTTGACGAGAATGATTTTAATATAATGTAAAAAACTGAGTCAAAAAAAACTAGGAAGTGAAAGAGATAATGAGAAACGGAGAATATTTCTTTCTACTGTTTGTGTGAAGAATTTAAGGTTATTGATAATGTAAATATTGTAATTTGTTAAGATGTTTGTAATTTGTTGTTAATCTTAATAAAAATATATATTAAAAAAAAAAGAAAGTGGAATAATAGCACTATAACAGTCCAGTGCAAAAATGGCCTATGAAGACTGTGGTAAAAGTTTCTCCTCTTTTCTCTCAAGATTTCTTTCCTTGCTTTCAGCTCATTTGATAAAGAAACAATTTTGTGAAGCAAAAAAGGAAGCAATCATGAAGAAATATAGTCATGAAAATGGGTATCATCTGTTTAAGCCCTGAAAGTGGTTTTGGGACTTAAGAGTTAAGTAGTCAATTTCAGTCATGGAACCAATCTCCAATAAAATTTTAAAAAATAAAATAAAATGTATTTACTTACTGAGAAAGATGCATCTGGATCAAGTTGATATCTGGCTGCTATCCCAAAGCGAGTGTTGCTATTTCCAGCTGTCCAAGCAAGATTGACAGCCGTTTCCAATTTATCATTCACTTTCTGATAAATAGAACCTCCAAATTCTGTACCATCATTCCTAAACAAAAAACAGAAGGTTACAGCAAGTGAAAGATTTCTCTTGATGTGCCATCACTGTTTCTTTGGATAATGTATTAAGAAGTCACAAGTAGAAAACAGGAGAACTGTGGTCCCCTCTCAACCTGTTATCACAGTTATGATATGTCTGGTGAGAGCACTAGATATCCTTTTGGTATCAAATAATTTGGCCTTGCTGGACCTCTCTTTGCCATCTCACTCCACGTGTTTGCTAGAGGCCTCCTGGACGAGCACGTATGAGTGCGGCCGTTAATGACTGTACATTCCAAAACCCCATTCAGGCTAGCAACTTAAGCCTCTCTGTTGCTTTAGGGAAAAACCTCCCTGCAAACCAGCTCTGCTCGACTCGGAGTTACACAAAGCTTTGCAGCCAAGAGCCAAGCCATTCCTTTGTATTGGGCTATCAACGTACCGACCACGCTATTGTCATCAAGACCAAAACCAATCATGTTAAACTTGACCTTTTCCAAATCCTTTGTCCAGCTCCAAATCTCCTTTGTTCTCACCGAGCATAACATAGCCTGTAGGTAAACTCCACCCTATAAAAGGTCCCCACTTTTGGGAGTACTTTGGATCACCCTGGACTTCCATCTAGCCTTGCTGCCGGCTTGTCTAAGGAGCTCCCCTCAGCCAGCCACGCTGAACTTTCTTCCCCGGAACCCCATCTTTTTCTCCAGGACTACAAGACCAGGTGTCGTATTACCCATCCCTAAGCTCTCCATTTCTGCTTCCGAGTTAGCTAGTGTGTGTGTTATTTGCTGTTTATCTCTCAATAAAACTGTTATTTTTGTTACTTTTAAACTTGCTCACCTGCTCTCTGACCTGAAGTCGTAGACATTGGGGTAAAAGATCCTTGCTAAAGTTACCCTGCCTCTCGTTCAGCTAACAGAGTGCTCAAGCTAAATTCCCCCAACTTGTGTTTTATTTGGTAATTTGGGCGCCCCTCCCGGGACCCCCAACATACAGGGTAACAAACTATGCCATTTTTTTTTTAAGGAAGCTATTTCAAAATATTTAGAATGATCCCTTGCTTAAACTTTCACACATAACAGAAGTTAGATAATCCTTCAAAAAATGAATATGAAAGTTTTGAGTGATCCACAAAGGCATCTCCTCCGCACAGCAATGCCTTGGTATGACATTAATGTTTGCTTAGTTTGTGACATGTTGGGTGTATTTTTGCTAATGGGTGTTGCTGTAGCCTCCCAGTTTCACTGACTACTATAAAGAGTGGTACTTCCCATCTTTACTTTCTCCCACATTTTTTTTAAAAAAGGAGAGAAGTGCAAAAAAAATCCTGAATGTTCTGCACTAAAAGTATATTTTGCTTCCTTGAAATTTTCACAGCAAAATCCAAAAACATGAAAAAATATTTGAAAACACTTTTCTAATTAACCTGCAAAAAAGTATTTTTTTCATTCCTGTTGGTTACAAGAAGTAAACTAAGATTTACATCCTTTTGTAGTACCAGAGAAGTTGCTTCACTGACTTCTTTTGAAAAAAGGTCACGTCACATCATCTTTTCCCAGGAGGCAGCATCTTTGTCATTGGGCATAACTCTGCTCAGAGGACGGAGTCACTAAAAGCAGCATTCGTATGGGGGAACCTTCCAGGATAGGGAAAGTAGAAGTGCTGTGATATAGTAAGGGTTCATTAGCCCTGTGAAGGAGTGGCCACCTGGAGCCTTTTTAAGTTGGTTCTTTTTATCTTTTGATTCTAGGAGGAAAAGGGGAGGACTCTACTAAAGAAAACCACTTCACTGAGTGTTAAATAGCTCATTTGAAAATTGAGCAGATGTCTGTAGAATGGTGGTGGTGGAGTTCTCTTGGCTTAAGCCAGCACTACTGAGATCATCAGTGTGAACAGAGGGCAGTCCAGCCTCTGTGTGTACTCCCATTCTGAGATCTCCTCACAGCAATTTTCACATTGTTCATAACAACAGCAAAAGTTTGAGAACCAGTGCTGTATTTTGTACAGCTACTGCATACGATATTACTCTGCAAGCAAGGATTTTTGAATGTCCATTCCACTAGTTAATGCTATGGTCAGTGGAGGCTGGTGAGTCATATGTCAGTGGGTGCCCTGACAGCAGGAGCCATGAACTTAGCTTCACAGATAGGTTCAGCACCTTGGATGGTTCCTCTAAAGTTCAGACTAAAACTAGTAAAGGATTCACTGTGACATTGGAGTCACCAGCTGCTATGCTAAAAAGGAGCCCAAAGGATGAGGGCTTTTTCATACCACGCAATATATTGCTCTGCAGTTCCACTGTAGCTACCACAGCAGCACTCTGTGGAATTCTGGGATTTTCAGTTCAAGGAGGGGCATTTAGAATTCTCTGCCAAAGAGCTCTAGACCCTCAACCAGACTAAATGCTTCAGGATTCCACAAAATACAGGCATGGAAATTAAAGTGGAATCAGAGTGCTATATCTGTACAGTGAAAAGGCTTGAAGTGAGGTCATAAGGGGATTGAGAAAGCATGAGATTCTATTGCTTCCTTGGCATCAGAGAAATAGCAGAGATTTTAATGTGTTCCACCAGCACAGTGGCAAACCACCCCAAATCCTTCTGTTATCCCCACTCTAAGATTGACATGAAGGAAAGATATTTCTATTTCATATATACAGGTTCTTCAGCATATCTGTTTTCAGTAATAAGTATAGACATCTGTTCATCACACACTCCTGATCATGGTGAAACCAAGTTCTCCCAAAACCTCCATGCTCTTCCTCATAAAGAAGAGTTGTTATGTTCAAGTAAATAGGAACCTTTGGGGAAAGGTGTTTTAATCTGTGGTGTGCTGTTTCTTGCTTCTTGATATATTTTTTAAAATGTTTTTGATTGTATTGGTAATTTAATTATATTTTAACTTTTTAACTTTTTTTTTTGCAGCAGCTTTTAATTGCCTCACGCTTCATTTTTGTAAGCTGTCTTGAGATCCAAGGATGTGGAAAAGGTGAGATGTGAATAAATAAAATAACAAAATGAAATACTACACCTATATTTTAATAACTGAATATGCAATCTTCTTTTACTTAAAACATTTACTGATCTTTAAGATATCCAAATTATTGATGTCCTTCTCCACACTTTTTTTTTAATGTGAAGAATATGTGTGAAAAATATCCCATTACTTTCATCAGTTTTAAAACCATTTTCCCTTGGTTTAAAAAAAAAATGCCAATACTCACACATTGGTGTGAAGCTGGAATTCATCAGTCTTATAGCCAACGGCAAAGTTGCTCTGAGTTATTCTGGATTTGGCTGTCTCAAAAGTCATTTGGTAACCAGCTAGCCAACCTTCATAGCCAAAGACAAAGGCACCACGTATTGAAGGACCCGCAATGTCAAAATCCATGTCGCAACCCAAGTTGATATGTTCGCGCTTGTATCCAGACTTGACTTTAGCATTTTTCTTTCTAAAAAGCAAAACAATACTCTACTTTACTCTTTCTAAATTACACACATTTAAAAAAAAAACACAGCCACTCAGGAGGGCTTATTAATTGATGCAAGGCAGGCAGTCCCACACTCTACCCCCTATTTTCTCCAACCCATATAGCAGCATGAGAAAATATGTGGCTCTCCACATGTTGTTGGAACTATAGCTGGCTGTGTTGGATACAGCTGATGTAAGTTGTCCTCCAACATCTGGAGGGCCCAAGGTTTGTCCCTCCTCCTGTATAGACAGGGATAGGGGAAGGCTAAATTTGTTGAATTTTTCAGTCTCTTCTCAAAGCCACATCATTACAATAAAAAAAAATACCCCATTAAAAATAAACTGTACACTTAACAACACACTATCAACATGTTCCTGTCAACAAGCATTGGAATGACTGACTTGCTCTTATATGTCAAATATATGAGTTCTGTGGTCCCATAGAAAGTGTTCACCTTGCAAGTTATCTATCACAGGAAACTATGGCTCACAGCTTCAGAAAAAGTCAAAATAATAAACCACGCAGCAGTTCTGACAGTTTCTTAGCAGAAAATACCATCAAGCAGCTGCACAAACATAGCTATAACTACAAATCGATTGTACAGGTGGTTATAGCAAAAGTACACATTTTATCACTGAAAGCGCCAGTATTCAGGTCCTCCACGCCTGAATAAATGGGCAAGAGAATTTACAGAGTATCAATGAGAAGTTGGGAAGACAATATTAATACAGCTACAGAGAGGGAGGGAAACTACAGCCAGGATGATTCAAGAAGGATTTTGGAAAAGCAGTGGGTCTGCATATGAGAGTAGATCAAGACAGCTAGAGCAACGCAGGGGGGCAATGCCAAGGATAAGCAACAGCATGACAGAAGGGGTTAAGGTAAAAATGGGAGAAACACACAAAGTGGGAAACAACTTTGTGACTTGACCATGGTAGATGAGGAAGGGAGAGAAATAAAATGAAAGAGAAGAGGAAAGAGAGAGGCTTCGAGACAGACAGGCAGACAGATTCTTCTTGAAGACTAGTACTTTAAACAGGAGTAGCATTTATGAGTAGCTGATTCAGCACATCACAGGAGGCTTATGTTGGAAGTTAAAGGGGGCAGAGGCAAGGCAGACATGAGCTAAATAATGGGAGACAATGGCAATATCTGATGCATTTTGAAATGGCAGAATACAACAGCAAATTCAGGAAGAGAAAGAGGAGGAATAATCTGCAGAAACAATATTCAACTGGCATTATCTCAATTAGCAGCTTTTTCAGAAGGAAAAAGGCCATGGCAGACACTAGATCTAAAAGAGATCTCAGTACTGTCAGGACTCAACTGACTCACCAGGACAGGGTTGGGTGGGGACACTGGAGTTCCATTCTACAGCAATCTTCAGGCCAAGAAGCATCAGGAGACACGGCCACAGCCTATGACATCATTCAGTTCTTTGGCCAAAGCGCCAAGTGCAGCCGTCCATTCCCACCCTCCCTCCAGGCTGGTTTTGTTCTTCCCCATTCAGAGAAAAGTACAGCCCTCTCAGCCAGGCTTGCAGGCATAGCAGTTCCATCCTAACTGGAACCCCACCTCTGTGCTGGCAAGCTTGGGTGAGAGCTACTGCCATTGTTCTCTGCTCCTCCCTAGGCTGGAAAAAGAGAAAACAAGGCTCTCTCAGCTAGGTCTCCAAGTCTTCCCTACTTCATTTTGATTCCCAAAAAAGAGAATGAGCAAGGCTGGCATTCAGTGATCAAAGATTACATAAGGATACACCCTCATCTGTTTGCCTTACCAGTGGAAGGTCAACTGGCCATGGAAATGTGGAAGGGGCTTTTGGAGAGTTCTACTCTCTTGCATCACAGGGACTTACAGACAGGATTAATATTTCAAGTAGCTATTAGAGTAGCCTACTATCAACTACAGCTCCATATTTTGAAGCATTTCTTGTGTAAAAGTTTGCTTTTTGATAATAGAATTCAACCTACAAGAGTGAACACTGTAGTAGTCTACACCAAAGAGCAGAGACATGTCTTCATCTCACTGACCAGTGCTGCAATTTTAAGTCTGAAGAACAGACAAAACCTCAGAGCTCAACAGATCATGATACAAGTTTCAGTTTCTAAAAGTGCTATCAGTAGCAGGCATTACAGTGCCTCATGTCCTTATCAACATGTTCACAGTACTTCATTTAAATGAAGAGTGTCACTTAACCACATCATTAATTCAAGGGTCACTTGCTTGCTTTTAACTTCCTTGTGAGAAGACAAGTTCATTTGACCCAGCCAAATAGCTGTGGCTTCTGAACAGAGTTTTTGAGAACACTCTTATACTGATATATATTTTAGCAGGCCAAGCTATTCCAGAATTACTCTGTCAAGCAGCTCAGTGGCAACATCATCACCCACTTTTATTCTTGCTTCCACCACTGTTCACTCAAAGTTACCCTAAGTTAGATGGTGGGTAGGCTTCCTTTCAGCTTGCAGGGTGTTATTCATGAGTGGGACAATTGCCAGCTACTCTCCCAGCCCTCTGCTGGCCAGGTAACTAACTCATCTTTCCTTCTCTCCTTCCACAACTTAAACATAATCTGAAAGGTCTAAGCAACAGGGAGCCAACCTTTGAAGATATAAGTAATAATCCAGTCTAGTCCAGCAGTCTAATTATAATTATTACAGGAAGATCAAAGCCCAAAAGTGATGGAATAGAAAAGAAAAGAAAACCTATAAAAGTATTTTGGTCTGTCTGTCTCTACACTTTATAAATATACTAAAGAAAAGAGACACACAATAAGGTCCCTTATGAATTCAGAAAGGTACCTCTTGCTAGTCAAAGCTGGATTGAAGGAGGCCATTCAAAATGGGCGTTTTGCTATGTTTTATTACACTGCTTAATTAGAATGAGCACAACTGACAGGAAAGGGCAACCGATCAATCACGTAAACAGGAGATGTTAAAGGAAAAGTACAATCATTACTGGTGTTTACTTTAGAAAGGTAAGAACGGGGAAGGTTGCTGATAATCCTTTCTTTCTAAACTGCCTTGTGTATATCTAATGTGAACACCAGGGGCCCATTTACACTATACCAATTACAGCACTATTATTCACCTCCATGGTTTCACCCTACAGAATCCTGGGGCTTATAGTTTGGTCAGAAGCACTAGAGCTCTCTGGCAGAAAATTTTAAATACTCCTTCTCACATCGCCAATCCCAGGATTCCAAAGTAGAGAACCATGGCAAACAAAAATGGAATCATAGAACTATAACTACATAATGTGGATGGGGGAATATTGTGATCTGACAGTAGGCATGACCTACCAGGGTCCTGATGAAGGCTGGTCCTCTCCCCATTTGGTTTAAGCTCCAGGAGGAGTTTAATACAACTAACAGCTCTAAGCACAGAAAAGGGAATCCTCATTGGGGTTACAGTGAAGGAGGAAAAGAATTCAACCCTGCCTTTTCATCCAAACGGTCCTTTTACACGACTAGTGCCACTCTACCGTAATCCTAACTGCAATACCTGCCCTCTACTCACTTAAATTCCAACAGAAACAGAAAACAGTTTATAACTCACTCAATGTAAAGTGCTTGGGGTGGTATTACTACTACTACTACTATTATTATTATTATTACTAGTAGTAGTAGTAGTACTACATTAGATTAAAGTTGGTAGGAAAACCTAAGTTTATTGTGTGAAGTCAAATGTTGAAGGTAAGAAGAGCACATATATTAAAACACGGCCGTAATTCCTGGAAAATACAATGTGCAACTTTCAACTTTATTCTGTCACAAGAAGTAATTGGACAGGATGAGAAAATGAAGGCGCACACACGCACGCGCACACACACACACACACACAAAGGCATACACACAAATATCAAGGACAAACAATCTCCCAGCTGTTTAATCCTCCTAGCCTACATGTAATACTGAAAGCAATTACAGCAATAAAAACCTTGCATCCAAGCAATCCCATAAGGTGCTACAGCCTGCAAAGTCCTTAGGACTAAATCTAGCTTGGAGAAAAAGATGTCCCCAGTTTTTCAGCTGATATTTTTATAGTAAGATGCTAATTGACACATAATGCTAATTAAACTATAGTTTGTCCTTGTAAGAGCCACACATGCACTCTGGGCAGAAATATACAGCAAGCATGACAAAAGGATCCAATATTTCCTTAATATGAGTAAATTCATTTTTAAGAGGAAGAAGACTTAATTTAAATGGAAGATATAGCTGACTCACATGGAAGTAGTTTCTAAATGTTCAGACTAAGCAGTATGAGAGAATTAGGCAGTATTCCAGATAACCACACATAATATTACTCCTTACCCAGTATTAGGAGAGAATGAGGAGTCAAAGGTCAGCTTCAGTCCATGTGCAAGCTGAACAGAAAAAGAAATTTACAATTTACAATTTACAATTTAAAGGAAGATTGCTTAAAGAATTGAATTACTGTCTTAAGGCTTAATACTCACCTGATCTTCTAAAGTTATCTCTGTGCCTAGTGTGTTGTCCGTGTTCCACTTCTCTGTGAATGTCAAACCATATTCTGTCCACCTGTACTTAGTTTCCAAACTTCCAGTAACTTTGCTTGTTTCTGTATTTGCTGAACCTGAGCTTGTAAATTCCTATGGGAAAATGCATATATTATATATGGTGGAACAATTTATTATTAACAATGACACCTTTGTACAATTACATCCCCTATAACACTGCATTTGTGTATTTGTGGCTCTGGGGAGGTGGAAGACCTAGTGCATTATCTTTTACACTGCCCACTGTATAGGGACCCCAGGAATCATTTCCTGGGAGACCTTTTGAAAGCGAGGGCAGGTTGGATGCTGCCTGATATTATTTGTGACCTATTGGCAGACCACTCCAAATCTATTACACTTAAGGTGGCCACCTTTGCAGTAGCAGCCCAAAAGATCCGCTGCAAATTTCTGAAAACATCAGTAGTGGACTGCAAAAGGGAACCAGTTGTTGTAGTATTATTGTTGCCCTAGCATTTTCCCCTGTAATTTTATTTGATTTTATTCCTGTATTTCCTCTGTATTTTGTTGATTCTTTTTGGTAAGCATGCTGGCTGCATTATTATAATTTTCCTGCAGTGCTTTTGTAGTATTTTGTAATGGACGCTGTTCCACAGACAAATAAACTTGATGATGATGATGATGATGATGATGATGATGATGATGATCGACGACGTACAATTAGCAAAAAGATCATGGAAGCTAAGGAAGATCAGCCCTGGTTAGCACTTGGATGGGAGACTGCCAATGAAAACCAAGTGCTGTAGGCTGTATTTCAGAGGAAGGAACTGGCAAAACCACCTCCGAGTATTCCTTGTCTAAGAAAACCCTATCAAATTTATGGGGTCACCCTAAGTCAACAGGCAACTTGAAGGTACATACACACATACATGCTCTGAAAACCCTAGACATACAGCTCCGTCCCCAGCTATTGACCTTCCTTTTCTAGCATCTGCAGCTGGCATCAAGCAAGAGCTCTTCATAGGCTGATCTTCTGTGGCCTGATTTCCTCTGCTACTGATTGTGGTCTGGGCTTGTCAATGAAGGAAGCTTCTTTTGAGGCCTGGGTTGCAGCCCAGACAAGGAGCCACAGGACAAGATCCACTCAGGCCACTATGGCCTGACCCAGTTCCATTAACATTATCTGCAAGGCTGGTGAGAGATGACTCAGCTATCAGACTGCTCCATAGCATATGGAATTCATATGTCTGTCATGCTAACTTGACACCCATAAGGATGATTGAGAAATTTGGAAGATTTAGCATGAACATACCTGATGCACAGGCCCAAATCAAGCTATAAATTGATTTGTGGTTTCTCCAGAATCCACACTCCTCTTAACATACACATGGCAGCCCATAGGCTGCCTTTTAATGAGTGTTTAGAAAATGTTTAACAGATTCTATGTGTTTGGAAGAGCTAGAAGTACAGCAGTTACCACACTCTTTGAAAATGGGGCTACAAATGGCCCTGGAACAGGGGTGGGCAACAGTGTAGGGACCAGGGTGAATTTCACCTCATGCTCCCTGTAGTCCGCCCTCCAAATACACACACATGCATGCACACACACAGAGAGACATAGAGAGGGAATGAGAGAGAGAGAGAAAGAGAGAGATCAAGCCCCAATACCTCCATTTTCCTCTAAAGTCCCTCTCAAAATGCTTGTTATTTTGAGAGGGACTGAAACAATTTGCAAATAGCAACCATTTTGAGAATGGGGAATTAGGGAGCTTTAAGGAATTCCTAAGGGACTTCAGGGGCCATAAAAATAGGATCTCAGGGCCGCATGCTGCCTGTGGGACACACAGTTTGCCCATCTCTTCCCTTGGAGAATGAGACAGTAGGACAAACTGTCCCTCCCTTGAATTATTTGGTGGTGATAATAATGAAGTCTCTCTCCATACATCCTAGAAATAATGCTTTGGAGACAATGGAGACACATCATGAGCCAGATTATTAAATTAAGATGAAATTTCCGCAAAGTTCTACACATGCTATTGAAAATTATAACAATAAAGATGGAATCTAAGCTTCCATTTTTTAGAATTTTCCATATATCCACTGAAAAAATTCTTCTTATTTTTCTTTTACTCACCAGTCCATTTTCAGATTTGGTTTTCAAATCCAACTTTATCAAGCCAAACCCTTTAAAAAGGGGGAGAGGGAAGCAGAAATGTGTCAGTATTCATGTAGGAGGGAAGCAATGTTTCTGATTTATCCTCCATAAAATTTTACCTTCTTCACTGCAAGATTTACATGCAGCCCAGCCCATCTAATGCATCCCCAGCTCATCTTTTACAGGATCTATCTGAATCAGGTTATCTTCTCTTATTCACATAAGATATATTTTGCTGAAGTGCTAGTATCATGGACATGGTAATAAATGTGCTCTGTGTGACAACACTTGGAAAAAATAAACTGAGATCAATAATAATTGGAAGTTGGTGATTGCCCTCTTAAGTGGTATTACTCTATTTTGAAAAGGGTTGCATTGCCACAAAAACAGAGGTGGGCAGTTTGTGGACCATCAGATGCAGTAGTAGCCGGTGGCTTCCACAGCACTGAGAAGTGTATCCACTCCAAGTTTTAGTCTAAACACTAAGGGAGCTACTGAAGATGCTCACACTATTTGGAGGGAAAGGGTTCAGCACTTTGGTTGCCAGGTCATTCCCAGACTTTTCACTCCATTAACATGACACCACACACAAAAGGTCAAGTCCACCATTTCTCCATCATTGTTACTAGAGGCAGAAGTAATCTTAAAGCCCCCAGAACACCTCGTAACAGTAGACTTATGATCCCACTGAGACAATTAATTAATTAATTAATTAATTTTATTGTGTAGTATTTATATGTGTCTTTTCTGCCAAAATGGGACCCAATATTAGTTCTATAAATCTATGACAAGTGTTCATATGTTTGCATCACTGTAATGTGCTATCCATGAGAATACTTTAGAAAATGGTGCAGAAACTTCACTTAGTCCAAAACAGAATGGCTAGACTGCAGGATAAACTAACACCCTGATAGCTTTGCTAGACTTTTAACTGGCACTGGCGATTACAGTAATATTATGACACTGCTTGGCAAGCAGCACTGGTTGCCAGGCCATTGCTAAGTCCAATTCAAAATGCTGAGTTAATTTTTATGTCCCTAAGTGTGTATGTATGTCCATGTGTGCATGTGTCTGTGTGTCTAAATATATCCTTATTATATTCCTGTATCACAGATCTCAGGGCAGCATACAAATAGCTATCAGTTTACAACAATTTAAAAATTTAAAGTGGTAAGGAATAGCATGCACAGTCTGAAAGCACATTAAACAATGTAAGAACACACTAAAACAGTGTAAACCCATGTGACTATGCGGATTTGGGCAAAACTGTTTGACCTCAAAGGCTTTTAATCTTTAAAGCCCTAAATGGCTTGGGGCCAGGCTCCCTGAAATAGTGTCTCCACGCACATCTGGATTCCAAGGTTATCAACTCAGACTCCCCTCAAAGTGCTCCTAACAAATGAAACAAGTTAGATGGCTACCAGAGAGAGAATCTCTCCTCTAGTGGGACCCACTCCCCCACAAGCAACCTTGGCACCTGCTGCATGGTCTTTTTGATGTGTGATGACAGCTAAGTGTGATTTTTTTTCCCCCCACAGCTTTAAGGACTAGCATCCAGTTCTAGATTATTTTTCTCACTATTGTTTTTTTACCCCCATCAGTTTTCATATTGTTTTTCACATGGCACCGTTTTTAGCCTTTTTTGGCTGATTTACCCTTTCATTTTGGTTTTATTTTGTCCTGTTTTAATGATTCTTTGTTGTTTTGTATATACAGTTTGTACTTGTACAACTTCCATTGTTAGGTAATCTGTAAGTGTTTAGAAATAAATAAGCAAATAGATATTCCCACCCGAACTGGTCTTTCTTGAAACTGGTCTTTCTTGAGGGTAGGGAAGTAGGTACAAAGCCCCAGCCTCAAAGTCCAGACCTCAAACCTCACTAGAGCCTCTAATCATCCTGTCCTCTAGCAGCAAAAACAGAAGAAACTGCCCCTAAGTGCAGAGTGGAGGGATTCTCAAAACAAAGACCACTTAACCCTCACCAATCCCTGTGAAAACCCAAAACAAACTGGACCTCAATGGGAGGAGAGGCTCCTTTAAGTAACTTGGCCATGGGTTTCATTGTTACATGGGTTGAACTTTTAAGACTGAGGCCATTTCCACACTCCACTGTTGTAGTGCTATTATTCCACTTTTGAAATTCTGTAGAATTCTGGGATTTGTAGTTTACTGAGGCCAAAGAGCTCTCTGGCTGAGAATTCTAAATGCCCCTCCCTAAATTACAAACCTCAGATTTCCACAGGATCTTGAAAATGGAATCATAGCACTATAACAGTGTAATGAGGAAATGGCCTAAGAAGCATCCTGTTTCACAAGTAATGAAAAGTAAGCCAGTAGGTAGAACTCAAAATAAATTTTAAAAAGGCCACAGTCCATTTTATCTAGCTAGGCTTGTACACGGTCACGGCTGGTGAAGGCACGAGGCATTTTTATTCCTATTTTGGGTAGAACTTTAGACCAATATTTTTGGCTCTGATTGACAGAAATAATTAGAAGATTTCTAGAAATAAAGGACATCAATGCTGGCCTCTGAGGAAGACAGGTATTGTATACACCAGTGCTCATCAGTTTTCTACCAGTGCAATGATTCATGCCAAATTGATATTACCATATCTTCGTCACCAGATGCACAGGAAAGTGGCATAACTTCAGCATTATTACAAAACTGTATGGATCATGCATTTAATACAGACCACTGGCTTTCTAAGTGGATTTGTTGTAAATTGATCTTTTTAATTTATTTACAAAATATTTATAGACACTTTACTTATTCCCTAACTCTATTGGTTTTTTGTGAGTCCTGTGAGTCACATCTTAAATTTCTTTTTTGCTTCTCTTGTCATGCAGAGAGAGGCCACTGGAATTATTGGCTGGTGCTAAGTGAAGGGCCCAGCAGGTGGAAGTGAAGAGAAGTCTGGTAACCTTTTACTATGTTCTCTATTAGGGCAAAGAAGTTGTTACTATATAAGCATGTATACAGCACTCTTACAAAGACTTTCCATTAACTAAGGCAGCTGGAAGCAGAGCTCTTAGAATGTTACTTAAAAAAAAAATTAATCAGTTACACACAATGTAGTAACATTTGTAAAATAACTCATTGTTTTCTTGGTTTTTTTTTCCAAAAGTAACTTTTAAAAACACAACCTGAATCTACAGACCAGTGGTTTTTAACCTTTTCTTTACCAGGGACTTTCTTTAAATATCTTTTGTTGACAAGACTTAACTCAAGATTTAAAACCATAAAGTGCTTCAAATATTTATTTAAAATTATTCATCAATGACCTTCAAATTGGGAGACAACGAAGAAATAAGTAAATGCACACTTCTGTGAGAGGCACTGGAGGGAAAGGAAGACTTTTTTCCTGCTTCTTCCAGCCAGTTTAAGGCTGGAGTGGATCAAAAAGCAATGCACAGGTCTAGCCAGTCAGCCAGCATTTGCCCTTGTTTCCGTCTCTCTCCCTTCCCTCTTCTCCAGCCATCCAATCTATCAGAAACCCTCAAGTGTCCCCCTTTTTTGCCTTCGTCATATAATAAGGGGGGGGGCTGATGAATGTCAGTAGAAATAGAGTTCCACAAAGTATGCCAAAGGACTGCATTTTTAATCTTTACTGAGAGCACAAGCAGTTTCCACGATCAAAAGGACAGGTAAGTTACAGGTTATTAATCAATAACAACTCAGTCCCAGATTAATAACACAAATAATTGCCATTTAAAGTTTTATTGGTGGGAGTTGTGCAGATATGGTAAAACTCAAAAAGAAAATCCCAAATGCACCAGGCAATTTGAGTAATACAATTCTAGTTTTGTTGGGTCTCTTCCCCATCACCAGATGCACAGGAAAGTTATAGGGTTTCTTATTCATGCCATCAATAGCTGCAAATGAAACTGTTAATTGGGTCTGACAAAACTGTGCCTTTAAAAGTATGCCACTTTGGACCTCATGCTGGGAGAAAGGTGGGATATATATTAAAGAAATAATTAAAAGATAATGGAGGCCTTATAACTGAGCAATAAATACACTGACTAACTGGTTCCTGAAACCACTAGACCAGTTTTCCCCAGATTGGTGCCTTCCAGGTATCTTAGGGCACAAATGCCATCATTCCTACCCAGTACCGACACATACCATCATGGGAACCCATCATCAACCCATCTAGAGGGTGCCAGGTTTAGGAACTCTGTACTAAATCATTCTATTTCAAAAAAAAATTGAAAGCAACAGAAAGAAATCACAAAAAGCTACCCAAACGGACCCTGTTTAGTATTTCTCTATTAGGAATTATGAATGCTAGAAGTGGTATCCAGAAAAATATTCCCTACTTCAACACATGGCCCTTATTCCTAAAATGTCAATAAATCAATACTAAAAATAAATAAAAACAAAAAAGAGGCAAAATCAACATTCGTTTTATCTCTGCCACTGGCAATTTATTTGATTGACTTTTAACTGATATTACTTCCAGAAATACAGCTTGCTATAGGACAGGAAGCCTTACAGAACCCAGGAGCTAGAAATGAGAACTGTTTGCACATCTCTACTGTAAATTCTTTTAAAAAAAATCCATGTCCATCAATGCAGTCATCTATGTATTTAGTTGGACGTGAGAGTGACTCTCTTCAATGGCATGTTCTCCCATGGGACTGCATCCAGAACTAAACATTGCCCAACAGTCTGTGCACAAAGCACCTGAAAGTCCTGTTCAAGGGGTCCCAGCTTGATCCATGTACTTCAACTGTGTGTTTTAATGCTTTCCAGGAACTGCCATTACTTTTGTGTAAAAACCTAGAAATCAACAACACAGGCAACCAGAAAAAGAGATTGGTTTCATTTTGACAATATTTACCATATCCTTTGGTGAAGATGTCTCGAGCCGACTTTCCTAGGTCAGCATAAGCAGGGGGAACAGCCATTTTCTGCCAAAAGAAAGAAACTAGGATTATACTTTTGTTAGTAATCCAAATACCATAGCACTAGGGTTTTTTTATTGTATTTATTTATTTATTTATTTATTTATTTATTTAACGCCTACCATTAATGGGCCACAACTCAATCTGCAGCATCTTTTTAGTGTCAAGACAGAGATTCTTTATGATTGGTCACATATAATAT
This sequence comes from Ctenosaura bakeri, assembly GCA_948474755.1. NCBI lineage: Eukaryota > Metazoa > Chordata > Lepidosauria > Squamata > Iguanidae > Ctenosaura > Ctenosaura bakeri. The sequence continues at coordinate 34,472 of CAOLHI010001423.1, forward strand.
ATACGTATATAAAATAAGCCTCAGAGTTAAGCTTGCTTAAGACACTCAAATAGTAGCTCATCATCACTGCTTATAAACTTGTGTCACTGATCATCACCTGAGAAGATATCAAGAAATATTTAATTTCAAATTAAATATTCTGTAGATTAACTTTATGTCTCGGTCTTTAATACTGGCAGCTCCTCTGCATCACAAAAACTCTGTGCTGACCATGTCTATCCTAATATAAGACTTCAGAGTATGTCATCTAGTATAATATAACACTTCACTCCATAAGGGAAGAATGCTGTATAGTTTATTTATTCATTTTAGTCCTCTTTTTCCAGCTGGTAAATACAAAAATACGGGGCAGCTCAAAAATGTTAATTTTAAAATATTACCCAAAATATTAAAATATTTAAAGTACTTAACATATTTAGGGGTTTCAAAATATGCATCTTAAGTTACTTTAAATAAATTTTAAAATGATGGAATAAATAACAACAACATGCATTACCATCATTAATAGTCTGGAATAGTAACAATCTTGAACATTAGAATTACTATCATCATCAGTATTCTCGAAACCCAAAGTATCCATCAGGAAAAAATACGCACAAAACATCCATCAAAATTCTACACTATTGGGCCGAACCATAGATCATCACTGTGAAACTAGTAACTCCATACATGGCCATTCACACAAGATCCACTCACAGCTATTCACATATCCTTGATGCAATAGGGGGAAAACCTCCTGGTCCCCACTTCACATAGCCTGAGAAGCACTGCCATAGTGGGAAGTATAGACAATTCCTACAGCAAACTGCAATACTACAACACTAAATGGTGTGTACCTCCTAACCTCTGTACACTGAGCCTTACTGACATCATTGTTGTTAATTTTGGCTCCCAAACAGAAACAGTTTTTTTTTCCAACAGCAATACCAATGCAAGGATGTTAGATAACAACCCTTAACAGCTACTTCTAGCCTAAAGTACTAAACACAGCAAGCTGGTACATGCCAGAGCTGGATACTACTAGATAAGTCAAGAGTCTCTCCTCTAGCACTTGAACTGAAGTGCAACTTGAGGCTCTCATATAAAACATGCTACAAAGAAGCACATCGGGCTACTTGTTGTTATAAAGAGAAACAAAGAAACAAGCCAATCCCTGAAAGACATTTTGTGACCATCTCCTTCAGGTTACTCCATGAGGCTGGTCCCAGCTTCCCAGCCTTCTCAGTAAGGTTAAAATGAATGGTGCTCAATTAACCATACCTTTGAAGGATGCCAAAACTGAAGGGTCAGGCAAATCCATGCAACCAAAAGGATAGTTGCTTTTCTGGATGATGATTCCCCACAAGTTACTTTTTTGAACTATGATTTTCCACAAGCCTTAGGCCGTAGAATTCTGGGAGCTGTAGTCCAAAAAAAAGAAGCTTTTCCAACCTTTGACCCTTCTGTCTAAGAATCCTATAATCAATATATCTCAGATTTATTTATTTGGTATATTTATACCTATCCTTTCCTCCAATAAACTCAAATGACACAGGTGGCTCTCCTGTACCCCACTTCATTGTCACAACAACCCTGTGAGGGAAGTGAGGCTTAAGCAGAGTAAGTCCCTCAGTGAGTTTAATGGCTCGGTCTGAAAGGCTAAAGAAGAATTTCATTAATTAAATGTACATAAAGAACTAAGAAAAGGGGAATCTCATGAAAGTATCTCATTTGCATAAACACTGTATGTCAAAGAAGCAAGCTCTCAAAATTCATATAGATTCACCTCCCTGAGCTGCCTCTGCCCAGAAAACAGAAAATCTAGGTAGTGAGGAGGGGAGGAGATCATCTCCAGAGGTCTGCCAGAAGCCTCCTTCTCCACTACTCTATTTCTTAAGCAAGGTAAGCTGGAGAAAAGAACATGTGGAAGAGCTCCAAGCTTTTTGAGCCAATATTTCATGTTCCCCACAAAGGTATTTTACATCCTTTTTGTGGGATTCTTCTGCACATCTCAAGTTACAGCCATCAGACTGATTCAAGCCTCTGGCAAATTCATCCTAAAATCAAGTAGAACCAAAGGGTGAAAAATGCCCATGCTCACAAGGTTTTCAGAGCAGGCTATTACAACGCAGAATCATAGATATCGAAGGAGCTTCATGGCCCATCAGATCCAACCCTTTTCTCAGTGCAGGATTTCAAGCTATAACATCCCTGGTAAATAACTGTCTAGCCTCTGTGAAGACATTCAGAGAAGACCCCACCACCTCTGTAGGCAATTAGTTCTATTGCCACGCCACTCTTACTATCAAGTAGCTCCTTCTAATGTTCAGTTGAAATTTACTCTCCTATAGCTTAAAACCATTGGACCTAGTTGTGCCCCCTGAGGCAACAGAGAACAAGCCTGCACCCTTCTCTTTATGGTAGCCCCTGAGGCATTTAAAGGGTGCAGTCATTCCACCCCTCAATCATATCTTAACCAAGCTGAACATTCCTATTTCCTTCAACGTCTCCTCATATGTTTTGTTCTCCATACCTCTTGTCATACTCATTGCCCTTCTCTGAACCCATCCAACTTGTCTATGTCCTTCTTAAAATGAGGTGCCAGGAACTGGACACAGTACTCCAGATGAGGTTTGACCAGCAGAGAATACAGGGGGACTATTACCTCAACTTGGAATCTATGCTTTTATTAATGCAGGCTAAAACAGTATCTGCCTTCTTTGCTACAGCATACAACTTCTGGAGCATGTTCAACTTATCATCAGCAATAATCCCAGGGTTCTTTTCACATGTAGTACTGCTTAACCAAGTACCCCCTATTCTATACCTGTGCATTTGGTTTTTGTGGTCTAAATGTAGAATTTTGCATTGTCTCTCTTGAATTTTGTTTAATTAATTTCAGCCCAGTTTTCTAGTTTATCAAGTTCCTTTTGACTTCTGTTCCTATCTTCCAATGTGTTAGCTATCCTCCCAGTTTGTATCATCCCCAAACTTGATAAGGATTCTCTCAACCTCATCGTCTAAAACACTGATAAAAATACTGAAGAGTATCAGTGCCAGGACAGAACCCTGTGGAACTCTTTTCTATCTGAAGTACAACCACTAATGATGATTCTTTAAGCATGGTTTTTCAACAAATTATGGGTTCACCTGATTGTGTTTCCATGTATTCCATATTTAATCAGTTTGCTAATCAAAATACTGTAAGTCACCTTATTAAAAGCTTTGCTGAAATCCAGATAAATGACGTCAACAACACTCCTCCATCTACTAAACTAGTGACTTGATTTTTAAAAAGATGTAACAGTAATTTGGCAGGATTTGTTCCTGACAAACCCATAATTATCACTGCACTATCATCAAGATATTTGCATTCTAATATTTTTCCTGGTATTGAGGTCAGACTGACTGACCTGTAGTTTCCTGGATCTTCTTTTTTGCCTCTTTTGAAGAGAGGGACAATATTTGTTCTTCTCCAGTCATCTAGTACCCCACCAGTTCTACAAGATTTCTCAAAACTGATGGTAAGTGTTACTGCAAGTATGTCCACAAATTCCTTTAATACTCTGGGATGCAGTTCACCTGAACCTGTCGATCTGAATTCATTCAGATTAACCAGGTTATACCTGGCTAACACCTTATTAATCTTGATTTAAAACACACAGTCTTCTTTTTGGGGTAAAAAACTGATGCAAACCAATTATTGAACAGTTCTGCCTTTCCACTGTGATCTGTTAGCATTTTACTGTCCTTGGCATGCAGCAATCCCACCATTTCTTTCATCACTTTTTTGCTTCAAATATATTTCAAAAATCCCTTTTTATTGCTCCTTGCTTGCCTAGCCAGCCTCAGCTCCTTTTGCACTTTAGCTTTCCTTAAACCATTCCTGCAAGCTTGGGCTACACATCTATATTCCTCCTTAGTGATTTGTTCTTCCTTCCATTTTTTTATAGATGCTCTTTTTTTTCCTTTTGGCTTCCTTCACAAGTTGACTGTGGAGCAACATTGGCTTTTCCAGATGTTTCCCAAGTCAATCAATAGCTGGAATGTAAGAATGAATCTGACAGTGAAATACAGTGCATGTCTATTCATAAATAAGCCCTACTGATTTCAATTCTGATTTCAATTCACAATTAATTGTGAACATGAATTAGGTGTTGCGTGCCTTCAAGTCATTTCTGATTTATGGTGACCCTAAGGCAAAACTATCACAAGGTTTTCTGGGGCTGAGAGTGTGTGGCACTGTCAACCAGTAGCTTTCCATGGCTGAACAGAGAACTGAACCCGGAATCGATCCCTGTCTAACACAGAGAAGCTTCAAAAACACAGGCCACTATGTTCTCAGTGGTTAACCTTTCTGATTGATCATTATTGTTGTTGCTGTTGTTACTGTGTGCCTTTGAGCTGTTTCCAACTTCTGGCAAGCTTAAGTCAAACCTATCACAGGGTTTTCTGGAGCTGAGAGTATGTGACAAGCCAAAAGTCACCCAGTGGGTTTCCACAGCTCAATGGGGAACTGAACTCTGATCTCTAGAGTCATAGTCCAATGCTCAAACCACTACAGCACACTGGCTCTCCTGACTGATCATAGGGATCATTTAAAAAAAAAAACCCTTCCACAAAAGCTGATCTAACATTTGTGTGTGTGTGTGTGTGTGTGTGCATGCACGCGTACACACACCTTCAAATTGACATTCAGCCCAACCAAAATCCATCAGCCTCAACCAGATGCAAAATCCATGTGCTTAATGATTGGGAGAGGTTGAAAGAAGCAGGAACTAAAAGCCAACTGGGCAAATCACTGTCAAGGATTTCAGAATGTGAACTCTGACTGGGTCACAAGTGAAACTGAATGTCAGTGTCTTGAATCGCAACCTATCACATGACTCAATCTTGCTCAAGGACAGCCAAGACTGAAATAGCAGGACAAAACTGCAAGTCAGAGTTAAGAGCTCTTACCATAGCAACACAGACAGAGAGCTTTGCACTCAGACTCGTGTCTTCTCATGATTCTGATACTCATATAAGCACTTTATGTGTTTTCATCTTATGCAAGACAAAGGTATAAAAAGATAATCAAGCTTCCTATAATATAATTACTCTGTCCCACCTCCATTTTTATAGACAGCGCCAGTGTGGGTTAGTGGTCTGAGCACTAGACTAGGAATATGGGAGATCAGGGTTCATATCATGCTCAGCTGGGGAAACTCACTGGATGGGCTCTGATCAAGCCTCATACTCTCATAACCTATCTTATATAACCAAGAAGTGAGTGTTTCTTTTGTAATTAATTCCCTTAATTTTGCTCATTGACTCTAATGGTGGCATCCTTCCCTGGACTAGCTACTGAATCTATTTACATAAGTTGGTATTGGTAGAAGAAGTTAAAGACTGTATAGTTAAGCTGTGGAAACCAGCTGAGAATTTCATCTAAAAACCTGATGCAGTTAGTATCTTTTTTTTTCTTAACTGTTATTATTCTATGATGTTCATTTGTATTGCAAATTGTGTCTTGTCTTTTTTCTTTTGAACATTTAATAAAATCATTTTAAAAAATCTGACACAGTTCCATTAAACAAAACATCAACATTTTAAAAAGAAACTTAAGTAGGAAACCTACATTGTTTCATCACATATAGCAGAAGGATAACACACACCATTGTTCCTTCAGAATATTTTCACACAGCAATCTAAACTAGGAGTATGTCAAAACTCCTTCAGACACAGTAAAGATTATAAAGGCTTAATCACTTTCCTTTAAAACAGTGGTTCTCAACCTGTGGGCCCCTTTGGGGTCGAACGACTCTTTCACAGGAGTCGCCTAAGACCATCAGAAAATACATATTTCCGATGGTCTTAGGCTCCATTCCCTCCTCAGAGGTGGTGTGCAAGCGCTCACATCCTCCTGCCCCCTTTAGCGGGAGTGCGTGCAGCCACAGCGTCACCACAGAAGGACTGGTGGTACGCAAGTGCGAGTCACGCGCTCGCGTCCTCCTGCCCCCTGTTCAGAAGGGACTCACATCGCTCCCCTTCTCCGCTACCGGGAGAACCTCCTGTCTGACGGGCCGGCTTGGGGGGGTGGCGGCAGCAAGGGGGGCAGGCCCCCTCCTCACCACGGCCCCTGCTTCACTCGCCACGGAGGGGGGCGCTGTGGAAGGGCCGGGGGGCCTCAAGGCGGTGCTTTTCTGGGGAGGCGAGCTGCGCCTGGCGCAAAAGACAAAGCCGCTAGGATTCCTCCCCCCCCGGCCAGGGTCAACACTCTGGAAACTTTTCCCACACTGCCCCCCCAACGGAAATGAGAGTGAAGCAGAAGCAGAGCCCAGGGGGGTTCTCGGAGTTTTTTCCCGGGGGAGACGCGTGGCTCCTCTTTCCCTCCCTGCACCCTCCGTTCCTGGCTGGCAAGGCAGCCTTTGCCGGGGGGGGGAGGCATTGTAAATAATAAATAAATAATTTTACGGTTGGGGGTCACCACAACATGAGGAACTGTATTGAAGAGTCACGGCATTAGGAAGGTTGAGAACCACTGCTTTAAAACAAACATATAGTCCCCAAATTTTTGGACCACTGGTTTTGGAACATTATGTTTTCTATACTAATAGAAACGAATCAGGGCTACAAAAAGATTGTCTTTTTAAAAAAATAAATTTTGATTTTCCTTTTTTTCTTTGAAAGGAAGGTCTCTATATTTCAATGGTAATAGCACCAGAACACACATTTTCCTCAAGCTAAAAATACTTAAAATTAACATACATTACCTAAAAAGTTATGTAAGATCAATTGCCTATCATTTCTATTCTGGGAGCTGGACCTCCCTTCCCCACACACTCTCACTGTGGTAACCCGGATGAATTATGGGAAAAGTTGACTTGGACAACTGGTGGCAAACAGAAACAGATTCAATGGAAGCCAGAGCTAGATCCAATGATGGGCAGTGTTGCTATACCATGGGTTTTCATAGCTCTTTTGCTCCTTGTGACACACCACCCCTTTTCTATCATTCATAAGAATGCACAAAGAGACAGAGACAGAGAGAAAAAGCAATTCCCAAAGGAATGGTTCAGAGAGCAAGACATGCAGTTTTCAAGAACCAAATAATGCCAAGGTGGTGGACGAAATTAGACTGAAGATCAAAGATGGACTTTGGACTGCAGGTGCTCTGTTCTCCATCTATACCACACAGATCAATACATTAAGGGTAAGAAGTAATGAATTGTTTTTGCTGAATCTGGCCAACAAGACGAATTCTAATATATCAGCATACATCCATTGCAACAGTTGATTCTGCCACTATGTTTGGTGCCCACACGTTCCAGAAGGAGGAAAAGTATGATATCTTGAACTTAACAAACCTGCCCACTACATTGTCACATTGATTTTCCAAGACGGGAATTCATATTTTCCCCCATTGCTTATCACAAAGAGCAATTACTGCTTCTGGCATACCACAGAGCATGGAAAGATTTTTTTAAAAAAAATTAAAGGAAGATCCTTTTTAATGAGAAGGGAAAGGATGAAATCACCACCTGAGACTTTTACTGTAAGAGAGGGGAAAAGAGACAGCCTCTTGTGAAAATCCACTCCCTATGAAAGTGGCAAAGGGAAAAAAAGTTGAAATGTTCTTTTGCTATGAAAGCATTGAAAGCAAAGAAGCCAACTATGAATTCTCTGCCTATTCTTTTTTTTTTAAGATACTTTTAAAAAGAAGGATACATATGTCAGATCATTCCTTATTCTGCCCAACTTATTATATATGAATAGATGAAAAAGACAATAGCACATTGCCCTGGAGAGTTCACAGAATAATATCCTCAGTGAGATTTGTACACTGATGTTACTAACAACAAAGGACATTTTGCACCAGTAACATGAATGTGTAAACCTCACTGAGGACTAAGATTTGTTCTGACCTTGCTCCACAAACTCCAGATATTGTCCACACACTATGAGTATAGAGACTGTACAGTCATATCAGTTGAAATGATCCTTTCTATGAGGTCAGACTCATCGGTACAGAAGAGCTGGCAAAAAGGAAGCTTTGTTAATAGTTTTGCTAAGCAAAAGTTTTTATTTTAGTGATTCTCTAATCAGATACATTTCCCACTGATAAACAAACTTTACATGTGCTAACCTGTGATACACATTCCAGTTTTGCCCAAACCAGCTGCCCTCTCCCTGTGAATGGAGATTTATTCAACTATCTGTAAACTCTGGCTATCAGATGCATCATATTTTATAATGGAGCAGCTTGCTTCTATATTCATCAAACTATTATTTACCCCACCCATAGATATGCTTTAACTCTTTCCTCAAGATCCAGTCCTAATCCGTACCTCACCTCCTCACCTAAGTCCTGCTTATCCCATCTTTAACAGCTGCTGTCAATCCTGACCTCTGTCTATCTCTCACTCGTCCATTTAATGAACTCTGAGATGGAACAGGCTGCACTCAAGCCCTGCTCTTCATAGCTAACGGAAGGACAAATGAATGGATGGTTCATTGGTTCCATATTTTAGTATGAAAATTTCATTGGCCATGTTAGGGTTTTCTTTATCTACTCACTTGTTCAGAGATAGAGAAACCTCGGCCGTCCCGATGTTTTAAACTTCAAATCTTAGAAGACCCAGCCAGTGTTTCACATAGTGAGGGATTATGGGACTTGTAGTCCAAAATCTGGAAGACCAAAGTCCTCCATGCTTGCTCTAGACACTGAAACATCACTCCCTGCCAAAATCTGATGGTGATGTGGTAAGCAATCAGTTGTCTCTATCCACAGAGATAGAACTGACTGCTTACCCCACTAGTATCAGATGAAGAAAGGGATATGGAACAGGAATATCAGAAGTTGTCACATTAAAATACTAGGGACATGGCTTTCTTCTCAAAATATCCACTCCCACAGAACTCGATATAATGACACGATAGATAACTTATAGCATCACCACTGACTTTCACATTCTGTTCAGTAATGCTTTAAGAGTCTGTCTCTGTCTTTACTCTTAAGAAGCACACTTAGCTCACTGAATAATGAATCAAACTGAGATGGTAATGCTATACTAAGCATGTACTGTTCTACTGGAGAGTAAGTCCCAATGAATCTACGGGCCTTTCCACACCGTACTGCTATGATGCTATTATTCTGCTTTCAACATCCTGTGGTATTCTGGGGTTTGTAGTTTACTGAGGGCAAAGAGAATTCTGGCTGAGAATTCTGAAGGCCCCTCCCTAAACTGCAAACCCCAGGATTCCATAGGATGTTGAAAGTGAAATAATAGCACTGTAACAGTGTAATGTGGAAAGGCCCTACATCTGTACAAAACTGCTCCATTAGAGAATTATGCTGCAATAGAATTTTAGAGGGAGACAAAGTCTGGAAAAAAAAGAGAAAACTGAATGACACCTTTAACTTGAAGACTGAACAAAAAATGTATGGATATAAATTTATTATAGGTTTCCTATTTCCATTTGTGAATTTCATTTTATTCTATTGAATTTTGTTAAGTTATATTTCTTTCAATAAAATTAAAAGGGAAAAAAACGAAAAAGAAATGTTTCTTCCAAGGCTTGCAATGTGGTTTTTAAAAATTAAATGTTCTCATTCTTATTTTGCCTCTAAATGTCACCTAAAATGTGTAGCTTTCCTCATGTTACAGAATTTTTTAAATCTAGTGGGAATACCTCTGAACACAGAATCCTGGATCAGTTTACCCCAACACGTGACATGGTCTGATAGATGGACTGTACTAAAAGGAAAGCACATCTCCACTCCACTGTAATAACTTTGTGCAAATAGAGCAAACAGAAAACAATAGCTTCAGTGTTGCTTCCCACAGAGATCAGCATCTATGACTGGAAAGATATGTAAAACACAAAAAGGACACTTGTCTGGAAGCCCAGATCAGCAGCAGGGAAGCCATATATTTTGGAGACAAATGTGACTACAAAGACTACTTTTTGATATATTCTTCAATCTACTCCAGTTTCCATGCTGTCACTGATATGGGTTTTCTGGAATAACTAGAACTCTCTTAATAATGTTATCTGACTTGGCACTTTCAGTTTAAATATTATAAGCAAACACAGTCAAAGCTTTATATGGACATTTATTTTATTGGAATATTGGTAATAACATAAAGAGAATGGTATATACTTCCCTTGTATTTAAGAGAAAATGACTACACCAAAAAGAACACTTTTTTTAAGGATGCATATCTAGATAAATTTATAAATATCTTACAACAACAGTTTAACTTTCCTTTACTGAGATATAACTGAAGTACTTCCATTTCAAATTGAGAAAACACTGATTCAATACAACAATTTATTTCACTGAAGGATGCAAAAAGGCAAATTATCACATTTTGTCTTGACTACTTGCACTTGTGACCAATTGAGCAGCAGGAGATTTTGTGAAACAGAAATAGGTTCAGCAGTATATTCATTTTGTTAGTCTGTTCCCCTGAGCATTAGGGTCTGTCAGCACTTGTCTCCTTAGAAGAATAACTAGAATTCCATATCCTATACTTAGTCCATCTAGCATGGTTGAAATTAGACAGCCCAAGCACCTGTGGATGAATATGTGTGTGATGCGTGGTCTGAAATTTTTTCCACAAAAAATATATGATCAGAAAATTCACCAACCCCACATCTCTGCATGTTGTCACTCCAATCCATCTCAGAAGAGCTGTGCACAGGTTTAGGAACAATATCTCACCTTGAATCAAATACTGTGGCCACAGAGTTGATGCAGATTGTAAAGTGAAGGGCATTTAGCTGCACTGCACTGAGCTCAACACTGTCTCCAACTGAACGTGCACATTCTAGCACATCTAGTCACACAGGATCCCTTCTAAAGTGTAAAGAATTAGATGGCATATGTTACATTTGCTCAGTGCCAAAGCAGTTTCAGAGCATCCATTTATGTTTTTTACTGATTGGATTGAGATGGCAAATTGATCTGAATCCATGCTAACGGCTATTTTTTTCCCCTCTTTCTCTCTCTGTTACATGCACAAAGGAATAAGGTATCTATGGAGGGAAAACAGACCTTAAAGGTATGTCAATTTTCTAAATCAACATACAGGATAAAACCCTGTCAACTTCTGCAAATATGAATACAAATGAGAGTAGCCTTCAGCCCAGGGCAACAGATACACCGAATTTTAATTGCTTGTGTTCACACAAATCAAATGAAAAAGTCCAAAATGCAGTACCAAATAATCCAATCGTTTTGTTTCACCCTAATATCAAAGGTCTAACTTGACAGATAGTGGAATCTGAAGGTGCTTAGTGTTGTCTTGGCCATGCAAGGTGAATACTGAAAAAGCTGCCCGAACTCTTCTATGTAACAGCATATAAACTACTTCAAGGATGATCCAGCCAAAATGCAGCCCTTGGAAAGACCAGCAACTTGATTGAGAGGTTTAACTCTTAAGTCTCTCAAGGAAATCAGGGAGACAAATTGTCTTCGGTCCTTATTCTTAGATTTCACTAGAAAATTAGTTTCCTCCACATATCTCTGAAGACCTGCCTCTGTCTCCATTACTAGAGGAATTTCCAGACCCATTCGAATCCATTCAGCACGCAGGAAGTATTGGAGCAAAAACCTCAGGATTCCCTATTGGCTCCTGACGAACCCTCTTCCCTTCTCCCTACAGGCGCAAGGGCGGGCAAGGACATTCAGGGCACTTAGAGGGCAAGGGGGGAGCTGAAGAAAGGAAGTTGTGGGAGAAACAAGGCGACGGCCTCAAACGGGAACCGGAAATGGGGTAACAAAGTGATCGATGCGCCGCATCCAGACTGGAGAAACCACAAGGCCGTGGCGCGATGCCGCGCGCGCCCTTGCTGGCCCTGCGGCGCTCCCCAGGCGGGGCCGCTCGCCTTCCTCCCGCGCCCTGTACCGAGAGGGGGAAGGCGCGTGGCGGGCAGGGGAGCGCGAGGCCCCTTTTGCCTCCCGAAAGGTCACCCGGAGCTCCGGGCGGCGGAGGCCCCGCAAGCAAAGAGCCGAGGGAACACCCTCGCCAAATTCCCCCCGCCGCCGCCGTGTCCCCGAGAGCTAAAGCCGGCGGTGGGCCGGCAAACAGATGGCGCTGCTTAAAATAGGTGCCAAACGGGCAGCCAGGCACGCCGCCTTTGGGAGCGAAACCGGAGGCGGAGGAGGCGCCGCCAGGGGAAAGATGGAGAGGGAGGGAGGACGGGCGTTGTTTACGGGGATGTAACGTCCACAGCCTCAAGGAGAACCTGCCCGCGGGGAGGGGGGGCGCTGGTGCCAAGGTGGGCTCCCCTGTTCTCTCCCGCCATGCTGAGGACGGAGGGCCGGAGGAAGCCGGGAAAGACGGCAGCGCGCAGACCGGGGCCTCCAACCCGGGGGGCCTGCGGCGGGCGCCTTGCGCTCCGGCGACACGTGCGGCCTTGAAAACGCAAGGGCAAAGCGCCAGGGTCACAGCTTGGAGGGCAAGGCGGGGGCTCCTCGCCGGGATCTCCCGAGGCCTGCGGGGATGCCGGGCCGCCGCCGCCGGCTCCTCTTTCCTTCGCTGCGCGCGGTCCATGGCGCAGGAAAAGCGCCTCCGAGGGTCGCCCTTCTACCTCCCTGCAGGAAGGCAGGCCGAGCGAGGGCGCCCCTCCCGCCATCGCATCGGGGCCCCCCTGCCTCGCGAGCGCGCCCACCCCCCCACAGACAGACCGCGGGTGGCCTGGGGCTGCGCCGCCTTACCGCGCTGGCCGGCTCCTTTCCGTGGCCGCAGCAGGGCTTCTGGGGAGTGACAGCTGGGGAGGCGGCGAGGGGAGCGGCGGGGGAGGAGAGCTGGAACGAGGCGGATCTTTCCTGCGCGGAGGCCAGCATAGCGGCGAGAGCGCAGCCAAGCCCGGCACCGTCTGGCACGCCGACAGAGGGACCCTCCCCGGCAGGCTGGGAGACGTGACTGCACCGCCGTCGGACGCCCGCCTGCGCGGCCGGACGCGGGAGGAGGAGGAGGCGGCGGCGGCGGCGGGAGCGAGGCGGGACGTGGCGTGCCAAGGCGGCGGCTCGGCCAATCCGCGGGGCGCCGTCTCCTCTGCGTCTTGCGCCGCCGGGAGGGAGAGACGGGCAGAAGGGAGCCGGGATGCTCTGCGTTGCGGCAGCGGCACCAGGAAGCCGCCCCGATATAACGGAGATCTCCGCGTATATTCGTGGCCCGCGGGGGGAAGGTCCCAGCGCTACCTTTGGGGACGGCAACTCCCGGAATACCCGGGGCTGGCGGATGCTGGGAGCTGTAGTCAAAAAGCGAATCAAGCGGTCGATAAAGCGAGGCTTCTGTTTTAGTTGCCGTCACCATTAAGGCCTTTTCTGCACTACACTCTTATAGTGTGATGATTCCACTTTCAACATCCTATGGAATCCTGGGGCTTGCAGTTTAGGGAGGGGCATTCAGAATTCTCAGCCAGAGAGCTTTTTGGCCTCAGCAAACTACAAGCCCCAGAATTCCACAGGATGTTGAAAGTGGAATAATAGCACTATAACGGTGTATGGCAGAAATGGCCTTAAGTTATTGGGGGGGGTGGGTGTAGAAATGCCTTTAAAGTTATTGTTAAGCCATGGCTGTCTCCTCTTTGGGAGCCGCTTCGTCCATATTTCCGTGCAAGTGAGCGGGGATAAACTTGTCAGTTTCCCGATCGTGGAGAGGAGAGAAGCGGAACCGAACCCGAGGCCTAGGAGAAAAGAGTCTCGAGGTTCTCGTTCGGCAACCGATAGCAGCAGAGGACCTAGTGCGTTTTTAATACGTGGCATATGGGCGTAATAGATGTATTCCAGTGTACTTAATGCGGTAGATCAGCAAGAAGTAAAGTGTACTGATTTATCTGGGCAGTCATGAAGGTCAGTTTACTAGAGGCCGAAAGACACATAATACTATGCCAAAGTGCAGCAGGCAGCACCAAAGCCACACCTCTCACGACAGAGAAGAGGGCCATCTTCAAGAACAGGATTACTTGCCTTAGGATGCCTTTTGCATTTACAGGCTTTGACTGACCAGAGTAGAGGGATCTTAAATTTGGAAAGGAGGGCTTTCATAGAATCATAGAAATGTAGAGTTGGAAGAGACCGCAGGGGCCATCCAGTCCAACCCCCTGCCATGCAGGAACACCCTCAAAACACTCCTGACAGATGGCCATCCAGCCTCTGCTTAAAAACCTCCAAGGAAGGAGACTCCACTACACTCCGAGGCAGCAGATTCCACTGCCGGACAGCCCTGACTGTCAGGAAGTTCTTCCTGAGGTTCAGGTGGAATCTCCTTTCCTGCAGCTTGAATCCATTGCTCCTTGTCCTGGTCTCTGGAGCAGCAGAAAACAAGCCCACTCCCTCCTCGACATGGCATCTCTTCAAATATTTAAACATGGCTATCATGTCCCCTCTTTACCTTCTCTTCTGCAGACTAAACATACCCGGTTCTCTAAGTCTGTCCTCAAAGGCATGGCTTCCAGGCCTCTCACCATTTTGGTCACCCTCCTTCATTTGTCCCCTCTGGCTGCTCTGGAAGGATTGAAGGCTGGGAGAAGCTCCTCAGGCTCATATTGTCATGATGATAGAGGTTGGGCCAAGCAGAGATTTGTCTAAGGACCCTTCTGAGAGGCCCCTAAGCTTTGATTTATTCCCTGAGCTGGGGATGGTGCCACCCATGGACTAGGTGGGCCACCAACCTCTCCACCTCACACCTCAGAAAAAATAGTCATAGTGACTCCACTAGTACCTGTTATGGGCCCATCTTGTTCTCTGTGTGCAGCTGTTGTTGAGAGAAGACTTTTGTCTTTTGTTGAGAGAAAACTTTTGACTGGGCCCACCATCACAGGAGCCTATTAAGGCTGCCCTGCCTTGTTAGAGAAAAGCAGTTCAGCCTGCCTCTTGGAAAACTTGCGAGGAGCTTGAGCCCTGCTTTTCCCCAGCTCCCCAGGCGTGTACTGTTGGAACTGAGGTAAGCTGAAATCTGGGTCACTTGTTTCCAAATGAATGGGCTTCAGGTTGATAGGCCAAAGTGCAAACCCAAGACCATTTCCCCTTCACTCCTTCTTTAAGTTCCCATTGCAGTGCAGGAGCACTGTCCAAAATTCATTCTGGGTGTAAGTGATATGTTGTAAGATTTGCAGTGCCATAGATAATGTCCCTGGATAAATTGTTTCTTGTCATCCCTCTGTACAGCAAAATCTGGTCCAAGATTCTGTTTGTCTGAAAATTCTGCTTTTGCTGAGACTGTGTTCATTTCATAGTCCATTTTCTCTGAGCTCAGAAGTGAGCTCATCCAAAGCAGTTATCAATCACACATGCCTGATTTTGGATCACAGAAGAACTCAGTAGCCTTAGCAAGAGAGCATTAAACCAGTTCTGAGAATTAGTCTAGTTTACCTAGTCAACTTTTTTGCTATCAAATTTCTAAAAAGATTAGCAACCTATGTGGCATGTACCAAGGGAAAGGTATAGAAGAAACCCCATGCTGCTTGTGCAAGAATGGAAGCAGAATTTGGTAATTTAGAAATAACATTTTTTTAAAAAATAACATTTTGTGGTATAGTGACTTGAGTGTTGGACTGAGACTCCAGGAAACAAGGGTTCAAATCCTCACTCATCCATGAAAACCCACAAAGGCAAAGTCACAAATCACACTCTCTCAGCCTCTGAGGAAGGCAGTGGGAAACCACTCCTGAATAAACTATGCCAAGAAAACCCTGTGACAGGGTTGCCATAAGTCAGAGTCAACTTGAAGACACATAGCAACAACAAGAAGAAAGCTAAATTGTCTTTATTGTATCTTTGAAGGCAATAGGGAAAAGAGGAAGGCCGCACTGCAGGTGGAGAAACTCAGCCAAGGAGGCCACAGCCCTGAGTCTGCAAGACATGAGTTAGGCAGCTGATGACAGGATATCTAGGAGGTCAGTCATTAATAGCATTGCTATAAGACAAAGTAGACTTGGTGGCAATTAAGTACAACAAGTCACTGTACAAATGACTGTGCCACAACCTGGACAGCCATGCACTCTAATTTTGCTGAACAGTCAATCTAACTTCCCCATCCACCCCTGAGAAGTCCACTTAATGGAAGGCCTTACACAACACAACCACTTATGCAACAGTTTATACATTACATAATATATTAAGGGGGCTCTCACAGTTCCAAATATCACCTTTATGCAACTTCCAAGAAGGTATAATTGCTTGCCTAATGGCATTTATGTTATCATAAAGCCACAACAAGATTCCAGCCAATGTATCTATTTTTGCTCCCTAATACAGCTTCCTTGCCATTGTTCTTCCTAGAATACCCAGAGCCACCACCAGCAGAGGAAGTCATTATCCCTTTACACTCCCACCTTGCCATTTCCCAGCAACTGGTACTTATTAGCAGAAGTGGTAGGAAAACACACAGGGAGATGAAAACAATGTCTGAAGCCCCTATCAATTTTTGCAAATGAAGCAGGGTATTTGTGCAATAAAGCCCTCATTTTGAAGCACCTTATGTGCCAGCCAAATGGGAACATGTAAGAGTTCATGGGAGATCTGTAGTGTGAGCCCAGGAGTCTTTTGGCAGAAAGACCACTCAAATTAGAATTAGTGTTATAACCAAGAGGCACTATGATACTAAACCATTACCTATTATGAACATTTTATTGTTGTCCATCAATGTCCATACAGCTGTATGAGAAACTATTAGGAACTGCTGGTTCCGTGTGGTGAATCACTGAACCATGGGTGGCAGCTTCTCTGTGAAGTACCATCATGACCTGGACTGATTTCACCCTCACAGGCTGGCTATGGAATCCTCCTGGGAAGAAGGAGATATAAAAGGGTTACAGCATGTGTTTCTGCATCTTTGGTCTTGATCTGAGGCATATTTCTTGATTCTGCATCCCAGTTTTTTCTTTGGCTCTTCCTTTCTGATTGGTTCCTACTCATCCTTGGATGCTGTCTACAGCACAACAGAAACAAAAAGACAACTTTGTTCTCCTCGAGGAGCTTTCAGTATGAGATTTGACATGGGGGAAGGCAACAGGAGATAAGAAGTATGGAGGAAGATATATGGAAGATTAAAAGTCCCATACTGGTGTAGTGATCTGAGTTGTGGGACTACGACTCTGGAGATCCCTGCTCAGGTATGAGAACCCAAATCCCTGCTCAGGTATGGAAACCCACCAAGTGACCATGGTCAAGTCCCACTCTCTCAGCCTCATAGGAAGGCAATGGCAAGTCCCCTCTGAAAAAAATATTGCCAAGAATACCCCATGATGCATTTGCCTATTGAGAAAACTCTAGAGCCATTATGATTAGCAGCCAATAATAGCCATGAATGTGTCTAAGGTCTTTCAGGTTAGCAGCTCTCAGCTGTTATCTTCCTCAAGTTAATTTAGCACTATGGAATAAGTACTTCCATTTATCTGTCCTGAATCTCCTGGAACTCACGATCACCTGAATCTCCCACTGGGAAGTATTAAGAGATGGGGGAAAAAACTTTTCCCTATCCACTCTTTCCATACCATGAATAAATGTATGCACCCCTGTCATGCTCACCTTTGCGCACTTTTTTTTCAAAACTAAAAATCCCTGTGTGATGAAATTGTTTTAGAGTTTAGCTATTTGGAATACCAGAGCAACTTGAAGGCTGGTTGCTAGGCAGTGGGAACAGTACCTCAAGAATAAAACCAACCACAGTGATGTGCATGGGTGGGGCTTACGGATAAGAGGAATCTGATATGGGGCAAAGCTTCTGAGCCTTTTTTGAGCCTTAGCTGAGAACTAGTTGGGGAGAGAGATGGGTGGGGTGGTTTTGATCTGTGATTAAGCCTCTGAGAAGAAGACACAGGGAACTGGTGTCTCAAGGAGGAATTGGTTGTTCACAGTCTGTCAGAAGTTTAAACTGTTAATGTGTCAACACTGCCTTACAGCCGAACTCAAACAAGATACTTTATTTCCACTGTTCCGATAATACATGTTACAGTTTGTTTTATGCTGCTGAGGCAGTTGAGTTGTCTCAAATCACTGTAATAAAGAGAACACACTACCTTAAGTAAATAGTTTGGTTCTGAAGAACGATTAAAACTCTAGCCCTCTTACACAAAAGTTATGACAAGAGGGTGGAATCAGGGCAAAGTGACATTACCAGGGTGCCTTATGGGATTGGAACTGCCACACCAATCTGAAGGAGAATAAAGGGCCTGTCACACCCTGGGAGTTTCCCCCCTTTGGAAGAAGAGGCGCCCACATGGCGAACGCAGCAAGGGGGAAAGAGCAGAGTTAAGGGAGCAAGAGACCTTCAAGTGATGGAGAAGGGTGGAGAAACACCCCTCACATTGGACTGGTATTTTCATCTGCCTTGATACTTATGGATTATTTTCATTATTTTAATTTTTTATTGTTTAATTTGTTTCTACCTCTGTTTGCTATTGTGGCCCCTGGTTGCTTCCATGTCAGTGGAGTGCTGAATCTTCTCCAAGTTTTAGTCTGCATGTTACAAAACTCATCCAATTTGAATCTATTTTGATAATGAGTTCAGCATATTGGACAGTTCTTTTAAAGTCTGGACTGAAATCCTGTATAGATACACCACTCTGCTGAGATAGAAGCTACCAACTGCCACTAGTTTATTAGCTACCTTACCTTTTTTTTTTTTTGATAGCAAAGTGGGGTTAAAAAGTCTGTTAAAAGGCAATAAATAATAACACATGACTTCTGTTTCCCTTGCAGAATTTTCTGCCTGTTGTGCAAAAATGAAGTTGTCTGGCTTTAGGTTAGTAACAGCTGGTGCATTAGTAATTCTGCTCAAGGCCGTAGTCTAAACTTTAAAAGAGCTACTCAAGTGTTGAACCTATTTTGAAGATGAGGTTCAGCAACAGAGATATTTTCACTTAAAGTTCAAAATAAAACCCAGAGCAAATTTACTGACAGGAGAACCACCAGCTGCCACTGCTTTAAGTACTCTACTTTGGCTTGGGTAGGCAGGAAACACAATTTGCTGCTCCATTCCTCAGACAGAAGAATGTCTTGGTCATGCTCAGCTGTGCTCTAATATGGCTCCCACATGTGCTTGGGGAGTCCAGGACCTGAAGAAACTGCTTTCTGACTCATAATTCCTGCCCTTTGCTACCAAACACCATTAGTTCTTACAACAAAGGTAAACCAGACAGCCCTATCCTTGGAAAAACTGTTTTAATCAATAATAGTTATCCTAGCTATTAGCCTCAAACACTTTCTTTCACACACTTTTTTTCTTCATTTCTGACCCAGAGTTGCTTTCAAGGTATATGGAATAACCCTCTCTGAAAACATAGACAAAGCTTATTTTGGACATCAGTATACAAATATTTGTAGGGAGCAATCTTCTGCTCATCCAAAGAGATGGCTTGCAAAAGATAGGTAGTCCAACGGACTGATGCATGGTAAAGCTGCTTCATATGAGAAAACCTGGCATACTTCTCCTGAAGTCATCGATTACTGCAGCAACTTTGCTTCTCTTGTAGTGACAGACATTTTTATGTATATGGAGATTAAGCAAATAATGTCTCTGACCATTAAAAGCTACAAAGATGCACATTTTTCTGGATATTTCTGAATACAAGTATCAAGACTATATATGATTCGTAAAGATATGCTGATGAAAGTTAAGAAAACATAAAAGGTATAGCTGAACTCTAAGAAAATAAGAATAATTACCACAAACATTTTATGTGACTTTAAAAAGCAGGTAATGAAAGCATCAAAATAGTTAAAAATTTCTTTGGTCATTAACCAAAATAAGAGACTGCAGTCAAGAAATCAGAAAGCCAAGGGCTTATTCACACCACAGAATTATAGTACTATTATTCCATTTTAACTGCCATGATTCCATCCTATGGAATCCTAGGATTTGCAAGAGGGGCGTTTAAATTCTCAGCTGGTGTTCTCCAGTGCCTCACTAAACTACAAACCCCAGGATTCCATCAGATAAAGCCATGGTAGTTAAAATGGAAAGACAGTGCTATAATTCTATAGCGTGAATGAGTGTTAAGACTTGGAAAGGCAGCTATGAAAGAACTAGGTAAGACCCTCAAGTTTAAAGGCATATCATTAAATAAAATCAGAATTCACAGTGTCATTTTCTGTATACATTATTTCTATATAGATATGAAAGTTGGACAATGAAGAAAGCTGGAAGGAAGAGAATCAACTCATTTGGGATGTGATGCTGGAGAAGGGTTCTAAAGATAGCATGGCCTACTAAAACAATAAATGAATGGACCCTAGAGTAAATCAGGCCTGAATTCTCTCTAAAAACCAAAATGACTGAATTGAGGATGTCATACTTTGTGCATATCATGAGATGATGTGACCTATTGGAAAAGACAATAATGCTTGGCAAAGTGAAAGCCTATGTTAAGGATGGAAAGACTCAAGGAAGCTGCAGCCCTGAGGGTGCAAGACCTAAGCAGGACACTTATAACCAGGGCTCTTGGAGATCGCTCATTCATGGGTGCAATAAGTCAAAATAAACTTGACAGCAAACAGTAGCAGCAGCAGCTTGCTGGAGAGCCCAATTGAATGCACTATGTCACTACATAGATTTTCCAGAAGATGGCAGCAAGTCTCTTAGCTAATTTAGCTCTGCAATTAGGATTTTTCCCCTCTGAAATAAGAAACAGAATACAGCATATATTATTTCGTAGAATTGAAGACTAAGTGCATAAGCTTGCATGGATAATCATGTCTCCATTTCTTATCATCCTCACTTCCAGAAATGCTTGTTGCCCTCTCCCAAGCAAACTCTGTGCTTTCCTATGGGCCTCATGAGGACATACTGTTCCCACAGAAGGACTCCAACTCACTAGAGATGAATTCTGAATGTACAAATCTGGTGCTCTGCAAACCATGGCCTGCTCAAAACAGACCATGAGCCAACCACCCTAATTGCAGCTGTTCTTGTTGGCCTAGAACTAATGGAGGAGGTCTTTGCAAACATATGCAGAGAGATGCAAAAACATGATGCAACTAGCTGTTTTCCATGGCTGTTGATTCAGGATTCTCCTTGCTCTGTCTTCCCCTTCTTGTTTTGCAACAAAGTCTCTTCTACAGTCTCTTCACCAGAAGGTAGTAAAACACATTCAGTCCAAGGTGAGAAGCAAAATGCCTCTGGACAGAAAACAATGGTGCACAGATACCCCCTGAAAGAAAGGGAAACCTGCAAAGTGATGGGGTGAGGAGTATGGGAGGGGGGGAATAGAAAGCACAGATGAGGACAAAGATAAGAAACAATAACTTCTCATATCAATACTAAGGGTTTTCCCCACAATTCCCAAAGGAAGGGAAAGCATTGGCAAAAATTATTTAAAAGTACATATAGTACAAATAGTAAATTTTGTAAAGACTGGGAGCTGTTTCTACAATTAAAAGCTGGAAAACTAATTGTAATCAGATTTGACACTTGATTATTTAGTGTCCAGATTCAATGCTTTGGATATTTGGTTTGGATATTTGTCTGGATTAAATATTCTTTAGACGTAACGATGGAAAGGTTATTTAGTTTATATCTATGGTATTTAATTGTGCTTTTGTAACTTATTTGTATATAGTATATAGTTTTATTTAGAAACTTTTTCAAAGTCATTACTTTCAGGAAGGGGGAAAATCTATTATTATTATTATTATTAATTGCATTCAGAATGATAATGATAAAAGGGAATGGAACGAGTTGTTTAATAAGCTAGTAATTTTCTTTCTCTTCCCTTTTTGATTATGGAAAGTTTATATTGATGTTTATTATTTAAGGCTGAAACCTCATTGTGTGGGGGCACCTATCTTTTGTTTTTATAAAAAGTATAAATAATGAACAGAACAGATGGGTTTGGCTCACTTGACATAAATCCCTGTCTATCCATTTGTGGGAAGGGAAACCCAACCTTTGTGAGTGTCAGACTCCCCAGTTACCTGGAATGTTTTGTAGGTATGAAGTACTTCAATAAAGAAACTGTGAATACATTGTTCAAGCAGATATTATATACATTCAGAATATCTAGAAACTACCATGTGCTATTCCTGCCTTTCCTAATAAGTATTCCATAGCATCTTTTCAAGTATCATTACAGCTCTACAGAATAAAAATGATTTAGAAAGAGATGCAGAGGTGTATATTATAGGAATCTGTTGTTTTTGTAGCTCTGTGTAAATATTTGCCTTTATATAGATGAGGGCTAAAATGAGGAGAAGCAGAGGGCACTGGCATCATCTCCAGGCATACGAGCATTGCTGAGGATTGGAGTGTGATTAGCATTAAGGGCTAAAGGGCTTTTGCAAGTGCATTGCAGATTCAAGGGAGAGGACTGCCAACAAAGCAAAAGATCCAAGACATACAACAATGGGGAGAAAAGGCCACAACTTTATTTGGTTACAGCAGTTTAAGGGTTGGCATTTGGATGAGTCCAGATCCAGGCATCTGACAACCAGCCTGTTGACCAATAAGCCCAACTGTCTGGCACCTGCCGAGTGCGTAGAAGGTAGTAGGTGCCAACAGTCCCAACTTCCAAGGAGTGCAGGGGCATCCACACCCGTAGAGCTGCTAACACCTAGAGCTACCTGTGCATTGCTGCTCCACCGCGCTGGGTGCTGGAGATAACCCAGCTTGGAAGCACCAAGATACCAGTCCTGGACCCAGGACCCATGCCAACCACACAAAGTTGTGATAAGAAGCAAATGTACAAAACATAGCATGGCCAACAGAGCGGGGAGGGGAGATGCCCAGAATGAAGTGAGGAGCAGGCTGAGGAGAGCTGGCTTAAATAGCCTTTACCCCAAGGGGGGCTGCAAAGACTTCTGGTCCAAGAAAGGAGCAGCCAATGAGTTCAAACCAACAGCTTAAACTCATTGGCTTCCACAGGGAAGCCTGGATGTTGAGCCAGCGCAAGGCATGTTGGGAAGGAGGAAGAGAAGAAGGCAACCATGTGGCCGGCAGCCTTCCTGAACCACAACAATGCCACTCAGTAAGTCAGGCAGCATTAATTCAGATGAACACACTTACACACATGTTCAGGTTCGGGATCCTTGCTTCATCAAAATCCCTTTTTCTTGTGAGGAAGCTTGTAACTATGTACATCTGAATATGGCTTATCTTGGAATTAAAGAAGAGTACAAGAGCACTTTGCACAATGAACCAAGGAAGCCTACAGTGAACAGTAATGAAAGGGTCTGAGAGGGATATCTTGAGTATTTCTCTCTTGTTTGTCTGTTTTGTCCTTCTGATACATACGCCAGTATCCTCAGGGATGACTTTACATCCTTCCCTGCCAGTCCTTTCTCTGCCTATGGCTTAGCATAGCATAAGTAACATTAGTCCTGTTCAGAGATTTGCCTGAACACACACAGAGAGCTGAAAGTCAGAACAAGGACTTCACCACACACATAAGCTTTGAACCAACACATCCCTGAAGACTAGGGTTGCCAAGTGAAATAAGGGTGAAGGCTCCTACCCTTTCAGTGACTGAATAGACAGCCCCAACCTGCTGAAATTTCTTTTTCCACACAGCCTTTAGGTTTGTACTGCAATGTGTTAATCTTTCTGGTTCACTCTTCCCAGATTTATACAAAGTACAATGTTGATCTTATACTGAGGTCAAATAGATGCCAGCTAAACTACAGATTCTTTTTAAGAACATGATGAAGTTAATATTAAAAATGGAATTATATTAAGAATTATCGTTTAGGCTACAACACACAGGATTTATATCTGAGTGCTATGGGCTATCCCCAAGTAGATATCTGTGATGTCATACAAACCCCTGAGACTTAAAACTGTGCATTTTAAACAAAGTATGTAACAATTTCATATTCTTGGCTCTCATGTTTCCCGCAAATATTAAAAAATCAGGATGATACATTCTGAAACAAAAGAAACTCAGAAAAGTGAAATGAATGAATACTGACTTTTACTCATGTTCAGCCAAGATATACAGAAATTTTACAAGTGAGCACATTTCTATCATAAAAACAAAAAGGAAAGCACATCTTCAATACTGCTTCTCTCTTACACTTTTCTTCTGCTTTTGAATACATGTTGAGGATGTAACAGACTGTGATCATTCAAAACAGTTTGTCACTTTATGTTGTGCTTTTCACTCTGAGCATCTCATAAAAGTTTGTATTGTTTTCCCTTGCAGAAGCACTGAGTCAGTAGCTTGCTACTTCACACAAAAACTATTTAGAGAACAAAAAGTTCCCATTGGTTCTGCAGCCCTATTCATTAGAAGTAAATATATGCATCTTGAAGACAGAACTGGGATATGGATGTAGAACAGAAGGCAAGCTTTTGGAAGGCAAATGCTATCTCAAGACTGGAATTACTCTCAGTTTTCTCTGTAGGTGAGAGTATAGAGCACATGTGTCAAGGTCAGAGACTTGGGCAGTGAGCCAGCCCAGAGAAGGGAGTGTGAGAGCCAGCAAAGTCCAGCCAGGAGGAGACAAGCAAGCACTTTACACAAGGGAGTTCATTTACCAGAGTGTCCAGCGAAAGCAGTAGTCAGAGTTCCAAAAGCCAAGAGTCCAGAGATCAATTCAAGGTAGCAGGAACCAGGTGCTGGGAGAATGGAACAGGCAAGAGGAGGGCTTGAAAGAAGTTTGCCACTAGCAAAGGAAAACTTCCAGGGAGGCAGTTATATAGCCCAAGACACAGGTGTGGCCAGTCACCACTTCTTGAACTTAATCAAGGAAGCCTCCCTTTGCTCAGCTCTCTTGAGTCTCTGCCTTGTTTGTGGGCTGATTGACACAGGCTCCAAACCCTCTTCAGAATCGGATCCCTGTTGCCCTAAAGGAGCAGGCAGAGGAACGTCCAAGCCTGCTTGGTCCATGGCAGCAGGGGGAGCTCTTGAGCTGCAGGACTCATCTCCAGCCAGAGCCACAGGGACCAACAGCTGCTGCTTGTCACCAGCAGTTCTGACAGGGGCTTCAGTTATCACACTATTCCCCCCCTCAGGACCCTCCCCATCCTGCGCCAGAAGGTCCAGCTTGTGGGGATAGTGGCGATGGAAACTGCGGACGAGCTATGGGGCATGGACATCAGAGGCAGCCTCCCATGACTACTCCTCAGGCCTGTACCCTTTCCAGTCCACCAGGTACTGCAACTGATGTCGCCACCAGCAGGAGTCCAGAACCTGCACCACCTCATATTCCGGCTCCCCATCCACAAGGACAGGCAGAGGAGGCGGAGCTGCAGACCTGTAGGGGCTGCTAGGAGCGTCCTGGGACAGCAAGGACATGTGGAAGACTGGGTGGACCTTGAGAGAGGTGGGCAACCGAACCTGGTAGGCCACCGGATTGATCACCACCTCCACTGGAAAAGGCCCCACGAAGAGATGGTCCAGCTTCCGCACCGGGCGCTGGGTCAGCAGGTGGCAGGTTGAGATCCAGACAAGGTCCCCGACAGACAACGTAGGGCCAGGCTGCCAATGCCGGTCAGCAAAGCACTTATACTGGTCCTTCACCGCCTGCAACTGGTCCTGGAGCACATGGTGGACAGCCTCGAGCTCCTGCAGGAACCAGTCTGCTGCCAGAACAGGCGAAGATGGAGGAGCCACTGGAAGGAAGCATGGATGGAAGCCGTAGTTCATGAAAAAGGGTGACATCTGGGTGGACACATGATGCGCATTATTATAGGCGAACTCAGCCAAAGGCAGGAGGGCCACCCAATCATCCTACTGGAAGTTCACATAGCAGCGGAGGTACTGCTCCAGAACAGTGTTCACCCACTTTGTCTGGCCATCCGACTGAGGATGGTGGGAGGAGGACAGGTGCAGTTCCACCTTGAGGCTCCAAAACAAGGCCTGCCAAAACTGGGCCATGAACTGCAGGCCCTGATCTGAAACCAAGCGCTCGGGCAGACCATGAAACCAGAAGACCATGTCCAAAAAGAGCCATGCAGTCTCCTCAATCGAGGGCAGAGCAGCACAGAGAACAAAATGGGCCATCTTGGTGAACATGTCCACCACCACCAAGATGGCCGTAGCCCCCTACGACAGCAGCAGGCCCATCACAAAGTCCAGCAAGACTGAGTGCCAAGGATGGGGCAGCGTTGGAAGCGGCAGCAGCAGGCCTGCTGGCTTTGCTGGAACGTCCTTGGACCTCCAGCAAATGGGGCAAGAGTCCACATAGCGCTGAACTTCCGTCTGCAGCCACGGCCACCAGAAGTCCCTGGACACTAGACGTACCATCTTAAAATGCCTGAAATGGCCCACCGGAGGGCTGTCATGGCACTGGGCCAGAATCCAGCCCCGGAGGGGATCAGCGGGAACAGCCTTGGAAACACAAGAGCCCCTGCTCGTTGGACCAAAAAGGAGAGAGCGCTCCTGCAGGAGCCTCGAGATCCCGCCGACGGGCCTGGGCAGAGGGATCCCAAAGCTGCTGCTCCCTCAGCTCAGCCAGGAAGTCTGGAACCATACTGGCGACCACAAAACAGTCCACGGGCACAACGTAGCCGAAAGGGACGTCCTTCCTGAACGGAGATATTCCAGTTTCTGGGACAAGGCATCAGCCCGCCCATTTTTACTACTGGGAATATAAGACAGTTTGAAGTCAAAACGGGCGAAGTACTGCGACCAGTGCATTAGCCGCTGGTTGAGCTTCTGTGCCATTCACAGGTGTGCCAGGTTGTGATGGTCCATCCAGACCTTGACAGGAAACCAAGCTCCCTCAAGCAGATGTCGCCAGCTCTCGAAAGCCACCTTGATGGCTAACAGCTCCTTCTCCCAGATCGTATACTTCCGCTCCGACCTGTCCAGCTGCCGGGAGTAGTAAGCACAAGGAAACAGGAAGGCAAAGTCGTCTGCCCGCTGGAGCAACACAGCCCCCAGAGCCATATTGGAAGCATCCACCTCCACAACAAAGGGCCGCAAGGGATCCGGATGGCGCAGGATCGGCCCCGAGACAAAGGCTGCCTTCAAGGCCTCAAAGGCTACCTGAGCCCTGCCACCCCAATGGAAATGGACACCCTTCCGGAGAAGAGAGGTCAAGGGCACCGCAGGGCCCGCAAAATGGGGGATGAACGGCCGATAATAATTGGCAAAGCTGAGGAAATGCTGCACATCCTTGACCGTGCGTGGGGGTTGCCAGGTGTAGATCATGTCCATCTTGCCCAAGTCCATGGCAAGACTCCCGGCCAAGATGCAGTGCCCCAAGAAATCGACCTCCGACTGCTCGAAAGCACACTTAGAAAGCTTGGCGTAGAGGTGATGGTCCCGGAGCCTCTGCAGGACTGTCCGAACATGGCCCTCGTGCTCCTGCTGGGACGAGGAAAAAATCAGGATGTCATCCAAATAAATGATGACAAAGCAGTCCAGCAGATCCCAGAAGACATTGTTCATGAAGTGCTGGAACACTGAGGCCAAAGGGCATGACGGTGTACTCAAAATGGCCATACCGTGTGCGGAAAGCCATCTTCCACTCGTCCCCCTGACGAATGAGCACCAAATTATAAGTGCCTCGGAGATCCAACTTGGTAAAGACCAGCACCTCCCACAACCTCTCCAAAAGTTCGGAAATGAAAGGAAGCGGGTAGCAGTTCTTGATCGTGATGGCATTTAGGCACCTATAATTGTGGCAAAGACGAAGATCCCCTGTCTGCTTCTTCACAAAGAAGGCGGGCACCCCGGCAGGAGAGACGGACGGCCAGATGAGCCCCTTCCGCAGGTTCACGGCAATGAAGTCCTGCAAGGCAGCCAGAGAGCTCACAGAGAGGGTAGATGCGGCCCACCGGAATCTTGGACCCCGGGACCAAGTCAATCAAGCAATCGTAGGGCTGGTGTGGAGGCAACTGGTCCACATCCTTTTCATCAAAGATGTCCGCGAAGTCCCGATACTTGGGCGGAAGGTCCGGAAGCAGCAAGGCTGGGGAAACTGCCACAAAGAAGGCTGTAGCTGACTGGAGATGGGAGGCACAACGGGGAGAAGAAAAGATAATGACCCCCGTAGACCACCCAGTGTGGGGATCGTGCACCTGCAACCACTCCAACCCCAAGACCACAGGAAAACGGGGTGCTGAGGCCATGAAGAATGCCACGTCCTCGCAATGAGACCCTAGCTGCATCTGGAGTCCTGCAGTGGAGCACGTCACCTGGCCCGAGAGCAGAGGGCAGCCATTGATGGATTCCACCAGCAAAGGTGGGTTCACAGGAGAAGTGGGAATGTCCCAGGCCTCCACACAGGCCCAATCCATAAAGTTCATGGTGGCCCCCGAGTCTACCATGGCCCACATCTGCAAGGCCAACCAGCCAGGGAGGCGGAGCAAGACCTCAACGACAAAGTGCTTGTATATGGGGAAACAGGCAGGACAGGACAGCGCTGAAGGCGAACCATCCCGGTCTTGTGGCCCTCCAAGACCAGGCACAATCAGTTTCCCGCCAACGTAGCCCGGCCTCATTTAGCAGGACACGAGGTGCCAAAATGTCCAGACTGGCCACAATACAAGCATAAGCCCAGCTGGCGCCGCTTGGACCTTTCTGCAGAGGAGAGACGAGGACGGACACCACCAAGTTGCATTGACTCCTCCCCTGCTACAGCCTGCAGTCTGGGTACCGGAGTAGGAGGCAGCCCCTCCCACCTCCCTCAGAGGTGCTGGTGATGGCATCGGAGGCAGGCTGGCAGGAAGCACCACAGGATGTCTGACCCAGTGCTGCAGGATGCGCCCCTCAATTCGCAGGCACAGCTGGATCAGGCCCTGCAAGGTGTCAGCCATATCAGCAAGGACCAACTGATCTAGAATAGGATCTTCCAAACCCTCAAGGAACTGGTCTACCTGGGCAGCCTCATTCCAAGCCAGATCCTGAGCCAGCAGCTGGAATTCGCTGGCATACTCTGCAATGGAGAGCTGACCCTGCTTCAATTCCCGAATACTCTGGTTAGCAGTCCGGGCCCTAGCAGGATCTGAAAAAACACTCTGCAGCTGCACAGCAAAGGCATCAAAATTGTCCAGCAGTGGGCTCTACTGCTGCAGTAACAGCAGAGCCCAGCATGCTGCACCTCCCTAGAGCAGACTGATAACAAAGCCAACTTTGTGAGAATCATGAGGAAACTCCTCTGCTCGCAGCCGCATGTACAGAAGGCACTGAGCCCAGAAGGTGGGGAAATCCTGCATCCACCTATCAAACCTGGGGGGTGTAGCCACTGGGCACTTGGGTTTGACCCAAGCAACAGCCCCCACCTTAGACTGCAGCTGCTGGAGACGTTGCTGTAACTGGCTTAATTGCTGGGTCAAAACTACATTAGCTTGCAAGACTGCAGGCAGAGAAAGCTCCACTGCTTCGTCTTTCTCCATGGTAACCAAAACAAACTCTCCCTCCCACAATAAATCAGCTTGTGGGCTTGTGGCAAGGCTATCAAGGTCAGAGACCTGGGTGGCAAGCCAGCCCAGAGAAGGGAGTGTGAGAGCCAGCAAAGTCCAGCCGGGAGGAGACAAGCAAGCACTTTACACAAGGGAGTTCATTTACCAGAGCATCAAGCAAAAGCCATAGTCAGAGTTCCAAAAGCCCAGGGTCAAGAGATCAATTCAAGGTAGCAGGTGCTGGGAGCAAGGAACAGGCAAGAGGAGGGCTTGAAAGAAATTTGCCACAAGCAAAGGAAAGCTTCCAGGGAGGCAGTTATATAGCCCAAGACACAGGTGTAGCCAGTCACTGCTTCTTGAACTTAATCAAGGAAGCCTCCCTTTGCTCAGCTCTCTTGAGTCTCTGCCTTGTTTGAGGGCTGACTGGCACAGGCTCCAAACCCTCTTCAGAATCGGATCCCTGTTGCCCTAAAGGAGCAGGCAGAGGAACGCCCAAGCCTGCTTGGTCCATGACAGCAGGGGGAGCTCTTGAGCTGCAGGACTCATCTCCAGCCAGAGCCACAGGGACCAACAGCTGCTGCTCATCAGCAGCAGCTCTGACAGGGGCTTCAGTTATCACAACATGTGTCAAACACAAGGCCCATGGGCTGAATCCAGCCCACCAGGCCATTTCATGTGGCCTTCACACCTTTCCTGCTGCTGTGGCACTCCCACCGCCTGGTGAGCCTGATCCCCACGTTGCAGGCCACGTGGCTCCCGGTATTCTGAAGAGAGGCCCAGCAACCAGAACTTGAGATTTATTTCTGATGCTTCTCCGTCCAACTCTTGTGAGCCACCTGGAGTGTTGCCATGGTAATGTTATCCTGATTTCTGGAGGTCCTGTGGGAGACACTTTAATGTGCTTCAATAAATCGAGAATGAGAACTAGCTCAAGCACAAGCTATAGCAATACAAGAGGCAGGGCAACCTAGCGAGATCTTTAAACCCAATTTTTATGGGGTCAGGCCAAGGCAAAAACCACACCAAATTGCTAATTAAATTATTTTTATTTAAAAATAAGTCCTTGCGCACATTCACACTTACACACTCATTCACTCAGAGCTAATTAGAAATAAAAGAGAGGAACATTGATAGGGGATTTTGAAGAGGTATTATCGGGATATACTGCACCTGGTCCTGAAGACTGAAGTTGGAGACAGCAGCAGAGCAAGAGAAGAGACTCCGCACAGGAAGGGCTGAGGGGATTGCTGGACAGAGTGACATGGAGCCAAGAGGAAACTGGAGCAATCCAAGGAACCACTCAAAAATCGGGTCTTTTTATAGGGGAAAATGTTCCTAGAGGCCTAATCCTTTCCCAAGGAGAACAATGGGTTGAGGAGCTAAAACAAAGCTCCAAAGTGTGCATGATTAAGAGAACAAAGCTCGAAAAGGTCGAGGTTCTTCATATGATTGGATTTTGCCGGGGTTGTCAAAAGCCACGGCAGTACACAAATTGCTCTCGCTTGACAGACAGTTTGTCAGGATTGCTATTCTTGTCAAGCTGCCTTCTTGGGGCAGAGGACCCTTTGTCTGTTTTAATGCGTGCATGTCTGGAGGGCTCCTGGGGCTACGTGACAGATTGTTTACTGGCCAGACTGGGTTTTTCCTGATTGTCACTGTTCAGCTGTTCGGCCGTACCTGCCTGCGTGCTTGTCCAGGGAGCCTCTCAAGCACGTGGAGATAGTTTTAATATTAGATATGAATAAATTGTAGACCCCAGGAGAGGGCTAACTACCACAGTAACAGTAACTTGCGGCAATGCTCTGATGGCAAGACTTGGACAGAGGAGTAGCACAGAGAGGGGCAGGGGGCAGAAAGAGCCACAGGGGATGGGGGAGCAGAAAGAGGCACAAAGAGGGTCTGGGGGGTAGAAAGAGGCACTGATTATTACTAAAACTAGTAATAATTGAATGTGGAGGCAATTATTTAATATGATAAAGGAGTAGATACATTTATATAGTCTTACAGATACAACCGGCCCTTTGAGAACCACCATAATCCTGATGTGGCCCAAGATGAAATTGAGTTTTGACACCCCTGGTGTAGAGGAATCTTAGCAAAAGGAGTCATGATGTTACTCTGTATGTTGGGGGTCCCGGGAGGGACGCCCAAATAACCGAATAAAAATACAAGTTGGGGGGAATTTGACTCGAGCACTCTCTTAGCAAAATGAGAGGCAGGGTAACTTTAGCAAGGATCTTTTAACCCTATGTCTACGGCTTCAGGTCAGAGAGCAGGCAAGCAAGTTTAAAAGTAAACAAAAATAACAGTTTTACTGAAAGATAAACAGCAAATAAAACAACATGCAAACTAGCTATCTGGAAATCAGAAATGGAGAGCGTAGGGATAGGTAATATGACACCTGGTCTCATTGTCCTGGAGAGAAAGACGGGGTTCCAGGGAAGAAAGCTCAGTGTGGCTGGCTGAGGGGAGTTTCCTTAGATGACCAGCAGCAAGGCGGGATGGAGGTCCAAAGTAGTCCAAGGAAGTCCCAAAAGTGGGGACCTTTTATAGGGTGGAGTTTACCTACAGGCTATGTTATGCTCGGTGAGAACAAAGGAGATTTGGAGCTGGACAAAGGATTTGGAAAAGGTCAAGTTTAGCATGATTGGCTTAGCTCTTGATGACAATAGCGTGGCCAGTACGTTGATGGCCCAACATAAAGGATTGGCTTGGCTCTTGGCTGCAAGGCTTTGTGTAACTCCGAGCTGAGCAGAGCTGGTTTGCAGGGAGGTTTTTCCCTATAGCAATGGAGAGGCTTAAGTTGCTAGCCTGAATGAGGTTTTGGAATGTATAGTCATTAACGGCCGCGCTCGTACGTGCTCGTCCAGGGGACCTCTTGCAAACACGTGGAGTGAGATGGCAAAGAGAGGTCCAGCAAGACCAAATTATTTGATACCAAAAGGATATCTAGTGCTCTCACCAGACATATCATAACTGTGATAACAATGATTGCTGTGAGGAAGAACGTGAGACAGGGATCATCATAGCATGAGATTCTTACAAGCTCTGAAGAGCAAGGAGGGAAAAGGTGGGAGTTTTTTGTTTGTTTGTTTTTAGTTTTATAAAAGTTAAAAAATGAAATTAATTGAGGAAGGAAATTCATACATCCCAACCTGGCCACTTTGCAGTAGGTTTGACCATTGACAAGATATAGTTTTCTGATACTGATGAAAGAATAGGACAGATTAGGATAAATGAACCTCACTATAGCTAAGTGACACTTATTTCAAGGATGGTAAAGTTATGGTCCACCACATGTTGTTGGAAGACAACTCCTATAAACCCTTGCCATTGGCTGTGAGGACTGGGGCTGGGGCAGGGAGCTGCAATGTAAAATATGGAGGGCCATATATGTCATAGCCCCGATTTATATAGCTGTCACAGGGCCTTTCCGCACTAGACTGTTATAGTGCTATTATTCCACTCTCAACATCCTGTGGAATTCTGGGGTTTGTAGTTTACTGAAGCAAAAGAGCTCTCTGACTGAGAATTCTAAATACCCCTCCCTAAACTGCAAACCCCAAGATTCCATAGGAGGTTGAAAGTGGAATAATAGCACTATAACAGTGGAGTGTGGAAAGGCCCACAGTCAAAGTACTCTCATATAGGTGCAACCTATTTTAGTGGGTTCTGGACTACAGGACCACATTCCCATTGCTACCAATCTTACCTTTTATACTTTTTGCAGCATTCATGTTGTCACCCATCCACACTTACATGTATGTAAGTGAATTTATGTGAACTATGTTTTTCTCTTGCTTACATTTACAGATAGTCATTTCAAATCTCAAATGGATCACATATGCTGAAAGTAACAAAAATATGAATGTGCCATTATAATATTATTTAATACTAGAGCATATACCCAATGTTGCCTGGGATTTTATTTTCTCATAGGTAATACTTGTTAGAGATACCTTAGGAGTTAGATCCAGTTGAAATACACAGATTTGAGATCCTGTGTCTCCAATTCCCCAAACTGTGTTGTCCAGTACCTGTAACTTTTTCCGATATTCCCGAAGCCAATCTGCATTCAGAATTGTTAACATACAGAGGTTGGCTTCCTGAGGAAATGTGCTGTCCTCCTCCTTGCTGCTAGGTCTCATCTCAATAACAACCAGCCTGAGGCCCAAGAGCTCTCTGACTGAGAATTCTAAAGGCCCCTCCCTAAACTGCCAAGCCCAGGATTCCATAGAATCTTCTCAGGCAGCCAATCATTTGATGTCTTCTTGCCTCACACAGCCAATCATATGAGGTCTTTGCCTGCCTGACACAGACAAACTCATCAACTTTGACTTTTATAGGTTAGATTTCAGATTTTGAATGCTGGGTACATCAGCCCACATTTCTTGATCTAATTTTAATTACATCCGTTCTGGTGTTTTTCAGGATTAGATATAATCCTGAAAAACACCAGAACAGATGTAATTAAAATTAGATCAAGAGTGTGTCCCAACAATGTCCCAAGAAATGAGTCCCAAGAAATGAGTCAGCTGAATCCTACACATATTTCCTTTGAAGTGAAGGACTTCTAATGACCCCGTCCAAAACACCCACAGGTGCTAGCTACATTTTTACACCCACATTCCTTCCTCTCTCTCTCTCTTTTTTTAGTTAATTAACTCATTTATTTGGATATTTATAAACCATCATAAGACATCCAACAACAAGTATGTACATAGTTTATATGTGTGTGTTCAGCACACAATTGCCTGAATTTGCCCACATGTACCCAGAATGAGGACATTTTTCCTCACATGTTATGAATACGACAACTTTTTAAATTCCCACAAAGAACACTTCAAGGTTTTTGCAGTAACTTCATCACATTAAGTCTGAGGTCAATGTCCAGGGGCGGAACATATGAGCAGATCAAAGTCTTAGAATAGTGTAGAACTTCTAGGGCAACGACTCTCCACTGGAAACAATAAAAGCTCTCACTCTGATTACCATTTTAATTACTGAAAGCTGGATCTGAAGGCACAGAATATGATACAATCCCTGAGCTCAGTTTAAAGACAGATGTGTTAATTAGCATTGAAGGGACATGGAAATAACTTTTGTTGGCATTATTATCTTTTTTTTGTTGCAGTTTAAGTGTGTAAGTAAGACATGTGGTACATCCCCTTTGAGCTTTATGGTGGAGATGGAGGCAGGGGAGGTGCCCCTTCCCACCATGATTTTTACAGTACTTGGAGCAGATATGTTTTCCTAGAGCACTTGGTGCACTTCTTGCTGTTTGCAAAGAAATGAAAAAACCACCAGTGGTTCACCTGTTGCTAAGTGATGGCCCAATAACGCTTTGTCAATAGGATTAGCCAGTTGTTTCAGTAAGAGCCTCCAAAAGTCGATCTCCACAATTGATGCCATAATTAAGGATCCTTTCTTTTTTAAAACAGCAGTGGGAGCAGCAGGGCTTGGGTTTCAAAACCAAAACAGGCTACACTTGTTTTGTGTTTGTGCCGTTATGACTCACTCTGGTTACTTTCCAGGAGCCATCATCCCTACTACCAATGTTGCTCTTCTACCAGTGATAAAGAATTCATACTCTAAGGAGATGTAATGTGTCACCTCTGAAAAGCACCCAGTAGTAGATAGTACACACTGATCAGCTTCACCAGTGTTGGATGGAAGAGTAAATATTGGTGAAATACTGCATTGAGAGACACAGCTGTGGAGATACAGCTATGTCTCTGTAGCTACATCCCACAATGCTGTCTCCAAAACCTACACTTTAAGCAGCACAGTCCTCCCCCCACTCCATGCACACACATACATAGCATTTCTTTATTGCTGGAGAGCAGGAAAATGATGGGATGCATCCAGCTCTTTTTCAGTAGCTAGACACACTGAGAAAGGCATCTGCAGAGACCTCTCCTTTCACACTTTGGTTCAAACATTACAAAAACTGAAGCAGTGAAATCAGAGACTGAATGGGGTATGCAGCAATACTCTCTTATGAACTCTGCTACAGCTTTTATAAACCTGGAGAAAGCTGTGGCCAAATATGCAGCCCAAAGCCTACAGGTGGGCAAGACTGGCCATATAAAGACTTTTCAAAGGTGACTTAGTGACTACGATATGAACATTGTGATGTCATGTGATTACTCAAACTCCATGGAGTCAGCTAACCCCATAGAAACGCTTCAGCTGCTTTTGTGGCTGGCATACAAAGCCTCAGATATCTGATACAGAGTTTCCATATTCTGGATTTTAAGTCATTCCTGTGAGTTCTAATTTAAAGTCTATGTGATTTGTGTGTGTCTGTACGTATTACATAGATTTCCAAGTCCAGCTTGTTAAGTAGTGTGACAGTGAGTTCTGAATGAGCAGGTCCTCCTCCTCTTAGTCTCTTGTTTCAAGGTAGGCTGAATACATGAAAGAATAGCTTAACTTAAGGATTAATCTTTAACCTGACTAAATTCAGAATAATGTTCTCTCCATTCGTTTTCCCCCCTTTGTCCTACATTACAAACTTGTCAGTTTGCATTAAGCTTCATGCGTTTGGAGGGTTGACCAGAGAAGAAAGAATATCAAGTGGGAAGTGCAGGTGGACTTTTATTCTCCTCCAGCCTTAACTATAGTATTCAGTTTGAAACTAAAAAATAGAATGCAAAGTGTTGCACTGGGGGTCTGCCATGGCAGCTAATGTCTATCAGTACCTTAAGGTACTATCTACCTTATATTAACTTATGTTGTAAGCTGCCTTGGATCCCGTATTGGGAGAAAAATGGGATAGAAATTAACCAAACCAATAAACAAGCAACTGTATTCTGTTTTATTCTTATATTGTAAGTCATAGAATCCTAGAGCTGGAAAGGGCTTCATGGACCACTGAGTCCAATCCCCTGTTCAGTGGAAGTTCTCCAGCTAAAGCACTTTCAGCAGGTAGCTGTCCATCCTCTTTTTAAAGACATCCAGAGAAGGAGACCCACCACTTCTCTAGGCAATTGGTTCCATTGCCAAACTGCTCTTAATGTCAAGAAGTTCCTTCTAATGTTAAACTGAAATCTACTCTCCTGTAAATTCAAACCGTTAGACCTGGTCCTACCCCCTGAGGCGGGCAAAGAACAGGCCTGCCTCCTCCTCTCTGTTATTTGCCCCCTCCTCTCTCTGTTTCTCCATCTTGGATCCCATACTGCGGAAAAGGCAAGTTATTAAATAAATAAGTAAACAGTTGAGACCAGAACAGTAGCATCTGAAAGACTGTAAGCTGCAACTAAACTTCTCTGAAACAGGTCATACAGCAGAGTAGCCAAAGTACCCTTAGAAAATAATTGGATCTGTCCAATAGTAACATAGCCTATAGGTCCTAAATTGAAACTTATGCTGGCAAAGCAGATTGTTTTAGGCACACACAATGTCCTATTATCTCTATAAGCCATGCTGATTTTGGGATGCATTAAATGCATACAGTTAGGGGTTGGTTTGTTTTTTAATGCTTTTCAAAAACAAGAAACAGACCACAGAGAAAGAAGATAGTTATCTTCCAAATCAATGCTTTTTGAAATCATGTGCTTTTTTACATATATGGAAAGAATGTGCTGTGAGAAATCATATGCCATGTGATGTCACTCTGGATTGACGTGCACACATAAATGTGGGCCACAATTAAGGCTGTGGAGAAGGAATCTCTACTAAAAAACTAATAGGTCCAACAATTGTGAGACAAAGATATACAAAGTTTATGCCCCCACTTGCTTTACCATTGAAATAAATAGGTTTGTGGTACAGTTCAGTATAAGGCAACCCTAACTATATTTATTGAGAAGTTAGTTTAATGGGGTTTACTCCCAAAAGAGTGCACCCAGGATTATGCTCTTAATATCAGAAGGATGGTCGAACTGGAGTTGAAGGCTGGGAGGAATTCAGAGTTTGAAAAATTACTTTTTGGACTGCATCCATAATAGTGATGTCAGCTAAGGGAATCTGGGATATGGAAATCCAAAAGACTCCAAAAACAATTAACGTCTCAAAGATCTTACTGCCATGGTTAAACTGTAATCTTCTGTCCTCAATCATGTATGTTTGTCAGAATATGTGCACATTTTTTTAATCTTATGGAAGTTTTAGAATCTTTTGCTAGAGCATGGTGCACAGACACTTGACTGTGTGCTGAACTTAGACAAAGTGGAGAAATTTTCTTTGTTGAGAAAATTGACAAAGCTTCAGGGTTAAAAATAATGTTATTTGATTCTATCACTAGTATTTATTATTCATTTATTATAAATATTTATAGAAAGAAAAGATTGTTTGATGCAGATCTGTAGCACTTGATCAGCATACTATTCCCTTATGCTCCTTCTCAGAGTTGGGGAGCTAAAGTTTTCCAGGTAAGGAACATGGAGGGCACTAAGTTAACAGTGAGGCACACACTGGAGACCTTAGCATAGTGAGGAAAGCTCAGGTTTCACTGGGACTAGCTTGGACACATGGGGGACAGAAAGGACAGAGGCAGAGCAACTTTTCTGTTTTGGAAGGTGGAGGAGCAGACTGATCACAGGACAACTGGGTATGCAGGAGTCATGGCACACAGTTCAAGACCCCACAAAACATCAGCAAAATGCCCTTGTTTTTTAGCTATGCCAAAGAAAACGTAAGCCAATCCTTAACAGCCACCCACTATCACTATCACTATCACTATCACTATCACTATCACTATCACTATCAATATTAATATCATGGGCCACCCTGGATCTCCAGGTGAAACACAAAGGTCTGTGACCCCAATATTGTGGGGTTACTTGATGTGGAGTTTTCTTCAAATATCTCAGACTGGTGGCCAACGTGTGTGTTGGACATGAGCAAGTGGAGAGAAAAGATAGCCTGGAAATATGGATTTGGCTCCAGAGGAATGAATAGTTCAGGGAGTATATCGCAAAATACAGATAGTGTGACAGGTGAACATGGGGAGTGTCAAAGTCAAAGCTACACATAGTGCAGTCAGCTTCTCAATGAGGGCTACCTAAAGGGTATTTATAGACGTTGGTCTGAAAGAGTAATGAGAATAATGACTTTGGGCATACTTAGGATAGGGTCCAATAGAAAAGAACGGTAGAGGCCATCCAGAGATTCTTCGATTCATAACTGAATTTGAAGTGATCTGCTCAGTATTACAAAGCCATGATTCTGGGAGACAATTCAGATTGCTATTCTTAGAATACAAGAGGCTGTGGAAGAAAATCTGGTGGTGATTTAACATTATAGTTTATCTGGGGGTAAAACTATTTCAGGAGTTTTAGGTTATGGGTAGCCTGAGTAGGCTGCTGACTTGATCATGAAGGCATCTTCATTTATCTGGAATTCCTATGCTTTGCATTTTCACAGAAGGGCACCTCCTCTTAAATTATTTAGGACAGAAGAGATACAACACATGAGTTTTAAG
Source organism: Ctenosaura bakeri (assembly GCA_948474755.1). Classification (NCBI taxonomy): domain Eukaryota; kingdom Metazoa; phylum Chordata; class Lepidosauria; order Squamata; family Iguanidae; genus Ctenosaura; species Ctenosaura bakeri. Next base: position 73,163 of record CAOLHI010001423.1, read on the forward strand.
TAAGTCAGATGCTAGTAGATCCCACAATAATCTTAATTTCCATTTGCCCTTAGCTGTCCTGGAACAATAAAACAGAATGATGCCCACAAAATCCCTTGTAAAAGCCATCATGCTCCAGCTTGTTATTGTCAAGAGATGAACAATGGATGTCTATCTCAGATAGTTGCCTTCAGTTTGCTAATCACTTAGTATATGACACCTCGCTTAGGTACTCCTGGATGTGGAAGCTGGTGGGCTTTGTCCATGACAATTGCATGGCTTGAATTAGATTTTGTTTTTGAACTACATGTCAAAGATACTTTACTTTCTTAACAGACCAAGGCTTAGCTAAAGGGCATAGAAAGTGCAACCTGCTTAACCATAATTACAATATGACTCATATGTAAGGGGCATTGCTCTAATATATTTGGGATGTAGCCGTATAAGTGGGGTGAGATTTCTTATTAACATTTTGCAACATTTCCAATTTGTAGCAAAGAAAGTTATTAGAATTTAATTGAAGGATTCCTCTGATGGGAATGTACTAATTTCCATGAAAGTGGTTAAAATGTATTATGCCTTTTCAAAGACTTACAAACGTTATGTAGCTGATGATAGAGCAGTCGGCTTGGCATCTTCCTGATACACTTGACCTATATTCTCCGTCCTTTTTCAACCACTCTCATTTTCATGTACTCAAATGATATCTTAACAGGGCAATCAGTTTCATCTGTATTGAGCAATAAATGCAACATTCTCTAATGAGATGTCAAGCAGGATGAAAAGTTACAGGCTGATCCTTCTTATGAGCCGAAAAAGCCTACTGTGTAATTGCTGTGTAGCAGAAATTACGTTCCTCTTTCTGGCAGATGAGTCTTACCTGGTCAGTTAAGAATGATGCAGTCTAAGAAAAATAATGATTGTCCCACCACAAGGGTTTCATCAGAAATACAGTGACAGTAAAATAACAAGTAAAATGTAGCTGGGTTGTGTAGTCCTAGCAAGATAGATACTAGTGTACTATTTGTCTTAATAACACTCATGGTATTCAATATACTAACCCAGTGGTTCTCAAACTTTTTATCTCTGTGACTGCTTTTATATCTATATGCAGATGTTGTGCTCCCCCCTTTCGATTTCATCCCCCCATGCCCTATCCTATGCCTTTCTCTCCCTCTGTCTCTCTCACAGGCCCCTCGTGCCACACATGGCCTCCATCTTAAAGCTGAACTCTTGTGCTGTCTGCTCCCTCTCCTTACTCCCCTCAAATCCATCCAAGAAACTGCCTCATGGTTGCTAAGGGGGCATGCCCCTGCTGTACCAATAATGGAATGCCCAACTCAGTTGCAGTGGGGCAAGGAGATTTGCCAGGGGAGAAATCCCCAATGCTCAGTCCTTAGTAGTATCTCTTTACAGTCCCAGCGCTCAGCCCCAGAGTTTATTGAGAGGCCTAGAGCTGACATATCAGTTGGAGAGCAAACAACACTGCTAATATAGTTTCATTCACTGGGTTTAAACAAGGTATAAATTGTAGCAGGAAAGACAGAGTGTATGTGTAGTCTGCATTGTGCTAAGCGTTGTGCAACTGGCTGCACAATGGAAAAGTGAATTGGTTTCTTCCTGGCAACACCTATAGAAATGTATTTCCTGTCAAACAATAGACCTGTGATGGAAAACTCTCCAGGCTGACCCTGCAGTTCTATCCCTTGGACTCCTAACACTCACCTTTCACCCTCAAGATCCATCCCTGGGCTGATATTCAAGGTGACCATTATATAAATACCTGGACAAGTGGCTGGACTGATGAGTGGGTTCATTGTGGTAAAGTGTGACCAGTTCTCCTTACCAGTTATTAAATTGGAACATCTAGATAGGTACAAAAAATAAAAACAGTAAAAAAAATATATTATGTAACAATTGAGTTAAACTTGAAGCCCCTGAACTTCTTTTCCTACGTTCTCCACTCCAAAAACCCTATTCAGATCTTCTCAGTTTATTCCTTCCTAACTACTTTCACTCCATCTCTGACTGGTCTTAACTTGATTTTATTCTGCCCCATCTAACTCTTTAATAGACAAGCCTCTGAGTTACATCCTTTCATCCACAGCTCTTCCTTTTTAAAAAAAAATTCTTTTCTGCATTATTTTATAAGGTATTTGAAGAGGAATTAAGAACACTCCTATTAGAAACTGTTAATCAGATAAATAGCGTACATAAACCACCATCATGGAGCATAGCAAATATTACTCTTATCCCTAAAGAAAAGAAAAATGCAAAAGAAATTAAAAATTATAGACCTATCTCATTATTAAATATAGATTACAAGATATTTGCCTCAATTTTAGCAGATAGACTTAAAAAGATATTAAATAATTGGATTCTTCACGATCAAACTGGTTTTCTACCAAAAAGGTATATGAAAGATAACATATAAACAATTATTGATATTATAGAATATTATGAATATACATCTAATAAGAAATTGGCCTTCATAGATACCAAGAAGGCTTTTGATAACATAAATTGGGATTTTATGTTTCAAGTCATGAAGAAATTAGATTTATGCAAGAATTATATTAATTGGGTTGATTCAATTTATAGTAATCAAATTGGGAAATTAATAAATGGAGAGAAAACAAATGAAATAAACATAGAAAAAGGTACTCACCAAGGTTCCTCCTTTACTATTTGTAATGATATCGGAAATACTGAATAGGAATATAAGGTATAATATTAGCATTAAGGGAGCGCAAATTAAAGATTAACAGTATAAATTGAAAGCCTTTGCGGATGACCTAGTTATAATTTTAGAAGATCCCTTAAAGAGCATAAAGGTACTACTAGAGGTATTAGATGAGTTTGGAAATTTGGCCAGCTTTTAAATAAATAAAGATAAAACCATGATGATGACAAAGAATATGACAAAGGATCAAGAGGAGGAATTAAAACAATGACAAACTTTCAGATTGGGGAAAAGGTTAAATATTTAGGAATAGTGATTACAAAGAAAAATCTGGATCTTTATGAAAATAATTATAAACCAACCTGGAATAGAATTAGAGAAAATCTTAATAAATGGGCAAATTTAAAATTATTCTTATTGGGTCGAATAGCTACTGTTAAAATGAGCGTACTTCCAAAATCAATGTTCTTCTTTCAAAATCTACCTATTGTAAAACATGAAGAAACATTCAAAAGGTGGTATAATGAAGTAAAAAAGTTTGTGTGGTTGGGAAAAAAATCAAGAATTAAATGGAGTTATTTACTAGACAGTAGAGAAAGAGGAGGCCTCGGCCTCCCAAATTTCAAGATATACCACCACACTTGTGCTTTGTCCTGGATTCTTGACTAGATACATTTAAAAAATAGAAGATTTTACAATTAGAAGGGTTTAACATGAAGTATGGTTGGCATGGTTATTTGGGATTTAACAAAACCAGCATGGATAAAGAATTTAATAAACATATTATAAGAAACTTGCTGTTAAGAATTTGGAACATATATAAAATGAAACTTTATGTCAAAATCCCACGTTGGATATCCACTCAGGAAGCTTTTCATAAACAAAAATGGGAGTCAACAGAAAAGTGATTAACTTATGAGGATTTAATGGGTAATAAAATAGGTAACGACACTTTTAAATCCCTCGAGGTATTAAAAAAAGAAGGAATTAAATGTAATTGATTTTTATACCCACAATTAAAAGAGAAAGATAGAACTGATATGAATACAGAAGTTATTGAGGGAAAAAGAAATGGTTTTGGCATTAAATTATTGGATGGCAAGGATCATATACTATCACTAATATATAAAAGTTTATTGAAATTAGAATTGGAGAAAGAAACCATCAAGGATAATATGATTAAGTGGGCCCTAAATCTGGGGTATACAATAGCTCTAGAGGACTGGGAAAAAGCATGGACACTGAATTTGAAATTTACAAAATGTCTTGCTTTTAAAAAAAATTATTATAAAATGTTTTACAGGAGGCATCTAAGCCCCACAAAGCTAGCAAATGTATATAAAAATATACCTGATAAATGTTGGAAGTGTGATGAGGAAATAGGTACTTTCTTTCATGTCTGGTGGACATGTAAAATGGCCAGAATATTTTGGGGGGAAATCTAGAGCAATAACGGGTTTACAATTTCCTATGTCTCCATAGTTATTTTTATCAAATATACTGAAAGGAATTAACGGGAATGATCAAAATAGATATGGAAGGCTTCTTTTATATATGATAACAGTGGCCAGACTATTGTACGCAAGTAAATGGAAAATTAAAGAAATTCCAACATCCAAAGAATGGTTATTCAAGCTTCTTGACATGTACCAAATGGATATGCTAACTATGCTCATGCAAAATCGAAGTATAGACATGGTAAATCAAGAATGGAATGCTCTAAAAAGTGTGTGGAAGGAGAGATGGGGAGAAACATCTCTTTTAGAACTGTAAATCATAAAATAGAGTTGAAAATTCATTTTATATATTATCTTTTCTTTTCATAATCTCATTTCACTCACATTATTTCTTTCTCCTTTTCCATTTTCTTTTTTCTTCTTTCTTTTTCTTTTTTTTTTCTTTTCCTTTCCCTTTCCTTCCTCTTTTTCCCCCTTTTTATTCTTTTTCCCTCTTTTTCTTTACTTCTTATATTGCTTATATTTGTATCTCTCTGGTATTCCTTCCTTTTTTTGTTGTTGTTAAATCTAAGTTTAATTAGATTCTTATATTAAATTTTCATAACAATACTCTAGGATAAGAAATAGTGAATATATAGAATCAGTCTTGGTTGGGGTATAATAATTGTTAGGGGAAAGTAGTGATTGTTCTTCTAGGTTATATTAGTTATAGACAAACTCAAAATTATCTAATTATTGATCATGTATATCTTTTTGGGGGGTATAATTGAGTAATGAATAATACTGTAATGCTGGATTCATATTGTTGGTTGATATTTCTTATGGAGTATACGGCAACATATACATATGGATCCATTGTATACTAATTTATATTTATTGTGCTGATTCATAATGACAGTTGAACTTAATAAATAAACATATCAACCCCCCCAAAAAAAAATAGTGACTCATGTAAAGTGTACTTTCCCCATCTACATTCACACAGCTATTTTACAAGTACTCGTGTAGCTAAAATGTAGTGAGGTATACTGAAAAAACACAATATCCCTATTGCTTGTAGCTCCCTCAGAAGAGCATAGATTGCATTTTGCTAGAAGCCAAACATCTGAAAGCACTCTTTATTCTTGACAATGGATCCCTAGAAGTACCTACCAACCTAACTATGTAATAAAAGACTTCTTGTAAAGGCTGAAAAAAAATCCACAGCTCTTCCTTCACAGCATTCCATGAGCTGTGATTGACTTGGTTCTGCCAAAGCTTACTCAGCTTCTCACTTCATAGTTTCCATTAACACAATGGCATTGTTAGATTTCAGGTTAATTTAAGTAGGCACAAAGTGCAGGGCAGAGGTGGCTAATGGATCCTCTGATACAGAGATAGTGAATCCACACTTGTTTTTAGTGCTCCTCTTTCCAAAGCTAGTCTGACTTGAACAGGAGCTCTGCTGGTGTTAGAATGCAGCTACTCTGAGCCTGTGGAAGGAATGGCAGTAAAATCAAATGTGGATTCACTGCGCCTGCAGTACACATTTCTACCTAATATGGATAGAATAACACTGTTAGGGCAGATATTTTGATTCCACGTGTGTCACTGATGAAAGTTCTTAATGTGAAATAGGAAGTAGAAGAGTATAGTTTGAAAACACATGCACAAAATTGCATATAATTAATGTGATTTTTTCCCCATCATTTTGCACATATGGGAAATGTAAGCACTGATATAAGCACCATATATAATAATATTACCCCTAGATTATTTATTTATTTATTCATTCATTCATTTATTTGTTTGTTTAGGTACAGCCTAGTACAGCTTTCCCCAGTGTGATGCCACCAGGTGTTTTGGGCGGCAACTGCCATCAGCTCAAGAAAAACAACAGAAACCACTTTTTTCAATCAGGTGGCATATTAAAACATTGGGACCTTATGATTTCATCCACATCTGTACACATGTTGTTATATGCCATCAAGCATAATCTGACTTAGGGTGAGACTATCATAGAGTTTTCTTGGCAAGGTTTATTCAGAGGAGGTTTACTATTGTCTTCCTCTCAGAGAGTGTGACTTGCCCAAGATCACTTGTTGGGTTTCCATGGGTAAACGGGAGAGTCAATCCCTGCCATCCTGGAATCCTAATCCAACACTAAAACTACCATGATTTAAAACTATCTTAACCTCAAAATGTGTTAAACTAATATGTTTTTTGGAATGTTTAAATTAGTCTCACTTTTTAAAAACATTTTATATTGTTCAGACTAATTTTACTGTAAGCTGTGTGGAGATCTTATGATATTGGGTGAGATGTAAATATTTTGGAGCCAGTGTGATGAAGTGGTTTGAGTGTTAGATGACAACCTGAGAAACCAGGGTTTGATTCCCCACTCTGCCATGGAACCACACTGGGTGATTTTGGGTGTGCCACACACTCTCAGCCCCAGAAAACTCCATGATAGTTTTGCCTTAGGCTCACCATAAGTTGGAAAAACAACTTGAAGGCACACAACAACAACAACATAAATATTTTAATAAGTAAGTGAATAAATGGTGAAAGATTGTAGAGATTCATTTTCAAATGAAAGAGAAGGGCCCAGGCTGGGAAGAGCCAGCCCGACTATATTAAGAAGATCGACATTAAGATTAAGCATTTCTTTTGTTCAGTGAACAATATGAAGTGACTTTTGCCATTTTATCTATGGTAGTAATCACATGTGTGCACTGACCCCAATTCCTTTTTTTTTTTTTTTTTAATCATTTGCAGTGTTCATGTGTTGAGTGTTACCAGATCCTGGTTCATGCTCAATAACAAGAACTCCATTGCTCACTTTCAAATGGACAGCAGAACTCTACCTCCTCCAGCCTGTGTTTCTTTAGCAGGGAAGACAAAAAATTCAGTAGCTGACGTGCTGCAGAAGCCAAAGGCTGTTAAGATACGTCTGATTGATGTGGGTGTCACATACCCATCTGAGTGGTGTAAGACCTTCATAATGTTCCTCTATGCAGCTTGCTCTTTATTACTATCCTCTGCAGTGATCCTTGTGTCTGTCAAATGGGTGTCTGCTAAGCATCCCATCTCACCAGCTGCAGTCTTCCCTCCTACATACATGAGAGACTCCAAATGGGCCTTTGAAATTTCCAGAGCTGCAAGTTTTCTGTTGATAGCTCTTTGGTTCCTTCAGTGGCTTTTACTTCGATACAGGTATGTATTTTGTTTTCCAGCAACATTTAGGCTTAGATTTCAGTGTCCAGTGAACAAGTAAGGTAGGCGTATGGATGTGTGTGTATGTTTAAAGCTTTATTCTAGAATCCCTATTCACCATAACCTACATTCACATGTCTCCCCCATGGAAGGGGGAGACTCTTTCTCCTTCTCTTGTCAATCAACTGTTGGGGTACATAAACCAGGAACATGCTGCTATATGTGCAGGGATAGACTCCCCATATTTTAACTTAGCCCCTAAACTGAGACTGTAACCACTGCTGGGCTGCCACACATCTCCCTGCAACTCACCAAAGTACTAGGGAAACAATCTGTCTCATGACAATTCTAAAGATGTCCTACAAGATACACAAAGCTGTCCCTTAAATAGCTGAAGAGCAAGAAGCATACAAACATTACTCTTTTAAGCTACAAGTTTCTGAATACCTATATGAGCTTATCAGAGCTCTTCACGAAAGACCCTTCTCTCTTTGCCTCTACATCTGGTGAAACAAGGAAGAGTAGCTTCTCAGTGGCTGCTCCCTGGCTTTGGAACTCCCTCCCTAGAGAGGCTAGGACCATCCAGACTTTGAAACTCCTTCTTAGGGAGCCTTGGATGGCTCCCTCCTTATTTCACCAGCAAGTAAAAACATTTTTATTCCACAAGGCTTTTCAGAACTGACTGTGATAGACTTTTAATGGTCATCTGTGTTGTTTTATTGGTTTGTGTATAATCTTTTAATGAATTTTAATGATTTTAACTTTACAAATTGTTTGTCTTTTAGATCACTTTTATATTTATACCCTTCATACATTTGTATAGTTTTAATCTGTATTTTTATAAGGTGGATAAGTTTATAAGCTGTAAACTAGCTTGAATCCCGTTATTGGGGAGAAGGGAGAATATAAAATTATGATGGTGGGCCGGAATCCTCTTCGACAGTTATGAATGTCTAACCTAGAGTTATGCATTTGTGACTGTTGCATATTCATGATCCCTATGGATGCCCTAGTTCAGGAGATACTTTGAGACTGTGAAAGTCACCCAGTCCCCATGTACCAGGCAGTAGCCACTTCAGTCAATGGGAGTCTTTTCCTCTGTCACTGGGGAAGCAGACTGATTTTCCCACCCCACCCCTTGCAGAAATGATCTCTGGTGCAAGGAGGAATTGTGACAGGGACCCCACTTCTGTCATAACAGAAATCGCTCATGGGAGGGGGTGAGAATGTCTGCCAACTGCTTCCTGTATGACGGAGAACAGACTCCCATCACTCACATTGGCTGCTTCCTGGTAAGTGAAGATTGGGACGGCAGCCTGGGAATCACTGCATAACTGTATTACTCTGGTGGCTACACATTTTTAACTGCCCAAGAGGATACTGGCCGGTAATAATAACAATAATATTAATGAAACAAGCCATTTGAGCAATAGGCACTGATAGATTCATTTTCTGGTTGATATGAGGAGTAAATAAGACAAATTCAGAAGGCAATCAGAAGATAAGGTCAGAGGGTCATGTTTGTGCCTCATCTGTCATACAGCACCTAGACATTTGAAAGCTGTAGGTTAAGATACAAGCTGCCATAGTTTGGAGTTCTAAGTCTGCTTGATGTTTTATGACAAGCAGTTCTCACATACAACAGTAGGGGGAGATGAAACACTTTGATGAGAAGAAAATGAGATTTTTTTTTTTTAAAAAAAGAAAAGAATCTTACTTCACTGTGCTATTTGACAAATCATCATGAAATGAATACTGAATATGATTGGGTTGTAGAATTGGACTATTTTTCAAATTTTCCCAGCACTAAAGATGATTCAAATTCAATTTATGGGCTAATTCAAAGCATTCATTTATTTTAGCTTATTTTAATGCATGGCCTCATATCATAAATTTGATAACTTAATATCAGTATTCAGGATCAGAACTGGATGACTTTCTGAAAAAGCTTTAATGCTGTAAACTTCATAATTTCTACTACATAAAAAGTCAAAATGAACAACTTTGTTATGCAAGGTAACAAGAAGATTGCATAACATTCAACAGTGCCAGGAAAATCTAGAATTTGCTCTCATTGTTTTATTACACCCTGCAAGAAGAACAGCTAGGCACCATTAAGTGAAGCATCTCACACTTAGCACTCCTGTCCTGACAGGCTGGAGACAAAGTTCAACAGTACCAACAATGTCACAAACAGACAATGCACACCAGCCAGCTCTCCCACGTTTCCCAGTGGGGATTCTGGGATTTGCAGTTCCAAGAAGAAACGATGTCCCACTTTGGACTAGCTGGTGGCTCCTATGTCAGCAGGGGGTGAATCTGCTTCAGGTTTAAGTTTGGACTTTAAATCCACTTTCCAAGGTGCTGAAACTCAAAGTAAGATTTAGGGTCCCAGGACAGGGGGAAGCAAAAGAGGGTACGTGAGGATGTTTCTATGTGTTCACCAAGATTTCAAAAGGATCCTGGAGGCTTTTCAAGCATTTAATTGGCGCACTCAAAACAGTCTCAAGCCCTTTTTGGGTCAAATGGAAGACTTTTCTCTTGTACTTGGCTCCAGAGATCTCTTTCCCATGGATTCACATACAATGGTGCTACTTCATGAAATTTTATTACTCCTGAAGGCAATAACAGGGGTTTTCCTTACTTCAAAAGCAACTGTGGAGGGCTGATCATTTGCATGTTGAAGAAGCACTTCTGAAAGCTCCTTTTTAAAACTTCCCATCTTTACAGTCCAGATGACTCCAAGTTGTGATTAGCCTTATTTGGGAGCAAAAATACAGAAATTGGAACATCACTTTTAGAAAATATTAAGTTATGGATACAAGTCCAAGTTTCTGGGAGAGTTGCAATATTTGAGGAATACCAGAAGACCTTTTTGTCCCAGGTTTCAGTCGAGTCCTAATATTTTTGTACACATTTTGTTGTACATTCCATCTTAGTCTGTTAATGATTTATCAAATTTTAAAATAACCTATAAAACATTGAACAAGTACAACACCAAATGTCAAACTATTATCACTTATTTTTGTGAACTTTGATGTATGTGGGGAGAAGTGATACTGTCACATGAAAATCCACTTTGTCCCTGGACAACACACACATCTACCATGTGTCAAATGAACATGAGGTGACTATTTTCTTTTTTCTGATCTAGTACAGAAGCTAAGAAGCAACTATATTCCCCAGTTTAGATGTTGTCTCTACCTTGAGGTAGACTAAGAGAAGCCACAGTCTCTCAGCTTTGGACCTTCATATGCACTGTGGGACTAATAACATTGACTCACCATACAGGGTTATTATAAGGAATACTACTTCATGTATGCACTTTGCTCAAAGGTACAATATAAAGGTTTACTATTGTTAGTGTTATTCAAGTTGGGCTCTGTAACAAAAAGACATTGTGAGACGCTTTTGTTCAAAGTTCCAGTCACTCCATTCCATTTCTCCACAACCAGTTTTGTGTGTCCACACCCCTTCAGATTTGTGCCTACTGAATAAATTCATTAAGTCCTCATTGATCTAGGGCTTTTTTCCCTTAGGAAAACACAGGACTCTCCATTTTAGGGAGTTGGAAACATTTCTACCTAAGCCTAAATATAATTTTTTTAAAAGATTTTGCACTGATTTCTGTGAGCAGCGCTCTATTTCAACCTTGAGAACTTTTCTGAAAATAGGTTCTCAGAGTGAACTAGGAGCTAAATACCCATACAATGGGTTGGGTTTTTTCCACGTATTTTGCATATCTGTGCTCTCTCCTCTTTACTCTTATGTTTCCACTACCTTCTATTCATCCTTCAACCTGGTTGCACTATTCAGACAGGCAGCATTCTGTTCCACTAAGTGATTACATGCCTGTTTGAGTTTAGGGTTTTTTTAGGGGGGGGATTCACTCCAGGATTACTTTTTTCCCCAAAAAATGTGCTTCTGAGTATCTACTAATATTTATTTTCGTGGGTGTTTTTTCCTCCCAGCTTCATAAGCATTAGTTGACTTGAACTGGTCTTAGAAGAAATCATTTTTAGTGCCTGTAGAGCATTGCCCAAATGTTATCAGACAAAGAAAATTATGCCTTCATCAACAAAGCCAATACAGTAGTCAAAGAACAGGAATGGCCCTCTAATAGGTAGTCTTCCAGATGTTGTTGAACTGAAATCCCGTGATCCCTTATCACTGGATGTACTGGCTAGTTTAGATGGGCGTTTCAGTCCAGTAACATCTAGAGGGCAATTTATTCTCACACTTTTTACGTAAGTTCAATCTGAATGGATCAACAGTCATTTTTGTTAGTGCATATTGCCCTGCACATACATCTTACCCTCTTCTGTATCTTCTAGGTCAATTGTTGGAAGGCGTTTTTTGTTCATTATAGGTACCCTTCATTTATACCGATCTTTGATCATATGCATCATGGTTCTGCCTGTTCCATCATCTAACATTACTTGTGAAGAGAAGGTAATATTTTAGATTAACATGCTTAATAAGAAGGAAAAAAATAGGCAATGCCAGGGAAAACAATTTGTCTTACAATATGAACCTCCCTTGTTTTGCATTAATCTGAATTATTCTTGCCTACAACCAGCTTTGTGGCACTGCCCTTGTGAAACATCTTCTTTCACATCTGGCATCAACTCATCTTCTGTTTTCTATTTGCTCTCTGTTTTCTGTTCTGAAGTAATTGTTGAGGAGTGTTGGTTGATGCACTCCAAGACAGGAGGTCTTGCACTGTTCTCATTCATTTCAGTGAGGTCTGTCTTGGAAAGCATCCCACTGGATTGGGCTCCAAGAAGAGACATTTCCATTCCTTTATAAAAGCAAGACTGAAATGATGCAGCTGGCAGTGTAATTTAGTGAAATAATGCACACTTTGTAGGAATAGGTGAAAAATTGCTTGGTGGTTATTTTTTCTCAGAATTTATGATAGTGCACAAAATTTGATTGTGGGAGGAAACAAGACTGACCTTTTCCCTAGTCCCTTCTTTTCTTTCAGACTTGCCTCCTTCTAGAGCTTGGAAATGTTCCTTTTTTGACTACAACTCCCATAATACTCCAATTAACATGGAGTATAGCTCTGTGAGTTGTATTCCAAAAAAGTAACTTTTCATGACTTTGTTCATCTTTGATTGCCAACTGATTAACTTTTTGTGCACCAAATTTGTGATGCTACTTGTTCAGCCTTGGTTTGAAAAGCCAACAGCTCATCTGTGCCTACTTCCTAATAGGGTTCCCAGATCTCAAGGCCTGGCTTCTCTTCTCCAGTCCTCAAGGCAAGGGGAGGAATTTCAAGATGACAGAACTGCCTTGAAAAGTGTAGTGTGTGTGTGTGTGTTTTCTCCATTTGTTAGATCTGGTGTTTTTTATATGAATGGCATATTCTGGGCAACTATAGTTTCTGTTTAATGTGTCATGTTTAATGACATCACAAGGCATCCCCTTGTAACTTCCCCTGTAACATCATAAGCGATCATCCCTGGGTCTCAGGTTTTGGCCCTGAAATCTCAGGACCTGTGATAGTCCTGGCCCAGCAGCCCTCTTCCCAAAGTGTAGTATGTCTGACATCGTCTAGAATACAGGTGGCTGTACTACATTTTGATTTTCTGCTTATTCAGCATTGAGTCTGGAGAAACAGAGTGGCATTAATACTGGCTTGCAGGTAGCAGAGTACAAAGAGGCCAGTATCCCAGTAGATTTGAAGGAGAAGTTGGGATGGAACAATATGATAGCTCTCACAGGCTGGTGCAGGAGAGGCGGAAACATGTAAACATGCATAGGAAAGACAATCCAGATGCAGAGTTGGTGTCACAATTTTTTAACTGGGGAATCCATCTAATGGGAACCATTAGATATGCTGTAGAGCAATGGTTTCCATGTTGGTGAATCTGCTCCAAGTTTTAGTCCAAATTTATATTTTTAAAAAAAGCTATAGAAGGTACTGAACTCATTTGGAGATCACTGTTCAGCACAATGGACAGTTTGTACATTGTTCACACTAAAACCTGGAAAAGAATCATTGCCCCAGTGACATGGAAGCCCCCAGCTACAGGCTGCATTGCCTGGGAGGTACCTGGCTTGAGGGAAGGTAGGATTAACGAATACTAGTTTTCTCTCACTGAAGGGAGATAATTTGGATAAGAGCTGACCTCTTATGCAAAGGGTTCAGGAAAAAGAAGCTTGAACTCTCTTCTGACATTCCCCCAGCTCCTCCTCCAAACTCTGAAACATTTTTAAAACCTCTGCAATGGACATTATTGACTGAGAGTTACATGAAGTATTCAGCTCAAATTTTGTTGAAGATGTTGTTAATAAATTGATTTTTTTAAGGAGAAACAACTATGTCATGATTATTTTTTATGATTATTTTATACATGTATTTGTGTGCTATGCAGATTGGGATGAAACAGAATTTCAGTTAGTTTTTAATGAGCTCTCCTGCTGCAGCAACTACAGAATAACACAGAAGAAATGCCTCTTCCTCATTTGATCTAGACTGTGAGCTAGAAGTCGGGTGAAGGGGCATTTTTCTTTTCATTCCTGTGGCCGCATATTTTATTCTTCCTTTCAGTTTTCTGAAGACTGGAAACTTTTTCTGAAACACACACTGAAAGTGACATCTGAAGCTGGATTATTTCAGAAATCTTCAGTGCTGTGTGGTGTCTATATTTACGGTCATCCAGCTAATCTCATCCTCACCTACCTCTTTATTAAAGCTTGTGAGTACAACTGTAGTCTCGTTAACACACAAGTGGTGGATTCTCTGTGGTTAGAAGCATTATGAACAATACAAAAAACAAGAAAAAAGAAGATCATTCAACAGAACTTTCCCATCATAATGACAGAAAATGTTAAGCTATGATCTTATGTACTTACTGGACTGGAAATCCCACTGAATTTTTAAAAAAGTATATCAAACTCCTTTAAAATCACATAAGAAAAACTCTGTTTAGAAGTATGTATACTGAAGGGAAAAAGTCTGTTTAGAAAGCTGTATATTGGATAGAGCTACTTGGAAAGTTATGTTATAGATACTGACAGAAAAATTGGTTAAGAGGCTTATTTCAATGCAATTTTTCATTCCATATTTAAAGGCAATGTTTCTTTAAAAATTAGCAGTTCAATGCAGAGCTAAGACAAAACAGATTTATGAGTAAATATATATATAAAACTGGCACAGACCAGAAATAGTCTGATTTGTCATTTTTAGTTAAGGAACATTTATTTCAGCATTGTTAATTTCTGTGTTTGTGGGGCAGCAGCAACAGCAGCTGCTTTTTAAATGTTATTTGGCATTTTATTCCCTTTTCTGTTTTGGTTTTGCTATATTGTCAACCATTTTTGAAAAGCTTTCTGGGTTAAAAGCAATATATAAATCAGGTAACATACATACAGAAATGCTACGGCTACCGGGATAAAAAGCAAAAAAAGGGGGGACAAAACTCCTGCACTTTTAATAGACATAGAAGAGGGAATTATAGCAGATGTTGTGTGTCATGCAAGATTTTCCATACCTTGGCTCAGTCATTAATCAGAATGAAGACTGCTGTCAAGATATCCGAAGAAGAAGAGGAAGGGCAGCTGTGAAGGAACTAGACAAGGTCCTCAAGTGTAAAGATGTATCATTGAGTACTAAAGTTAGGATTGTTCATGCCATCATATTTCCAGTTTCTATGTACGGTTGTTAAAGCTGGACAGTGAAGAAAGCCGGTAGGAAGAAAATCACCTCCTTTGAAATGTGATTCTATGGATACTCTAGACCACCAGAAAGATAAGTTAATGGGTCCTAGGGCAAATCAAGCCTGAACGAAGCCAAAATGACTACACTGAGACTGTCGTACTTTGGCCATATCACGAGAAGACATGACTCACTAGGAAAGGCAATAATGCTTGATAAGGTAGAAGGCAGTAGGAATAGGGGAAGACTACATTACAGGTGGATAGATTCTATCAAGGAAGAGACATCCCTGAACCTGCAAGACCCAAGCTGGGCTGTAGATGACAGGGTGACCTGGAGTTCTCTTGTTTATTGGGTCACCATAAATCAAAGTCAGCTTGATGACAATTAACAACAACAATGCTCAGCTTACTAGTTAAACAAATAGGATGATAAAATGGAAACCGCACCAGTTGGGAACTATTTTGTTTCTTTGTATTCTGTCCTAACAGTAGCCTCTTGCGTATAAGCATAATGAATGGTGCAAGCACTTTGTCCTGGTTTTTAACCTGGCAACCTTTCTAGAGTCATCACACATGAGTTTCCCTTTGAAACATCTCTAGTACATTCCCAGCCAAACTGGCTTCTCAAGCAACAGTATGTAACTGTTTCAGTAGTGCTCCTCTTGTCAATCAGTGTATTGCTAATGCTTAGTAAGGTATTTACTATTTACATCTTTTGTAAACATGAATTTTTGTTATTGACCCATGATTGACTAAAAAGCTTGATGTTTTTTCTGGGGTTGTATTTCAGATGTAAAGTTAAGAGGAAAATAACTTTAACTTTTAAACTGAGATGAACTAAACTTTTTCGTAAGATTACCAATAATTTACATATATACTATGGGGATAGGAATTAACAAACCACATATTTATGGCACTGCCCACCCAAAAGTTAAGACCTGGGATTTCTGTCAGTTTCAGTAAGATAGCAAAGCATTATTCTTTTTAGCTGAAATGAACAGGACTCAGAAATGCTTAAACTGAATTGTACCCATTTTTTACTTCTAGTACTTGGTTGTTTCATTGATAATCTATATTTGAGACATAAAGTATAACTGCATTACATTAAAGTGTAATGTATTTAAGGTTGCAGTCCTATTTGGAATTTCTGGGGAGCAAGTGCCATTGAAAACAGTAGTATGCTTTTCTCAGTAATCATGGATAGAAATGAGCTCTATAGTAGGACTGACTCAGGACATCTCAGTGGACACATTCACGGTTTGTTATAAAAAAGAAATGAGGGAGAGGACAATATGGCACCTCACAGAACAGTAGCTGACTCTTTCATTGACCAGGGTTATATCTTCCACAAAGGGGAAATTGTGGCGAAGGGGCTCCTGATACTACACTAGTGCTTTTCAAGTTATCTGATGTGAGGGATCAGCAACTTTTTTCCCAGTGTACCAGCATCATATTTAAGCCATTAAGTACAATTGTTTCTTTCTTTTCTGGAGACTTTCCAGTGAACAATAGTTGATGGCTCCAGTAGCTGATGGCTCATGGACCAGTGATAGTCCACAGGCTGCCACTTTGAGTAGCCCTTGTGTATATCAACCAGAATCTGACAGACGAGGTCACTATCTCATTGTTCCAGTAGTAAGAACAGCCTGGCTACATTGAATCATACAATGATAATTTTGTACCATCACCAGACCAACTGTAAATATCAATAAAGAATACAGTGGTAGACTTCCATGGTCAGAGGAATAGCATAATATTTCTTAGTTGTGGGGTACTTAAATCCTTGATGTGACAAACAAATCTTATCACTTTCCTTTTCTTTCAGATTCACCAGGAAAATTCCAAATCTATCATGTGTTGTGCTGGTCCCTGTGTGTCATAGGATTAGCGCCAACTGTTTTGTTACATGCTTATAATTTGATGGATATCATTGTTTCTTATTTCATAACAACAAGGCTGTTCTGGTGGTATCATACTTTAGCTAATTACCAAGTAAGTAAAGATAATGCATTCTTCCCCAAGGGATGCATTCTAATCAAATGTATAAAGGAATGAAAAGGAAAATATTGATGAAAGTAAAGATAATGGGCATTTGCTTAAGTGTAAATTAACTAGCTTTTGCTAGCCATGCAGGCAGTCTTTTGCACATGTACCCGGATATCTGATTGAACTCAGGTTTGTGGCTTATCTTCATGAGTTTTCATTCGTTGCACTTTTAATCTCAATTTGTTTGGGGCGTGACTATTATATACACATTTAGTGTAACCCTGTGCATGTTTTCTCAAGTTTAGGTCCTGCTGAGTTCACTGGATGCCTAGTGCCAGGTAACTGAGCATAGGGTTGTTCCTTTACCCAGTTTGCCATTAACATTGCAGCAAGTTTCAGAAAACTAAAAGATGGCTACCTACTCCACATGCCAGGAACTTCTGTTTCAAAATACCCTTTTTTCAGATTCCATTTTCAGGATGTAATAACTTTTCGAATAGGGTAGAAATAGTTCCTGAAAGCTGCTTTGATTAAATTGATACATATCTCTTCTCAGTCCTGTTAAATGGTATTGCCTCTCTGGGCTGCTTCTTTCCTCTTGGATCGATTGCCTAATTCAAGTAGGGATTGCCAAAATTTCAATTTCAACTTGAGAATTCTGCAAAATAAGATTTACTAGTGAGTAGACATACATAAGAATGTTAAGGGTGCAGTGGTTGGCAGAAGGTGCTTTTTTATGTGAGAGAAATGGAGTTCTGTAAATGTGCCATTCTATTTGTGTGTTTTTTTAAAACAATTAAAAAAAACTTTCTGGTCTTCCCAATTGTACTATTGTACTAAACCCAATACTGTACTGTTAAAATGACAGTATTCTTAAAGTTTTTATAATAATCATGTTTAAAGAGTGGCATTAATATACAGTGTTAGAACACTATCATGCCACAAAAATTATAGGATTATACTACTCTAGCGCTCTACTCTTCTTTCATTTAAAGACATTTCCAGGTCTTTTCATTTTCAGTATTGTCAGAAAGTAATCTGAGTCTGGTAAGTAACTAAGAAAGATATTAAACGTTCACCCACCATTTCCTGGCAAAAGCCATAGCTCATGTTAACTGAAGTGAGATGTTAGATTAAATTTATATCCCATACTTTCCCCTGTGGTCCCAGGTCAGTGTATATAGGGTTCAGGCAACTTGCAACAGCTCCAGATGGCATAGTAAATAATGAGGTATGATCAAAGTTGCAAATCAGCAACATCAGGAAAACCAACATCCCTGCACCTAGTTTATAAGATCTATTTTTCTTGTTACATACTTTCAAGGAGACTCCAGCTTATGGTGATCCCACCCCCAGTGTTCTATTGTCAAAATTTATTCAGAGGTTTGTCATTGCCTTCCTCTGAGACTGATAAAGTGTGAAAGTGTCACCCAGTGAGTTTCCATGGCTGAGTGGGGAATTCAAACCCTGATCTACCAAAGTCCTTGGCCCTTTCTGCAGCTTACCAGATCCCAGTGGTGTCCCATAGGGATCTCGGTAGATCCTCTCCCAGGAAGGGAGCATTACAGGAGCACTTCCCACTGCACAGGCTGCCTCTGTGAATGGATGACACCACCTCTTCCTTCTGCAGTGCAGCTGGGTACTGTCCCAGGCTGCACTGGGGCAAGAAGTGCAGCCATTGCGCTTCCAGGACCTCTGCATCTAAGGTAAGTGTGGGTGGGCGGCAGGAAGGCTACATGATCACCAATCATTGAAAGGTAAAACTTGTCAATGATTTGTGGTGTGATTGCACCACCTGGGAACAGGAGAAGAATGGGACCCCAACAATATCATGCATAAGCCTCGCCTGGGTCTTGTCCTGCTCCCATTCCCGATGCGGAAAGGGCCTTAGTCTGACACAGAAAACAGCATGTTTTTCCCCTCTCCAGTCTATCACTCTCCTCATTTTATGTTCATAACTTTGTGATGCAAATTCATCTCAGAAAAAGAATGACAAGCCTAGGATCACTCAGTGAACAGAATGCAGATTTCAATCTTAGTCTCCCTGGGCCAGGTTCTATATTTTAATCACAACAACACACTATTTCAACTTAATTGACCTCTATATTAGATGTGATGAGTTATTTATCAGGATCATGGAACTAACCAAAGTTTCTTTTCACTAGTGGCTGAAAAGAACATCTACTCAGAACCACCTCTCCAGCTTCTGGTGGTTCAGAATCTTTATCTTCTGTGAGGAAAATATTCTAGGAACTATTCCACATTCATACTCATGGCCAATATCCTGCTCAATATATCAACAGTAAAATGCAGAATCAGTCAAATTCAAGTCACTAATGAAACCTCAGACCCCATCAAGACTCAGATGAAAATTTAAGAAACAGACTTCGTGTGGCTTTTTTTTAATTGTCTGATTTAAATATGCTAAAGACAAAAATTCTGTGTGTGCATTTCATTTTGTTGCAGTTCAAGAAGGGCACTGTGCTTTTCTTCCAGGTGTTTGTTCTGGCAAATCCTCATTTGTTCCTTTCTGTTCCCTTTGCTCGTCTCTTGCATGATGATGTATTTGAATCAGATTGTTGTTGTGTGCCTTCAAATCATTTCCAACTTATGGTGACCCTAAGGTGAACCTATCATGGGGTTTTCTGGGGGCTGAGAGTGTGTGACACACCCAAGGTCGCCCAGTGGGTTTTCATGGCCGAGCAGGGAATCAAACCCTGGTCTTCAGGCTGTAGTCCAACGCTCAAACCACTACACTGTGCTGGTTCTCTTGGACCAGATACTAAGCAACAAATCAGAGTGAATAAAACACCTCCAGTTGCAATGTGCATTCTAGGACAATTGTGTGAGGCAATTACAATTGAACACTTCAGGGTCCTAATATTCATAAACTCAAAAGTAAGGATGTGGAGTCTCCTGAGACTTCTCCTTTCAGAGAACACAGGAGAGTCACCATCCATATAGTGGGAAACAGGTCACTGCAGTGCTGGGTTCAGGGCATGGCTGCCAAGGAGTTCCTTTCTCTCTTTATATCCTTTTATTTTCAACATGCACTTTGCCAAACAGGTGTAGGACTGCTAGATCCTGTGCATAGACGTTGTATGACAAGCAAAGATCAGGTGTAAAATGAACCAAGTCAGGACCCTTAGAAACCCTTGACCCAAGAGAGAAGAGAATGTGTGTGTGTGTGTGTATGTGTGTATATGTCTCTGTGTGTGTGAGAAGAGAAATGTAACAGGAAATCAAGACTAGTCAACTAAATAAAATATTGTAAAATATATGAAAACAGAGAACATGGATAAGCAGCTGCTGTTCATGGAGAACGTATTACCTGCATAAAGACAGTACAGCCTGCATAAATTTCAGTATGTATGTGCTGCGTAAACAGAAATATATTTAAAGAACATTTAAAAACCCTAGGTAGCTGTCATATTAATTTACCCATGCCAGAACCTTCTAAGAAATACAAACAGTGGGTTATTATAACACATTTCTCTTTTACAACAGGCTGTGAATGTGTCCACTGAGATCAGAGCTGGTAGCCTCCCTGGAAACCTTTTTAAACACTGTAAGGCAGGAAAACTGTGTCAAAGAAGCAATTTGTTTTCCTTTTCTGCAGCCAAGAACTAACTGCCCTGAAACTATTTTGTTTGCCTGTTATATCTGGGTTATACTTGTGTTTTTCAGATGTGGTTACCCCTGTTTTTCTAGAATGCCCTCCTGACTCCACCCCTGCATTTACTTTCTTCTCCTATGTTGCAAAGTTTTCGTTATGCATGAAACATCTGTTTCAGGTGATGTAGCTATGAGCTGAAGATAGGAAACTGAAAGCCACAGACCATTTTCATTGCTGGCTTGAGAGGATTTGCGCATGTTGATGATTTAAGGATAAAATTAGAACCTTTATCAGGAGACAGATGTAGTTGATGGAATTCCCCATTGCTTATGAAAATGCATTCTATAATTGCACACATTAATCTTCAACATTTCTCAGTACTCTATGGATTAGCTCCACACCATGGCCTAGCATAATGCACTATGTGCAAAGTTGTTCTCCTCACTCCCTCAGCAGTTATCAAGTCATGTGGGACTGATGCCTCTGTCTCTTCCCCTTCCCCAGCCATTTTATAACTGCTGCAGGGGCCCACAGGCCCTGACAAATTCCTGGGAAGTAGTTTTGACAATGTGGAAGGGGTCGTGAATAGTTCTTTATGCTCTGTCCGAAACAGGACATGTGCACATATAGCCTCAAGTTCTGCATGAACATTACCAACAATGAACAAGTGGTTAGATAGACTGTTGGGAGTGGATGAAATGAATAATCTTACCTACAGGATTAAGACAAAACACAAAATGAATTTCGGTCTGAATGGAAGTGGTTGATTGATTAAAAAAAAGAATAAAGGCGATCTGATGATAATAGGTTTTTAAACCCAAAAATTTAAATCTAAAATTTATACTACTACATGAGTAGCGTATATTTAGAATTAAAAGATGTACTCTGTTGCTTTAAATCGTCTCTACATGGACGATTATTATTGTCTTATGATATTATTATCTTTTGATACTGTTAATATATTTTGATAATTTTGTTATGTATGCTTACTAGTATAAACTAATATAGAATAAATTAATATAGAGTATGCTTACTAGTATAAATTCATATAGAATAAGTTAGTAACTTTATAAAGTTAATGAGGACTTAGTACTTAAGAATGTAAGTAAACAACTAAAATAATAAGTGACTGGCAACAATTAAGAACTATGGTATAAAAGGTAGAATTTAATAATTAGGTGTTATTGCTTATGTGATATGAACTATTCACAACAAGGATGGGAATTTGTATTTTTGGTGTGTATTTTCTGTTTCTGTTCCGTATGTAATAAATTATTTTTAAAAAAATTTGCATGTATAGGTCACCAAAAGGATTCCAACCCTGGAGTGTATCTATGCTACAATTATATCAGTTTGATTCCACTTTATTGTCATGACTGTATCCTACAAAATCCTGGGATGAGTAGTTTCATTGGTATTTAGAATGCTCTGCCAGAGATCTCCAGTGCCTCACCAAACACAAACTCCAGGACTCCATAGGATGTGGCACTTAAAGTCGGATCAAATAGCTATAAATCTGAAGGCTGAAAGTGGCTTAGAGATCCCTTCATTATTACAAGGTTGGAAATGAGGGCCACAGGAGCGGGGGCATGTGTTCAGACTCACAAAATTATGGAACCTTCTATGTTTGATCACTATGCAGGTTCCCCCTGCTTTTCAGCAACTCATTTTTCAATGTTCCATGCTTTCGACCATTGTAAATTATAGACATGTACCATTCTTTTGACATAGGTCCACTCTTTTGTCCGTTCTTCTCCTACTGCCTTCTTCCTGTAGGGAACATGGGGGAATTATGGAGGCTTATTTGGAACTATGTGTACATGGGTTATTTGCAGAGTCTCTCAGTTGGCTTGTTGCTTTTTCTTTCCCTGTGAGCTTGCTTTGGACAGAGCATGGAAAGCAAGCTGAGAGGGGAAAAATGTGTTGAGCTGACTGAGACACTTGGCAAGGAGGCTGCTAGCACACAATCCCAAATGAACCTCCACAATTCCCTCATGTTCCCTACAAGGAGAAGGCTGGGGTTCCACTTTGAGAGCAATTCCACTTTCTGGCGGTGCTCTGGTGCTTAACCTGTCAGATAAGCAGGGGGATGCCTGTATTATTGCACATTGACTTCTATTTTCTAGGGGGAAAATGCAATTGAAAATAGTTTCATTTGAGTTAATTTCATATGTAGTTAGAAGCTCTTTTTATACGGAGTAAACAACTGACAGGGGGCATTACTGATGTTCGACTGATTATTATAAATGCAAGACACTCCAGTTACAGGTTTTGACTTTGGGTAGAGCTGTTCTTGCAGATTTGAGGTGGGATAATGTTGCAAGGTACTGCCATTCTTTTAGCCATTTTTTGCCCATTTGAGGCTCAAAAATAATTTATTGTATATTTTTAATCTCCAATAATCTATTATACAGATGCACTGAATTCAGTGGGACTGACTCCTCAATAAATATAAGATTGGGGGTGATTTCTATTGAACTGTGTGGGACTTTTCAGTAAACTGCATAAGACTGAGCTACTTGTATGTGCGAGAACATGTCAAACATGACTCATAATACAAACCCCAAATGTGTAAATAATTCTATAGCAGGAAGATTCCAGAATAAACTTTTACTTTCCTTCTCTGGCACTTGGCATTACAAATGAAGTAACTGAGGATAAATGGCAATTTACATAGGTCTGTCTCTCTTATTACCCCAGTTTTCTTACCTGAACACCAGCAAAACATGAAAACCTTGTCTAAAAGGCAACTACAATACCCAATCCATATGCATGATGTGACCTGCTGCTTATATCCTTCTGAAATTGGAGATTAGAGATGTACTAACTCACAGCTTGTCCTGGTATGACCCTGAACCATAGTGAAGCAATGAATCATAATTATTGTAGGACAGACAAATAATCCTCATTTTTAGTGGTGGGACTGAATAAAGCTTCCATCTGAATGTATGCAGACGCGCAAGGAGCCACTTAAATATGCAAATACACACAGAACCAGCTAAGACAAAATTGGATTGCAATTAGAGCTGAGCCAATATGACTAATCATTTTTTTAATATTTTTCAGCATCACTGAAAAAACAGCTCTTTTCTTCTTTTTTTAATGTGGGGGAGTCTTTTGTGTGTAATAAGAGCTGATGTGCAATATGTGTAAATCTTTTTACTTTTACATAAAATAATATATCTTAACTCAGCAGAACAAAATAAAATTTACGATATGTCAGCATTTCTTAACAGAACATGTAATACACATATAAACACACATTTGTTTTTCTAGCCTTCAAGTTAGGGTGTCATTCCAAAGACTTACATGAGAACTAGGTAGGTCAAGATTACTTCCATTTATATTAATAAAATAAATAAATGGAAACCAACCCATAATAAAGTAGTTTCATTTCTTGAGCTGCAAACCTGTTGTGTCAGTTTTTCCATGAAGGCAAGAGTCTTCAACTTCACATACCAACATTTCAAAAATTATTATGTGGGTCTTTCTATTTTTTAGCAATTACCATATGAACTGCTACACACACATATACACACACACAAATACTAGTATTTTACTAATAAAAAATTTTGGAGGGGTTTCTATAAACAAAAATACAAAGTAACCTTTTTTATTTCTTCTTGTCTCATATATATATATATATATGTATATGTATATGTATATATGATAAAAAATAAAATAAAAATAAAATAAAACAAAACCCGTCTAACTAACATATGAAATTAAAATAAAAGTATTTCCTTATTTCTTATTTCATTGAAAACCTCCACCCAAAACCTTTGGACATTTCAACAGTACCGTCACATGTGAAAGAAAGTACCTACAGTATTACAATTTTTCCAACATTTGGCAGATGTTTATTTATAAAACTGAGTTTCAGTGAAGTACTATACCATAGATAAATCAGATTAAAACATTGTCTATTTTAGCTAAAATTGATTTTAATGGAGAGGCTTTCCATATTGAGTATCATATATCTTCTTCTTTTACCAACCCTAGATCTTTTTCCCAGAGCAGGTTTCAATTTATCACATTAGCATAAGTATTGTCAATCAAGACAGAGCAGATTTTTGAAGTCAGTCCAGTGGATCCAGATATGCCTTGAAATACCAGTGAATCAAATTTAGTTAATGCGTCATTAATTAGACGCTTAATTTAGGATGGGATATAAAATGTGGCAAATTTGTTTTTGTTTTGTTTTGCTCTCCTTATTGAACTTGCCTGTTCACACAGAGTTCTTTTTCTTGTTCTTGCTGTCAATCAGCTTCACTTGCTCAGTGATATTATCATGTTGTTGTGGAGTGTGAAATCATCTCCAACTGGATTGGTTTACCCTTGTGGCTAATCCAGGGGCCCTTTCACACTGCACAGTTATGGCACTAAGATTCCACATTAACCGCCATCCTGGGGAATCCTGGGATTTGTGCTCTAGGGAGGGGTATTTAGAATTCTCAGCTGGACAGCTCTAGTTCCCTTAAGGATTCCACAGGATGTCTCCATAGTGGGTAAAATGGAATCCTAGTGCTATAATTGTGTGGTATAAAAGGATCCCTTGAGAAATAGCTGCACCAAGACCTGCCAAAATGTACTGGCATTTTTTGATCCCTAAGTAACATGAAACATTCAGGAATTGTTATTGCCATAGATTAATTTGATGAGTTGTAATCATTGTAGCATGAGGATATAGACGAAGTGGTCCAAGATGAATAGCTTACCCCCAGACTGCTCAGCACTTGCCTTTCTAGTCATCTACTCAACTCTTATCTCAGTAGCATCTGGCAAGAGGTGACTGAGCAGATGGGTTCCACTTGGGGAAAGATAAAAGTGGTCCCAGCAATCTTGAAGGAGGCTTGTTGTCACACAACCTCTCAAGAAATCTTACCCAATAGTAAGTATTGTTCCAGCTATTGACAAGTTGCAGATCTCCTCTTCTTGGGCACATTGCTCAAAGGAGTTATAGGTGTTCAGCTTCAGAAACTTTTGGATAATACTGGGAAGAGCAGAAACATTTAAATATTCTGAGTCTTTCAGAGGCTTTTGATAGCATAACTGTGCTTCCATCCTAGGCATCAATCTGAGTTATGTGTCAAGGGGATTGGTCCCTATGTGTCCTTCTCTACTAAGGATATTGGTTCCACAGGGTGGTGCTAGGCAAATTCTGTTCTGTTCTTCAGCATTTTTGCTATGGAGTTTCTCATAACTTTGTTTTTGTCCCCCATAATATTTAATATCCATCAGAAACCACTAACTTAGGCCATGAGAATACCATGAGTTCTATTTCTTCTTTTCACTAGAGTCAGACAGTTCAGCAAAGTCCAAATCAAATGAACAGGGATCTGATGTCAGTGATGAGGGCTTAAAAAACTGAAGCTCAGTCGAAAGAGAACAAAACTGCTGTCTCTGAAGCTGCTGGTGGTGGTGGTCATGAGGTTATTCAACAGAAGAGATAGTCTTTGGCCTATGCCTGATGGAACTGAAATTCCATGGTTTCACAGCACTTCTCGACTGACATTCAAATATCTTCATTAACTCAAAATCCATTGTATCCACTGTGTTTGGTAGTCCAGCTCACCACAGTTATCCAGCTAACAGAAGCACATTGAAATGAACATGTTGTGTCTATTTATGCGAGGTCTACACTGTCATCCGTTCTTCTTCTGAGTACAAAGTTCTGGCTCTATTTTTTAGAACTCCATATGGCCTTTAAATCCAAAAGATATGAAAGGGTTGACATTTCCCATGTGAACTTCCTTGTTTATGGCTTGTTTCTTCCTTGCTTATGATGAAGATCCTCACCAGAGAATCTTCTCTGGTTTTAAAAAAAAACCAAGGAGATGAAACTCAAAGGATGTTGAGGAAAAAGTATTGTTTGAAGAATTTACATTTCATTTTTCTGCCCATTAGGGACTTTAGTGCAATGCACAATCATATAAAGTCCAATAAAATTGTAACAAAATAGTTATAAAATGCAAGAAGATCTTTAAAAACACGAGAAAACCATTTAAAAAGCCAAATCCTGGCAAATTAATTCAATTTTTACTGCCTCACTAAAACCAAGTAGAGATGACCTGACCTCCAATGGAAGGAAACTCTGCAGCCGGGATGCTGCTACAGAATACCGTCTATCTCATGTAGCCACAGAAAAAACCTAGCTTCTTTTTGGAGGTAGGAAACACAAATGGGGCAGGGACTCTGATAAAGAATTCAGATTATAGCAAGATTTATATGGGAGGGGGCTAATTTTTTCAGATTTCCCCACATCAACCTGTTTCGGGCTTGGTCAGTTTTTTAACAAGCATATTGAATTTGGCTTGGAAATAATTTAGTAGCTCCTGCAGTCAGTTCAATATATCAGTGATATGTGGTCCCCCATGATCATACCACCAACAGTCAGTTAGCTGCGTTTTGCACTTTCTGAACAATTTTCTAGGGCAGTTCCACATGGAATGTATTGTAGTATGTAGGTGCCTTCAGGTCGCCTGTCAACTTAGGGCAACCCCATGAATCTCACATGGTTTTGTTGGGCAAGGAATACTCAGAGGTAGTTTTGCCAGTTTCTTCCTCTGAAGCATAGCCTACATAGCCTCATATTGATTTATAATCTCCCGTCCAAGTACTAGCCATGGTTGACCTTGCTTAGCTTCCAAAATCAGATGGAATCTGGTGCCTTTAGGGGATTTATATATAGTGTTTAGGGTGTTTGTATGTAGTCTTTAAATGCATTTCAACACTTTTACAGTTTAATTGTTTTTTTAATCTTATATTCATAAATTAATTGTTTTTAAAACCTTACACTTTTATGAATGCTTTGTATGGTTTTTCATTGTATTATTTTAAATATGTTGTTAGCTGCCTTGAGTCCCATTATCAGAAGAAAGGTGGGATGTACATGAATTAAATAAATAAATTTAGGCCTCTTTCTCCTTACCTCTCATTTTATACTCTAGTAAGATACAGACACAATAAGAGAGAATTCAGAGGGTCACAGTGGCCAGATTATGAGTTTAATGTTTTTTCTACAGCGGTATTTGAAGAAGTTTGTCTCCTTTAAAAGAAAAATCCTGTGTGGTGGTTTGCCTTCCTCTTTTTTCATCTCTGGGTGAAAAACATAGAGCAGATACTAACTACAAATGGGACATTTTTCCATGATGCCCTTTCTTTGAAACAGCTTCTTCACAGTGGTTTATGCCCAGGCTTTATTGTTAGTATTCAAGTGCCATGAAACTACTTTTTACTCTTCTTGTGTCTCCAGGTGATTCCTTTTTCATCTGTTTCTTCAGTTCTAATTGATTCTTCTGATTAATTCTTCTGCTGTTGTTTGTTTGTTGTAGTAATTAATGATCCATTGTAACTTTTTAGTTCTTTCATGATTTCTGTAATGATATTTACTTTTGAAGCACTTTCAGCATTTTGGATTTGTATGTAAAAAGCAGGCCATGAAAATTAAAACTTGCTTTAAGTAAGTCCATGGCCTATCGTGTAAGCATATGAAGTGCTATTGTACTATACCAAACCTCTTTAGCCCAGGATCAATGACTAGTAGCAATTCTCCAAAGATTTTTCCCATCACATGCGACCTATTCCTTTCACAGAATTATACAATCATAGAATAAGAGTTTGAAGGAGCCTGAGAGGCCATTGAGTCCAACTAGAGCATCCTCAGCAGGTAGCTGTCCAGCCTCTTTTTGAAGGAAATGGAGGACTGGGCTGTAAAAACACAAAACTGAGATGCCAAAAATTGACTCTGGGGCTTTCTTCAAGAAATGGATATATGTCTACCATTGGCTATGTCTTTTCATTTTTTTGAATTTTTTTTTTAGATTTTTTAAAATGATGTTATAAATCCTTAGCTAAGATATAGAGTGGCTTAGAAGATGATTAAATAAATCACTATGTTTTCTGGCTTTTTGTACAAATAAATAAGGATGTCTTGGTATCCAAATGTTCCATTCAGGACTATTTCCCTGTATTGTTTAACTCATCCTAACACTATGTGATATCTTCCTCACAGAGTCCTGGTACAACATTGGCATAGTGTTGTTAGAGCACCACTGTTGACAAGTTGTCATCTCCATCTGAGCTGGAAGAACTTTGGCTCTTTGTTGCCATTCATTTCCTTACATGGATGAACATTTCCCCCTCCACAGGCAGCTTCATAATGCTTTCATACACAGAAAACCAAAATTACTCAGCTATGACATCATGAAAATGATTTGGTTCCTAGCCACTTGTGCACTTAATTCTTCTTCAAAACAGATGTTCAGTGTGAGCTGACAAAACAAAGAAAAAGGGACCACCAACTGAATGTTTCCACAAGCGGAGCTTTTAACTTGGCTTCATAATATTAATCCACCCAGTCCCAACAGAAGATTGTTTTTCAAAAAGACGCTGAAATTTCACTCTAATTAAAAGAAAGCCCATTTGTTTCAAGTCTTATTTGTGCACAGTCCACATCCACTCCATGCCTTGCATTATTTAACATAAGACCTAGCATGTCTTATATTTTATTTTAGTGTTTGCTTCTTGCACAGTACCACCAAACCAGAGCTGTCTTGGTAGATCCTTCCTAACTGGTCTTTTTGTGCATTCACAAGAGACTGTTTCAGCAACGTGTTTACTGCTTGCAGAAGAGCCACCAGCCATAAGGAAAAATTAATGGCTGATCCCACGCACTTCATACGATAGCCTCTGCTGATTTTCAGCAGACCTTTTAAAAGGTCACTATTTGGGATGATAATTATCAGAATTCCCTGGGCAATATGACCACAAGCTTCCCAAATTCCAAAAATAGATTGGTATGGTCTTTTTAGCTGCCATGAGCACAGATGTCAAATGTAGAGGAAAATGTATCCCTGGATGCAACAATGTTACTTCATTCATGTGACAGCCTTCCAAAAAGTCCAGGAATATCCAGCTGATAGAAAATTACAAGTGTCTAAACAGCCTCTTACAGAAGATTCCCTGTGCGTGTTTCCTAAAGGCAAAGGGTTTCTCACTCAGCTCGCTGAGGTGGAATTATGCTCTAAATCAGGTTCATGTTCTTACAATGCCAATATATGGTAGCCACTTAGAAATCACCACTTATGTATCACCAAAAGAGAGGACAAATGAGGAGGATATCAACCAGCATAAAATGTTATATGCTGATGTATCTGGATAGATGCAAAGTTAGAAATTACTTTCATAATTTGAACAGAATTATTATATTTCTCATCCAAATAGGAAAGACTGTGACCAGGTGAGCCTGAAGTTCCAAGTGCTTACTGTGCACAAGCAGGTTTAAGCCTCCAGCCTTTTTCTTTGCACTCCTTCATCTTTAAAGCAAACTTGGACTGGACAGCTTTTGACACAGAGAACACCAAATAACATGAGGAGACTGCCCTCTGGCAGCTCTTCACATAGAGGAGTATCCTCCATAAAAGAGGACATGCAGGCATTTTAAAAAAAATAAAATATTCCTAAGATGGGGAAAAAATTTTAAAACTCATGGAGGCTGTTCTTCTGAGTAACTTTATAATCTAATTTTTGAAAGCATTGATTTGAAGAATCTTCACAATTGCCTGCTCTGGTTACAAACAGCCCAATCAAAAACACATTGGTGTAAAAACAATCCTCATCCATTTCAACATAACTCTCTTCTACTTTAAGTGTGCATGCAAACATGATTTTTAATCATCCACAATAAAAACTGTCAAAATATACAATAGTTACCTCTTAAAGCTGTCAAAAACATGGCTTTGCAATCCTACAAAACATGTATGAAAGAATTCATATTGGTCCTGAAGTCAAAAGCGTACTGTTTAAGCAAGCAAAGAATTAATTGAAACTTTCATTCTCATCACAGTGTTACTGTTCCTATTCAACGAACACTCAGCATTAGACAAATGCTTTGTGATTGCTTTGCTGGTCTTGTAAGACAAAATATTCATGTGCTGTAACAACTAGAAGAATAATGTGTTCTTCCAAACCCCAGTGGTGGTGTTGTAAGTGCTTCCAGCCATTTATATGTTTATTTTGCACTAAAGTGGAAACAAAAGAGCTTGGAACATTACATTTTAAAAAGTAATTAATTACAGTTATCGGCCCAAGTCGCAAAATAGAAACTAGTTCCCATTAATAGATACAGTGTTCAAAAGTAATTTTTTTATTCATCTTTCTCAGAAGTAACCAACAATGGTTATCTTTTGAGTTGTTGTTTTTTTACAAAAATACTGAAAATTACACAAGTCTGGTCTGTTCTACGAAACAAACTGCTCTACCATGCATCTAACTATCACCTCAACATTCACAACAGAGCACAGAGCAGTAGCACAAGAAGGCAAGAAGGCAAAAGCTGTTAATATGGAAGAACACACAAGTTAAGAGAAGCTGCCACACTTTTCTTTTGCCTGAGCCTACTGGGAAAGACAAGACTACAGTCTTGCCTCTCCTCTGCCCCCTGCTGTGTTAATTAAGTGCAAACTACTTTTGCACTTTCAATTGAGTAAACAGAGGAGAAAAGGGGGAATTGGGAGAAACAGAGAGAAAGTGGGACATTCTAAAAGCAGCTGAAAAAGTGGAATGACAATAGATCTTTGGGACTGTTCCTGCCAAATCAGAATAGTTGGAGAATACATGATACTTCTTCTCTCTCATTTGGTAAGACCACAGCCATAACTATAATAGTACTTTAAAGGTAATTTTAAAATTATACCACAAAAGAAGTGTTATATCATAGTCACAAAGTAACTTGGCTAAGCATTGCTTTCTGATGAAAGTGTTAATCTGAAATAATTTATTAGCTTTTAATAACTACGTGAAAGTTGTGGGGAAAATCAAGTCCCAAAGATATGTAATTACACACTGAGCGCAGGGCATACAGAAGGAGGAAAGACTTTCAGCCTTTTTGTCCACAAAATTTCTATGGAAAAATTAGGATACAAATTATACTTTAAATTAGTTGTGTACTTTCATGTATTCAGATCCCCATTTCCTAAATCCCCACTTCCTAAATCTATGCCAGACAGATCTAATTAAATCAGTTGCCAAAAAATGCCTTAACTCAGAAAGTGTCCCATGGGATAGGTTTTTGACCTCTAGGAAAGTAACCCACTCACAGACTGTATTAGAATCATAGAATCATAGAGTTGGAAAAGAACGCAAGGGCTTTCCAGTCCTGCTACCCTGACTTCTGGGGGTCCCCTGAGGGACACCTTGATTCGCCCCAAAAATGAAAAGATTAGGGAAATTAGCAGAGCACTAGTTTGGCAGAAGGGGCAGGGTAACCCAGCAAGACCTTCAGTCCAATTTTTACAGGGTCAGACCAAGCAAAAAGCCAGACAATTGTACTAATGAATGGATTTTATTAACAAATATGTTCTCACACACCAACACAGTCACTCACTCACACACACACACACACAAGGCCTATCGAGAAGGGAAAGAGATGAAAAATTATAGGGGCTACAGCGGAGAGGGTGTAAAGATGGTGATACTGCAGCTGTCCAGAAGTCTTCAGTCTGGGAAGCGATGAGAAGGAAAGCAGTCAGCGAAGAGAGGCGGCTGAGGGGAGCAGTTGACTAACAGAGTCCTGGTCTGCTAACATAACAGGGAATTTTCCAACGAGATTCTTGAAAATGGGGACTACTTATAGGGCAGAATGTACCTCAAGGGCAGGCCCTCTCCCGGGAAGAACAATGGCCAAAATAAAAGTTAAAATGCCACATAATGATAACTTGATGGTTTGCATGATTGATTCATGTAAATGGACCTCACTTTGTAAGATTCACTGAAGTCGGAGTTGCTCAACCTGGGGAAAACCCGGTAATCCCCTCAACTTGGCTATTCTTGGCTGAGGACCCTTTGTTCGTGCGGACGTGTTTAGCCTGATGTCTCCTTGGGAAATGTGATTGGAGATTTTCCTGGCCTTGACCTAGGTTCAGTCAGTTGACCTATTTATCTACACTCCCACCCAGGCAATCTCTCTGGCATAGAAGTCATATTTGATATTAATTTTATATCCCCCCCAGCATGGGACCTGCCGAGGGAGTAACAGTCCGACCCCCCTGCCATGCAGAAAAACACAGTCAAAGCTCTCCCAACCTATAGCCATCCAGCTTCTGTTTAAAAATCTCCAAAGAAGGAGGCTCCACAACACTCCAAGGAAGCATATTCCACTGTCGAACAGTTCTTATAATCAGGCAGGTCTTCCTAATGTTTAGGTGGAATGAGGATATAATTATAAGGCAAAAGGCCTAACACTATGCATCATACACCAATAAATCTATCGGGACAAGACTGGTATAGTTTCTTCAAGCCACACCAAAATGGTAAGGAAGATTAATTTCAGAAACAGATATCACTGCCAAATGTGATGCTGTAAAATTTCACATTGTAACAGCAGACAATTTCATGGGTTTTCTCCTGAATTTTAGAATTCAGCGTGTTGTCCGGAGGGGCTCAGCCAGTGCCTGTAATCACTTCCTCTCACTCACAGCAGCTGGTGACTTCTGTGTCAGTGAGGAAGTGAATGCACTCTGGGTTTTTGTCTGAGCTTTGCAAGAGATAGCCAAGAGGCTGCATTCTATCTACAAAACAGAGCCAGCATGCTGGACAGCTCCTTTAAAGTTCAGACTAGGACCTGAATCAGATTACCTATACCACCATCACTTGGCACAACCTCTCACCATTCCTTCTCCTCTGTCTTTGTCTTAGCCACATAGCCAACATGAGCAGACTCCATCCTTCTCTATTTACCAGGCATATAGTTTCCTTAACAAATATTTTCTTTTTACTTAAGACATCCTTTGATACTGATTCCAAGCAGCAGCTTCTACACAAAGCCACCAATGCATGTTTTATGTGTATCATTGAACCTATGCACATTCTTCTTGCCAAGGAAGCAGAAAAAGGAAGTAAATACATCAATCTTACAGTTAATGTACCTAACTTGTTCTTCATTTTCGGTCACCAAAATGAAGTGCTTCTTGATCTCAGCAGCCTTCAGCTGATGTGTGCAGGCCGTCTGATCTCATTCCTTCTCTGCCTTCACATGGTTTCCCTTCACTCCTGGTCTCTCCTTAATACCAATCAGCTGTTCTGAAACAAGTCAGCTGCATTATTGAACTCCATGGATTCTTTTTACGTGACAAGGATTTGCCATATGGTCTGCCTCTTGATTATATGTACCACAAAAACCTATTTTGGAATGACATGAACAAAAGGAGATGATAGTAATACAACTGCCTGTGTGTCCCTTTCACAATGCTTCTTTTTCATCTGTCATTCATAAATGCATCAAGGAAAGTTTTCCCAATCAAGCAGCTTCCCCAGAGGCTAATTTTCCCTCTTGATATATATTCAGGCAGCGTCAACACTGTCATCTGTTCTTCATTTTACCACCACCCAGTAGCATTGTGGGAATTAATTCTTCCCAACAATTCAGTCCTATGACCAATCTCATGAGGCCAAGTAGTTTAGGCCAGTATTGGCAAGCACTATCTAACACTGTGCCTCAAAGATACCTGTGAACATCAGATTAGACCTACCCACCGTCCAGTCCTTAAGGAGACAAAGCAACCTTGGAATTAAATCCTTCCCTAACACCCGGTGTTGATTATATTCCATTGCTCCAGTGAAATCATGTACCATAGTACACAAGATCTTTGCCATTCCTCTTCCTCTCCTAAAAAATCATGTGGAGTTTCTTTCCATTGGTCTTTGATGTAGAGCTTTGTACAAACCATAAACAGAACATACAACACATTAGTCTTTTTACCATGGAAACTAACATGGACCTAAAAGAAGAACTTTTCTGACCACAGTGAGGGTTACACACATGTCATGTTAGATTCATGTTGCAACTATTTTACTGCTATGGCAGGATGGGAAGCAATTCCAACTCAGCCTGTCAAGTTCAGTATGAGCCTGCTTATGAGGTGGATCCAACAACTGGCAATATACTTTGGTGATTCCATTACAGTGGCTAAAATGCCTGTGTCATCTGTCCAGCCAAGTGAGTGAAAGGTTGTAGGAATTATCATTTCGACACCACGCATGTTCTGGCATTTAAAATTCACTTGACAATTTTGCCTGTTGGATAGGATTTTGAAGAGAGCCTATTTCAGTTCCTGTTCAGTGCAGGACTCAGCTACCATCTCTCTTTAAAGATCTCTAGCAAAGAAGACCCCACAAATTAATCATATTTCATTGCTGACAACTGATAGGAAGTTTCAGGTAATGTTGGACAAAATCCATTTTTCTTTAACTTCCACTCATTTATTCACTGATTCCATTCTAGCCCTTTAAAATAACACCCCTTCAGATAATCAGAGAGCACTACAATGTCTTAACTTTTTGTCTCCAGACTAAACATACCCAGCCTTCAGCTATTCTTCTCAGGTTACTCTTCTTTGGACACACACTAGATCAGGGGTTTTCAGCCCTTCATCCTCCAGCTGTTTTGTACTTCAGTCCTTAGAAGCCTCCATAAGTGTAACTAGTGATGATGGATTCTGTGAGCCAAAACCTCCAGAGAATATATGAATGTTAAGAACCACTGTTCTATATTGTCAGCAACTTTTTTAAAAAAAAAATGGTATACAGAACTAGACACAACTCTGTCTAGCTCAATATGTGCCTGATGGTCACTTGTTTGTTTGTTTGCTTGTTTGTTTTCCTAGTGGTTCCATGAACTGATCCTGTATTCTTCTATAGTTTGATATCTTTCTACGTCACTTTTCATTCAATACACTCCTATTGTGGCATATAATACAACATTCTGAAAGATTTGTAAACTAAAAAAAATACACGAAACTTAAAATAAGACAGTAGGACTGTATACAAGAATGACAGCCCCAAGCAGTGTATTCTAACCATAACGAAAAGCAGGAAAAAAATAAGAGCAACTTCATGGCTCACCAATAGGCAAGTAGTGAGGGAGCCAAAGTCATCCTTCTGTGAAGAGAGTTCTGTAAGCAGGGCCTTATCACCAAAAACTCCCTATTCCACAAACCTATCAATCTAATCTCATTTACTGGTGAGACATACAGCAATACTTCAAATGACTAATACAAAGTTCAGGCAGACTCATATAGAAACAAGTGATCCTTGCAATATTTTTGTCCTCAAGACATTTAGGGGTGGAGAGAAGAGCCAGCACCTTAAACTTAGCCCAGAAACAAATTGGCAGCCAATAGAACTGGTGCAGAGAGTCAACATGGTGCAGAGGTTTGAATGATGGACTTTGGAGACTAGAGCAGGGCTCAGATCTGCACTCAGCCATGGAAACCTACATAATATGTTGGCTCAGGGGCTACTATATGTCAGAATCAACATGAAGGCACAAAACAAAAACAAACAAACTACTGGTGTAAGATTGGAGTAATAGGACCCATCTAAAGCATACCAGACAACATACTGAACAATTTCCACAGAGTTATAACCCTGGTTAGCAAAAAGCATGAACATTCTAAAAACTAGCATGTGATGAAAGCTCACCTAGAGAGTACATGTACAATTGCACCCCCACACACAAGATATCCATGGATTCTGTATTCATGGATTCAACCACCTACAGCTTTAAAATATTGGGGAGAAAATCCAAAAAACAAACTTTGATTTTTCCATTTTATATTAGGGGTGCCATTTTGCGATGCCATTATGTACAATGGGACTTGAGCATCGACAGATTTTGGTATCTGTGAGGGGTCATGGAACCAAACACTAGTGGATACTGAGGGACCACTGTGTATGCAAATACATATATAACATACATACAGGTTCTGGTTTTGAGGGTGAAACACATTTGACAGATCTTGGAGCAAATGCATCTGATTGTATTGAAACACCCAAAAGTGTATTTAAAGCCACATTATCATTCTCTTGATTAAATCATGAATGATACATAAATAGCATCTCACATTGGTCCTGAAAAACTACAGGACTGTCAGCTCTTTACATTGTGAATTTATCTCAGAGCACTCATAAAAAATAATGTTGTTGACATTTGAGGAAAAAGCAGGTTTCCTGTTTGAACTTTGACAGGTATCGGAAGATGTGAGTAATGTCAAACCTTGGGTTTGCTTTAAAAGCACTCTGTGGTTGTGGGTTTCTCACATTTGTTGTGTGCCAAACAGCTTTGAATTGTTTGCAGTACTGTCTATGTGTCTGTGAGTGTGTATGTGTTTAAAAAGAAAGAAAGAAAAAAAACCTCACAGAGATTCTTATCAAGAAAAAACAAGATCCGTTGTGAAATATATGCATTTAAGAATAAGTTATTGGAGATCAAAACCACTTCACCTGACATATCCCACTTGCTGTAAAATATGGCATGTGGTCCTGATGCCCCTAAAGTAAACATTTTGTGTTACAGCCCAGTCTCTGTTAATATAAAACAGCCCACCTTGTTTCTGTTTCACAATGGCCTGTGACCTGCTGTTCCTTCTGACTAGAACAGACCCATTCAATTAACATAATCTACCTAAGTGTTGATTCACCATTTGAAAACTGATTGAATAAGACCTTTTCCGCACGGGGTTTTTTAAACGGTGCAGAGTGTCCTCCAGAGAGGACACCTACACCTGGGAGTGGACTGGGTCCGGACTACTTTGTGTAGTTCCGGACCTCAGCCCGCTCCAGAATGACCCAAAGTGGTCATTCAGCATGCTTTTGAAAGACCACTTAAAATGGGTCTTTCCAAAGCACGGAGCACGCCACTCTGTGGTCGCGCTCTGATGCAGATTTTCAGGCTTGCACCAATGTGAGCCTGCAGATCTGCCAGGGGCAGGCTTTAGGCTGGTGAGCTTCACCAGTTGGTGGAGAGTCTCCACCAACCAGAAGCTGCCATTTTCATCCCTGGAGCAGTGCGGAGCGTGGACACGCTCTGGACCAGCCTGGACCCGCGTGTGGAGCGCACAGGTCCAGTGAGTACTGGCACGGGGCGATTCCCTCACCCCGTGCAGAAAAGGCCTAAGTCTTCCTTAGGTGGGACTATCCAACAAAGGTGCCAGCCACTGCTTGGCAGGGAAAGAATACTTCTCTAAGGCCATTTATGCCCTACATTGTTATAGTGCTATTATTCCACTTTCAACAACATCCTATGGAATTCTGGGGTTTGCAGTTTAGGGAGAGGCATTTAGAATTCTCAGCCAGAGAGCTCTTTGGCCTCAGTAAATTACAAACCCCAGAATTCCACAGGGTGGTGAAAGTGGAATAATAGCACTGCAACAGTGTAGTGCGGAAAGGACCCAGGTTCTATTTTTCTTTGGCCCTTTCCGCATGCAGTGAGGGAAACGATCCCTGCCGCTACTCACCGTTTTTTTGGTGGGTCCATTTGGGTCTGTCGGGATGAGGGGCAGTGCGAGCTCGTTGCTCCGCACTGCTCCGGTGTCCAAAATGGCAGCTTCCAGTTGGTGGAGGCTCTCCAACAACTGGAGAAGCTCGCCAACCTAAAGCCCACCCCCGGCAGATCTGCAGGCACGCACCTGCAAATCTGCACCAGAGCGCGGCAATGGTGCGACACAGGGTCACGCACTCCGTACTTTTTAAAAACCTCTTAAAAGAGGTTTTTAAAAAGCACGTTGCACGACCAGTTCCAGTCGCTCCGGAGTGGACTGAGGTGCGGAACTACGAAAAGTAGTCCGCCCCAGTCCACTCCACGGTGCAGAAGACCTCCGTTGGAGGTTGCTCTGCACCGTTTTAATAGGCCCGTGCGGAAAGGGCCATCGTTTCAATTTGCATCAAAAGTTGGAACTTTGGGAGAGAAAGCTATCCAGGAGTTCCCTGTGAAATTTAAAATGAATCTTTATTGACACATGATTAAGATACAGATAGTAATCAAACCTGGATTTTGGATTATTTGGGCCACATATTGGGAACTAAAGTAAGAAGTTTTACTTGTCTTTTTCAGTCCCTGATACCAACAGATCCTCTTCTGACCAGTTATACCATATCAGGGTGCAGTGGGGAATTTAGAAACCAGACCGTTTGTACTAGAATCCCAGTGCTGATTACCCACCATCACTACTATTTAAAAACAACATACATGTTATGCTATCAAGCATGTGTTTAACTTAATAAGCAGTTCAGTCTTCCCTGGCCTTATCACAAACAGTAATTTCAGCCTCAATATACTTGTATAAATTTACTCCCCATACATTCCTGTTGCCCTTGACCAACTCAGTCCCCCCTCCCTCCCACAACCACTGCTACTCCATATTGCCTTTCTCCCCTGGAACAAAATTTGGGTTTCAGTCATTTTAGAGCAAGAATCTGTAGCTTCTGTTTAATCTACAACACAAAGTGTCATGCCTGTAGATAAAAACAACAAAAAATCTTAAAGCCTGGCCTGAAAGACCGATCAGTTTTATTTGGTATCATCTTTCATGGACTCCAGCCTGCTTCACCAGATGTATCAAGCAGAGTCCACGCACAACGGAACCAAATGGGTGTTGTTAGTTTTCAGGGTGCCACAAGACTCCTTGTCCTTTTTGCTGGGACAAACTCATTCAGCTATCATCACCCAAGAATTCAGGTATATTGGCAACTGAGCAGGGACAATAAGTGAATGATGCTGTGAGGTGTACTGCAGTTTCTTTTTACTGCTGTTTTAACTTGATTCAGTAACAATTGTGAACAAGGCTTATCACTGTTTACTGATCTTATCAGCTAAAACAATGTAGCCTCCATATTAAAAGGCAGTATATCCATAATGATCCACTGCTGGGGGCTAACTAAAAAGGAAGAATTGTCCCTCACTGACCTTCATTGAGAGGTTCCTTGGGGTGCTTGCAGTGGCCTGATAAAGGGAGGGAGGGAGGGAGGGAGTGCTGGATTTCTTGGGTTTGTAAGCCATGGTAGCAAAACTATGTTCTTAGAAGCTTAATCATTGGAAATATAGCTGCTTCTCAGCACAAAAGGTATTTTGAGGTATATTCTCTTGACAAAGTAGCACATCTTCTTAAAATCTTAAAATCAGTTTCTATTCATTGTTGCCCATTGCTCAGTGTATATGAGCTGATTCCATGGTTTCCTAACATTGACTCCCTTGATCTTGAGTGACCACCTAAGTAGCACCCCCCCAAAAAAAAATAGGAAATGTACTTTCACAAAAGAGAGTGCCGATGTCTGTGTGCTAATTTATAAGGACAGATGCAAAAATAGATACAACTGCTATGATTTGAACATATGTAGCATATCTTACCACAGTGGAGAAGATCAGGAAGAGCCCGCTCAGTTTACTGTTTATTGTTTTGTGCCTTCAAAGTCAACTCCAGCTGATGGCAATCCTCTCAAAGGGCTTTCTTGGCAAGATTTGTTGAAAGTTTTCCAATTGCCTTCTTCTGTGAGAGTGGGACTTGGTTAAAGTCAACCAGTGGGTTTCTGGAGTACTAAATGTTGGTGGAAAACTTCCATTCATACACTTCTCTTCTTTCATTGCTGATCTTTAATCAGGACTTGGATTGGAAAACCTATCAAAACAGAGGACTCTCTGAGAAGCAGGATGCATACCACCCTACTGCGAGGTTCTAGTTGCTTACACTTTAAAGTTCTGCAGGGTGCTGAGCCAACCACAAATCAATGGAAGGATATTATTACAGCACAACCTATTGCA
Organism: Ctenosaura bakeri; assembly: GCA_948474755.1. NCBI lineage: Eukaryota > Metazoa > Chordata > Lepidosauria > Squamata > Iguanidae > Ctenosaura > Ctenosaura bakeri. The sequence goes on from CAOLHI010001423.1 coordinate 113,341, forward strand.
ATACAGTGTCCATAAGCCTGGCCCTGGTCTTCTTTTGTGGAGCTGAATATCAGGCCTTCTAAAACTGTTCCATTGCAGCCTTTATGACTGCAAATAAATGCCTAAGTCAATGATGGCAGAAACTTCCAACATTGTTCTCACACTGCCATCAAGTTCTCTAGCAAACTTGTGATCATTAATCTAACCTAAATGCCATTCTGCATAATAAACATGAAGATCTGTGATTTTTTTTCTTACATCCATAGTGGTTTAAAATTAAATTAGAAACAATTCTTCTTCAGCCAGCACAACTGTTAAAATAACTCATTAAAATGTGCTGCTCCTTTGATGCTCAAGTTATTGATGTGCAACTCGATTTCATATTCAAAGCAGAACAAGCATCTTTGCTGTGACATCCATACTGATCATCTTCTCTTTGTTAGAATGTGGTATCTCATAATAAAGCCAGGTGTACTCATTCTCTTTGCAGAATGTGAATATTAATACTTCATCAGCTTAACATATGAAGGCCTGATTTACACTGAGACTCACTCACATTGAGGTGTGTTGTCATGCATGTCACTGGAGCTCAGTTATTAAGGGTTGTTTGTGCTTCACAGCATGAAACAATTATGCCTTAGAAAAAGATGACCTTATTTCATTTTTTCTTAGCAATCTTCATTTTCCAAGTGCCAGTGCAAAAAGGTTAATTAGTATTTTCACTTTAAAAAATATATCCTTGGGGTTTAATTCTATGCATATATACTCAGAAATGTGTCCCACTGTGTTCAGTGAGACTTTCCAAACACATTTAGGAGAAAAGGATTGACTGGATCTATGTCTAGGGAGAAGAATGGAGAGCATGTGTCCTTCCAGATGTTAGACATCAAGTCACATCACCCCTTCACAGTATTTGCCTGTGCTGGAAAGGGGTGATGGGAGCTGCAGTCCACCATCTAGGGGGTCAGATGTTGTCAAGGTTGTTGCCGGGCAGGCAAAGGTTTCCTCTGAGTGGATGGCAGAGGGAAGAGGCAGTGTGGCCAGACAGCCAGGTGCAAGGCCAGCAGGATTGTTATGGCTATGTCCTGTGTGTTAGAGAAGGCCACACACCAGAGCACTGATTGGGTCACCCCACAAGTTTCAGGGTGACAAGGTAGCATAAAAAGGCCGGTGTTTGCCTTGACCAGCTGCCAGGTAGCTGCCCTAGCTGGACCTGCCATGCTATTGGCAGTATACTGTTTGTAAGGGGAGATGCTGCCCAATTTTTCTCTGCTATCTTCTGTTTTTCCTCTTTGTCTAATTGCTGGCAAGCTAGCATGTTTTTGCTAAGTCTTATCTTAGAGTGTGGCAATAAATCAGTACTCTAAGCCTAACTAATGAGCCTCTGGAATTTTTTCTGCTTCACTGGGACTCTCTGCTGTGGAGAAGCCTTGCTTCACAGATAGCACTCTACTCATGCTCAGAGGAGCCAAATCCTGCCAACCCTGACAGATGTTTCCTCCCTTGTCTTCGCAGAAAGTTTAGACTGGTAGGGCTTACTTTTTTATGTAAACATGCATAGGACTGCATGGTTGCAACATTATTTGTTTATAACTTAGGATGCAATATTAATCTTCCTTACTATGGAATAAGCCCCGCAAAGCTCAGTGGGATTTAATTTTGAGAAAGTTTGCTTTATATGAAACTGCATATGTAAGGCAAGTAAACTGAAGGGAGAACACAAAATTGTACAAGTTTTAAAAAGCTGTATTCATTAAATTTAATTGGTTCCTCATTTGTAAGCCTTCCATAAAATGAACACACATTTCAATCACATGCTTCTGTGATTTTCCAGCATTGACAACACTCCAAAAAACCATGATGGCAGCAATTCTGCATCCAGAGACGTAGCTACAAGTTGTATCTTCCGACCCCCAACCCATCTTTTCTGAGCTACAGGCCCCCAAACCCAGCCAATTTCTGACCAGTGGAGAGTATCAAGACTATTTTCCTAAAGTTAGATGCAGAGCAATGATGTGATCTGTTGGGACCTCCAGAAAACACCCTTGGGTCCCTATGGACACCTATGCATCCAGCTGTAGGGAGATAGCTAGATGTTACTCTGCTGATCTCTCCACTCTCCAGGGATCAGAGAATGACCAGGCTTGAGAGGCTTCAGCTGAGAAAGATGAGTTAAGTGGCTTTGTTGTTTCATAGTCAGTAGAGAATTCCAGCCTCCACAATGACAAAAAAAAAGTAGATTGGCTTATGTCCACTTTATACCATCCTAACTCACCAACAACTCTCTGAGTCATTACATCAGGGATGGGAATCACGTAGCCCAATAGAGGTTGTTGGATCACAGCTCCTAGATGCCCTAGCCAGCATAGCCAGTGGAGGGGATGCTGGGAGTAGTAGCTCAACAAGATCTAGAAAGCTGCATGGTTCCTATCCCTGCCTTGGCCTACTGAAGAAAAAGCACAAGGCACATTATTTCAGAGAACATGAAATACTTGCTGTAAGAATGATGTTCAATCATTATTCAAATGTGGGATAACAGAAATTTCTTGACATCATATTTCTCAACACCAGATGTGAATGAAACGAGGTTTTGTGTTAACAGTAGGTTGTTGTTTTTTTCTGATTGTGTGGCAGGGGGTGACTGTCAGGACTGCAGAAGGGTGGGAAAGATAAGTCTTCTCTCCCTGCACACCATGATCTCAGTTCAAAGCAGACCACCAACACTTGCTATTAACTAAATTTACAAATCACACAATCCTTTACATACATTTAAGCCCCATCCCTCTATCCTTTGTGAAAAGCTAGGCTTCATGAAAGGATTCGTCAACCACCTCTTAGAGAGGAAACAAGGAGACACATTCCAGAGCTCTGAGAAGCTGCTTTCTTGGCCTACAAGTCCCAGAATCCTGACCTGTAGGTTTTTAAAAAAGAGTATTTTTCAAGCTCTGCTTGATACACAGCTAACCCTTGTCCTCCTAGCAAGTGATGAATAACCCCATTCAGACAATGAAAGCCAAGTGTACAGAACTAGCTCGTGATGAAGTATCCACCAGTGAGTTGCATGTACTCAATATATTTTTGCACATAAATGACCCAATTCTGGACACAGATTCCCCCTCCGCTCTGCATGCATTTTGCTGTTACCTCACCACAACAAAGCAATAGTATGGGAGAGATAGTAGAATAAACTGCTTATATGGAAACTTTTCAGTAAATCTCAGGTGGGAGGCACATGTCATTTTAATGTTTCTATGTTTGGTTTTCTGTTAGCAAACATATAATGGAATATAGATAGGGATCTTAAGTATAACTGTACCTGTGGTGAATGGGTTTGCATAGATTTGTAGAAGATAAAGAGACAATGGAAACATCTGCTGCTTCTAACTTCATGCTAAAACAAAACTTATATAGCTTTAAGGGTTGCAGTAATATTCTTTCTCCTTTGTAGCATTAAAAAAAATTAAAACTTTGCACATTTTAGTTACTTTAAACACTCATGTGATGGAAATGTGAGTGAAGATTTCTCTTTTTAAAATAACCCCCAGTGTGGGAGCTCTCCTTCTACTACTTAGAAAATCCAAAAAAAATTACACTACAGTTGGCCCTCTATTTTTGCAGGGGTTAGGGGTGCAGGATCCCAGTGAAAGTGGAAAAAACATGAATATCATAAACGCCTCAAACTGTATTGAACACAGAGAGAAAAAGTACCTGTGCTACCCTGTATGTTGGGGGTCCCGGGAGGGGCGCCGAAATAACCAAATAAAATCACCAAATAAAACCAAAAAAAAGTTGGGGGAATTTAGCTTGAGCACTCTCTTGGCTAAACGAGAGGCAGGGTAACTTTAGCAAGGATCTTTAACCCTATGTATACAGCGTCAGGTCAGAGAGTGGCTAGACAAGGTTTTAAAGTAAAAAAAAAAAAAAATTATTAAAGACCAGAAACACGAAAGATAAGACATAAACTAACTAACTGAGAAATAGAAGCGGAGAGTTTTTTGGGAAGGGTAATACGACACCTGGTCTCGTAGTCCTGGAGAGAAAGACGGGGTTCCGGGAGAGAAAGCTCAACGGGGTTCACTGAGGGGAGTTTCCTTAGACAACCGGTAGCAAGGTGGGATGGAAGTCCAAAGTAGTCCGAAGTGGTCCCAAAAGTGGAGACCTTTATAGGGTGGAGTTTACCTACAGGCTATGTTATGCTCAGTGAGAACAAAGGAAATTTGGAGCTGGACAAAGGATTCGGAAAAGGTCAGGTTTTGCATGATTAGCTTAGCACTTAACGACAATAGCGTGGCCGGTATGCTGATGGCCCGACACAAAGGAATGGCTTGGCTCTTGGCTGCCTGGCTTTGTGTGGATATGCGCCAAGAAAACCGGTTTACAGGGAGGTTTTTCCCTAAAGCAACGGAGAGGCTTAAGTTGCCTGCCTGAAAGAGGTTTGGAATGTTTACCTATTAACGGCCACGTCCCAGACGTGCTTGTCTGGAGGACCTCTGCAAACACGTGGAATAGGGTGGCAGAGAAAGGTCAAGCAAAGGCCGAATTATTTGACATCAAAAGAATATCTAGTGCTCTCACCCAACATATCATAACTGGAGTAACACCTGTACTGGGAGGGTGGCTGGGCCTGGCTATGTGTGTGTGCTTCCTTGCTCGCTCAGTAACTTGTGTGGACAGGAGTGGGGAAGGGGAGGGGATGGGGGAGCAGATGAGGGAGAAAGGGGACACCATCCCATCTCATTGCACCCATCCCCTTCACCTTTCCTCCCCATCTGACTGAGCAAGTGAGTGAACACATGCTCCCTCATTCTTCACATCTCATCCTCCCCACCTGCATGAGTGAGCAAACAAGCATATGTGGCCCCCTCTGGTCCAATCCCTTCCCCTGCAGTAATATGCAAATAATAACATCTGCCAATTCTTAACCCACAAATGTGGAGGGCTAACTATATATTCCAGTCGAAAGAGTTGGAAGGGATTCCAAGGCCCTTCTACTCTCATAAAACACACACACACACACACACACACACCAGTGCAGGAATCCACAATAAAATTTTCCTGGGAGTTGGCTATTGAAATGGAAACTTGTTTAATTTGTGGTGCAAGAATGGAGGCATCATAAATTGAAGATGGCAGTGTACCTAACAACTCATTGCTGCTCAGGATGTCAAACATTCCACCTGAGCAATCTCTGAAGCAAACATAACACCTTTTCATCTATAGCAGTTTAAGAAAATCTACCTAGAAAAAACATACAGCAACATACATACACCAAATCATAGGAGGATATTGGAATGATATTAGCCAGTTATGAAACAGGAGTCATTAAACCATAGTGAAAAACTACCAAGCAAGCTTCAAGTGAAAGCTAATCATGTTGAATTTTATATTTCAGATTGCTTTTGCTAGTAATAGAAAGCATTAATTAATCAATGATAGTGTCAGAATGTTCTACTAATCTTTAATCTGCTTTTCCTTGAGATTCCTAAGAGCTTAACAGAGCATCTTCTAAAAATTTCCCTTCATTCAGAATATTTTCCTTTTAGCATGACTCAATTTTATTTTGGCTTTCCAGTCAAACTCTGACCTCTCCCTCAACCAGCTAACCTTGGTTAAGAAATCTCCAATGAAGGACAATCCACCTCCTTTCCAAGTAATGCATTCCACCATACAACAAATATCCAGAATCTCTGAATTTACTGAAGTTGAAAAACCCAAAGAGGAAATTTTCGGTGAAATTATGTGGAAGTACAAAATATTTTTTTAAACGGGAATTGATTTGCCCTTCCCTACACGTTGGAAATTTGGAATATAACATTTCTCCATTATTTTCCTGTACAAATGACAAGTATGCTTAAATGATTTCACATCATTTAAAATTAATGGCATTTTAATATGATATCTTGTTTAATTGCATTTTTATTTTTTCAAAATCAGATTTTAACATTAACTTGTTTTAGCCTTGTTGTAATCCACCTTTAGTCTCATTTTGGGAGAAAAGGAGGATATCAGTCAATCAAATAAAGAAATAAATAACGCTAAGTTTGAGCTCCTGGATGTCTCTAAATGTTTACTACAAGCAAACATGATTGGAAATTTAAAAACAGATGAATGAGCAAGCTTTTTGATTTTCTTAAAAAAAACAATATATTTCACAAAAGTACAAACAGAACTTTTAAGAACAAAATTATCTCCAAATGCCAAAGATCATTAACAACCCCAAAATACTATCAAGGTAATTTAGAGTAAAGGAGTGGCAGAGAGATCTCCCTGAATGCCTCCCACTGCCTCATTTCCTCCCCAAGTTTTCTGCTACAGGATATTGTCTTATGTACTGTGGCTGAAATGCTTGACCCCCTGATTATTGCTCTTGCCATGTGTTTAGGCCCCTCCCTAAACTGCAAACCCAAGGATTTCATAGGATGTTGAAAGTGGAATAATAGCACTATAACAGTCTAGTGCAGAAATGGCCTAAGATGCTGAACCTGCTTTGGGTGAGGGATATAAACTAGCACCTAGGATAGTTCTTTAAAGTTGAGACTGAAACCTGGGGTACAGTCCCAAAAAGCGAGGAATAAAGATTATTTTTATTGTTGTTATTGTTATTATTATTACCCTGCCAGCATGAAATCACCAGCTGTCTTTGTTTTACTTTGCTTTAATTTGCTTTAATTGAACTATGCAAAGTGCTGAACATTATCTCCCAAAGAGATTCAGCACCTTGGACTGTTCTTTTAAAAATTCAGACCAAAACCCAGAGCAGATTTACCTCCCACTGACAGCCACTCATACCACCAAAGTCCCAAAAATAGCTTTTCTAGAACCAGCTCTCAGCAGCGCAGATTAGAAGTGGTGGGCTGTATATGGATTTTACACATGGATTCTATCCAAGCCTACAATCTGCACCCAGTTATACAGGGCTTCAGTTAGACTGAACACAGTTGTTCTTAATTTGGGGAAAACAGGCATGAGATTTCAAATCTCACATCTGCATGGCAGGCATTTGTTAATGGTTTGGAACAACTGTCCAGGGTAACTCCATGGGATTAAAGGCATACACAACCTGAACTGTAGAAGCTCTAGTGTTAAAGAAGGCTCCCCTTGACTGCTAGGCAGAATTTTGTGATACCAGTGTGGATTAATTAGTAGTTTCTCCTTTGATGGATTGGAGTTTTTCCCCAGATGCACCACTCTTCTCTCAGGTCAATAAGGAATTTATTATCACTGTAAAGAAAAATACATCTCAATTTCTCTCTTTTTAAAAGGCTGGGTTGCCAAAGCCTTTTGTTCATGTTCATTCCCAAAGCTCTTCCTTGGGCCCAGATGGACCCTCAGTGCTCCCAATGAGCCTATTTTCAGGCTTCTCAATGGTGGGACATTTCTTAGTAATTTTAACATTCAGTGTCTCCTCCCCATCCCATTATATGGCTGGTAAACCTTAAAGCTCCTCATGAAATCACCAGTGCTGTGTCAAATCACCATGGAATTTCACATCCACTTTCCAGCATTAAACCTCCCCTTGCTGGAAGTCTAGTGATGAAAAATGAAATTGCTCTTTGGTTTTCTTCAGTGAAGCAATCACTCCCTTGACATGTTCAGAAAAGAGGTTTTTGTCTAGAGTCTGATTCCTCTCTCCTCACTTTAGCTTGTTTAAAACTGGCATCTTGTGTTTCATTTAAAATCAAATTTGATTTGTTGGACTTGCTGAACAGAAATGAGCCAAACTGTCTCACTGTAGCTTCCTTCATATAGTCTGACACATTTCTTGCAGGAAAATATTTTTACTGATAATACAGTAGAGTCCCATTTATCCGACGCTCGGTTATCTGACCATCCGGATTAACTGACATCGTGACAGCCTGGGGGCGTGGCTGTGGGCATTTCCGTGCCCCCAGACATGCCCAGACATGCCCAGACATGCCCCCAGGCCCGCCCAACACCCCCCCAAAATGGCAGCTGCCACGGCATCCGGGTAATCTGACCCTTTCGGTTATCCGACGCTGCGGCCACCTGTTTGGGTCGGGCTCTACTGTATATCAAAAACAATGAATGGATTTTCTTTAAAAGTCCCACTGGTGTATAAGAGATGCATTAAACCTCCACTGCTGGTACTTGAGATCAAATTCCACTAACTTGCTCATTCATGGCAATAGAGAATACAGCTTTGGACACATCCAATAATTAAGTATGAATGGAACACTAAGTTCTTAAATCTGGCTTTTAAAAAACAAACAAAACACTTAGCCACTGTAAAGAGGTGGTCTGTTATGAATCAAGGATTTTGCAATTGTGTAAATACTCGATATTTGCATAACAATTGAGGAGACTTAAAAAGTCTAGTTTTCATTTACTTAACAAATTTATTTCTCACCTCAAAGCCTTTCAGGGTCCTTAAGATAAAGTACCACAGATAAAAACATTACTTAAAGCATTAAACAGAAGGCCTCCCCGAACATGCGCAGCCTGTGCTGCTTGGAGGGGAGGAGTTTGATGCCCTCCTTGGAAGAGGCCACCAATAGCAGATGGCGTGGGCGGTGAGTCTGCATCACGTGTTGGGGGCAGGGCGGAGGCCATTTATTCCCTGGCTCACCCCACACATAGTCTCTTTGAATCGGTGGCGTGAATGATGGACAGATGAGTGGAGCGGATGACAGAGAAGCTAGTGGAACAGTTTGTTTGCTGGGCTGCTTGGTCAGGTTTGAGGAACCAGTGGGCGTGGCTGGCCTTTAGTGCCGGTATCTCGTAGGGATTGTTTCTGTTCTGCCCCCCCCACATTTTTCTCTTCACTTTGTTGTTTGGGTGTAGTTGGGAGTGCTTCTGTTCATCCCCCCCCTTTTTTTTTCTGTATCGTGGGTGGTACGGGATAAATATTTTTTTTAAAAAAGGGGGGGGCCCTCATCTTTCAGCTTCCAGGTCGCGCTGGGTTGTGGGGGAGTTATCAGCTCACATGGGATTGTTGGGAGCCAGCCGAGGCCGGTTGCTTGTCTCGCCACATGCATCACATGCGTGCTTGTCTGTCTCAGCTGCCACTCACTGGTTTGGACTGCCTGTCTGCTGCCTTGCCCCTTCATCTTGGCCTGTGCAATAGGTTGCCTGTAGCTGCTGCATGCCCCAGCTGCGTGGGTGCCTGTGCGTTACTTTGTACAGACACACGTTGGCGTTGATGGGTCTGGTGATTTGGGCTCCTACCTCCAAGCAGCCCACGCGGTTCTCCTAAAAAAAAAAAATAAGGTGGAATCTCATCAGTTTTGCTCCAATTTGAGTGGAGGGTAGATAATTTTAGCAGACATAGCATTAAGTAGGCCTGGGAGCTGTTTACACATTGCCAGGTTCCCCATTTAAAGCAACAAACAGCTAAAGCAATTGATCGTTGGAGCTCTAAACCGATTAGCAGAGTGGTTCCAACATTCAGTAAATTGATTACATCACGCAACAGCAACTGTTAGGCAATTTTATCATTTAATTAAAGGGGGCAGGCAGTATCAAGCCGGGAACTGCTGGGGGTGTTTTGTTAAGTGTGCAGCAACTGAGTATTTTGAGGCGGGTTTCCATCACCAAGTAACTGGAGACTCTTTAATTAATCCAGTCCCTTGGAATATGCCCCCCCCAAAAGGTGCATACTAACTATTGGAATTTCTGCTGATTTGTATCATGCCCTCCAAAAAGGGAACTGGGACATCAAAGGGTAACACCCCAGCTAAGAAGCCCCCTACTTAAGCATCCTTCGGTGGCATCCCCAGTGTCCTCGGACAACGAGGAGGAGAGAGCAGTGAGGGCCTCCATTACTTGAGAACTTGAGAAGTGCAAGGCTAAGTGCCAAAAGACTGGCAAGGTGCATGAGGGTGCAGTGGATTCCTTTCACCAAATGATGTTAACTCGTCTAGAGGCCTAGGAAAAGCGTCTTCAGTTCAGTGGGGAAGGATCTAGTTCAGAAGTGGGGCCTTCTACTTCCATCGATCTCACTGGTGTGGGCTCATTGAACAGTCTTCCAGCTCAGTAGGGTGAGTCAGATCAATACGGTTGTAACAGTATTGATTCAGGGTGCAGTGATTTGTCAGGTTGGCCCTGGGGGTCTGGAATGCCCAGAGGGGGAATGGCTGCAGTGGAATGAGCAGGAATGTGGTTTACCAATCTCCCCCTTTGGCCAACATTTGGCCTCCGGCAGGGCATCAGTGGCAGGGTTGGCCACCCCAGGCCACCATGATGGGAGTGGGGCAGGTACCATATAGTGCCATCCCCTTTGCTGACACGGATGTACCGTTGGGTGACCATTTGTCTCAGGCCACAGTGGAGGAGATCCTCAAGGGTGAGTATGCCACTGCATATTCTCAAAGGGCTGGCTGGGGTGTGGCCAGCAGTATGCAATACTGAGTATGAAGCTGCCCTTTTTCATGCTGCAGCCTTGACAGCCTTTTTTGGAGCCCTCAGGGTTAGCAAATTGGTGTGCATATCTAGGACAGACAAGGGCAACTGGGCACTCTGGTTTGATAATGTGTTGTTATCTGCCAATAGGGCAGTTATCAGGGTCTGGTGTTCCAAGATGGATCAGACGGGAGTAGGTGCTACCATATTGCTGAGCAAGTGCGATGACAGCACCCTTTGTCCTGTGGCAGCCCTGCACAAATACCTGTCACTTAGGGGGGTTAGCCCTGGACCCCTGTTTTGCCATCATGACCTTACTCCATTGACCAGGTATCAATTTTGGAGCATTACCACCAGGGCCTTGTCTATCATTGGTTTGGAGGGATGTAAATTTGGAACTCACTCTTTTTGTATAGGTGGCATTTCAATGGCATTTGCGGTGGGAATGTGGCACCAAGCTGTAAGACGCATTGGGCAATGGAAATCTTCCACAATCTTACGGTATGTCCGCCCTATTCAATTTTGACTATCAGGGGTACCGACAATTTCCTTCTCCCCACTTCTTTGTTATCTTGTTAAGTTCGCAGGTCCGGTGAGGGCAGGCTCCGAGTTACCATCTGCAGCCACAGTATGATTTATTGGGTAGAGTGGTATTCTGGGATGTCTTCTGTGGGATCCCAGCTCGGTCTCAGCAGGATGGCAACAATCGAGTGGCTGGACAGGAGGGGACTGCAATGGAGCGGCCTTCTGCCCCTCCTGTTCAAGGGACCTCCTCGGCTGACACTGAATGTCCTGGTCATCCATTTGGGTGGGCACATGCTCAAGGACAAGGCTCTTATTCTCCAAGCCATCAAAGACTTCCGCTACATCAAAATGTGCTGGCCAGATGTCACCTTTTTTTTTTCAGCGATTTTGCCTCAAAAGTGGCCAGCAGAAGGAAACTCAAAGTGACTAGATGTTGCCTGTAGGAGGGTTAACCGAGAAATCTGTAATGCACTCACTAATGGTCTGGGTCAATTCATTCCTCACCCTGCCATTGTATTTAGCCAAGAAAGTCTTTACAGACTTGATGGTGTTGTTACCCTGTATGTTGGGGGTCCCGGGAGGGGCGCCCAAATTACCGAGTAAAAACACAAGATGGGGGAAATTAACTCGAGCACTCTCTTAAGCTAACAAGAGGCAGGGTAACTTTAGCTGGGATCTTTTACCTTATGTCTACAGCGTCAGGTCAGAGAGCGGTTACACAAGTTCTAAAGCAACAAATAATATTTTTATTGGGAATAAACAACACAAAAGACACAACATACACTAACTAACTGAGAAATAGAAATGGAGAGTTTCGGGGGAATGGGTAATATGACACCTTTTCTTGTAGTCCTGGAGAGAAGTGGAAGTTGCAGGGAAGAAACCTCAGTGCAGTTCGCTGAGGGGAGCTCTCTGGACAAACCGACAGCAAGGCTGGATGAAACTCAGGAGCGATCCGAGGGGTGCAGACTCAGTTATTGGGAACTGAGGGGAAAACTTCACTGGACAGAGCGGCAGCAAGGCTAGATGGAAGTCCAAGGCAATCCGAGGAGGACTCAGAATCAGGGGGTCTTTATAGGGTGGATTTTACCTACAGGCCATGCCATGCTCGGTGAGAACAAAGGAAATTTAGAGCGGGACAAAGGCATTGGAAAAGGTCAGGTTTTACATGATGAACTTAGCGCTGGATGACAATAGTATGGCCAGTATGCAAATAGCCCAACATAAAGGAATGGCTCGGCACTCTGCTGGGCATCTTTGTGTAAAGTCGCGCTGAGCAAGGCTATTTGCAGGAAGGAGTGGTCCCTAAAGCATCGGAGCAGCATTAAGTTGCCTGCCTGAATGAGGTTTGGAATGTACAACCATTAACAGTCATACCCAATACGTGCTTGTCCGGTGGACCTCTGCAAACACGTGGAGTAGGGTGGCAGAGAAAGGTCAAATAGAGACCAAATTATTTGATATCAAGAGACATCTAGTGTTCTCAGCAGACATAGTATAACCACAGTAACAGCATGCACTTGTCGGAGGAAGGTAATCGGTTGTTCGTGGAGGAATTGCAGCAAGGGGTGAAGGCCATCCTGGTCAGCCTGTTAGAGGAAAGGACTAAGCGGATGCTTGTCCCTTGTCCGTGGCAGGTAAGGGGAAAAATAACAGCTCCGGTGGCTGCCTTGGGCACCCATTTTGGGTGTTGGAGGAAGCCTCTGAATCCCCCTCTTGAGTCGTGCGACCTGGAAGGCAAGGAAAGGGGTGCACCCTTGAAGTAACACCTGGATTTAACTCCTGTCTGAAAGGTCCTGCAACTTCGGCGGAAGTTACCCTGGGAGTACCTCCCCACCCTATAGTGCAGCTGGCTAGCAACCAGTAGCAATTGGGTGGCTCGACGGGCTCAGGTGGATTGCCTGAGGGAAGGTTGGGGGGGTGGACAGTGGCTTGTCACCTGACCTCAGCTGGTCCCACAATTTCCTTCTTGCTGCTTCCTCCAAGCCCATAATGTGTATATAGTTAAACAATTAAATACATAAGTAAATATTAAAATCAATAGTTAACCCAAGTTCTGATGTTTGGACTCTTTATTCCGGGGTTGGGACATCAAATATTTAAGGACAGTCTAAAACAATTTATTTTCAAATAATTTTAAAACCCTACATAATAACTTAAAGACCAGATACCCCAGTTTCATGGACAGAAGGCAATGAGAGGTAATATAGTCTTGGCTGCCTGTGAGAAGCTTGAGAGGGATGGAGCCAGCCTGACTTCCCTTGACAGAGAGTTCCATTGGCAGGGTGCCACTATGGAGAAAGCCCTGTGAACCATGTAGTTAAACCTCTTTCTCACCATCCTTGGAAAATCGGAGAGTGCATCATACTAATGCTGGTATACACAAGATGATGCAGAAATTTTCATATGTGGATTGACTAAATGCACAGAAGGAGGAGCACTATCTCATTCACTGCCCATCTCATCTCCATGGGCCTACCAGAAGGGATAGAAACATTTCAACAGTATTAGTAACCAAATATGAGCAGAGCTCCCAAACAACAAAGTAGCCAAACTAGATTTTCTGTCCTGTTATCTCTGCCCTGTCCATAATATGAGAAAGTCATGTGTATAAAATCAGCACAACTCTAGGAAGTACCGCACTGTACCCTTATGATTATTATATTCAGTAATAATAATAGTTGTTGTTGCTGTTGTTGTTACTGTGCAACATAGATTGAACAGAATGCCAACCAAAATTGATATTAATAACAACAACAACAGTTGTGTCTGGTATTTATGAAATCATTAGCCATATCTACTCTCTTGTAAACTCTTCTAACCTTACAGTTATCAATGGCCAAATGTGACCTCACCCTACTAAGAACCTACTTCTAAAGTCAGGCAGTGCCCCAGCTGAAAGGTTTTTAAGGCATTTCGAATCAGGGCACTGGAAACTGACGACTTCAGGGGTCTTGTGGCTATGGGGTGCATTGGAACAGGCAGTGGTGGCAGGATCCTGAGAGGTCTTTCCAACTATCTGCCTCAATGCATCCTAGGACTAGGAGAGTGCTGCAGTCATAGTTTCCCAGTGCTCTGATCTGTAGCACCTCAGAAACTCTTTGGATGGGGCACTGCCTGGCTTAAGACGGTAAATTTTGGGAGATCAACAGAAGTAACTATGACAAATGAAATTTTATCATCATAGCTAGATCTGCCAATGCAGGATCTCAGCATCTCTTTATACTCTGTCTTTTCCCAAAAATTGAGATTCCATGTGGCAACATGGAATTTAGTGACTGGTTTACTGACTGGTTTTAAAAAACAACAACACCATTACATGTTATGTCTAAAAAAAATATATCCTGCAAATATTTTCTGTAAGCTTTGGTTAACAAATCAATTTGGAACTACTTTCTCCTTTAGTAATCCTATCATAAATGATCTGTCAGTCAATTATGCTATGTTTCCCCCCAACACCACCAGCATCTGTTAGCATTTGGAGTCACATACGGTCTGCAAAACATTTGAAAATTCAACATTGTGCTTGTCTATTTTCAGCAGCAAAATGCTCAGTGGTCACTGTGTTTTGTTGCTTCTAGTTAGTGGTTTACAAGTTGTTTTATCTTCTGTGCATTAACATAAGTAGTGTGCTATAAAAAGTCTCCTAAATATATATTTCAGCAAAACTTCAGGCCCATCTCAAAACAGAATCTCTGAGTTATATTCAGTAGTCAAATACAGTGCAATGCACTTACAGGGCCAAAGCTCCATGCAAGATTTGTCCCAAATATGGTTTCTTGTACAGTACTGGCAGCCACAAAAATAAACATGTTCAAATGTACCGTTTATCTTCACAAATAAATTTAGACATATGAGGAAGCCACTGAAAGTGTCTGCATACTTCAGGAGGAAATGGAATGGTAGAGTTGATTATCGAAACTCAGTTCTCATCTATGGTTCCTTGGGTGCCTTTTGTGGTTCTGATTCGCAAATTCAGCTGGCCAGGATTCTAGTACACATGAGAGAGGGAGTGGATGTGTCAGTCCCTGTTACCTTTGTACATGAAGTAATGAAAGGTATGAAGCCTATGCTCATTTTGTGCATCCGTGCGTCCGTGTACCAAATACCACAAACACATTTGCTGAGCTCCACGGAGAAATACATGCACCTTCTCTACCATCACAGGTAATTGATCCCTGATTAGACAAGTATGTGAATGACCAGGTGAATGTATGAGCTGACACTTTATGTTTCATGTCATAAAAATGTCTTATCTGTGGCATATTGTCTCTGATAGTTCATTGAGATACAAAGGAAACTTGCAGCACCTTTGAGACTGAGAAAGAAGTTGATAGCATAAACTTTTGTAAAGTCAAGTCTGCTTCATCGTATGCATGGAGATTAAGTATACTTCAGATGCATGGAGATTGTTATACATAGGAATGGTGATAGTAACATTACATTCCACCTCTCTACCAGTAAGCACACTTTATACTCCACAACCACCCTGTGAAGCAGTCAGATTGAGAGAAAGAATGAGTAGCCCAAAATCTACCAGTGAGTAGTTCTGAACCTGGATCTCTCAATTCCCAGTCCAGTACTCTAACCTCTGCACCACAATTGGCTCTCCATATTGCTCAGAATGAGATCCTATTGAATTCAGAGAGGCTTAATCCCAGGTAAGAATGCACAGAATTTCAGTCTTAGGCCCTTTCCGCATCCTACCTCTTCTCGGCGCTAGGGTGTGGTGCTCGTGAGAGCAGCCTCTTGTGAGAGGCTCTCGCATCCAGGTTTCTAAAGCTCCACATTAGCTTCCTGTTCACGCGAGAGCCTTGCCTCTTCTTTTCACAGTGCAGCCTGGGACCTTCCCAGGCTGCACTGAGACAGGAAGCACAACTGACCCGGCTTCCGAGGCTCCGCACACCAGGTAAGTGCACGCAGGGCCTGGGAGCAATGCACAATCGCACAATATTTTCGGCTTAAAGGCAAAAATGCAAAGATACGTGATCGTTGCCTGCCGGCCCCTGGAGCCTTGCGCAATTGCGATGCGTCATGCAGATCGCTCCTTGCAATCACGCAAGGCTCCAGGCCCTCTTTCACATGGCAGGTGCCATGCGAAAAGGGTCTTAGTTTCTGTTTGTAGGATCTGTTTATCACTACACCACATATTTAACCCACTTTCACCACACGCTAACTCTGTCTTTGCTGAAACCTGGTAAAAAATGTTTTCTCTGTGCAATTCATGGTCATTATATACCTAGAAGCTGATCCAATAGTGGGGGGGGACAGAAAATTTCAAGAGAAAGAAAGTTCTCTATTTCTGCTCACCCAACTTTAATTTTTTGGAACCCCCTCCCAAAAAAGGCTTATAGGATTTTTTTTTTTTTACAGAAGGATGAATAAAATCTTTAAGATGAAGTGTGCATATATCTATTTCTGCCACATTATTGCTAAAATGATGTAGCAGGGCGCGTTTTATGTAAGACCATGGCCATTTCTGCACTAGATTGTTATAGCGCTAATATTCCACTTGCAACATCCTATGGAATCCTGGGGTTTGCAGTTTAGGGAGGGGCCAGCCGGGCCCTCCCAAAACTGCAAACCCCAGGATTCCGTAGGATGCTGCAAGTGGAATAATAGCGCTATAACAGTCTAGTGCAGAAATGGCCCATGTAGTGAGATCTAGTGTGATGTTGCAGTTTGAACATTGAAATAGCACTCTGGAGACCAGGGTTCAGTTTGCCACTTCAACCATGGAAACCCACTGGGTGACCTTGGGTGTTTCACAGACTCTCAGCTCCAGAAAATCCCATGATAGGTCCACCTTAGGGGCACCGTAAGTTGGAAACAACTTGACGGCACACAGCAACAACAACAACAAATGTACAGCAGTGCTGCTCAAACTGGTGGTCTATATTTTAATTTAAAATTTAATTTTAATTAATGTAGATTATCAAATCATCATAATTCCTGGTTTTAGCCTCTTTTTCTTAGTTCTTTTGGTGGGAATGAGTGTTTTGTGCCTACTTGACATTATGGAGGACCAGAGGAGACAAAACAATAGTTCAGATATTTCTTACAGTTCAGGACTTTGTATTCCACTTGTAAGGGGGGGGGAACACACAACATTTTAAAAAGCAAATTCAGTGTGCACTTTCAATATTTGCTATTATTGCTATGTTCCCTCATATCAACTCTGACTTACAGTGACCCTATCCTAGAGTTTTCTAGGCAAGTCTGAATCAGAGATTTACCATTCACTTCCTTGAAAGCTATCCAAGGTTATCCAGTGGTTTTCTGTGGCTGAACAGGGATTTGAACTCTGGTTTTCTGGAGACCTAGGCCATGTCCACGCTAGACTGTTATAGGCCATTTCTTCACTGAAGTGTTATAGCGCTATTATTCCACCTAGGCCCCTCCCTAAACTGCAAACGCCAGGATTCCATAGGATGTTGAAAGTGGAATCATCACGCTATAACAGGCTAGTGCGGAAATGGCCTTTCTTTCCACCCAGCTACCCCTTCATCTGCCATCCCACAGGAAGATTATACATACATAAGAGATTGTTTGGAAGCTGCTCTAGTAATCTTGAGTACAGTGGTACCTGCTTCAATTCAATTGTCTGTGTGCCTGACAAATTCAAAAAGAATCTACAAATCACCACTACCAACATTTTACAGTTTTCAATGGGAAACATGTTGGGTTTTGTCTGTGTAGACAAACACATTGGACTGATTATCAAATGGGACTTCAGCACTGCCGACACAAGAGTTTGGTCTTGACATGAATTTCGGGGGGTGGGGGAATCAAAAAGCTGAATAATCCCTTTAATTATATGTTTAAGTCCCTGAATGGAAGAAATTAGGGGATATGAAGGAACAAATGTATACTAATTATTCCTTGTTTTGCAGGAAATATATTTCTATGGCAACCACTGTGGTCTTAGGAGAAATAAAATGACTTTTTAAATCAGATCATCAGCAAAGTTACCCAGTAGAGCCACAAACCAATACTCTTCCAAATAAGCCTTTAGATGATGAAGGAGAAAAGCATTCATTTTCCCAGCTGTTGGCCATTAAAGTGATGAAATGGCTTTTTCATTAAAAACCACCAAGTAGGGGCTTTCTTATTTGTTATGGGAGAAGGGTGTGGATTGAAACAAAGAGACTTCTTTTAGGAATTTAATACACTTTATGCAATAAGGTATATGGCAGATTATGAGCACCAGCCCCCACAGCACCAACATGCTCTGAGGGACAGAGCAGGAAGACCCACATTTCCACTGAGTGCTGGGGTACCCAAACTCTGATAGTGCATGTAGTCTTCAGCTCTGCTATGTTGAGTACATCATAGAAGATGCGCAATCATACCTATTTTCTGATGCAGCCTCACATACACAATAGTTCCAATTGTATTCAAAGGGAAGGTTCAGAGAAGATGTTTGACTTGCACTTTCATATTCTAATCTTTAACAATTTCCATCAAATCAAGCAGGATCAAACCTGGTTAGTACTTGGATGGGAGACCGCCAACAAATACCAGGTGCAGTAGGCTATATTTAAGAGGAAGGAACTGGCAAAACCGACTCTGAGTATTCCTTGCCTAAGGAAACCTAGTGAAGTTTGGGGGAGGAGTCTCCATAAGTCGTCAGGCAACATGAAGGCACGCACACACTTACAGGAATGTTTTGTGTCAAAACTGAGTGTACTTCTAGGCCTACTCAAGAGTTCTTTCAGCACCAAACACCGACACATGTTACTGCTTTAGCATAAGTTTTATTGGTGGTAAATCATGCAGCAGCTGGTGCACAGCAGAGAAGCCATTCAGCCCTTTCACTGACAGTGGTCAGCATCCTCTCACAGCTTTGAGCCCCAAAACAAATTATCTGTCATGGTGCCTTTACACCTTTTTCTTTTCTTTTTACTTTAAATCTCACAGTTCACTTGCTTAAAATTTAAAAAAAAAAGAAAGAAAACCAACACATGCTCAGAGAAGCAGCTACCTAGTATAGGTTTCATCAAACTCTCAGACAACCTAAGGACTAAGCTTGAAAAAAATTGATCAAATAGTGAGCCACTGGTCACTTCCAGACTCTGTCTCCAGATAAATAGTGCCTGTAACAACCAACTACTGGGAACTTATGGTATAGGTAGGTGGACGGTCTCTCCATTCTTCTGTTCTATCTCTCCACCCACTCATTCCACCTCCTCCACAAGGTCCCACATATCTTAATAGTTTTTTATTTTGTTTCCATCTCCCCATGAGAGAAGCCTATGTCTCACCTTTTTATTCTGTTGCATCCCTTAGGATATTCCTGGAATGGTCCTGAAGGGGATCTGGCCAGAGTTTGGAATTTTATTTTATTTTTAGAAAGTAATCATTTACACTTAAGAGTTCCATAGTCCCCAAAGTAGTTAGTTAGCATTGTAACTACAACTGAACAATGTAATGTTCATCCTGCACTATTTATTGAGACCACATCTATACAGCTGTAGAAATAAACAAAAGTTACAGCTGGGTGTATAACAGGGTAAAGTTGTCTCCCATTAAGTTTTAGTATCATGTACTGCAGTTATATATTTGTTCTTGAGAAAAAGAATTAAATATAAATAACAAGTTATCTGCAGTTTGTTTCTTCTGACCTCCGATCTAAGCAGTCTGTAGGACTTTAGATCCTCCATACCTTAAAATTCCAAACAGGCCAGCCTGTGTCAGAAATAAAGGGAGTCTATGGTCAACCAGATCATTGTTTTCCACAGTTGGTAACAAAGACCAAGCAGAAGTGGCTAATGAAGAAGGAATATGTTTATCAGAAGAACTGCCATGAGCAGTCTTAATGGACGCTTTGTCTTCCAGTTACTTGATAGAAGGTTAAATCCTGAGCCACTGCATATTGTGTTGTAGAATGGAGGACAAGCACAACTTAATGCCTTTCGAGACAGAGTCACGACAAGAGGAAGGAGGAACAGAAGACTCTGTGTGTTGTTAGCTGAAGGCTAAGGCATATTTTGCACACATGATGTCACTCTTGCAGCTTATGAAAGGCTAATTTATGGACTTGTACATCAAAGTCTGATTCTGGGTGGCTTTGTGCTGTAAATTATAGTAGCTGGGCTTTTTAGGGGGAAAAGTGTAGACAGTAATATTAGTTGTAGTATAAATAACACAGCTTCTCTTCTCAGGCTGCTTAACTATACTTTATCTTCCTCTTGCTGTGTCGAATATTCTTAATTATTTGCAGCATCCTCACACCACCACACACACATCTAATACAAGTTTGAAAGAATCACTTGCTTTTGTTTGAGGCAAATGCCTTCAGACTGTATGTCTAAGATGGTGATTGACTTCACGACTGTACCACTTAATTTCCATTGTCTTCAAGGGCATATGTGCTTTTAAATTTTGATTTCAGTAAGGCAAAAGATTCATTTGCTTGAAAAAATGTATAATCCATTAGACTTAAAAGATATCCCATATGATGTTGGCACTGCATTGTTAGGAACATGAAAGGGATGGTTGAAAAATGTGCTCTAGCTTCTGCAGCCACCCCACAACTGGAAGAATGTCAGTTATCTTTGTTTATATTTCAATGGTACTACTATAAAGTTAGTGGCTTCTTTCTCTAAACTGACAATCATTAATTGGATGCCTAAAAAAATAAAATTAAGCCGTTATTTGAATCTGTATTGTAATATGTATAATCTAGTGTGTCTTTATGGGAACCTCTGTAGTTATCTTGGAACTTGACGGGGGTGAAAGGTAAAATAAGAATCAGATAGCAGATAAATATAATCAATATATTAACTCATGGAATGAATCCTTATTCATTCATTTCTTAATAAGACCCCAAAGAGAAGCTCTCAGTCAGTATTAACAGTACCAGACTACATGGCTCAAAATGGTCTGGCCTAGTAAAAGGTAGCTTTCTAGGTATGACCTCAAACAATTTACTCACAAAGCATAATTAGTGGGTTCTCTTTTCAGCCATTGTTAATGGTAGTGTCAAAGTCCTGTTAGACCTGCTGTAGAAACAGGTAGTAAGATCTCTGAGACAGACAGGAAATCTGTGGTGCTTTCCTGACTCCTAACTTTGTGCCATGTGTGCTTATCAGCATGAGGACAAAGCACAATATAAAAAGTGTCTTGAGGGGCTGCGTGAAGAAAATGACATGAAGAAAATGTATTTCCACATCAGTGGTACTGGAGTTATTTAAAGTCCAGATAAAAGGGTTCATAAGTAACATGAAGTCTGGATGCAAATACTATTTAATCTTTTTGCATAGAAATGATACTTCCCCAGCTTATCCAATGATAAAAAGAGCTTGTCTCTAGCCATACTGTTGCCATCCACAAGGGGGTGCAGGAAGCCTAGGACACCTTCTCCTGAGGAGCTACTCTGACTGTGAGGTTGCAGGCAGCTTTCAGCTGCTGCTACAGATGGTTTAATACTTTTTAACTCCATTCTCATGTGCAGCAACCACCAGATCCCTATAGAAAACAAGATAAATGTTAGAGACGCAACAGAGTTAAAACCATACAGTGTGCATACAGTGTTAAAAACAGTGTTAAAACCACTGCAGTGTGATATACAGTGTTAAAACCACTGCAGTGTGATATGAAACATTAAAATATCTGGAAGCAGAGACCAGCAGGCTGTGAGCAAATCTGTTGTTACCAGACTGAAAACTGAAGACAGCTCCTGTAGTTTTAATAGTTGTATAGAAGAGGGAGTTTCATCAGGTGTTGGTTGCACTCAGGCAATAAGCAACACCTGCTGAAAATCCCTCTTCAACACAACTTTTAAAGAAAAGGAGCTTTCTCATTCTTCACTCTGGCAGCCCTATAATAGTGCAAGATCCCTAATCTTAGGGATTAGACCCTCGTACACCCAGAGACAGCCCTACCGTTTGACAAGGTGAGACAACAAATGCTGGGAGACGGAATAAGAAGCAGTAGTGGAATGTTGGCAGAGTTATGATTTTCCCTATGGCCTTCAAAGCATTCCGTTGCTCTTGAGGCCATTTCTGCGCTAGACTGTTACAGTGGTATTTTTCCACTTATTATTCCTATGGAATCCTGGGGTTTGCAGTTTCGGGAGGAGCCAGGCAGCCCCTCCAGAAACTGCAAACCCCAGGATTCCATCGGAATAATAACTGGGAAAATAGCACTGTTACAGTCTAGTGCAGAAATGGCTTGCATGCAGTGGAGGATGCTCTTCCATCATGGTTACCAAAGTAAAATCCAGCTACTATATGGAGTGGAAAGGGGAACCATCTTGTCCAAGGCCTCAGGCATCAATGCATCGTGGAACAATTTGAGGCTGGCCTTGCAATCAGGTTGCTTTACTTATCACATAAACAAGAGACACAGTCCTAGTGCAAACTACTTCTTTCGAGAAAACTGGAAATGATAAAGGAACTAATGGAGTCACCTCACCCAAGGGCCACTGGTGGTACATCAGGTACATTTTTAAGGTAAAGAGGCTTGTTTGCCTATGTGATGAGATGATCAGAAAATATGTATAACTAGACAAGAGTGGCATTAGTATAGGACAAGATGGGCTTGAGTTTTTCATGGTTTTATGTTTTATTTTTGTTGCTGTTTTGTTTAGTTTTCAAAAGTACATAGTTGGATCCTTTAAAAAGTTATGGAATGCCACCTCTCTATTTAAAAATAAGGAAGGAAGGGGAAGGGGAGGAAAGAAAAGGAAAAAATGTAAGAGACCTTTAAGGCTAACTGGTTTCTGCATGAGCAATCATGGATATAAACCCAACAAATGTTCAGTTATTAAGCATGGTTTACATAGGACTTTTCCCCATGAGATGCCAGAAATGGATCTTTTCCATAGTTGAGGCTGATTTTCTTGAAACGCAGTAGTGATACCACATTCCGCACCTCTCAGCATTAATGCAAATTGAAGTAGAGTGTCTCTTCCACATTTTGCCCCCCACCAGCCCTGATTGGCATCCTGCTGGTGCTGCCATTTTCTTTATGTGCAGTAAAAGTGCATTTAACATTCCTACATTCAGGTGGCATACAGATTATATGTGAATGAGGTGGCGCAAAACGGATCTTTTCTGTAGTTCGAATAATGCATCCTAGCTACCGCTTTCAGACAAGACAGCAACTGGATCAATATGATATCATGTGGAACTGCAGCCCCTGAAATGACTACAATCAATAGCTCCTACATTTTAGTGATGCTGTGCGGAAATGGCCAAAGTTATGGGAATGGGGTAGGATGTAACAGGATCCAGGAAGATGCAAAACATGACTTTTGCCCTAAATGTTCAAAGGGCTGAGTGAAGTGATACAGGTCTTTCAGATCTTTACAGTGGTGAGTTAGTGCTGATATAGGACAGCAATAAATCCGCTTACTGAAAGTCAGTTTCCCTTGGTTCAAAACTCCCTGAGAAAAATCCTTTTGTTACATGTACAGTAGCAAGCACTCTTTTATTAATAATGCGGTGTGCTATGAAGTCATTATCTTGGTTCATACCTCTGCTGTTGAACTGGAATCTGGGCATACAATTCAATTTAGCTGTTTCTCTTTCTAGTCTTCCTTAGTAATTTCTTTGTTCAAGGACCTCAACCTGTAAATCCCTTACTTTCTCTTCAGGAAGGTTGAAATGTTGTGCAAGTGGTTTTTAGGCATTGCCATTTCTACTGTCAGATTTGTGTCCATTAATCCTCTTGTGTAGAGACTGTCTCGTTTGTCCAGTATAGTGTGTGGAGGGGCATTGCTGGTATAGGATGGCATATGTCACATTGGATGAAGAGCAAGTAAATGCACCTCTGATATTGTGAGTGATGTTATTGGCCCCTGTAATATTGCTCCCAGAGTACATGTGGGAACAGAGCTGGCATCTTGGTTTGTAGCAGGGCCTTGTTCCCATATTACTATCCATGTTATGTATTCTGTTTTAAGTAGTTGTTCAAGATTTGGAGGCTGTCTGTAGGCTAATGCAGGCCTGCCTCCAGAGCTTGTGAGAGGCATTTCTCAGACTACAATGCCCACCTAAGGAGGTGAAGAAACAAATTGACAAGGCAAGATTAATACCAAGGAACCATGTACTACAAGACAGAAACACAAAATAGCAGAAAACCCCTAGTGGTCACCTACAATCCCCAGCTGAGACCAGTCAAACACATCATCAATGTGCTATAACCAATTTTGGAAAATAGCACAGCTCTCTCACAAGTTCTGGGAGGCAGGCCTTTATATAATAAAATATATAATCATTGTCTTGAAATACATGAAAGCGGAGGTCACATAAATGATGGGATGGATTTGTTCTCCATAGTGTCAGAGTACAAGACTGCAACCTCTCCTAATGCAAGCTAGAATAGATCCAGAACTTAGAAATGTTACTCTTTTTTTTTAATATCATCTCTCTGAATGAGAGTTAATAATGCTGACTTGCGAGTTATGATATGTCAATTTAAAAAAAACCCTTTCCAAGTTCCATATGTGCTGTATCCTGCAGTTTCTGGGATATTTCAACCCTGGTGGCCATAGGCTTTCATGCCGGTGGAACAGTGAAACTGCTGTAGGTTTTAGTCTGAACTTTAAAAAAGTTATCCAAGGTGCTCAGCCCTTGGATAGGATTGGAGCCTAAATGTACTAGCCTACAGAATTAATTAGTTACACAGTGCTGCTATTCCACAACACTCTGATATCTTGATAAAGATTCTTTCAGACTTTGTTTTGCTGCAGTTGAATTCATGTATTGCAGGCATTTTATTTTACATCTCCTATTGAACTAATATATTCATTTTTAATAGGGTATGATTGCTACATGTTAAAGCCAACACAGTAATCCTTTGGGAAGAACTTTCTTCTTACACATTTAATGAAGACTCCTTTACCATAATGTTGCCTTTGACTATGTTATAGTCACTATTTCCCATAAATCATGCTACATTTTATCAGCTTGGGCCAATGACTGTGCTACATGCACCATTAAATGAAGGACTGCCACTCTGTGTGTGGGTTTTAAAACTAGGTATTCCAGGAAGCAAATAGCTTGTGCAGCCTAGAATTTCTGTCTCAACACCATACCCTCAGGTGACATTTCCTCTGTCAACATTACAATAATTAACATTGTTCCTTATCATCATGTTTTTTTGATCTCATGGATGACAGTGAGTTTCTCCATTCTGATCAGATGAGTAATGCAGTGCTGAAGCTACCAGAGCTAATTTCATTTCTGTTGGTAGAACCACCAGGATACCATTTGTTGCACTGCTGCGTACTAGATTCAACAATTCAATACACACGTTCTGATTCGATACATAGATTCAATACATAGGTACATATCATAGATATTTGCTAAGAGATAAAGCTCAATGAATTCAAAAGGGGCTTGTCTTGGGTAATGTGTGCAGGCAGCGTTACAGCCTTCTCCTGCATAACCAGCTGTATGAAGCTGACTGATCATTTTCATCCCACCAGCTTCCCGAGGTGTTTATGCTGGCAGTTAATAACCATATTGAACGCACCTACTGTGCTTTTCCTCAGTGCATGACAATGGATTGCTTCTTTCCAGAGAGCTACAGGATTCAAGTATTTCTCCTTCATTGATGAGATTTAAAACTGTCTCTTCCTGCTTTTACCACCTGAAACAGACACAACCCCCTCCCTGGGCAAGAGTAAAGAGCTGTACAGTTGAGGGATCTGGTTGTTGCTATGATTGTACCTTAATGTTGTTTCTGACTTATGGTGACCAACCCTAAGGTGAATTTATTATGGGGTTTCTTGGCAAGATTTGTTCAGAGAGAGGTTGACTTTGCTTTCCTCTGGGGCTGAAAGAGTGTGACTTGCCCAAGGTTACTCAGTAGGTTTACTTGCCAGAGCTGGGATTTGAATCCTTGTCTCCTGGGGTTCCAGTCCAATGCCCAAACCACTACATCTCACCATCTCTTTTCCCAATACATACAGTAGTGTTTTTTTTAAAAAAAAAAAATCCAATAGGTTTGTTGGGACAATTTCCCAATATGTAAGGTATTATGTACAGAAACTTATTTGTTGGATCGTTTTTTCACCAGCAGTTTTTGTTTCTGTTTTTAAAAACTATATATGACAAGAGGTTGAAATTTGGGGACATTGTTTCAACCCTTCAGATGACAATGCAATATAATATGTTCTGCCTTTATAGATCTCTAGTTTGGTTTGGACTGTGAAACTAAACATGGTTGAGAGGCACTAAAATTTCTTACCCTCTGAATAAGAGATAGAGCTCCTCTCGCCTAGTAACTATTTGCCTTTCCATGTTTAAGAGGAACTCTTTCTCCTTGTCTGTCTATTTGGAAGGTTTATTGAGTTCTAAAGGAACGTTCAACATATAAAAAATAAAAATGTTCTGGAGATATCACATTAATTGTATAAAATCACATAATGCTAACAGCATTATTAAGACCCAGAAGCTGCAGATACTCTCTGCAGATCCTTGTTGTCTCTCTCTCTCTCTCTACACACACACACACAGAGAGAGAGAGAGAGAGGAGGAGGAAAACACACTTTTTACAGACTCCAGCCGTAAAAGATTTGTTCAACAAAGCTAGATATTATTAAATGTTTGGGACAAAAACAAGATAAAGGAGAGAGGTGGGAAGGAGCTGAAGTAAGGAAGAATTGACAGCTATAATATTGTTAACAGAGCTGGAGCTCTTCCTCAAGTGTGGAAGTGTTCCTCTGAAAATACACATTGTTGTGACATGCCTAGAGAAGCATCAGAATTTCCTTTTGTCAAAAGCGGGATTACTATGTTTGATGTGGTAGCTCCCACAAGCTGAGTTCTGTGCATCACCATCCCCGGCACCATCTTTATTCACACAATAGTGTCCAACAAGATCTGTCACATGATGATATATGTATTCCAATAGCCAAATATTTGTGATTCAGTATCAGACATGCTGATATGAAAATATTATCGGAGACCTCACACTGAAGTTAGAAGGTTATCTGGAAAAGGAGAGTAGTGGGGAGTATATGAGATTGTTTTTTGGACCACAGATGAACTTACAGGTACATTATTAATGTAATTAAACTTCATCTGCCATAGTGGTGGTGATGGTGATGATGATGATGATGATGATGATGATGGAGATGGCCCATGGGAAAGCTACAAGGAAAAAGACTGTGTGAACACTCCAACTGAAAAAGTCAGATGAAACCAGAGAACTTGTATAACTGACAAATTGAATAAAGAGCAGAGGAGAGCTGGGCCTGTGAAGACGTCCTAGACCAGGTGTGTTTCACAGGCTTGTTTTTTTGCTGAGCTTGTTTTTGCTGTGCTTGGGGGCCTTGCTTGTTTTTGCTGTTAATTGCTTGCTATTGTTTGCTGGCTACTGCCTGGCCGTGGGCTCTGCCTGATCACACGGTCTGACTAACGAGAGGGAGGAGGCAGCTAGCGGGGAGGAGCTTTATTAGGAGCTACCAACGGGCCTCTAGCTCATTTCCCAGAGGAAAGAGCAGAGGAGAGCTGGGCCTGTGAAGACGTCCTAGACCAGGTGTGTTTCACAGGCTTGTTTTTTTGCTGAGCTTGTTTTTGCTGTGCTTGGGGGCCTTGCTTGTTTTTGCTGTTAATTGCTTGCTATTGTTTGCTGGCTACTGCCTGGCCGTGGGCTCTGCCTGATCACACGGTCTGACTAACGAGAGGGAGGAGGCAGCTAGCGGGGAGGAGCTTTATTAGGAGCTACCAACGGGCCTCTAGCTCATTTCCCAGAGGAAAGAGCAGAGGAGAGCTGGGCCTGTGAAGACGTCCTAGACCAGGTGTGTTTCACAGGCTTGTTTTTTTTTTTTTTTTTTTTTTTTTTTTTGCTGAGCTTGTTTTTGCTGTGCTTGGGGGCCTTGCTTGTTTTTGCTGTTAATTGCTTGCTATTGTTTGCTGGCTACTGCCTGGCCGTGGGCTCTGCCTGATCACACGGTCTGACTAACGAGAGGGAGGAGGCAGCTAGCGGGGAGGAGCTTTATTAGGAGCTACCAACGGCGCGCGCCTTCGGCGCGCGCGCTTGCACTCCTTTACTTTCTCGAGCTTCTCCTGTACTACTCTCTGTAGTTTCAAGGATGGAAGGTGAGGGAGCTGCTGCAGTCACCTGTAACGCTTGTGGCATGTTCCTTTTCTTGCCACAAGAGGTTCTCGGGTACACCTGCACCAAGTGCAAGCTGGTCACCTTCTTGGAGGAGAAGGTTCGCCAGCTGGAGGCACGAATTTCTGATCTCCATCTTATTAGGGAAGGGGAGGAGTTTTTGGATAGGGCCGAGAAGACCTACCAGAAGACCGAATGCACGGAGGAGCTGCCAGATCAGGAAGTCACCACACTTTGCCGGGAAACGGAGGTTTGGGCGAATGTCACACGGAGGAGTAAAAGGACCAGGAAGGTAACAGAGACTCTTAGCATACACAATCGCTTCGAACTACTTGGCCTTATGAACAATGAGGAGCACCACGCGGAGGGAACAGAATGTCAACAAGAAGGAATCAAACTTCACCAACAGGGACTAGATCAACACTCCCAGCCTAAACAGAATGCCCAGGCAGTCCGAGTAGAACAGGTTCGCCGAGGAGCCCAGGACAAGTCTCAGAGGAGGCGAGTTCTGGTTGTTGGGGACTCTTTGCTAAGAGGAACTGAAACAGCAATCTGCAAAACGGACAAGCTCAATCGAGAAGTCTGTTGTCTTCCTGGGGCCAGGATCAACCACATAACGGAGAGGCTAACCAGGCTAGTCAAACCCACTGACTATAAGCCCCTCATTTTGGTTCATGTGGGAACCAATGACACTGCGAGGAGCAGCTTAAACCACATTGCAAAGGACTACGAGCGTATGGGGACCAAGCTTAAGGACCTTGGTGTGCAGGTGGTCATTTCGTCTCCTCCCTGTTCAAGGATACGGCGCATGTAGGGAAAGGGCAATAGTAGAGGTCAACAACTGGCTCCGCACATGGTGCCGCCAACAACGGTTTGGGTTTTTGGAACATGGCCTGAATTTCCATGAACATGGGCTTCTGGCAAGGGATGGGCTGCACCTCACAAAACTGGGCAGGAATGTTTTTGCAAACAGTCTTGCAAGGAAGATTAAGAGGTCTTTAAACTAAGATCCACTGGGGAGGGAGACAATATTATTCAGGGCAAGGACTCAGAGAACACAGGGGGAAAAGGCCCAAATGATACTGGACAAGTAGTACAAGCGGCCAATGGCGGGAGGAGTAGAAACAATAGTACAGGACTTGCAGGAAGGGCCTGGGGACTTAAGTGTCTCTACACTAATGCAAGGAGTATGGGAAACAAGCAGGATGAGCTTGTACTCCTAGTACAAGAAAATAAATACGATTTGATAGGCATCACTGAGACCTGGTGGGATGAGTCTCATGATTGGAATATAGGAATAGAGGGGTATAGCCTATTTTGTAAAAATAGACCAAACAAGAAAGGAGGAGGAGTAGCCTTGTATGTCAAGGATGTTTTCACCTGTGAAGAGATCCTGGGCTTAAACCCGAAAGCCAGGTAGAGAGCATTTGGGTAAGAATTAATGCAGCGAGAAACAATAGGGATATTCTGGTGGGGGTTTACTACAGACCTCCAACCCAGGCTGAGGACTTGGATGACGCCTTCCTCAACCAAATGACTGAACATTCAAAGAGGAGAGATACAGTAATAAAGGAGATTTCAATTACCCAGATATATGCTGGCAGTCAAACTCTGCCAAGACAGCAAGGTCCAGCAAGTTTCTTGCTTGTCTTGCAGACAACTTCATGGTCCAGAAGGTGGAAGAGGCCACAAGGGGATCAAATATTCTAGATCTGGTCTTGACCAACAGGGATGACCTTGTGAATGAGGTAGAAGTGGTTGGATCTTTAGGGGGGAGTGACCATGCCCTGTTGGAATTTAGCATTCAGTGGGAAGGAGAAGATAAGGGTAGCCAGACACTCGTCTTAGATTTTAAAAAAGCGGACTTCTGTAAACTTAGGGAGCTGCTGGCTGGAATTCCGTGGTCAGGAATAGTGAAAGGGAAAGGAGTTCAGGAGGCATGGGAGTTCCTTAAAAAGGAGATACCAGGCACAGTCTAAAACTGTGCCAATAAGGAGGAAAAATGGAAGGCATCTGAAGAAACCAGAATGGTTGACTAAAGAACTCTCAGCTGAGCTAAGAGTTAAGAGAAACACGTATAGGAAATGGAAGAAGGGGAAACCACCAAAGAAGAATTTAAGCAAGTAGCCAGGAGATGTAGGGAGGAGGTCAGAAAGGCTAAAGCACAGAACGAACTTAGGCTGGCCAGAGACATTAAAAACAATAAAAAGGGTTTTTTTAAATATGTCCGCAGCAAAAGGAAAAAGAAGGAGACAAGGGTCGCTACGCAGAGAAGATGGCGAATTACTCACAGGGGGAGAGAAAAGGCAGAGCTACTTAACACCTTCTTTGCCTCCGTATTTTCCCAGAAGGATACAAGCACTCAACCTGGCGGTAGGGGAGCAGGGGAGGAAGCAGAGGAAATGAGGCACTTAATAAGTAGAGAGGTGGTACAGGAATACCTGGCCGCATTGGATGAATTCAAGTCTCCAGGGCCAGATGAATTGCATCCTAGGATATTAAAAGAGCTGGCAGAGGTCATTTCGGAAAGCTTGCTATAATTTTTGAGAAATCTTGGAGGACAGGAGAAGTTCCAGCAGATTGGAAGAGAGCAAATGTTATCCCCATCTTCAAGAAGGGAAAAAGAGGACCCAAATAATTATCGCCCAGTCAGCCTGACATCGGTACCCGGAAAGATCCTGAGCAGATCATTAAGCGTTCAGTTTCTA
This sequence comes from Ctenosaura bakeri, assembly GCA_948474755.1. NCBI lineage: Eukaryota > Metazoa > Chordata > Lepidosauria > Squamata > Iguanidae > Ctenosaura > Ctenosaura bakeri. Next base: position 143,985 of record CAOLHI010001423.1, read on the forward strand.
ATATTTAGAAAACAACGCAATAATCACGAGAAGTCAAATGGATTTCTCAAAAATAAGTCATGCCAGACTAATCTGATCTCTTTTTATGATAGAGTTACTAGCTTATAGATGAAGGGAATGCTGTGGATGTAGCATATCTCGATTTCAGTAAGGCCTTTGACAAAGTTCCCCATGACATTCTTGCATCGAAGCTAGTAAAATGTGGGCTAGACAGGGCTACTGTTAATTGGTATGTAATTGGTTGACCGACCGAACCCAACGGGTGATCACGGATGGCTGCTTTTCATCCTGGAGAGAAGTGACTAGTGGGGTGCCACAAGGTTCTGTCCTGGGCCCAGTGCTGTTCAATATTTTTATCAATGACTTAGATGAAGGAATAGAGGGCATGCTCATCAAATTTGCAGATGACACCAAATTGGGAGGGGTTGCTAATATGCCAGAGGACAGGATCAAAATTCAAAATGACCTGGATAGATTGGAGAGCTGGGCCAGGGGAACAAAATGAAATTAACAGAGAGAAATGTAAGGTCCTACACTTAGGAGAAATAATAAATACAGAAATATAGGAGGGGGGGCCCGTCTGGATAGCAGTACGTGTGAAAGGGATTAGGAGTCTTCATAACCACAAGCTGAACATGAGTCAGCAGTGAGATGCGGCAGCCAAGAAAGCCAATGCAATTCTCGGCTGCATCAACAGGAGTATGGTGTCTGATAGGGAACTGGTACCACTTACTCTGTTTGGTTGACCCCATCTTGAATACTGTGTCCAGTTCTGGGCACCCCAATTCATGAAGGATATTGACAAGCTGGACAAGTCCAGAGGAGGGTGACCAAAATGGTGAAGGCCTGGAAAACATGCCCTATGAGGATAGACTGAGAGAGCTGGGTATGTTTAGTCTGCAAAAAAGGAGGTTAAGAGGGGACATGATAGCCATGTTTAAATATTTGAAGGGATGCCACGTAGAGGAAGGAGGGGGCTTGTTTTTTGCTGCTCCAGAAACCCAAACAATGGATTAACTGCAGGAAAGGAGATTCCACCTGAACCTCAGGAAGAACTTCCTGACAGTGGGGGTGTCCGGCAGTGGAACTGCTGCCTTGGAGAGAGTGGAGTCTCCTACCTTGGAGGTTTTTAAGCAGAGGCTTGATGGCCATCTGGGGGAGTGCTTTGAGGGTGTTCCTGCATGACAGGGAGTTGGACTGGATCCCTTTCTCTTTTCCAAATCTACATTTTATGATTCTATGATTCTATGATTCTATAAAGAAAATTTTAAGAATAAGTGAAAATGTGCCACTATTGTGGTTAATTTATTTGTCCTCCTAAGAAGTCTTTGTTTTATTATGGAGCAGTCCTACTCTTATGATGTTCAAAACCTTTGAGCAATGTAAAACATCAAGGAAACATAGTGTCATTAAGGGAACCCCCTCAGGGCCTTGTAATACAACCAATCCAATAAAATTTAAAAAATTAATGGGGTAAGAGTCGGAGGGCTGGGCCTCTGCTTGGAAGAGAGAGAATCAATGATGTCATAAGATCACTAATATAACATTACATTACAGAATTTGAGGATTGGTGTTTTTTTTTTTCAACTTCACCTTTCTGTCATGTAGTTCTATTTACCTCCTTTGTGTTATGCTCTCAGGAATTAAATGTGTCTTCAAAACAAAAGCAGCTATTAGAAGAATTTGTCCAGTAATTGATGTATCCATGATTCTACCAGTACTTTTTTTCCCCCTGACCAGTGGTGCAGTGGGTAGAATGAAACTGAAACTTCTGGGTAAATGGTTAGCTTGGTAAATCACTATCTCTCCACCTTGCTTTTTGATCCAACAGTGACCAAGCGGAAAATGGCTAGGCCACGAGTAGTACCTAAGTGAAACAAGAACCATGGAACAAAAGTAAGAGAAGTGTGACCACAAGACTGAGTCCATGTTGATGCTTCAGAAAATGGACCAACTCAGTGTGAACTAATTTAGAGGCCAACTAATCCGACAAATGGAAGCTGAGACACTGAATACCATTTCCTAGTAAGTTTCAGTAGAAATCAAATAAAAAACTGTAACTGCTTGTTACAACTTTTCAGCTTTTAAGAGGATGTCGTATTGTTTTAAATTGTACTGTTTTAAAATGCTTTTAATTGTTTTAAGTATATTTTTAAAATTGTTTTAATATTTTAATCATTTAATTCTATTTTAATGTATGCATTTATATGTTCTAACTATATGGGAATCATTTTAGTTTGTAAGCTGCATTGACTCACAATGTGGGGTATAAATAAAGATCATCATCATCATCATCATCATCATCATCATCATCATCACCATCATCTATAAGCCTAATAGCTTATCAGAAAGGTTTATGCCTGACACATTCCAGACAGAAGAGTGCAAGTGTTACCGTACTTTCTAGCCCGGACTTGTGGGATATTAGATGTCATTTGATATCAACAATTTGGCCTTCTTTGCCCATTCCTCTCCATGTGCTTGGCCCCCAGACAAGCACGCACACAGGCACGGCCAAAAATAGCTGAACCATTCAAAAGCAATCCAGGCAGGCCAGTAATAGCCAGACTGCTGCTTTTAGGAGATCTCAAGGCAAGTACCCTTTTAAGATCACATTATCTATGCACGCTGTTTACAAAAGACTCCTTGCCCCGCGCAGGCAGCTTGACAAGCCAAATACTCAACTGTCGAGCACTCTGCATTTGCATACTGTCTACTCTATTGACAATTCTGTCGTAACTCAATCATGCAAAATACTGGCCTTTCGGAGACTTTGTCTCCAGCCCGAAACTCATTGTTATCCCCGGGAACGGACTAGCCTACGGGCACATTTTCCCCTATAAGACCCCCTGACTTTGAGCACTTCCTCGGATTGCTTCTGGCTTCCATCCTGCCTTGCTGTCACTTCGTTTGGTGAGCCTTCCCCTCGGCTCCATGTGCTAAGAATCTCCTCTTCTACGGACTTTTCTTCAGACTACCCAGGCTTCAGGACAGGTGTAGTATTTCCCATACAAAACCTCCTCTTAAAACCTTCTATCCAACTTCTACCTTTATTTCAATAGGTCTGTGTGAGTATGTTTGCAAACACGTGTTTGACTGTGGTGTACATCAATAAAGAAAATTATTATTATTTACTTCTGTTTGCTCCTTGGCTTGGCCTGACCCCGTAGACATTGGGTTCAAGATCTTGCTAGGTTGCCCTGCCTCTTGTGTTGCTAGCTTGTGCTCTGCTAATTCCCTTCCCCATTGTGAGCACATTGAGATGACCCTCCCAGGACCCCAGAAATCAGGGTAACACAAGGGTCCATGCACTCCAACCCATTAAAGTTTTATTTCATTTTTCAAACTTCTTTTTTAATTTTTTGGAAAAGCCAACTCTAATTTGCAGTTGTAGTTGCCTTTTCTGATAGAATCCATGCTGCCAAGTTCCAAATGAATAGATGCATGGATTGTCATGCAAGAGCGGCTTTAACCATTCAGAAGCCCTCTATACATTCATTCATGTCAACAGCCCCAGTTACAAAACATGAAAATCAGTTTAAGACTTTTAAAATCACGAGCTATGATAGAATTTTAAGTAGGGCCATTCAGGTGTCCAAGCTGTTGCCATCCCCTCCCATCCCATCCATCCTTGTGGGTCTGTTGTGTTCCACTGTATAGTTCTAGCCTTGTGAAGGGAAAATTAATAGCAAGTTTATTACTTGCTTAGTTTTCAGTTCTGAAAACTAACAGCCCATGCTTTTCAGTGGCAGTGTCACAGATGCTGTGAATCCATTCTAGATATTATTCTAGGCTTTAAAAGGAGCTCTCCAATATGCTTTCTCTAGTGGTTTCAGCACCCTGGATAGCTCCTGGGGCTTTTTGCACAACACTATTACAGTGCTATTATTCCACTTTCAGCATCCTGTGGAATTCTGGGATTTGTAGTTTACTGAGGCCAAAGAGCTCTCTGGCTGAAAATTCTAAAGGCCTCTCTCTGAATTGCAAACCCCAGGATTCCATAGGATGTTGAAAGTGGAATAATAGCACTATGACACTGTCATGTGGGAATGGCCCCAGGATGGATTCACCACTCTACTGACATGGAAGTTTCCAGCTGGTTGCAAATTGGTTATAATTTGGAGGCTTACAATTGCTTCACTTGAATCAAGAGCCAAGTAAAAGCAACGTGGAAAGCCATGGGAGCAAACAGCAAAGTTGAAAACAAACAAAGCATGTTCAGTACCACCCAGGTGGCCAGCTGACAAAGCCAATCAGGCTCTGGAAGTGACAGAATCATAGAACTGGAAGAGACCACAAGGGCCATGGAATCCAACCCCCTGCAGGAATACACTCTAAAGCATTCCTGATAGATGGCCATCAAACCTCCATCTAAAAATCTCCAAAGAAGATGAGTCCACCATACTCTGAAGCAGTGTATTCCATTGTCAAACTACTCTTGCCATCACAGCCAGCCAGGCCTCTTTCCACGGGGAGGAAATGACTTCTACACATGCTCAAAAGAGGTATCTTATTATGTTTGGCTATTACCTGGACACTGAAAGCAAGCACTGAAAAATATCTTTTTCAGGAATGAACCCTGCCCAAAATTAAGAACTGCTCATTTATGACAGCTAGCTGCAGGACAAACAATTCATTGGTCTAATGCAGAAATTTAAACATCATAGGGACCACCGCAGTGACAAGAAAGTATTTGGTCATACAGTCAAATACAGCGCATGCTCCAATGATTTCCATAAAGTTTTCTAGTCTAAATATGGTTGTGGCTAGCAAACACAGGCAAAGCAAATGAAATGAACTGCAAACTATTGCAATAAATCTACCATATTTTTCTGATTTATAAATGAAAATTCAGGTGTAACAAACCTAGGTTTTGGGTTTTTTTCACAACACAAAGGTGGGTAAAACACTGCAAATGGCAAGAATACAAGCAGAGGAGGATAGGGAAAGAGTGACTTTTATAAAAGGTAACACTAACACAGACATTGTAGGAAAGATGCAGTAACCTCTCCTTATTTTTTTTTTTAATCTCAGATATTCTTTATGCTTTCTAAAGTCTCTATGACCTGGACTCCATGGCCTGGATCAGTGAAATGTCTGCCTAAGTGACTAACTGACTGAGCTCTCTCTTTTTTTTCTTCTACTCACTTAAGACAGTTCCAGACCAAACTATTATTGTACAAGTACCTTACCTCTTTGATGTGATTTTATTACAGAATTGATTTAGATGATGTTGTCTTCTATTCATAACCTTCCTGTGCTTTCATAATCTTCCATCTTCCTTTTTCCATCAAAGAAGGAAAGTTGAAACAGCTGCAAATGTCTTTTGACTTCAAGGAGCTGTCCCTCTAGAAGTACTGTCTATCTCTTCAGGAGATGCTACTACATGCAATCTGTCCTTCCTCTTTTCTGCTACCTACCCCTGGGTTAAGGCACTGGCATCAGTGCTGCCCAGAAGGAGTACCCTACTCTTTCCTCCCAGGCAGTTGTTTTCTCCATACCAGGATTATTACTACCTCTCTAAAGCTTGGAAATATGAGCCATGCTAGGTAGGGATTTCCAGGACATGTATAGTTGTTATTTCCCCATATTGGAACACTAGCTGGCTTTCAAATTAAAATGATCATAATATTATCAAAAATATGCAAAAAGTCAACATTAAAGTGAAATTAAACTACAATTTAACAATTGAAACTGCAATTAAACAATTTAAAGCATGCACTTTTAAAAAGATTTTTTTAAAAAAAATTAATACAGTTTAAAACAATTCAACACCCTCCTACAATTCTTTCTGTAAAAACTTCCCATTCTAAAAGCCTATGTAAATAAAAACATCTCTACTTGCTGAGAGAAGGTCCTCTTGAAAAACTTCTCCCCTGCCATCCAGCATCAGAAGTAACGTATCAAAAAGAAACATGGGGGGCTAGCTAATACACACTTGCTCAGATAACTAAGGGCAATAGTGAGAGTTCTCTTGTGTTTACCATAGGAAGTAAATGTTCAGCATTCTGTCTAACAAGATGAAGAATCTAGTTTAGAAAGCATTCCATTGTCATGTAACTCCACACTCTGTCTTAACTTTGCTCTCAGTACCATTTCCTCTAGAAGTTGTAATTTAGTAAATCCATCTGCTGCCTTTCGGAAAAGTTGCATTTCAAGGGTCTGATATATAACAGAAGGTCAAAAGAGCGGTACAGGCCCTTTCATTTTAAAGTGACTTGAAAGACAAGAAGAAGGAACAGGCATGATTAACTAGAGGAAAACATACTAAGACATTCCAGTAAATGGAATGGAATAACTCTTTACCTCCAATTAATCTGATTGTGCTTTGAGGAAAAATATTTATATACAAATATAAAAATTGAAAAAATGCTAAGTTTCACAAAGGTGAAAGGCTTTTGACACATAATTTATGTTTTGTTTTTGTCAGGCCTGGAAATACTTCCATACATGAATGGGTGAGTAGACCTTTCCTTCCCCCTCTCCTACTGTGCCTTACTTACTTTCTTTCCCTCCCAGTATTCTTAACAAACCTATAATTGATCATGTTTGTTAAAAACACTGGGGAGGGGGGGGAGAAAGTAAGACACAGTGAAAAGAAGAGTCTGATCAGTCATTCATTTATGGAGGTATTTCTAAGCATGATTAAAAACATAAAACAAAACATAAACTGATAGTTGATCAGAGGACTTACATACCCTAAGGGCATCAGATCTCATCTGATCTTGGAAGCTAGGCAAAGTCAGCCCTGGGTAGTACTTGGATGGGAGACAACTAAGGAATACTAGGTGCTGTAGGCTGTATTTCAGAAGAATGGACTGGCAAAACCACCACTTAATATTCCTAAGAAAACTCTATGAAATCCATGTAGTCACCATAAGCTGACAGGTGGCTTGGAGGAGCATGCACACATCCATATCTATTCAGTAATTAAGATCTTCTTATAACCAATTGCCCTTCACTTTTTTTGATTTCCAGTAGAAATGCAGCGCTTCCTGTTATGTATTTGATTTCTAGATTATATACAAAAGCTGCAAGCTCAATTTCTGCATAAAACTGGGTGCCTGGTAACAGCCTCCAATTTGCATTGCCAGCTTGATATGTATGTGTGTGCACCTGTATGTTTGTGTGTACATGAGGGAGAAGGAAGAAAAGAAAAGAGTTTCCTGCTTTGTCAAGTCATCTTCCATTGGTAATGAAGTCCATGGTAGGCTATTGTTCAGGCAGCAAGAAGTCTGTTGACCTCTAAGGGTTTCATTAGCCAATTAAAAGAACACTAGCAACAACTTCCTTTCCTAACATGTTCACTTAAACACATTGGTTGAAGCCAGAATTTTTAACAAAAGCCACAGGGATGGAATTGAGGTGTTAACTGAAAACACAAGTCACCTGATGATTCTCATCTGCTACCAACTTGCCAGGGGGACCCCAGGCTGCATAAATTGCAGATTCCACACAAGGATGCTATTCCCTGATTCTATAAGGTCAAGACTAGGGTTTGGTTCAGGGAAGAAGGCCAATGGAATTTAACTAGAGGATGATAAGGGAAGCTCAGGTGATTTAGTCCTCTCCACAATTTCATCTGTCTGATATCTGGTCCATGCAGCTCCTCAGTCCCTGATTGCTTCTTGCCTTAACAAGGCATAACCCACCTGAGCCTCCTTCTTTGAACTCTGTAGTTGATGCTATGGGTGACTTATCTGAAGATGAGAAACTTTATACAACTCCCATAGTCACATCTTACACCTCAGTTTATCTATGTAGCATGGAAATGAAACAGACTGGCTACCAGGCTCTTTCCAGGCACAAGCCCTGTATAGTTCAAATCCAAGCTATTTGAAGAAACTCATCCTCCCATATAAGCCTGCCTAGCCTTTGACATCTTTAGGAGAAGCCCTATTCTCCCCACAGGCATATCTGGTGGGAATGCATGAGATGACCTTCTCATCGGATGTTCCTAGGCTCTAGAATTTCTTTCCTAGGGTCTTTGCCTGTTGTCCTTCCTTCAGTTGGCAAATAGTTACCATATTATATTCTGGCATTTGGGAAACTGACTGTTTATAAGTATGCTGCCCTGTTTTTATTTCTTACCTTTTTATTTTAGTGGCCATGCTTTACATTTTTCTTCATTCTATAAATGAATTCTGTAAAACAAAGCTGCACATGTTTTATTGATTATATTATCCAAGAGTGTTTTAAATTGTCAGTTTTAAACAGTCTGCTTTCAAACTGAGAAACTATTTAACATATTTTTAATCTTTTCAAATATCTGTAATTATTTATTGTTTTAGGATGATTTTGTTGTAAGCCACCCTCAGATCTTTGGATAAAGGATGTGATATAAATATTTTAATAGATAATTTTTTTAACCATATCTTTTTTTTGCATATGTTTTTATTTATATCTGTGTTAATTTTTGTAAGGTACCATGGGTCCCAGTTTTAGGAGGAAGGTGTGATATAATAAATAAATAAAATTACTAGTAATATTGGGGAACGAGGAAGAGGAGGGGGAGATAATGATGATGGTGAAGATGATGATGATTTTTGAAAGGATGAAACAGTTGTGGTGCTTATTTCTGTTGTGGCTCACCCATCTACAGTTCATTAACTTATGATTCCCTGACTCAAGGAACACTAGCTATCTCTGTTATTACATCATTCCAGATCTTAACTTGGAAAGGCAAACCTGTTCACAACCAGAATCTCTGAACATCATTGCTGATAAACCAGAAATTACCTTACTCCTATGTGATGAGGATGATGTGTTCCATTTTATTTCTTTTGGTGCCTGATGAAGAACACCATTAGTTGCTGCTACTAATGTTTGGTTGTATGTTTACTTGAGTTTATTTACAGACCTGCACAACAGACTTAGAACTCAGATTCAAGAATAGCTGCTTGGCTAAGCAGAGTGAGTCTGTATAAACATGCACGCGCACAGTTTTAATACAGATACACAAACGGATACTTCAAATTGTATGGTGGGGAGGGAAAGCCCAATGATGACACATGCATTTAGCACAAGCCGACTCCTTCCCACTTCAGAAAAGAGGGGAGCTGGCAGGCAGCCCCGGGCCTCCACACTTGGCAACGATAGATGTCTGTATGTACATAACACTTTTTTAGAACAACATACAGTTGGAACAATTAAGTTTCAAAGCTTGCTTGCTTGCTTGCTTTCTCTCTCTCTTTCTTTCTTTCTGCCTCAAAGCACTTGCTTTCATGACCAGTGTCTCAACATTGTATGTGGATTTTACAGTTTCCTTCATTCAGGTCCTTTTAAAATCCATTTGCTCTTTTCATAAATGACTGCAGAATGTAGGCACACCCTAGTTAAGTGTATCTACTCTGGGCACATCAAATAAACAAAACCTCCTAAAGCGTTTTTCTTCACAGGCTCTTCTGGAAATGCTGACTCACACTTTCCCCAGGTTTGAGGTCTTTCTCCTGCTATATGCATGGGTGTACAAGGATTCAGGATTCAGATTGCTTTCTACTTCTGTCAGGCAGTTCTTCCCCAAGTTCTGTTCTGATCATTCCAAAATTATGCAGACAGATCACTTCCCTGTGAACCTAGTAGTACTTGGTTCAGATCTTACCTCTGCTAGGAACTTGTCAGCTTGCTTTAAGCAAGTTGCTCCTCTCACATCCTCCATCCATATGTTCAGTAGGGAATCTACCTTACAGGGATGTTGTATAAGGATCTCCCACACAATATGCACTTATCTTATAAGGATGTTATATAAGGACAGGCATAGAACAGGGGTGTGGTCTCCAGATATTCTTGGACTGAAAGTCCCAGCAGCTCTAGCCAGCATAGTCAATGGTGAATAGTGCTGAGAGCTGTAGGCCCTTTCTGCAGGACTCTGTTGTCCTGGCATGAAGACAGGAGAGGAGGAGGACCACAACGATGCTTCTACATGATGTCGTTGTAGTCTCATCTTTCTCCCGTCTCCAGGTGGAGCAATTGCAGATTAAACCATTGATGTGTTTTCCCCATCATGACACACGGTGGCACCACTATTCTGGACTTACCTGGCCTGCGGAAGCCCTGGAAGCACAATGGAGGCACTTCTTACCCCAGCACAGCCTGGGAAAGTGTCTGGCTGTGCTGAGGAAGGAAGAAGCAGGTCCATTGTGCTTCCTTCCCCAGGGAGCCAGTCTAGTGCAGAGGGGAGCGCTCCCATCATGCTCCTTTCCCAGCAGAACTGCTGGGATTGCTGCTGGATGACAATAGATCCAGGTAGGGTGCAGAAAAGGCTGTAGTCAACAACATCTGCAGAGCTGTATGATTCCCACCACTGGTGCAAGATGCCAATTGTTAGTACTCTTAGCCCAAATACTGGCCATTTTAATACTCAATATCCCCCAGCCAGCATGATTAGAGGATTCTGGGAGCTGTAGCAAATTTTCCACACTCTGTGCCAGACCACAGGCAAACAAAGCTGGCACTAGAAAACTAGTAAGCCCTTCTCCAGTCTTTGAGGTGAGTCTAGGCTTAGTCATGCTAAAACAGACTCATTGGAATTAGTGGGACTGCCTTACCTCCTGCTGATTAGAGGTGGGTATACTGTCAGCATGATTGATATGGCAACCTGCCTTCTGCTGTGATTCCCACCCATTTCCCCTGACATCCAGGCCTGCATTCCTTCCTCTTCTTCTCAGGCTCAACCATGCTACTGCCCTGTCCTTCCAAAAACTTTGTATCTTCTGTCCCCTTTCTGCCGGCACTTCAGTTGAATTTGGAGGCAGCCATTGGAATAAGACCTGCCAAACACACACATCTCTGAGTAAATGCTGAACATTACTTATTAGTTGCTGGAAATGGAATATTTTAAAGTTTGTACTTCAAAGGCTCTCTACGGGGAGCTGGAGAAAAAGAGCCACAATGCCCAATCCACTTGGGAGTTGTTTGCTTGCTCTCTTCCACAGCATAAAACTACTTGCTCAGCATAAAAGAAGTGTGCATATTTGTGACAGCGAAACAGTTTGCCCTCTTTTGCAAGTCAACTCTTCAGGGAAGGCCCATCTGCAAAAGACCTCAGAAAGGGCAGGCACAGATTTGGTAATGTTTCTGTGGATAGGGAGTCCAGGTTTTAATGTGGAAAGGAATCTTTTAAAAATCAGAAGAAAGTGAAAGATGTCTGGTCTACTATAAGATGTTTGCTTGACATGCAGCAAGGATATAATTAACTAGGAGTTCTTTTAGTTTTTTTTTAACTGAGGCACAACTTAGAATTCTTCTTGCTTTTTCTTGGACAGCAAGTTGGAGATCATGCTAAAGAAATCCAATGGAAAAAAATATAAATGATCAAAAGTTGCAAGCATATGCAACCTTCTCAACTTTCCTGTTTGTTTGTTTCATCTTTTACTTTCTAAAGAATACATCACCATACCTTCTGTTGCTGTTCATCTTGGCTGTACTGCAGGTCTCTTCTTTGCCTTTACAAGTGCTAAATCCTCCAGCAAGCTCTGCTTGGTAGGAAGTGGAAGCTCTACCATCCTTACTAGGTTAATATCAAAATCTAAGCACTCTCCATTTTGCATGCTCCAGAATATCCAATGTAGCTTTAAAAAAAAAATTTGGCCAAGTTAATGGATATGCTGCTTTGGCAAAAATTGTCTTTGTACAGAATTGATCCAAATTATCCTGTAAACCAATGTTTATCTCCTGTGCGCACTCAATAATTTATTTGGCTTTCTTTAACGTTATTGTATGAAACTGGAGCTGAAAGCATGTGTCTGAGAGCCACCAAGCCCATTCATAAAGGCTAGCCTGCAACTTCACTTTTGTTGATACCATATTTATTAATCTGTGTTCATTGGTTCCAGTTCTTGATCATTAACAGTGCAGTCCTATGCATAACTATGGAAAAGTCCTTTTGAGCTCAGTGAGGCTCATCCCTAGGTAGCTATGTATAGCAGGGCTGTGAAAGTTGTAGTTCTCCAGGTGTTTTTGAACTGCAACTCCCAGAAGCCCTAGCCATCATAATCAATTGTTAAAAAATACTGACAACTGAGATCCATCAATATCTGGAAAGCCATATGATTCCCACAGCTGATTTAGACAGGTGTTGTTGTTGCTGTGTGCCTTAAAGTCATTTCTGTCTTATGGCAATCCTAAAGCAACCTTATCACAGGGTTTTCTAGGGCTGAGAATGTGCAATGCACCCAAGGTCACCCCGTAGGTTTTCATGGCCAAGCAGGAAATTGAACCCTGGTCTGCAAGGTGTTGAAATCAATGGCCTTTGTGGTCTCTTCCAGTTCTATGATTCAATGATTCAAACCACTGCACCACACTGGCTTACTTAGAATGGTACTCAGCCCATTAAAATGCCTCAGACAAGGCACATAAGCCAGACCAGTTGACATTGCTTTAGCTACCATTTGCAGAGGAACATTATTATCCTCAAAGAAGGAGCCCTGCTGGATCAAAACAAAGGTCCACTTGTTCCAGCCTTCTGCTTCCCACAAAGGTCAACCAGGTACACTGAAGGCAAAAGCATTCTGCTCTTCTTGTTGACCAGCAACTGCTAGTCAGCAGCATACTTACCTCTGAATCACAGCTATCTGACACCGGAAAGGTAATTTTATTTGGATTACAGAAATCAGAGCCCTCAGACAACTAGGATTCTGGGAATCACAGTCCAACAAAGTAGTCACTGATCCCTTATATTCCATAAATTTCCCTCATCCCTTTTTGGAATTATCTAAAACTAGTGGCCATCACCATATCTTGTGACAGGTGACAGACTTAAAAGGACACCCTATTTTTCTTTATAAAACAAACTTCAAAGCCAAAAAAACCCACCTCAAAACCAAAAAACACACCCTTAAAATACACCAACCACATTTTAAACAGTACAAAACTGCAATTTAAAAAAATTAGATTGCAATAAAATCAATTCACATTCCTAAAAAAACTAATTTCATACTATAGCCATGCAAAAATAGACTCAATTAAGCTTACAGGAAAGCATGATTGCAGTCTAACAACAAGAGCAGGACACTAAAATACAGGGAGCTTGGAAAGTTACATTTCAGATGAATGAATATAATGACATGCTGAAATCATCCATAACTAAGCAGCAGATAGGATGAGGCTCCTGGGAAGAGCTAGATTAATTTAAATCACCTATGTAAGTCAGTGAAACAACATAATGAACTAGTTTAGCGCCAGACTAGTTCTCGGGGACTTTTTCCATGCAAATAATACAAATCAGCCCATGACGTTCCATGCAGATATGATCTGACAAAAGTGCCAAGCTCCCTGTTTTACTTTGATGTTGCTCCAATAAGATATCCAAGGGTTGTTTTTCTCCCCCCCGCCCCCCGCTTAAAGTATAACCATTTTTATTTTGGACTCTCTGTGTGAAACATTAATCATATCACAAATCTGACTTCTGTGTCTAGAGGAACAATTCTAGTTAAGCGATTTAAACACATTCCTCTCCTATAATGCTCTTTCAAATTTGGCTTGAAAGGCAGCTCCAATCATGGAGTAATCCACAAATCCATTGCTCCATAACAGTGCTGTTCAAATCAATAAGCCTTTATAAAGTACCATTACATCAAGTGAATGTTATCATGGTCATGGATAAATTAGTTTATGGGATTCACAGATTCCTGTTGCTCAGACCTACATCCCCCATCACAGTTTAATTCAGTCTCTGGAACATTTCTAGTCCAGAAATGCAACACTTTTTCTGCTCCACAGCCTCTAGCACAATGGTTCCTGACCTTGTGGATCACAGAGCCCTTTGAGAATCTACTCCCACCCCCACCCCAAAATACATATAAACATAAATAAACCAAAACAATTATGTACAGTTTATTTTATTGCACTGGAAATAGATTTCTTATAGGCTAATCTGGAATGAAAAAGACTGACAACAAACACTTTAAAGCACTATTTTTTTTCTATTAAAAATTACTATGTTAGGTAAAATTTAAAGACAGATAATTTAAAGATTTGTTTTGGGGGTGGTGGTTCATGGACAACCCCCCAAAGCACATCCATAGACCTCCCCAAAGATCCACAAGTCCAGGTTAAGAACTCTTTGTCTAGCATCTCATAGCTTTCCACTGCAATTTTCTTTTGAAATATGGGAGTGGCTTATGGGTGCACTCCCATCTTATTAATTCATTAACAGAAGTAGCCCTCAAGGATAGCACTGCATTTATTCAAACAAGTACATAGCGTTCAAACTAATAAAGCAGACAATTTCTTTTATTGTTCTTGCTCCTTAATTCCCAGTGTTGCCACATGTTGTCTTTCCTCATATAGGAGGCTAGCTGTACAAACAGAACAATAAAAAGGATAAATTGTGCCTATAAAATTGACTGGCAAGCTACGCATGTTCACTCAGAAGTAAGGCTATGCCTTGGGAATCTATGCACACTCTCCTATGGACAAACCCTCACCACTGTTCAGTGAGACTTACTTCCAAGTAGACATGTTTAGTCTACATTTTCAAATCACTCAAGGCATGTAGACCTCTTATGTAAAGATCCAGTAGATTCATTCCCTACTACTTTCCTCTTCCTTGGATCTATGCTACCTTCAATCTCCCCTTCTCTTCCTCAAACAACCTTTTTGTTGTTTTCTGCTTTCAGGTCATTTCCAACTTATGGTGACCCTAAGGTGAACCTATCATGGGGGTTTCTGGGGGCTGAGAATGTATGATGAGCCCAAGGTGAACAAGTGGGTTTCCATGGCCAAGAAAGGAATCAAACTCTGGTCTCCAGGTTGGTACCACTACACTACTGGTACCACTACACTACTCAACCACCTTTTTAGTTCCCAGCAATTGTTTCTTTTGTGTCTTGCAGCTGGCACAAATATCCCAATGAAGCCATTCTGCTTCTGCTTTCACAAAAGTTTCAGACACCTCCCATGACCTGTCAGCAAATCCATACTGTAGTCCTCTACTTCTCTTGCCATTGGGCTTGGGATTCTTTTGGTTTTTGGTTGTCTGCAGCCAACCAGTTTGAAAATGAAAGCTTTAGAGAGGCTTGCTTTTGTTTTGTTTTGTTTGCCAATAAGTTTGTTTTCCTGTATCTCAAGTCAGCATAAACTTTTTGTAATTCAAGATCTACACCACAAATGTCTAATGGTGATGGTTATTTGAAGAACCAAGTGTACTAGTTACAATTACAGTGTACTCAAGCTTGTATACAAGTCTACCATCATCTCCAATCCCTATAAAATATTGGTTAATGTGAGAATCAGAGTTTTGAAAAGTTACTTTATTGGACTACAACTCCCCTAACACTGTGGTTCTGCCAGCTAGGCAGATTCTGGGAGTTGTAGTCCAAAAAATAACACACCTACCTTCTGGTTTATCTGTATATGCGCATGTACATAAAGTATAATCCAGACTCCTTGTCCCTTTGGCTGGGTTTGAATACAAGTTGTCTTTTTCTGTGTTACTTGGGGTCTTCTCCCTATTAGATGTGTGTCCACTAGTCATTCAGGGTAAAATATTTGCTCTGGTGGAAGATTATGTGATATTTGTATTCTAAGCCTCACCACAGTGGGTTTCTTTAAATAGAAGCTATACTTTACTCCTAAATTGCTTAAGGCAAAGGAAGCAGAGATGATGTTTATGAATGTTTAAATGCAAATGGAACCGAGAGTGAATGCTATGCTAGCTAACATCAAAGGCTCACCAAAGACTCTGCATTAATGAGCCTCTTTGTTTCCTGGATCACAGATTACAACAGGTTTCCAACTCATTGCCAAGGTTTTATCTCCATTTGGGAGGGCTGGAAATCTCAGACGACTGCGTATGCGTGTGTGTGTGTGTTTCACACGCAAACCAAGAGAATCGTCTGAAAAGGAGAGCGACAGAGGAAAAGATTTTGTTGTTCTTTTAAAACAAAAAGGAATAAATATTTGTGATTTTTACCCTTCTTTTTTCATCTCTCTTCCCATTTCCCTCGGATTGCAAGGAAAACTGGGCATAAAAAGAAAATGAAAAACGTTTCCAAACAGCCCAGGGGCGGTCCAGTTACATCCAGAGAAAAAATTCTCACATTGATTCGGGGCTGTTCTTGGGAAAGAAAGAGAGCCTAGATGTCTATGCAAAAGTAATTTCGCTTTTTTTTTTCCCTGTCCCAATGAAATCAAGTGGCGGCGACAGTCAAGTTGTGGAGAACTAGAAGCCGTCGTACAAAAAAAAAGCCTCCTTATTCTAACACCTTAAAAAAAAGGAGTGTGTTCAGAAGTATCGTTAATCCCGTGCAAATACTTGCTTAAAAAGTAAACAGGCGAGAGTTTACATATATTGGGCTCTGAGCTATCAAGAAAAATCATACCCCCCCCTCGCTCCACTGCAGAAATACCTCCTTCCAAGAGAGCGGAGGTGCTGGTGGTAATTGAAGTGCTGAAAGTGACAATTTGGCGCCGGGCTGAGTGTTAAGAAGATCCATTTATGGAGAGGCTTTCCTCCACACCCTCCCCTATCAGGGAGGGGTGATTTCTTTGCGTGTTCTGTGCGCATGAATGAATGGGGAGCTCCAGGGCGTGGCTGCTTCTTCAAACCCAGTCCCACTCCGAGTAAACCCGAACGTCTGAACTCCCCTGATGTCATCTAGAAGAAGCAGGGGCTGTGATCAACCCCGAATTTATGTCGTTTCAGCTACGAACCAGAACTGGGCAAGGGGTAGGGGGTAAAACCATTTCTAAAACTACCTGGAGCACTTTCCCCGGATGTTCTGGCAAAATTAGATCACCAAGACTCCTATATAGTTGAGCCTCCTCAGGACTAATCAACCAGAAGTGAACGAAATGATGCGAACAGTGAGAAATATTAATATAGTGATTGGAGCCTGCCCAGAGAACACAGGCTGCCTGCAGCTCGTTCCTATATACTGTGTACTTACTTGGGAGTAAGATCCACTAAACACATAAAGGACGCGTCTAAAGAGTCTTCATATTTAAAGATGTGTCATTGATAACAGAGGGGAAAGTAATTTGCTCTCCCCTTGCAAGTTGGCAAAATTAATAGCAATCTGCTTGCCAATGAGGAGCCTCTTCACCTTAAAATCAGTTTTGGGGTCCCATCTCTCTAAGACATCCCACACTGGATTTCAAGGTTTTTTAGAAACTGGCACAGACGGTGTTGATGCCACATGTTCTGACCCTGCAGAGCAAGTTAGAGCAACTACTGGTTTTCAAAAATCCCTTGCTAAGGTCTAAGGGTCTATCTGCACTGCCCAGTTATGTCCGTTTGAGAACGCTTTAACTGCCAGTAGCTTCAGAAGACTTGGATTTGTCATTTGGTCTATGAAATTCAGGGGGGTCGCCATAAGGCGAGCTGAAGGTGCATACCCACGCAAGAGGTGCCCCCGCAGTAGAGAATCCTAGTGCTGCAGATCACGGGAGTTTAGGAGCGCGGTCTAGCAGGGACTCCAAGTTCCCCACCAAACTATCAATCCAGGATTCCGTAGGATGGAGGTACTGCAGTTAAAAAGCTGGATCAGACTGCTGTAACTGTAAAGGCAGATTCGCTTGTAAGTTTCAAAAGAGATGAGGCACACCCAGGAGTTTAGCAAATAGTTTCTAAGGGGAGTCTTTTTGCAAAATCCACAGAAGACTAGGAAGAGAGGGGAAGAGACTTGCAGGGGGGCTTCCTGATGCTGGCAGAACGTCTGGAGCAGTGAAACCCCAGAGATCTGTGCAATTGTGGTTTTGCCCGCGCATTTGTTTTAAGCGCTGCGTTACTGAGAGGCGGACAGAGAGAAAAAAATGCCCTCCCACAGTATCAACACAAAACAGACGTCGCATGCAAGGGCTTCCTGGGCTCAGATTCGGCGAGTTCTGTTAAAATCAGCTGCCACCCAAGAAAGGAGGGCCCTGTGGGTGGTACCAGGGGAGGGAGAATGCGTGGGCTCTTTGGAAGTCAGCCTCACTAGTTCTGCGTGCAAGAAACCGTGTGCCGAATTCCATCTGGAAAACCAGGCTCCCTTCCTAACCCAAACCCAATGTGGCTCTTTCACGCCGTTGAAATAACGCGTGTTCTGTTTAAATTGCTAGGTGCCTTCAAGTGGACTCAGACTTATGCCGACTTTATCTTCCTGTTTTCCTGTCCAGATTGATTCAGAAAGGATTTGCCACTGTTTTCCTCTGAGGCGGAGAGAGTGTGCTTGCTCAAGGTTCGGAGGAGGGGTTCATGGCTGAGCGTGGATTCGAACCCTGGGCCATTTCCGCACTAGCCTGTTGTAGCGCTATGATTCCACTTTCAACCTCCTATGGAATCCTGTAGTTTCGGGAGGGGCCGGCCGGCCCCTCCCGAAACTGCAAACCCCAGGATTCCATAGGAGGTTGAAAGTGGAACCAGAGCGCTATAACAGGCTAGTGCGGAAATGGCCCTGGTCTCGTGAAATCCTAAACCCAACACTCAGACCGCTCCCCCCACCAACGCCGGCTCCCTACCCGTTAAGGAGAGGGATCCTATAGGGAGCTGGAAGGCTTCCTTCCTAGTGCTTGCGCCTATTTAAGAGCTGGTGCCCTCGGTCTGGCTCCCAAGGAAGTAGGCTTAGCAAGTGTTTGCTGGCAGGCAGGTGGGCAAGGTGACTTTGTTCTTTCCTTTTTACGACTGGAGAAATTCCGAACTCAGCTCCCCCTGCCCTGCCACGATAGGTGAGCAATGGTGAAGGCGAAGCACTTGCGTGGAGACGTGTTCAGCGGCGATCCCACAGCCTTCCGATTCAATCCGAGATTGCACCTACTCAAAAGGAAATCCCATCATGTCCAGTGGGGCTTCTTCTCGGGCCATTTCCGCATTAGACTATTAGAGTACTGTTATTCCACTTTCAACACCCGATGGAATCCTGTTCAGGCCCCTCCCGAAACTGCCAACCCCAGGATTCCATAGGATGTTGAAACCGGAATCGTAGCGCTAGAACAGGCTAGTGCGGAAGGGCCTGTGTGACGCGCCCGAGATCCTCCAGCGAGTGTCCGTGGCCGAGAGGGATCCAGGGTCGCAGAGTGAGGGGTCTGGAAACAGGAAGCTGGAATACTGAGGAGTGAGATCGGAATTCCGAAAGTGTGGCCATCTTTCCCTCGAGCTGGTGCTACGAACCATCGCGGCCCTCGTCAGCTTGCACGAGGCCGTTTCTATAGCCACCCGCCACACGCTTGCCCTTCGAAAGGAACTCCCATGGAGTTCAATGGGGGCTTCATCTTCACCCTCCTGTGTGGGATTGTGGCCCCTTCGCGCACTCAGGCGGTATTCTGGGACCTGTCGGGGCAGCGGGCGCTTCTTTCCTTTTAGAGGCCGGGAAAGCTCTGCAAAAAATGTGGGGAACCATTTCTCAGCCGACCTCTCCGCCCAACTTTTTCAACGGGCACTGGTCCAAGGCGGGCAAGAGGAGGAGAGGGAAGAGCGCGCGCTGTCTCTTTAAGGCGGGAGCGCGCCGCCAGAGAGGACTCCTCCAGCCCCGCCCCGCCCCTGTCAATCACCCGGCGGCGGCTTTGATCTCCGCAGCCTTTGGCTGCTGCTCTTTGGTGCTCTCCCGGCTCGCGCACTTCCAGGCGCTCGCTGGCTCCCTTTCCCAGCAAAACCCCTCCGGCGCTGCTGCTGCTGCTGCTGCTGCGCCTCCTTCCTCGCTCAGACGGGGCTGGCGGCTCCCGAGCCCAACTTTCCCGGGGCTGGAGGGAGGGCGGAGGAGGAGGAGGGGCAGCCACGCCGCGGGAGCGGGGAGGGGGGCGCTGAGGCGGAGGGGCTTGCCCGGCTCCCTCTGATTGCCTTTGCCGGACGGGGCGGCAGGCGAGCGCCTTCCCCGCTTCCCACGCGCCCAGGAGGGGGCACGGGGGTGCTGGAGCGGGGCGGCGGAGAGAGCGGACCCCCTCGCGTTCCCCGCCCCTCACCGTGAGGGGACCGAAAAAGAAAGCCCGCCCGCCCGCCGGGAGGGTCCCTGGTCTCCTCCGCCTCAGCGCCCCAGAAGTTCGCCGGGCTCCTCGCGCGTGGCTGCTCCGGCGGGCGGGCGGGCGAAGCGCCAAGGAAAATGCCTCAGCTCGGCGGCGGCGGAGGCGACGACTTGGGAGCCAACGACGAAATGCTCGCCTTTAAGGACGAGGGCGAGCAGGAGGACAAGGGCCAGGCCAGCGTCTTCACCGAGGGCGACCTGGCCGACCTCAAGTCCTCCCTGGTCAACGAGTCCGAAGGCGGCACCGGCGGCTCCAGCGGCGGCGGCCAGGCGGCGAACGCGGCGGCCACGGCGGTGGCGAACGCGACCCCGGCGGCGGCGTCGGCGTCGGGCGAGGTGAGCCCCGCTCCGCTCCGCTCGCCCGGCCGGCCACAAAGGGCTTGTGTCCCCCCGCCCCCGGAGCCCTCGCCTCCCGCTCCGGCCCGGCACTCAAAACTACCCTCCTCCTCCTCCTCATTGTTGTTGTTGTTGTTGCGACGGCTCATCCTCCTCCTCTCTCTCTCTCTCTCTCTCGCCCTCTCCACACAGGCGATCAGGCGCTTGCAAGATCCTCAGAGAGTCTGTCCGGAGAAGCTCCCGGATCACATGGAAGAGGGTCAGTCTCGGAATCCGTCCATTCATTCTTCCTGTTCCTCAGCCCAGCCGCGCCCCCCCGCCCTTTTCATGCTAAAGTGGGGACAGCCAGGTGGTTTGGGGGGGGAGTATTTTGGAGGGGCGAAGAGGGGAGAAGTTGACAGCGTCACTGGTGGTACATAAGAGTGGTAAAGTCGTAGTCGCGGGGGAAGCGTCCCAGCCTTTCTGCTTCCACCCAAAGGGGCAAACACGCGCGCGCGCGGATTGGGGGGGGGGTCTGGGATTTGCCGGCGGAGCTGGGAAAGCACAAGCGATGGAAACGGGGGAGGCGTAATCAGCCCCTTCGCTCCCCTCTCTCGTTCCTGCCCTTCATAATTACCATAAGGTTAATAGAGAGTTTTTCGCCGGGATGGAGAAAAGGAGGAGGGAGGCAGCCAGGCAGAGGTTGGTCTGGAAACTGCCGACAGGGGTTTGTTTCTGGAAGTGATCGCATTTAGGCCTGGAGCTCTTGGGTGAGGAACCCGGGACTAGGAGGAAAGTGAGTACAAGTATCTGGAACAGAGCAAAGGGACCATCTGAAGAATACACACCGTGGCCTGAATTCCGATGCTATTCCTGACTAGAGCAGATCCACTGAAACAGTGGGATTCCCCCATACATTGATTCACAGTTAAACAATTGGGTGGGTCTACTCTAGGTGGGATTTACCAGCAGGATGC
The DNA here is from genome assembly GCA_948474755.1 of Ctenosaura bakeri. NCBI lineage: Eukaryota > Metazoa > Chordata > Lepidosauria > Squamata > Iguanidae > Ctenosaura > Ctenosaura bakeri. Next base: position 165,214 of record CAOLHI010001423.1, read on the forward strand.
CAGCACGTCTCTTCCCCCCTTAACCCAGCTGTAAGGAGCTCGTGGCTCTGATTTTGGGGGGGGGGAGTAGGGCATCTGCGATCCAATTTGGATTACCTAACCGTGTCCCCTTTATCCTAATCATTTTAAGACTTCCTTAGCTGCCACCAATAAATCAGGACTTTGGGTTGGTGATGTCTGGCAGTCACCAGGAAATTAATTTCAGGAGAGGGAGTGTGATCTTGCTTGTGGTCATTTTAAACATGCGGCTGCTGTGTGATGCATAAAAGGATGCCCAAATGTTGTGCCTCTTGTTATATGAAGTGAAGGAGGGAGGGGGAATTGCTTGGATGGAAAAGTCCTCATGTCAGTCTTGAATTGCAACAGGTTTGAAACATCAAGACCCAGGGATGTACAAAGGATCTGCTTATTCTGGATATCCTTTCTTCATGCTGTCTGATCCTTACCTGCCAAATGGATCTATGTCACCCTTGGTGAGTGGATTTCATAGATATTCTAATATTCTAACTATTCCACGGTGTGATACTTACAGTCAGCAACAAGAAGGGCAGGACCTTAATACATACGCTTCTCCGTCTTAGAATCAGGTCTTTTATGAGGTGGATCCAGCATTGATCTTCCCTAAGGAGAAAGACTTTTGCTGTTGGTGGAGTGAACCAGGATCCCAGAGAGTCATCTTGCTGGGGACAGGATGGCAACTTTATTTTGCCGATTCCTCCTTCTGTAAGCTGCTCCCGGCACCCCCTTGTGCACATTGGAGGCAGGTGTCCTCAATTGTGACAACTCCCAAGAGCAATTTTTGAAGGGCATGGGGATTTGCAAGGTCAGGAGGGGATCTGCAACATCTTATTTGGTCTAGTAAAACAGGAAAAGATACAAATGTGATCCAAAAGCAGCACAACAGGACTGGCCCAATTAAAATTGATGGTCTCTTTCTTTGGCTTCATCCGGCAGGTTCAGAAGGTTTCTTTCTATTGAGCCTTAAGCTAAACAGATTTTAGGAGCACCTTCAGAACTGTAGCTGTGGGGAGGAGGGCATTGCCCCTCATATAAGAATTTTGTCTTCCTTGCAAAATTTTCCTTCATTTTCCCCATTTCTAACATAGCAGTAACTTAAACTTCAGTAGAGCGTTCAGAGATACGTTTTAAGCGTCCAAAGAAAAGGGGAAGGCCAAGTTACCCAGGAAATGCAAACACAGCAGATTTAGTGTATACGATTTTCAATGTCTTCATCTTTTTAATGTTAGAAATTTGGGCTGAAGGAAAATTTCATGGAAGGAGGCAAAATCCTTTAGATGAGAATGCCCTCATTGTGCCACCCCCAATAACTACACCCCTTGGTGCCTTTAAAATCAGTGGGACTGACTTATATCCAGGTAAAAATGCTTAGGGTTGAGGTATTAAAGATTTGTTTACATGCATGGATATAGACATAGACACCAGAGTGACAGCTATTCAGAGAATTTACAGGATCATTCTTAAGCATATTTATTCAGAAGTAAATCTCACTGAATCTGACGGGACTTACTCCCTTGTTAGTATATTTTGGACTGAAGCTTTATTCATCACTAGTCATTTCCCAAGTCCCTTTGAACTATGGGATAATTTTGAGATTATTCCAAAGGCAAGCATTTTGTTAAAAGAGAATTTTCATAGGTATGGCTCTAATTTTAAGGACACAGTTACACATTAGAAATTGACATAGTATTTTCTGTTATTAGATTGTTATAGATAGGCACATAGTATGGAACAGCATCACCCCCTCCTTTTTTTTTGGTTCTTTGAATGCACTGTAAAAAAAAATCAGGTTTATATTTTAAAAAATAACTAGCAAAGCTACTCTTTGGTTATATAGGCAAAACTAGGAATATATAGTAGCTAGTTAATCACCTGTGGATGTGAACCAGATTGGTATGGACAAACAGGAGACTATTAAGTTCCTTTTATCTGATTTATAATTGATTTCCGGAACTTGGCTATGGATAGTGATGATTAAAAGATTACACCGCCACTACATTTCAAGCATATCTCGTGTTTCCCCTTAATATTCACCTAAAACAGGATTAATCTGAAAAGTAATCCTTTCATATGAAATCTGAGAATTGTAAAATTTTGTGTGTAGAAAAGAAGTCAGAAATAAATCCGTTGTCATTTTAGTAAAAGTAGGCATATTTTTGGTGAAACAATGGTGGTAGCATGGTCACAGTTTGGCTTTGTGTTCACCCTCTCTCATTATAATGCTGTAGGTGTCAGGCTCTGATTTTATGCCCATTCATCTGGGAGGAACTTCTCTGAACATCAGAGGGATTTGGCTCCATGTGTTTGGGATTACTGTGTTTTGAGGATCTAAACTGCAGAAAGGTGGCTGTAGAGTTTTCATATTTTACTTGCTTTGGTAGTAATACGAGATTAACCATAAAAGGTATTTTCTCCTGCCCTGTGATACATAATGCAATCCTATGAATGTTTGCATGAGAGTAAATCGTATTTACATGTAAGCACAGCTTACTGTCAGATAAACATGTACAGAATTGGACTATCAGTTAGAGGCTAATGTTCTTTGCTCATTTACTTAAGAATAATTTCAATTGTGAAATCTGATTCCAAGTAAATATGTATAGGATTGTGCTGTTAAGAACCGTTTTATGCCCTTGAAATATCATTTGCCTGTGCTCAAAAGGTAAATATAGGTGTTACATTGTGTTAGCATTTTCCTCTATACATCTCTGGATCCTGTTTAAGGAGCCTGCATTGCACCCTAAAAGGGCAGAAACCAAAAGTATTCCTATTGCCTAGCTGTGGTGGTCTTCTCTTAGTACACATGTGCAGAATGTGTTATTATGAATCAAAAGAAACACAATTGCTTTCTATTTGTATTAGTTCGGCTTTTGATGAAAATGCAGTAGTGCTATGTTGTTTTTATATACTTAACAAAAGAAAAAAGAAAATGCAATAGTGCTGGCTAATAGTGAAATTAGAAATAAGTGGGAATTTTTTGAACTGCTGATATCTAGACAGGGGCATGTGAATTAGTTTCAGGCATCTGTCCAGCAACATTTTAGATACAGCTACATTTTGATGAAATGAAGGAATGAATGAATGGTAGAATTTTAGATGACTGCAAAGAAATGTTATACAAAGTGCTGGTGGTAGCAAATGTATCTAAGGTGGATTGCCAGAGAAAGAAAACACAGCATTGGGAATACATTGGATATCTTAGCCTGAATATAAAACCCTGCTGGATCAAACTAGAGATCTGTCTGCATTCATCAGAGCTTGGAGACTGGTCATGCTGCCCAGGGAATTCTGGGAGTTATAGCCCCCAAAAGTAGAGAAGCTCTGAATTCAGTGTCTTTATTTCCTAACAGGTTCCAACCTGGGGAAAAAGTGGGGTATAAATAAATATAACAACAACAGTGCATGTCTTTGAGGAGCCCAGAAGCAGGGCTGAACCCAACAGCCCTCCTCCATTGTTTGTCCCCTAGCAAACTTGTATTGAAAGGTGGACTGTCCTTGACAGTGGACGTTTCATGTGGTGCAGTTGTTAGATCAAAGCAGATGAGGGATATGTAATTGTGGCCATCTAAAGGTTGTTGGGCTATAACTTCCTTTTAGCTGTAGTCTTTTAAATCTGTGGTTCTGGGAGTGGCATCTCAGCAATACCTGAAGGGCCACAAGTTATCTGTCTGTGTTCTAGAGCTGTCTTAGCCTCTCGCCACTAGCTCACCCTTTAGCAGGAAGTTCTGAGTTCTGACATTAACAAAAAAGCAATGTATCTTTATAAGAGCTCAGAAATGTTAGGGTTCGACAGGGAAGGCTACAGCTCCCCTAATACTTCAGCCAGGATGGGTCTGTAAGTTTTTCAGTCTCTGTTTTCTATTCTGTGCACCATCTGTATGACACTCCCATTATATTCCTACCCTTTAACTTTTTTAAAAAATAGCCTTTCTTTGTGAGGAACATCAATCCCTTGATCACTTTGGCTATCCCTTTCAGCATCTTCCCCAAGTCTACAAGAACATCCTCAAAATAACACTGTAATAAATAAAAGTGTAAAGCTGAAAACAAACAAGCAACCCATAAGTCAAAATCACAGCGTATTTTCCCAGCAGGCTAAAGTGAGAGTAACTAAACTGTTTAATTCTGCCCCAAAGGATCCCTTTCTCTCCCCAAAAGAGTTAAATAAGATAGGAAACAAAAACATAGTATCTAAAATAGAGCTTGCAGAAGTGGATCCGTATGAAAGGAACATGAGATCAGATAGCTTAGCTTGGAAAGAGACTTGCTCAGATCCCGCGAACAGCAATTGTGTAGCAACAAGTAAGTACGCACATCTTCCTCAGATAGGAGTGTCACTATCTAGGCAAACAGTACTATTGAGAAGGTTGCCTTTAGATAGAGACCAGCACCTGCTTCTCCATCTACTTCCCTCCATCCTTCCGTCCCTCACAAAAATGGACATTTGTAGAACCACCAGCACTGATTACTAGAAGGTACAAATATGGTCATTTATGGAGATGTTGATGCGCAGTTAAATAGCTTCACTGGACCAGAGTTGATGCTTGAAGAAGTTACTGCTTGGGAACTACATGTCCAGAGTTCCCCAGTTGGGGATTTGGGCAGCCCTCCCAAAAGCAACTTTTCTGATTATAGTGACTGCATGTAGATGAAGCAGGAAGTAGTGATTTTGTGGTATCTGAAATTCTTGAAATTCATGAAAGATCTTGGTTTTAAAAAGATTTTCCCCTAGATATATCCTAATAATTAAAAATAATATAGAATTACGAGCAAGAAGAATCCAGGTTTCATCAGACTCTCACATCTATGGAGTCACCTGCAAAATAGGAAGATGACATTTTAGAACCTGGATACAGGAATAATATGGTTACAGGAGAACTTATATATATTATGGTAGATGACTGTCTGGCAATATATTATTTAGATTAAAAAGGCAAGGATATAATGTTGCAACTGGTGCTTTCATTGGTTTGATGGATGAAAACTAAAGAAGTGAGCTAAAAAAACTGAAAATTGATGGCTACTAAAAAATGTTATAGTGTATTCAACAGCTGTTGCTTACTTTCATTGTTTTAACTGAGCCTTTGTAGGAAAACTTTGTTTGGAAAGACAGTCTGGATCACACACTTGTGCTTTGGCCCATCAAGGAATGATTTGCGGGACTCTGTACCACTAGATCAAAATTTGCACAGTGAAAACAGTGGGCAATATAATACCCTTAAGCACTTGAGAAGAATGTTACATGAACGCGCGCACACATGCACACAGAGAGAGGTGTGTGTGTGAGAGAGAGAATGAGAGAGAGAGAATATGCATTGTAATCTATAAGTAAAATGGACTGGATCCAATCCCAGTTATGCTCCCAGTGGGCCCACTGAAATTTTACTCCCACTGATGTCAAGGGTTGTGAAGCAAGACTAAATTAGAATCCAACCTATTAATAAACAGTTGTCTTGACAGACAATTAGAACACAGAAAATAAACTAACTCCTAAACCCTGGTGGAAACCCCATTGAATATACCCTGACTTTTAACCAGTATTCAAATTTGTTCTGATTTCTGGAACTAATTTCTTCAGATTTCTGGAAATATAGACACAGATATGCAAATGTGTCTAAAACTGAGAAAACAGAGAGGAGTTTTCTTACAGTAGCTTTCTATGTTATGTGGAAACATTACTTGTGGTTCCTGCTTTGCCACTTGCACATAGTATATGCAACCAGTCATAAAGCTGCTAGCTTTACAAAAATCTGTCTCAGCAGGAACACTGGTCAGACTATAGGCTAGTTCCCTTAACTTTTGGACTTATAAAGAACTTAAGCCATAAGTTGACAAAGGATGATTCTCCTGATGTTTTTTACCTGTTTCTTCCAGCAGCCTTAGCCAGCATAGTTAATAATGAGCAATATAGGAGCTGCAGTCCAAAATATCTAGATAGCCACAGTTGCCCACACCGGACTTATTTATCCAACTTAAAGCACAATGTTATTTCATGTTTTTACTAGCTGAAGCAAAATGCATCAAAGCTGTAGATCAGTAATTTGAAACTGACTGTACTACTTACATCAGTACTGCTCAAAGTGGTGGTTTCTGGATGGGGCTAGTCTGTGAGCCATTGACTGCAGACCGCTGGCAAGTTTATAGGAAAGAAAAAATGGACACAAACATGATATTGGTCCCTGGCATTGGGGGGGGAGATTGCCAGTCCCCTCTGTAAGATAACTTGAGATGCACTGAGTTACAGTATTATTCTGTCCATGTCTATTCAGAAGTAAGTTCCATTTGCTTTTATGGTACGTGCTCTCATGTAAGCACATGTAGGATTGCAGCCTTAATAACTTTGTTTTTTATATAAATATATAGTTCTGTATAGATGAACAAAAGTTAGTGGTATTAATGGCTTTCACGAAATGTCTGGAGGTTATACGATTCCTAGACAGAAAACTAAAAGTGAAGGTTAAAAAGAGACATTACTGCTTTGAGCATACAATTGTGTATGTTGAAAACTTCAGTTTGGGGATGTAATTCTTCACAACGTTTCTTCTCGAAGAATAAGTAATTTTTAGCAATTTTCTTCCTGCTGTGAGAAAGTCTAAAAACCATACAGTTTTCAAAGACTATTTGCAATTCAGGACTTATTCTGAGCAATAGAATAATAATTCTTTCAAGTGTTGAGAGTGTTAGATCTTCTGTCCATTGGATCACAGGTAGAGAAAAATTATTTTTCCAGTAACAAAGTATCAATCTTTTAGCAATCAAAAGGCCATTTCTGCTGGCCATTTGTTAATTTCCATGAAACAGACAAATAATTCAGAAGAACATGCCTGTCCCTTAACATCATGAAACTTTCCAAAACCAAATTTACTCATATGATTACCTCCTCCCAAAATGTAACTATACCATGGGACAACTACAAAACATGTGCATTAAGGAAGCATTACCAGTATTACATCTCCAACAATTTGCTGATTTAGAAAACCCTTTCTTGAATAGACATTGTAGCAACCAATATACCTGAAAGAGCAATTTCTCCAGTATAAGATGTATAACCGTATTCACTATAGATGTTAAAACTAATGTCCATTGCTTAGTCAGAACTGGAGATTCCAATTCTCTATTCCATTCTTGCTATAAACCTCACATGTTGTGTTTATTTGTAGATAACAGACAGTTATGTACATTAATTGTTGGTTTGAACGTTTAGTTGGTCACAATGAATAACTCAAATGGATCTTCAGATGCACTTAAAGTTGCAGACCCAAATCTGGATTGTAACAATTTTTTTCAGTTGTAGATATTGCCATTTAGCTGATAGAGGTAGTTGACCCTGCTTCTGTAAAATTGAAAAAGACAAGAACTCATTATCAACATCAGATACCTGATTTAATGTAACAATCCCCTTGTCAGCCCATACCATCCATAAAAATGATTCTTTGACAGTTCTCAAATTTGGATTCCTCCATAAAGTCAACTTGACAGGAGCGTATGGGTCAAATTGCAATTGATGCGATGATATTTGCAACATAGTACTAGGTGCTAAAATTGTTGGCAAAACATTATTTGAATAGAGGTGCCAGAAATGAAGACTGCAAGGCTGATGACCATGGTTGATTATTGTATTTGCTGGTGTATGAGACTCACTTCTTTTCCTGAAAACTACTGTTTGAAAATGGGGTGCGTCTTATACGTTGGTATGTTGTATATGCTGGCAAATAGTATTTGCCAGTGTATAAATGGGGTGCGTCTTATACACAGGTGCGTCTTATATGCCGGCAAATGAGGTACGTACTTGAAGTGGATACGTCCAAAACATATGCCCAATGGTATATAAGAAGAGCTGGAAGGCTGAGCTCTCCTTTTGCTTGGAATTTGCAGGGGGAGATGACCCTCCCCCAAAAAAATCTTCTAAACAATGGATTTAGTTTTGCAAAATATTGCAAGGTACAAATAGAGGGGGAGCCAGCATGGTGGAGTGGTTTGAGTTTTGAACTGTGACTTTGGAGACCATGGTTTGATTTCCTGCTTAACCACAGAAATCAACTGAGTGACCTTGGGTGCATCACACACACTCTCATAGGTTTGCTTTAAGGTCACCATACGTCAGGAAGGGCTTGAAGGCACACAACAACAACAATAATAAGTAGAGGAATTCCATGAATAACAAATAATTCATTCATTTTAATTGTTTACCTTCCCCAGCAGACACATCTCTCATCCTTTCACCTCTCTAAATCTTGTGCAATATCTTGTATCATTTTACGCATATTAAGGTTAATCACCTGAGATAAGTCTTAAGGATAATTATATCCAAACAAGTAATAAGTAAGAGAATTTAGGCAATATTGAAACTGCTATGCCATGGTTTAAATACACTAGAGACCATTTGGTACTGCCACTGGTAGGATCATTTCGGAACCGCTTGCTATAATCTTTGAGAAATCTTGGACGACAGAAGAAGTTCCAGCAGACTGGAAGAGAGCAAATGTTGTCCTCATCTTCAAGAAGGGAAAAAATTATCGCCCAGTCAGCCTGACATCAGTACCCAGAAAGATTCTGGAGCAGATCATTAAGCAGTCAGTTTCTAATCACTTAGAAAGCAGTGCGGTAATCACGAGAAGTCAACATGGATTTCTCAAAAATAAGTCATGCCAGACTAATCGTACCTCTTTTTATGATAGAGTTACTAGCTTGATAGATGAAGGGAATGCTGTGGATGTAGCATATCTCGATTTCAGTAAGGCCTTCGACAGAGTTCCCCATGACATTCTTGCAAAGAAGCTAGTAAAATGCGGGCTGGACAGGGCTACTGTTAGTTGGATTTGTAACTGGTTGACTGAACATTCCCAAAGGGTGCTCACCAGTGGCTGCTTTTCATCCCGGAGAGAAGTGACTAGTGGGGTGCCACAGGGTTCTGTCCTGGGCCCAGTGCTGTTCAATATTTTTATCAATGACTTGGATGAAGGAATAGAGGGCATGCTCATCAAATTTGCAGATGACACCAAATTGGGAGGGGTTGCTAATACGCCAGAGGACAGGATCAAAATTCAAAATGACCTGGACAGATTGGAGAGCTGGGCCAAAGCTAACAAAATGAAATTCAGCAGAGAGACGTATAAGGTTCTACACTTAGGTAGAAAAAATGGAATACAGAAATATAGGATGGGGGACACGTGGCTGGATAGCAGTACATGTGAAAGGAATCTAGGAGTCTTAATAGATCACAAGCTGAAGATGAGTCAGCAGTGTGATGCAGCAGCCAAGAAAGCCAATGCAATTCTTGACTGCATCAATAGGAGTATGGTGTCTAGATCGAGGGAGGTACTGATACCACTCTACTCTGCTTTGGTTAGACCTCATCTTGAATACTGTGTCCAGTTCTGGGCACCCCAATTCAAGAAGGACATGGTCAAGCTGGAGCAAGTCAAGAGGAGGGTGACCAAAATGGTGAGGGGCCTGGAAGCCATGCCCTATGAGGATAGACTTAGAGAGCTGGGTATGTTTAATCTGCAGAAGAGAAGGTTAAGAGGGGACATGATAACCGTTTAAATATCTGAAGGGATGCCATATAGAGGAGGGAGAGGGCTTGTTTTCTGCTGCTCCAGAGACCAGGACAAGGAGGAATGGATTCAAGCTGCAGAAAAGGAGATTCTACCCGAACCTCAGGAAGAACTTCTTGATGATCAGGGCTGTCTGGCAGTGGAATATGCTGCCTCGGACTGTAGCGGAGTCTCCTTCTTTGGAAGTTTTAAAGCAGAGGCTTGATGGTCATCTGTTGGGAATGCTTTGAGGGTGTTCCTGCATGGCAGGGGGTTGGACTGGATGGCCCGTGTGGTCTTTTCCAACTCTACATTTCTATGATTCTATGATTCTGTGATTTCTAACTTGGACCAGTTACTTGAATATCTGTTACCCCAAAAAGTGGGGGACCCCTTAAGGTCTTCCTGTAGTTCTTACAGCTCCATGAAAATATGAGGAATTGATTCTGATTAAGAAGGCTGCAAAAGCAAAATCCTTCCACCAATTTTATGGGATCCTTGCAGGAAAACCAGCCAAATACTCAAAAGTAAACTAAACTGTGATTTATTGAAGAGAATTCAATCACATGTGCACGCAAGATTCAGACAGTCATGTACTCACACAAGAACTAACCAAAGGAAAGAGAGGGAAGTTATGGATAGGGAAGTTTAGAATTTTGGGTGATACTTAGCAATCCAGAGGAGCAGCAAAGAAACAGTGAAGTGGCTTAGACTTGTGTCTAAGAACAGTATAAAACAGAATTCAGAGTGACATCGTGGTGTTCAGCATTTGGGGTATTGCAACTAACTAATCGAAATGAAGGATTTTTACACCCAAAATCTGCCTGGAGGGAATACATGTAAATGGCTCTCTGGTTCAGTAAACGATGAAGGTTGCAGCGTAAGCAATGAAGTCTGGACTTTGTTGGTGATCTTAGTGTTAAGTGATAAGGGATTAATGGCTATTACAATAGCTCTGTAATAGCAGACAGGAAAAGGGGGCAATGTGGAAGATGTCTAGGTGCTAAGAATGAGGACTGAAATAATCAGTGGTTTCATGAGAATTTTCGTTCGCAATTGTGTGACAACAGAGACGTTACAGCTTAATTTAAGCCTATTATCTCTGGAGTTACTTGGTGATTGTCCTGACAATGGTCTAGGCTATGCCTAGAGGGGCTCTTCTGACCTATTTTGCAGTACATGTGTTCAGCCAGTATTTTTCCTCTGCCCAGCCTGGCCTTACAGCCACATCAAGGTCCAATTTATATCAATGCCAATTAATACATATTTCCAATTAAGTTATATTCCACCAATTAAACCATATTAAATCGGGGTGGGGGGTGCAGGCCAGTAACATATCCGATGCTCTGGTGATTGAGATGTAGTTAAAAAAATATGTATTCCTTTGTCATTTATTACAACTCTTTATATGAAAGATTGATTATCTGTTAATGAAACAGATAATTAAAACTGTAGACATAGGAACAAAAATCTGTCTCTGTTCAAACAGTTTGTCATTTATTACAACTCTTCATATGGAAGACTGATTATCAATTAATGAAACATCTAAAGCTGTAGACAAAGGAAATAAAATCTGTGTCTCTGTTCGAACAGTTGGAATCTTCCTTGTTATAGGTGCCTGAAGGGTAAGAAATAGACTTGCCAGGTAATAAGCGGCTTATATGTGGGTTTTGGATCATTTTGAGTTGTTTTTACATTAATCTCAATTTAATTTTGAAGTTGTGTTTTCTTGTGCAAAAGCCATAGACAGAAAATAATACTTGCTTGTTATTTATTCAGTTGCTCTTAAGGTCACAAAGTAGTTTCTTAACACCAAAGATTTTGTGCATATTACCCTACCTTTTATATGCATCAAGTATGATATAGCCCTTTCTGGAACTCAGCTTCCAGATCATATGAACAGTCTATATCTGCATGGTTTCCTTCAAAATTTCACAGTGTAAACACATTCTAACACTCTTTAGTTTAACCCATAGCTGCCTATGAGTCCTGTAGCCAAACCAGTAGCAGCCAAAGAGTTGCCATCACTATCTCTCCCCTTAAACTTAACCATGAGAATCTACTGATGACCCACCTACAAGAACAGTACAAAGCTGTTTTGAGTGAATTGAGCAGTTTTTAACCTTTGATTAGAGTAAACCTGCTGAATGAATGGAACCTTACATAAGTGTTGATTAAGTTACTATTGAGTTAGTGGATCTGCTGCAGCTGGGACTAATGATTGGGTTGTGGTCTGGGTTTTTTGTTTGCTTGTTTGTTTGTTGTTGTTTTGACAAATTGAATGTCAGCTATCTAGACTATGAACCCAGTGTGATGAGGTGTGGTTCCAAAATCAGACTAGGATTGGGGTGATTCAAGTTCAAATCCTGACTCATCCAGGAAGCTCAGTGGGTGACCTTGGGCCAGTTACTCTCAGCTCAAATAACCTCATGGAAATTTTGAAAGGAGAAGACATATATGCTAACTTCTGCTCCTTGAAGGAAAAACACCAAAGATGTTTAATTTTTTTTAAAAAAAGATTTATGTAATGATGCAAGAATGGAGAGTCTGTAGCCTTATAGATGTTGACCTTCAACTTCTGTTGGTCCCAGCCAGCACAGCAAACATTCAAGAATGATAGGAGTCAAACTCTAACAACATTTAGACAACCACAGATTTCCCCATTCCTGCCCTACAATTACAACAGGAGCTGTGAGCATATATCTGCTTAATTCCTTGCCACACCCCTGTTGTTATCACCAGTGTCTGTTTGCCTAAATCTTATTTCCTATAATCTTGTTCTCAAACTTTTTAGGTTTACATGTAGACCTTAAGTTAAAGCACTTACCATGGTTGAACAGAGTTATTTGAGAAGACAAGTGAGCCAGTACATGGCACATCTATAGAGAAATAAATGCTTAAAGGTTTTGAGATGGCTTAATCATTAAAAGTGGATTGAAACTAAAAATCTATTCTGTTTGTTTAGATTTAAGTCCAAACATGTCCCCATTATTTGAAGGGAGAAAAGTTCAAAGGCTCTACCTTCTAATGACATGATTACCACAACTTGGCTTCAGTTATTTGGCTAAGTAAATGCTCAAAATGCCCAGCTGAAGCAAACTTGGATAATTCTCAGGTGGGAGCAAGAGACAGGTGATCTGATTGGAAAGCCAGTTAGGAGAGAAATTACTGCTGGAGCCAGTCATGAACTGATAAAAGAAACACCTGAGGAAGGATCTTCAGAACAGTGGTGAAGGACCTCTGTCTGATCCACTTACCAGCTCTCCCAACATGGGTGACTTGTGTGTAGACAGAACCAGTACACAAAGCACTGGTGAGGACCGATGGATTGTTCAATGATATCTTCTTAAGTGCAGATACCTGCCTGTGATTGGCTAATTCTCATTCAAGCACCATAGAAAAGGAATGTCATCCCTTGCCCTGCCATTCATTTGATTATTGTTCATGCTCTGGCCTTCTAAATGAATTGAAGAACCCACCCAACTCCCCTACAAGGGCTGTTGGGACTCTGGCACTGTTTGATGAGAAGATCACTGGATTCCAGTGGGAGCCCTCCAAGCACCCCAAAAAAGATGAAGCAGTTACCAGCCAGTATAGTGAAGCTAGAACAGCTTTTGGATTAATCACAATCCTCTCCTCTATCCACAGGGCAGACAACTGTAGTCCTCCAGATGTTTTTGGATTGCAGCTTCCATTAGTCCTAGCAAACACAGCCAGTAGTGAGAGAGGGTGAGAGTTTTGATCCAAAAACATCTGGAGTGCCACAGCTTCTGGACATTCCTGCTCTATTCTGGCCCCACCCCTTCATTTTCTACCCTAAGCTTATTTATTTAATATATTTTCTAGCAACAGTATTCATATTGAGTTAACATTCTGAACAGAGTGTCATGTCTGCATCTTCTACCAAATGAGATTAGCATGCTTTACTGTAGCGAGCCTACATGTTAGCAAAGAGCTTATTCTCTCTTGTCAGGGTTTTCCTGTAAACATATGTAGGGGACCAGGATTAACTTTGTAATCCTTCCTCCTTGCTCCCCTTCATGTTTGCCACCCCATGGTGTGCTTTTTCAAACTGTCATGGATCCTCTTCTGTTCAACTGCCAAAGAAAACATCAGTTATAATAATGTTCTAGGCAAGATCAAGGGCGTTCAAGTTAAAAGACTGGCAGCATTGTCCTAAGCGGTTTTACTCAGGAGTAAGCCACACCAAGTCCGTAGGTAAGGGCATGAATGTTAAACATTGTGTATTAGAATTCTTTCTGAAAAGGAAGCTCTCTTGGGATTTTACCAGATGATCTATTTATAAAACAATAAATCTTACCCTGTCGTTAGTTGCGGTCTTGATATTTTCAGGAGCGTTCCATTTCTCGCAGCATAAATCCAGGATTATATATTCAGTCAACAGGAAAACCTTATTGGTTTCTGAAGTAAAATGGTGAAGTCACATTTACGATGGCAAGGGTGAGACAAGGTTTCAGGCAAGAATAAGGCATAATTTAACGGCATAATTGAAGGTGCTTTGTTATGATTTTTTTTGTTCCTTCTTAATAATGAGCAGCACTCTGAAGGCTAGATATGCGTTCCCTTTTCTTTTTGAAGTAAAATAATTTTTGCCTTTTGGCATACCTTTTGGCATATGAATATAGACTCAACTAATTTTGTGTAACAGTTCACCCATTGCATTGCACATAGTTGAAGGGACTAGAAGTATAGCTGTCCTACGGAAATTCCAATGTTTTCCCTGGCTAATTTGTTCTACTGGAGATGTCACTGAAATTTGTATTGTTGTATGCCATGGGTCCTATCCTAATATTTAATATGCTGAAGTGTTCAGGGTGATTCGTTGTCATGATTATCTTGCAACACCTGTATAATGGGAACAGTTTTATCTTGTACCATAATGCAAATGGAGGCCTTTTCACACTAAACAGTTACATAAGCATGATTGTACTTTAATTGCTGTGGTTCCCTCTTATGGAATCATGGGATTTGCTGTTTAGTGAGGGGTAATTTAGAATTCAGGGAGCAACTTTGGTGCCTCTGACCAAACTACAAGTCCCAGGATTCCTTAAGATGAAGCCATGGCAGTTGAAGTGCAATCATAGTGCTATAAATGTATAGTGTGAATGGGCTTGTATATTGAGTGTGTGTGGCTTGCTGAAGACCTCCTATTGAGAATGTGGCAGAGAGAAAGAAGATTCAAACTGGGAACGTGGGATCATCAAAGAGAGCTGACTATTAAAAGGCACATAATGTTACATCGTTTAACATCAGTGATAGGAATCATGGAACTCTTTTTGGATTGTAACTCCCAGCATTCCTCACCATTGGCTATTTTGACTGGGGCTGTAGAGAGCTGCAGTCCAACAACATCTCGGGGGGTGGCACAGTTCTCACTCCTGTTTTGCCTCATTTGTGCTACTGAGCAGTGAGCATACACGCAGACACACATACAAAGAGTTGCACTCCCCTACAAGTGGAGCTCTTTCGTAACCCTTTAAAGGGAAAAAATGGTAAATAGACTCTCCATGGTGTATACCAGACATTGGGTGGTATCTTGGTGGTAAGTCCCAACTAGAGTAGACCATTCAATCAGCTGCTGAATGGTGAGTCGATTGGTCTGCTATAGTCAAGATTAACAACGGGATTTAGGTCAATAATTGTTCTAGTGCAGTCATTTGTTTCACATATAATGGTTGATGTTGTTGTGAGATGGTACATGTCAAAGAGTGCAACATTGGAGCAACTGTAGGAGAGCTCCACATGGTGAACATGTTGTGTTAAGTTGGCCTCATGTCCAGATAAATAGCACTAAGAATTTTTACAGTATGTAGTCTCCACTAAGGGTAATTGCTGTTGGGTTGGTCTGTGGTTGTTGTTGTTGAGATAGGTTGTTTCCATATACAATGAAAAGAAAAAAATACTTTTAAATGTTTAGTGCATTGCAGTTTTCCATGAGAGCTTTATAAAAATATTCTTCCTTCCTTTTTTTCATTGTCATGATTTTCTAGATTCCTTTTAATCTTCTCTTTATATTACATTGCAAATTGCATTTCCAATAATTCTGTATTTTCCAGCTCTTATGACTGCTGCCATTTTCTTTGTCTTGATTATGCTTCCATTTTCTAAGGACTTGGTGACAGAAGAGTAGCTAAAAATTTGTCAAAACAACATTGTTCTCAAAACAACACTCCCACCAAACTAATTTTCACACACAATAAAGATCCCATTACCCAATTTGTGACTTTCTGTGGTCACTAGTTTTCTGCTACAGTGTAATCCCCCTACCTTTATAAACATTCCCTGATCTAAAAAGTACCTTACTTCATTTTAAAGATTTGACTACCCCCTAGCCACTTGTATAAATGGGACTAGATTGCATATTTAAATGAGGAGTTAATATATATGCATTGTATTCATATGTGGCTTTCCTCTGTACAGTGGCTTTTCAAAAAGTGGATTTTAGCTTACAGCAATTTAAGCTGCAACACCTGATATAGTTTTCCACTTGATTTTCAGGAAAATAGTAGCAAATAGTTTTACTTTCTCATGTTTTCACTAGATATGTGCTCCTCAGGGTAAACCATTCCTCTCTTTTGCAAAGACCCTACAAATGTACTTCTAACAATTCCCTCTACTAAAAAATTCTGGAGCCAGCATAGTATAGTGGTTTGTATATTGGACTAGAATTTCAGGAGACCAAATCCATTCTCAGCCATGGTAACCACTGGGTGACCTTGAGGCAAATCATACTCTATAAGAAATAGAGGAAGGCAATGGCAGAGGATGGGAGTACTTTGTTGCAGGTTCCAGTTGCTTTATTGTTGTTAATTGGCATCAAGTCAGCTTTGACTTATGATGACCCTATGAATGAAGATCTCTGAGAGACCATTGTTATTAACAATCCTGCTCAGGTTATTGCAAAGTCAGAACCATGGCTGCCTTGATTGAGTCTGTCCACCTGTAAAGCAGACTTCCTCTTTTTGGACTACCTTCTGCCTTACTAAGCATTATTGTCTTTTCTTGTGAGTCATGTCTTCCCATGATAGATCCACAGTATGATAGTTTCAGCTGTCAGTTTGGCTTCTAGGGAGATTTTAACTTGCTCTCAGAAACATTTATTTGTCTTTTTAGTGGTACCTCCAACACTGCAATGAACTGATTCTCTTCCTAGTGGTTTTCTTCACTGTCCGGATTTCACAACCATACACAGATGGGGAAAATGATGGCATGGACAATCCTAACTTTAGTATTCGATGATACATCTTTTCACTTGAGAATTTTGTCTAGTTCCTTCATAGCTGCCCTTCCAAATCCTAGACATCTTCTGATTTCTTAATTACAGTATCCATTCTGTCTACTTTGCATGGATTTCTCCTTGAAAAGGAATCAGAGAGGGAGAAAAGTTTGTTGCAAAAGTATGTAAAATGTAACATCATAAGATGCCAATTTCCCTTCCCCCCACCTCAAATGAGCTACAAATTATTGAAGTTCTTTTTTAAATGGTACAAATCACTTTAAAACCAAATTGAGGAGTTTCTTCAGTAGGCAGGTCTGCTTTTTAGGTGGTTACAAATCTTAGAGGTCAGACATGTTGAAACTTTGATCAGATTAAACTATTCTCCTTGGTATAGTAGTATAATTAAGTTGAGACCTGAGGGAGTTTTCTGAACATTGTTGCATCTTGTAGCATGTCGGTAGTATACAGTAGCAAAAGGCTTGGAGAAGCACTTCTACATTTCTTAATTTTGGAATTGGGTGTGTGAGCTACCGAAATGAGCCAGGGTTTCTCATAGGTATTTTGTAGGCCAGTCTTGCCCAACCAAAGTAAACACAAGGGCTCCTTTTGGCTTCAGCAGCCAAAGGTCAGATACATTCAGTTTTTTATGCTTCTTTTTAAATAAACATTTATGATGCAAGGCTGGATTGTGGCTCGGTGAAAGTGGGTCTGGATTTTCCTTTTGTTTGGTCTGTTCAGCAGAGGCAAATTTCACATCTTAATTCTGTCAAAATATTGAACCAGCCCCAGTGCATTAAAAGGAAATCAGTTTAACATGTTAAATTCCAGAATCCCTATTAGGTTATACCTTTATTGTACCAACAAAAAGGGCACTCAAATGTGTGTAAGCTTTTGGTTGTTCTAATAAAGGTATTACAAGAACATGGGCATTGGCTAACGAAGCTACCTCTCCTTTTTGCCTTCACGTGCTAAAAAGGTAATATAACCCATTTTTCTACTCTCAATAAGAAGCTGCTACTTTTCTATAAGAAACACATGTCAGAGAAGGAAAGTCTATAACCATCTTTGCACACAGTGCGCCTGCAAAGAAAGAAGACTGATGCAAGGTTCTTCATACACTGGAGGAAAAGTGGATAGTTGTTATATTTTCTACACTGAATCCACATCCACTTTCTCATACAAGGTGTCTCTTACTGTGTTAGAAGAAAAGTTGTCATCTTGGTCTCACCTTAGTAAAAACAAACTTCATTCCCATCAGTTCCTCTGAAGATGCCAGCCACAGATGCAGGCGAAACAGGAGAAAATACTAATAGAACACAGCCTCAAAGCCTGGAAAACCCACAAAACCTATCAATCCCATTTATTTCAATGGGTAAATTCTAGGTAGGACTAGCACTGAATGTAGCTTATAGTTCCCTTTTGTCTCTTTCCATTGTTTCCTCTTAATTTGGAGGCATCATTCACATTAATACATTTTGCCTTTTCATCACAACCTTCTGTCCATCCTTCCTATAGCCACAAAGCTGGTATTATTCCTTATTACAAGGCAATTTCATTTATCCAAATGCTCTGTGGAATATTTAAAACATTTATATAGTGGGAGATTTGGAAATAAGTATCATCTTTACAAGGGTTGCAGTGACATGGATCTATGGATATTACAAAATGATTGTGAATTATAGTTGACTACTGAATAGTTAAAGTCTGGATCATAGTGTTCCCATTGTACTTTTTTCATCTTAGATTAAAGAGTGTCCTCAAACAAGTTACATTCTCTCTACCTCAGTTCTCCATCTGTCAAATAAGAATGATAATGATAAAAACAGCTTGTAGCATGCAGCACAGATGAATGTGATAAGAACTGTGAAGCATTTTTCATACAGAATACTGTTACAGGCATGATTCATAATATTTCTGTTGTTCTTGGTCAATTATGCAAAGCACAGCCTAGCCTGGTATCTTCATTTAAGTTCTTTTAAGGTATGACATTCTCTGATTCTGTCTTTTTGTACTGAAGATGTTGTTTATTAACTGCATTATACCCCATTCCACCCCCACCCCCCACGAATTACAGAGATGGGGTTTTCCCATTTTATCCCCATGAAAACCCAATGAGGTAGGCTGGGAGGTGATAAGTGCCCAAGGCACCATTGCTTTAAATCAGAGATGGGCAAAGTGTGGCCTGGGGGCTAAATTTAAGTAGGTCAGATGGCTCCCCCTGCACTGTTCAACGTTTTAAAATACCCATTTTTCAAAACAAGTTGACTTCTGGCCACATCAGTGTGGATTGGTTGCTTGGTTTTCCATGTTTTGGCATTTCTAACAGTCTGTCTGATCTGTTCCTGGAAGGACCCAGAAGCCAAAAATGGGACCCTAAACCTGCCACAGTTGCCCACTTCTGCTTTAAATCTACTCTGTTCATGGTATCATGCTGCTTTCCTCCTAAATGCTGCATATTTTAAGAAACATTCAGTATGATAAGAAACTGGTTCTCATTCTAAATATTGCAGCCAGGAGACTCTGATGGAGCCCCTTTTCTTTCTGTCAAGTTGTATTGGCACATCACATTAAACCATGGTTTGTTGAAATATGCAGAAGACAAAGAGAGCATCTTCCCTTTCCATGCCTGGTTAAGAGGAGTCAAGAAGCTTTTCAATTTTTCTTATAGTTAACCATATTTTGCCCAGTCACGTGATTCCCATATTGGGGAAAGGTGAAATTATTGTGATGGTTTCAACAAGCCAGCATTAGAAACCATCCCTTGAAGTTGGTTTATTGTGAATTTAATACCATAGTCACTATTTAGAACAAATTGTTGTGCTGGACAGTACATACACTAAGCCAAGGGCAAAGGTTTCTGTACTTCTACATCTGGATGAGCAGGGAGGGAGCCTTTGCAAGGGGAAAAGAGGAGAATAAGAATCTAAGGCTACTGTAGACTCTTCCTACTTGTGCATGTTGCACTAAACTATAGTTTTAGCATGATATGTTAATGCTTTGTCAACTGTGGCTTGAAATAATTGCTTAGTTTTTAAAGAGGTAGCTGTGTTCATGTGTTTCATTATACATGTGATTCCTTTTTTTTTCTTTTAATTTTTGGTTTAATGGTTGTTCACTTTATTCATTTGTTCCATTTTTATGCCACCCTTCCTTCAAGGAGGTTAAGGCAGTGTACACACATTGTATACTTCCAAACAAGTTTATGTTCATAACAGCCTATGATATAGATTAGTGTGAGAGAGAGGTCATCCAGTTAGCTTCATTTAGTATTGTATTTTCTGCCTGCATGCAAGGAGACCAAATCACTATTCAGTATATATATCTAGATGTGGATCTTTGTGTTATCTGTTATCATGACACTGAAAAAAAATTCACATGGTTGGAACAAATTTTATCTGGTTTGCTCTACAAGGTTGTATTTTTACTGATGTGAGTTCTGATCTGGATCCATTTTAACTTCTGTAAGCCCCTTTGAGTCCTGGACTTGGGGAAGCAGTGGAGAGATAGGGATAGGATAGGGGAGCTAGAAGGTGAAGAACAGTTCAGTTATACAGAGTCATTTTTGATCCATCAATTCTATACTTTCATGGATATCTGAAGTGTGGGTAAGAGGTGGCTTCCCCTAGAAATCCTAAATCTATTTAGATAAACCACAAATTCAGTCAGCAAGAGATTTAGACTTGTTGTATCGAGAGTCCAGCTGCTACACTTGAATTCTCTACGTTACACTGGGGGAGAACTTCCTTGGGCTAACAGACAGCTGAAGTGCTGCTTGTTCCTGAAGCTGCTCCTGCAAATCTTAGAAGATTTGGACAGCATAAGACTATATCAATAATACAGCCTTCATGACATACAGCTTTACCTAAATGATATCTTAATTTCAGTGTGGTTTTTATAGTAATAGGTTTCATAGAATTAAAGAGCTGGAAGAGACCACAAGGGCCATCCAGTCCAACCCCCTGCCATTCAGTAATACACCAAGCACTCCCAAAAGATGGCCATCCAACCTCTGTTTAAAAACCTCCAAAGAAGGAGGCTCCATGACACTCTGAGACAATGTATTTCACTGTTAAACAGCTCTTATCATTAGTAAGTTCTTCCAAATGTTTAGGTGGAATCTCTTTTCGTGTAGCTTGAAGCCATCGCTCCATTTCCTACTCTCTGGAGTAGCAGAAAACAAGCTGGCTCCATCTTCTATATGACATCCTTTTAAATATGTAAGCATGGCTTTCAAGTTACCTCTTAACCTTCTCTTCTCCAGCCTAAACATACCCAGCTCCCTAAGTTTCTCCCCATACAGCATGGCTTCTAGGTCTTTTACCATTTTGGTTGCCCTCTTCTGGACACATTCCAGCTTGTCAATATCTTTCTTGAATTGTGGTGCCCAGGACTGGACACAGTATTCCACATGAGGCCTGACCAAAGCAGAGACTATTACTTCCCTTGATGCAGCCTAAAATTGCATTGGCTTCCTTTTTTAAAAAAAACACATCCCAGATTCCCAGCTTTCATTGGGGTGCAGAATCCTCAGGAAAGTGGAAAAACTGTGAATAACTCCTCTTCCCCCCGTGATCCAATTCCCATTCCTTTGCCTCTGGCCATGGAATTCCAGGGGTGGGGGGAAGAAAAGGTAAAAGGCTTACTAGTACCTTCCCCTCAGACAGAGAAGAGTAGAGTACTGGGGTTCTAGCTACTTCCAGTCACCATCTCGAGAAAGGAGGAGTAGGAGCAAAGAGAACATCTAACCTATCAGCAGCCATTATGCAGCAGAATGTGTAGCCATATGCCAGAAAGGGCACGTTTCCAGCAGTGGGAGGGGGCTCTGCTCATCCAAAAGGAAAAAAGCATCCATTTTAAACACAAGTCTCACAAGCCTGGAGTGAGGAATGCAAGGGAATAGGAGGAGGAAAACTGGCCCGGGGGCAGGGGGAGAAGGCAAGCATGTGCCTTGCAAATAATCAAATTCATAAAGGTTAAACCCACAAATGTGGAGGGAAGACTGCACATTAAAAGATCCTTCTACTCCATTAAGTGAAGAGCCAAAGCCCTGCCTAACTAAAAAGGTCTTTGTTTGCTAACAAAAAGAAGATGAAAAGGGGTTTGCACAAGTTTTTCTCCATCTCCACTATTTATCACCACCTCATTTGCTCTGCCTTGTGTTTCATGTTTGGTTTGTTTCACAATATATATGAATTTTAAAATATAGCTGTAATAACACGATTACAGAATGGTTTCATTGCAGCATGTACATCATTGCCCAAATTTCTTATTGCAAGAAGTGGTACAGGAAGGGAAACAGATCACACCATCCCCCACCATTTTTGATGTCTTTCTCCTGTGCAAAACAAACGTGCTTATCACACTGGTCAGTTGTTTCAGGTTGTCTTGTTCAAAACTGATTCACTCGTACTCAGTAAGCCATAGTGATACTATTACAGCACAACATCATTGTAATGCACCCATCATTGCTGAGATTTCACATTGTAAGAGGTGACACAGGAAGAGAAATGCACCACCCCATCTCCTGACATTCTTTATATCTTTCTCCTGTGAAAAACAAATGTGCTTATCATGTTAGTCAGTTGTTTCAGGTTGTCCTGTTTAAATAATACTTCATTTATACTTGTTAAGCTGTAATAATGCTATTACAGCATGATGCCATAGTGCTACCTTAAAAGAATAATTAAAAATATTTTTTTTTTAAAGTAACTCTGTGGTCTTAACACTATGATGTGTGGTACCACAGGAGAGCAGTGGAGGAATCTTTGGAAAATGCCCCGTACAGTATAGGCATCCAAATAGTGACTTTCAGTGGTTAGCAGGTCAGGATTGCAGCATAATTGCATGATAACAGCAAACCATTTAAAAAAAAAATGAAAAAAAATGCAAAGAGTTTCAAGTTCTTAGACCATAGAAAACACAGCTATTTGTTTGGAAGTCTTGCTCCTCCATACAAGCACCAGAAGTAGTCTGAAGTTTTCCTGATGTAGGTCATTCTTGTAATGAAGTGGAGTAAGACATCCACACTCAAACTGGCTACTGAATCATAGAAGAAATGAGGGTCATTAGCAGATTGTTTTCAGCATGAAAAAAACCACATTCCCAATGACTGTACAGCGTAATGGCACCACAAGAAACATGACATCATGTGATAAGGTTGAGACAATGACAGGACCAGACCAATGCTATGATAGTGTAATGGTGTGGTGTGATAAGGACCTCAGCTTCTGGAGTGTAAAAACCAGTGAGAGAATCTCCCACATGATGGTCATTCTGCCTAATGCTGTGTTTGTTTATCAGTTGTTGTATTTATTTGTAATAACTAGTGTTTGATCACTACCCCAGCAAGATGCTGGAATGTTGTAACAGCTATTAATTTGAAATGATACAAGATCAGATCTTTGGGTTCTTATTTTTCTGTTGTTTTCTCTTTTTTTAACTGTCAAAAAAGGAAACAAAACCAAAACCCACAAGGCTTATCCACATTACAGATTAACATCCCAGAAACTTTCACTTTGAAGAACAAAGTGATTTCTAAACTACATGAGTACACAGTGTATCTGGGAAATGGCAACATTTTTGTTCAGTTTAATACCTCAACAGATATTTCATAATGGGGGAAGGAGTGATTTCAAATAACATTATCTCAAGCTGAAGTTCTTTACTTATTCCATTCTGAATTTGATTTTTTTTTTCTACATAGACTTTACAGTCAGTGTTTCATTCTTATGCTCGAATGAGGGCATAATTTGATGTTACAAGAGAACCAAAGCTGCTATCACTCTGGTCCCCTTCCTGTCACCTTCTCACCAAATTTTGTGGAACTCAGAGTGTGATGTCATGATTCTATGTGTCTTCACTGTCATCAAGTGATATTAGCTCGGAAAGGGGATGCACAGAATTCAGTGACTTCACATCATATGGCCTTGTGGCCTACTGAATATTAGTAAAAACTTGACAAGAAAATGGGTGGAGTAGAAGAGACAAGGGTATCAGTTCTAATGTTCCATTCTGAATACAAGATTATAAGCAGGGCATGTCCTCCCATCACACAGAGTAAGGTGCCCACCTAACATAGAATCACCTAGAAAGGCCTCTACTGCCATTCTGGAGACTTTTGCTCTTCAGGGGAAGGCAAACTCCAGAATGTCTAACCTGAAGGGATTCTCAGTGTGAAGCATTATGGGTAAGTTGCCCTGCCTGGTCCTGGACTAGGCATTTGAGCCTGGACAACCCTGTAAAAAACTACACCTTAACTATGTGCAACCACCAGTGTTTTCCAAAGAAACTGGATAGTGATGGGGCACAGTGTGAAGTGGCACTTCTCTTCTAGTCTAAGACAATGGGATCACTTTGGCCCCTGCTGCTTTTCCAGTTCACATGATAAAATACCCACATACTTATTTATATTTCTAAAGTAAATGCTGCAGATTGTATAGCTAGATATACTCATAGTTCTTTCTATAAACTCATTGTGTAGCAGGAACAAGTATTCTAAGATATATGCACTTCTTGCATAAGATTAGGATTTTGCTTCTACCATCTATACAGGAACACCCTTCCTGAAAAAGGCCCTTGAGTGTATAGTGAATGATCAGTTTCCATCACTGTTGTATGAGACTTTTCATTAATTTCAGTTGGGGTTTATGCCTGGTTGCAATACTGAGACTGGGTGGAATGCCTAGGTTGGGTTGAAAAATAGGGAGCAGTTTTCTGAACTGATTGTGGACAGCTTAGGTCCATTTGTATAATAATTTCCGGAAAGCAGATCTGTGTGGCATTTAGCTTCTGTTGTCCCACATGTTGCCATTCTACCAACTAAGTAGTTTGCTTGAAGCTTCTGGGTGAGGTCATTCAGGGGTATGGACCAAATTGAGTGTTTTTGGGTTGGGGGAAAACAGCTTGTGGAGAAAGGATTAAGCACCTCTCTCTTCGTGCATCTTACCAGTTCTCCTGGCTGTGAGGTGTTGGGGGTTTAAAATCCAGCAGTACACAGGTGAAGTTATTTCATTCTTCTACAATAAATCCCTTTCATGGCCTTAAAGGAATAAGTATATACCACCCAGTATGCCTGTTCTTAACTTTCATAATTCTGAATTAATAGCACAAGTATAGTTTTATGGGGATAGTAAATGATGTTCTTGATGACAGTATGTCTTGTACACATTGCTGCTTCGATAAGCACTCTGAAGTTGCTCTTTGGTTATAATTCTGAGTTCATTCTTAGTCACTTCCTCCCTGTAAAATTTCCCTGAGCAGCCTGCCTCAACCGGCTACACTGCAAATGTATGGAACCACAAACCCCATCATCCCCATTGAGCAGCCTTATGATAGCTGGGGATGATGGAAGTTGGTGCCGAGTTGGGGAAGGTTCCTTTTGCATTTCTCAATGGGAGATATTTCCACAGCTGAATAGATGGCTGAGTCAAAAGTGGAGTATCAGTGAAAGGGAAAATGGATTCTTCAAAGGGCAAAATAGAAGTTTCTTAAGCTTTATGTTAAAAATGGTGTCTGGCATTCTTTTAAGATTTATGCAGTACAAAAGTTGACACAATTGCTTCTCCACAATTTACTCTTGCATATTGCTCAGACCTTTCAACTCCTCCTTTCACACACTAAGCAGTTTTTTATTTTTATTCTCTTTCTTGTTGCTTGTACTGGGAGGTTTCAGAGATGCTAAGGAACAGGTCCACATATTGCTGCCATCTTCTTCTGATGTCGAGTTCACAACCTTTTATTGTGTGGTGATAAAACTTTGCAATAGCTGGCAATGGATTATGTGGTTCAGTCTTTATGGTTTGCAAGGAATTGGTATGGTCATACCAAACAGCAAATGACATTCTGCAAAAGGATACAAAGAATCCACAATAAGCAACTATCTGCCAAGTATATTGCCCATTTAAAAACCAGTATAGTATACCCCTCCGCTTGTTATAACTGTCGTTCTCATGCTAGAAGTACTGCATTCTGTTCCTACCCCCACCCAGCCAAAATATAAACTTTTGAGGCCTTCTAGCAGCCTTGACTGAAAAAAAGACCTACAAGAGTAGACTTCTAAGTATTTCATTGGCTTTCTAGTTGCTCTCCAGTATTTTTCATTAAGAAGAGAGCCAGTATGATGTAGTGATATGAACGTTTGACTACACTCCGGACACTAGGGTTCAAATTCCTACTCAGCCATGGAAACCTGGTGGGTAACCCTGGGAAAGTCACACTATCTCAGCCTCAGAGGAAGGGAAAAGCAGTCCCCTCTGAATAAATCTTGTCAGGAAAAGTCCTTGATAGGTTTCCCGTTAAGGTCACCATAAGTCAGAAAAGACTTGAAGGCACACAACAACAATTTTCCATCAAATAATAAGACCTTTATATTTGTTTCTAAGTTAAGAAATAGTGACCAGAAAAATCTATCAGGTAATAAATGAAAGTTCACTCAGCATTTAGAGAGCTTGGAAAAGTTTTTGTGTTAGAATACATCTTGGATCCTAAGAGCTGCAGATCAAAAAAGTAACTTTTCCAAGCTTTACTTAGCAATGGGAGAGAAGCCCTATCTATTAGTAAGTTGCAGAAGTAGTATTAATATTAATTTTTATCTCACTTTTCTCCCCAAGGGGACTCAAAGCGGCTTATAGCCATTAAAAGAACATAATTAAAAACTGTCATGTCCAAATTTAAAACAAAAATTAAACCACAATAATAATTAAAACATGTTAAAATACATATAAAAACAGCGTTAAAATATCAATTATCAATCTCTCTGTTAACAGTAACATGGCAACTAGAGGTCAGGTAAGTATCTTAATTTCTGACAAACATATAGGCCTACAGAAGTTATTTCTACTCCCAGATATTCTTTCCTCATTAAAATATTGTCATATTAAGGAAAAAGATGCTGGAAGATCAAACTTGGATTATTAAAAAACACTGTGGAAAAACACTTAGAAGAATCTATTTATTTACCTAGGGAAGAAAAGATAGAAAGAAAAGTGAACAAGTGTCTATTATATCTAAACAGTGCTTTTCAAAGACCTTCCCTAATGTACAGCAGGTTTAAAGACAAATTTCTCATATGCTGCTGACTACTTACTGAAAGAGGATCTCTAGCTGGCTACTCATTGTAATTATCAGTTTAAAAGCTTAAATCCACCCTGACTCTTATTATCTAGTAATTTTATTGTTAAGAGCAATACTGACATGAAAAGCAGCTCAACAATGACTGCAGGCATATTTTTTGTCACATTGTTGACATGTCTTGTTTCCTCATTGTGAAAATGTTTTAAGATTGTTTTTAATGGGAGATGTGACTATCTCTACATGTTGGTGATTGCTGACAAAGCACTGAATCTGTGTTTCCCCTTTGGCCATGGAAGTGAGGCATCTTAAAAGGAAATGGGCATCAAAATGCCACTTCTGATCAATTCACTCCCAGTTGGCTAAAAAATAATTGAGATTTCTGCAGTATCTTTTGTAATATATTCAGAATCTGCAGGTAGAATTTACTGTAAAATATTTTAAGTGACTTTTAGAATTATTAATTATTTTTGCTGTGATGGATTGGTCTTATACATATTTACTGTGAAGGTACAGTGATTTCAGTGTGATGTATTCCTAGGTGAGCTACATATGACTACAGCCTTTCTTGTTTTCAAAATTCTGCCTTTTCCAGCAAAAGAAAGAGAGAGCTACTTTCTCTCTCACACACAAATCATACACTTTTGATCAACTGGATCTTCAGAAGCAGAAATGTCAGATATTCTTCTCTGCCTTAGAATTTTCCAAACATTTAATTATTTTGCTTAAATCTCTCAGAAATTTGCAAATGAAGATGTATATATGTACTGTGAAATCCTTTACAACCCTACTCAGAAGCAGCATTAGCCATATGTCGGATTGCTACCATAGCACCCCCAAAGCATATTAATTTTGATGTGTTCACTTCATGAAGTAAAACTCAAAGGTAATTGTGTCCATCTTGCCAAGTCCCAGCTAATCTTAATCTGGAACTAGATTTAAAATAAATGTCATTAAATTTTAGTCATTTATGTTATCTGTCATAGATCTAACTACTTCAATTCAAGTTGTTTTTCTTCTTTTTATAACTACAAAATATAACAAAGCCTTAGCTCTAAGGTTAAACAAAGATGGAAGAGGTATTAGGGAGGTTGGTGAAGGGAGGCTGAGGCATTATACACCTTCAGTGTCGCACAGGTTAGGTATCTGTTTGGGGAATGGCAGCTAATCAACCAATACCCCCAGCGTATCAGTCTGTGTAGTTTTTCCAAATGTCATGGTAGTCTTCCAGCTTGTGTTCCCTACAATACATTTCCAGTGTGGATGTCTAGCAAGGACAAGTCATCTATCCATTGAATCCATTTTTGCCATATTAAAAGTTGCTGTTTAAAATACTGTCTTTGTGCTTAATAAATCTCTAGTTTTCCCATTAATTCTAATTTTAAATCTTACTGCATTCTGTTAGGATTTTTTTTAACAATGATAGAACCAACTTATGCCAGCTGATATAAATGCTGATATATCTTCTGCATAGTAAGTTAAACCTGAGCCCCTTCATGTTGATTCTTTGAATTTCAGTAACTGTAGTTGCTAATTCCAATTCAGTTAAAAACCAAAATACAGTTTCAAGTAATATTGTGAATTGGTGGTAATAGAATATCTTAGCAGAATATTTCATTTCATTTTGAGAAAAAGTGGATTAATACCATTTTATACATTACATTTAAAAGGAATGTTTTAGCCCTATCAATTCCAAATGGTTCTGTCCTTTGAAACAAATATAATCAAAGCCTGACAATTTTATTATTAAAATTACTTCTCAATAGCAAAAGATAATTTTTCTTTATACCACTACTATTTTAGTGACATCTTGCCTTCTCTGTTCTCTGCTAAAATAAACTCCTTTTGTTTTGGATCCTTGATCCTCTGCATGTGTACTTAGAACCAAGTCCCGTCATAGTTGCATCCTGTGGAATCCTGGGTTTTGTAGTTTTGGGAGGAGGAGCTGTCTGGCTGAGAATTCTGAGCTACAAATCCCAGGATTCCATAAGATGTTTCCATGGCAGTTCAAATGAAGTCACAGCACTATAATTGTGTGGTGTAGAAAGATCTCTTAAAATTCACATTCAGCTCAATGAGTCTCATCTGTCCTACTTCTGTTACTTATTACAGCCTGCTCCAGCAATTTAGCAGGTTCATATATTACTTTTGCTGACTCCTAACAGTGCTTGAGTGAGTCGTCTTACACCATGAAGAATATTCTGTTCATTGCACTGGAGGAACACACTAATAGGACATTGCAGATCCACTTCTGTGAGCAGGAATTTCCAGTTTCAGAGTCTGCATTCCCTCTTCTCTCCCCGTCTCTCTCTGTTTCTCCCGCCTTCTCTTCCTGTTATGGAAGCTGTATTGAAAGCTTCCTTAAGTTTCCTCTTCCAAGATTCTGATGCTTAGATATATTGACTGACTTGTACAATGCACCCAAAGTACTCTATACTAAGTGTGGCTTACTAAAACAAACTGAGTGATTATAGAGCTTGACGACTTGTGAAAACTGGCAGGGGCTTCAGCCTGAGTACTTCAGACAGTGAGAGTTACAGGTTGCCACTTCAAAAATATATATATATATTAAAAAAAAAACACATAGTGATTAGAGCATAAATAAAGTAAACAATTTTTGTTTTCATAATAAAGTCTAGCCAAATCTCCTGTGTGTATAGTTTTCTGTGATGGTTCTCCCTCTGGAATGATATTTGTTAAGGTAAGAAAAACATTAATAACATTACTCTTAATGTAATGTATGATCCAGCATGGTATAGTGGTTTGAGCATTAGACTGTGACTCTGGAGAACAGGGTTTGATTCTCTGCTCAGCCATGGAAACCCGCTGGGTGACTTTGTGCATTTCACACACTCTCAGCCTCCAGAAAACTTTGTGATAGATTTGCCTTAGAGTCACCATAAGTCAGAAATGACTTGAAGACATACTACAAGTATAGCACCAAAAATAGTTGCTAGAATGAAGTAGAGAGCAAGCAGTTTGCATTGGAAATGAGAGAAAAGAAAAAAATAGGATTGTTCTACAAATGTGAGACATGAAAACATAGGCGTGATCCATCCAAAATATAATTAATATTGGTTTGGGTGGAAAATAAAGTAAGTGCTTATGGCTGCAATCCTATATATTCCTATCTGGCACTGAGTCCTACCCAATGCAGTAAAATTTGCTTCTCAAAAGATATGTATAGAATTTTGCTGTAAAATCTTCTGCATCAGTGAGAAAGCACTAAAGTTCAGCTGGATTGTCATAGAAGTTGTTTTCATACCCAAAACATGAAATGGCAGGCAAGATTTGTGAAGAGGAGACTGATATAGACTGAACTGATATTTCAAAGAGCAGGATTCTTCCACTTGCCAGGAACTTAGGGGTTTCTAGAGGTATTTTCAGGGCCTATAATTGTTACTATTGTGTTACATTAAAGCATCTGAAGAGAACCCAAATTAAGAAATGATTAGTTGTAAATTAGCAACAGTAACAGAAAGGGAGAATGGAAAGAGAAGACAAAGAAGCCATTTTTGTCTAGCTTTCTCTCAAGCAGCAATTTCACCAGGACTCTGAACCATATGAAACTCATTATAAATGTGCTTGTAAAATCCACTTCATTCTACCACATGAAAGGCCAAATCCTAAAAATAGCCATTCCAGGGGTATGCAAGTTAGTCGTAATTTCAGTGTTCATGAAATAGTTGCATAGATATCCATTTACAAACCAATAATTCCATATGTTGGCTATACACAGCAACAGTAATTCCTTGAAATTTCTTTTCATATTACCCATTCTGTACAGATCATGATAAGTCTGCACATCATCCCTGATCTTATTTCATCTGTCTGACCAATTTTAATAGGAAATTTCTGAAGTTATTAAAATGCAATTTCTCTGAACTTTACCAACGGTATCATCGCCAGCAGTGCTTAAAGGTATCAACATGCTCTCTTTTCTCCCGCCCTTGAACAATTTTGTAAAAATAATTCCACATTTCACAAAGGTGCAAAATTGCTTTTGTTTTCTAGATACTCACATATGATAGAACTAATTGTCAGAACATGCACCAAAGAGGAAATAAAGGCAAAGAGGAAATAAAGGCAAAAGAATATTTATCACAGAGATGAACAGTGTTCAATTTGTGAACTGCATGCAGCTTTCTACCATATTTATGGATCACTGGGACAGTTTCAACTATTCCAGGAAAAAAACAACCCACTCCAGTGGCCAGGAGTATATTTCTGTGAAGTGTGGTACTATGAAACCTGAAGTGTGGGGAGTGAACATAACATTTCCCAGCAGAACTGCACAGGTGGGATGATAAGAACATGATTCTGCTACGAAACAAGGCCCGCAGTACATATTCTGTGGAGTTTAGTGGCAATAGGAATCCTAGGAGATGGGAGCAGATTTTAAGTGGCAGTGGAAGTGCGGCTCAGGTTCATTCACCCACCCACACACACACACACAGAGAGGGAAATTTGCCACATCCATATTGTCCTCCATATTCAACTTCTCACTTCACAGGGTAAAATTTGCCTGAGGGTAGCATCCAAAGATGTCCAGATCTCTGCCCCCAGCTGAATGGAATTATTACTGCTACTGCTGTTATGGCTGTTTCCACTATCATCTCAGCCCTTCATGGGAGATATTTGTCCATGAACAGATCTCATCTGACTGAGGGCAAATGATCAACCATATGGGCGGAGGCAATTCAGTATGGGTCTCTCTCAAGCGTATTGTTGATGAGGAAGAGCATGGCTATCAGCCCTGTCAATCCACTGGTCCCAAGGTGAACTTCCCCTTCCCAGGGATAAAAACATTAGTGGGAGGGGATGATCGTGGTGAAGGATTCACACCATGGGATTTTTCAGTAAAACTGGGAAGAAGAGGCTATAGTGGTTATCTAGTATATAAAAGTCAAAAGTTTGTGAGTGAGTTTGTCTGCGTCAGGCAAGCGAAGACCTCATATGACTGGTTGAGTCAGGTAAGAAGACCTCATATGATTGGCTAGCTGTGAAGATTTTATGAAATCATGTGTTTGGCAGTTCAGGGAGGGGCCTTTAGAATTTTCAGCCAGAGACCTCAGGTTGGTTGCTAAGGAGATGAGACCCAACACCAAGAAGGAGGGCAGTGTATTCCCTCAGGAATCCAAATTCTCTATGTTAACAGCTCCAAATACAGTTTGGATTGGGAAGTATAGGGGAAAGTTGCAGGTACTAGACAAGACAGTTTGAGGAATTAGAGACGCAGGAGCTCAAATCTGTGTATTTCAACTACACCTAATTCCTAAGGTAAGGTAAGGTAATTCTGTAGGTATTTCCAACAAGTGTTACCTATGAGAAAATAAAATCCCGGGCAACGCCAGGTAAATACACTAATTAACTATAAAAACAAAATGCAATTTTATGTGATGTATTTTATTTTGAAAGGGTCTGCATAACTGTATGCACGTTTTAACACATGTATTTCAAAGAAAGCTATTTTAAAAGAAAAAAAGATTCATGGGTGGAGAAGTGTTGCAGTAGGTGGTTGAGGAGCAGTGGAAGCTGGTGACTTCCATGTCAGTAGGGCAATGAATCTACTCCACATTTTACTGTAAATGTTAATGGATCCATTCCAAGTGTTGAACCTATTTGGGGGGTAGAGGCCAACACTTCAGATAGCTCCTTTGAAATTCTGACTTAAACCTGGAGTAGGTTCACTGCCCCACAGTCATGAAAGTCACCAGCCACCACTGATGTTGGCCCCTAGCTGCGGGTGAGAGCAAGCCTTTTAAGTGTATTGTGATTTCTAAAGTATTGCATACTTGAGTGATACAGTAATAGATGCATAGGTTCAGTAGCTCCAGATAGGCTCATCTCTTTGCTGCTGTTACCTGTGGCCATCTTGCTTGCCCTCCCCTCTACGGGCATAGTCTGCCAAGATGAGGGGCAGGGAATGTTTGTGATTTTACAGATCTCCAGTGAGTTTAGCCAGTGGTTATGGTTTAGATGCTATAGTTGATAGAGTTGATAATCTTGGTTTCCCCTTGTTCTGTATTATTGGACATGTCCAGATGCGTTCCAATTTGTGCAACTTGGGAGGAGAATAGGATCCTTGGAGAGGTGAGATGCTCACACCCAACATGTGTACTGGATTATTGAAGGAGCCCAAGAGAGACTGGCTGAGTGGATAAGGAGAGTGGTCATACTTCACTGTGGCAAGGCAGGTCCCCGTGATGCCTAAAAGAGGCCATTACTGAAAAAATTCTCCTTGGACCCCTCCATATTAGAAAATTTCCAACTAATCTCCAATATCCTATTGTCAGGCAGAATTCTACAACATGTGGTGCCCTCCCAGTTCAAGGGTTTCTGAATTAAACAAATTACCTAGATCCATTTCAGTCTGTCTTTAGGCCTAGCTTTGGGGCAGAGACAACTTTGGTACCTTTGATGGATGACATACACTGTGAACTGGACTGCTTCTGTTGGACTTCTCAGCTTCGATTAAGACTATCTGAAATATTGTATCTCTCTATGCAATCGTTGCATGAGTATTAAGATCCTAGAAAGAGGGCTTTCTTGTAACCCCACCCTTGTCACAGGCCAATCAGATGAGGACACAAGGGAGACGCATTTTGGTAGCTGTTCCAAGGCTGCAGAATTCCCCGCAATGGGGGGGGCAAGGCGAGTCTTTCTCTGATTTCTTTTCATTAGCAGAAAAAACTATTTAAGCAAGAATTTTCTAATTTTGTTGCACAGAAAGCTTTTCTAATGATGTGTCTGCACTCCATTTTTTGTCATTATAGCTATAGTATTTAAATTATTTTGTACTTTTTAAAATTACAGATGTTCTAACATGCAAACGAAATTAGTTGTTTTTAAACCTTCATATCAGAGTTTTTGTTGTTGTTGTTGTTGTTGTTGTTGTATTTATTATACATTTCTTATAAGCTGTCTTTGGTTCCATGTTAGGAGAAAGACTGGATACAAATTAAAGAAAAATGGTAAGGAATTATGAGAACTGCAGTACAAAAATATCTGGAGGTCCACAGTTGTCCATCCCAGCCTAAACCACAGCTACTGAAAGTAGTGGTTTGTAGAGCAGGGCCAGTCTGCATGCCATTGGTTGCAGGTCTGCAAGAAATTTCCGAGGAAGAAAGTAACAGTTGTAACCAGTGGGTACAAATATGTCACCTGTCCCTGGTACAATGGGGAAAGCTCCCTGCCAGCTTAAGAAACACTCACCCAGGAGAAGTAGGTACAGTAAGTGGAGACTGCTCACCTCCGTGCGTAAATTTAGAGAAGGCAGATGAAGTGGCAGCACACAGAGGAGGAGGATTGGAAGTTGGGTTGTCATAGGAAGTGTACATTCTACTGTGGTCTGGAAATCCCAGTCCAGACAGCAATCCTGATTACTATGTGAGGGAGGGAGGAAAAACTAGATCGTGCCTGAGGATATTTATTTCCCTCTATCTGTGTATCTGTGCTGGCCAAATTTTGTGAGATTTGCTCAGGCCTGTTGGAAGCAGTGTTACAACAGTTTCAAGCAACACTATGAGCTACTGGGACTCCTGGGTCATCCACAGCCTAAGGCCTGTTTCTAGAATGGAAAGAACATGCTTGTGCAGTTGTGAGTCTGAGATGGAGAGCACTGGGTTTCTCTGTTCCACGTGGTGTGTTGTATCAAGAACTACAGGCTCCAGAGCTCCTAGTACATAGACAAGAAGAAGGGACATTGGTGAGAAGGACAAAGTAATGCATCATAAGATTGTGGGAACAAATGCTGCTGCTGGTGGTGCTGGTAGAATTTGTCACCCCTGAGTATGTGTCTAGTTAGCCCACCATCTTGATGCCACTTTGGACAAAGTTGGCTGCATATTGAAGTACAGATTCAAAGCAACCAATTACATTTGTTTTACATTCTGCTCAGTCCTAAAATACATGACGCTTGAGACTGGGAGCTGAATGCAGCTTCCGAATGCTGATTTTTCCTTTTGGAGTATTGCACCTGGGGAAAAAAAGTCTACTTTTTGGGGGGGGGGTGAACTAGCCCTCCCCCCACCCTCATTATTAAATGAGATTTACAGGAAACAATTGCAACTAATTTTCTGTGAGGTATGCATAGTCCCATGGCTTTTTGCACACTTCCACAACTGTGGAATAGAAGGGGTTTTTTTGCAGGAAGATTGCAGGTTCTCCCATAGCCAATGAGTCAGTTGAGTTGCACTTCAAACAGATAATCTGAAAAGTCTCCAGCAGCCTCTTGGCCACACATGGAACCACACTGGTTCATATACGTCCTAGATACATGAGTCTGTGTTCTGCCTTATGAGAAAAAGTCTTTTTTTGTATGTGTGTATTTGCTTTAGTAACATCATTTTACTTTATAAATTGGAGAGTGGGGAGAGAGTTTAAGTGAGGATTACATCTAAAAGATCCAAACAACTTCTGCTCTCAGTAAGTGTGGAATTATTAAATCATTAATATTAAGGGCATGAGGCATTTACTTTAAATGAAAATACTTTATTTCCATACAAATGCATGTCATTTTGGAACAATGGGAATGGAAGGAAAAATTGGCAGATATCTAATGAAATAATAGGATTCCCAGAGAAAACTGCACAGTGTTTTAATAGCAAACATAAAAATCATGACATCCAGAGTTTCATTCAGTTCAGATGTAGCGGTGGGGTACAAAGTTTGTGGGAAATAATGTAGCATTAAGTGATTTGCTGTGGCTGTTTTTATTCACTTTCCAAGTTTATGTTTTAATTTAAATCTTTGCTGCTTGTTCAGTTTCTTTTCAAAAGGCACTATTCTCTCCTCAAACATTTCAATCAATGCTGAATGCTTACTGGCTTTTTGTGGCACTGATACACTGATTATGTCATAAAATGACATCACAGCAGTGTGTTCGCTAGCTGTTAAGAGCAGGAGACAAACTGAACCATATGAAACAACTGTGTGACCTATTTAGAATTATTTATTTATTTGGTAAGTAGCACCAGAATGATTTCAAAAGTAGATTCTTACTTGACAGCTATCTTTGTAATGATGGATGTGACTGAATCGATGGGTGCATGCAAGCTGATTCACTGGTACCACCCAGAAGCCAACTTTCCTTTTTTTCTTTTTTTTTATGGGAGGGTTATTGCCTCCCACTGTTCAGTAATATCAAGTTACTACCTCTGGAGGAATTTTCAAAATGGATGCCTCATTTTTACAGACTGTTGAGGTGCCTGATATTGCTTCACATTGTTCTCCACAAGTGTTTGCTGGCTTGGTTATTGATGAAGGAAAAGCTTTTACTACCAACAACTATCCCAGTAGGTAAGAAAACACATCCCTATCACAATACTGTGGAGCGGGGCATGCTCAAGAGATTTTGCCACCTAAGGCAAAGGGTAAAACAGCAACTGCCCTCTCCACGTCACGGTCCACATATGAAGCCAGCAGGACTTGTCAACACTGGGGAAAAAGCTGCTTGCTCCACAGCACCCCCAAAAAGCATGTTGGCTTATGGGTGGCAGGACAGGCCTTAATAATGTCACATACAGCTCTTCTCACTCTTCAGTTTTTGCTTTCACCTTCTACTGTTTTAGAAAGCTGTCTTGCTTTGCTTCAGGTAATGCTGGCCCTGCTGTTAAGTCACTAGCCTGTCTCACATCAGTTAAGAAAGAAGAAAACTCCTCAAGATGAAGGAAAGAGGTGTAACAACCGGAATTCCAGTTCACGTTTGATGGAAGTCCAATAAAGGCTGAGTGGAGGTTCTCCTCTTTTCCCCAATAAATGAAGATTGCTCAGTTTTAGACACTTCTGGACAAAGCAGATCATTTAAGCCCATTTCAGTCTTTTGCCTTAGTTTTGGCAATGAATCTGCCTTGGTTGCTCTGCTTGACAAAATTCCCTGGAGAAAAAGAGAAGGATTGTGCATTCTTCTGATTCACCCTCTGCATATATGAATGTGAGGTCATGTGAAGTGTCACTCCCATTATAGTCAACGGAAGTGACGGGCATATGCCCATGCAGGTGCAGACACACACATGTTGCATCTATTGACTTTAATGGGATGTGACACTTGTATTTTGTGTTTTGCACAGGCAGTCCTGGAGCGGAACCCCTGCATGTATACAGGGTACACTGCTGCTGTTACTGTTTCCACTGTTACAGTGGATCCCATATCTACTGGCTGTGCTACCTTTCTGACTCTACTGCCTTGGTAGTTGTCTTCAGTGGTTCGGTGCTTACTTGCCTAATCAACACCTGTAGAAGGTGTTGTTGTTAGGAGACAGCTGCTCTGTCCCTTTAGACTGTGGGGTCCAGTAAGTTCTCACTTTCTTTTCCCTGCTGTGTATCATGCCAATGACATCCATCACACAATACTTTTTTTTCATTTTCATCAAAACTGTGGATGTTCTGAGACTGATAATACTCTGAACGTGTGTCATGGTCTAGATGGAGGCCACTAAATTGAAATTCAGTTCAAATAAAACCAAAGTGCTGCTGCATGGAGACACAATTGACCATGCACTGGCCTGTTCTTTGCTTTCCATCATGGACTAACAGGGCTAGCAACCCACACATTAGGCAGAGTGAGGTAGCTTCTTCAGATGATGGGTGCTGTGGAGAGGGCAGCACTGACAGACTTCTCTATTGAAAGATACTGTATGTATTCCATTCTCAGTGTTGTCCTCAGGTGAGATGAAGAATGTTATCCTGTCACCAGTGTGTTGAAGTAAAATTCAGTAGCTGGTCCATACAGCTTCTGTAGGTAAAATGAGATAGACACCACTTTGTCCTTTGATTCAGGGGCAAAATGTCTTGAACTGGCACTGTTGATCACATCTGCCATGTGAAGGTGCTGTTAAAGCCAGCTTTCTGTGTTACCATGCATGGCTTGAAGTGTCTTTTAAGTTAGGTAGATATACCAGCTGCATTCTTTCCTAGAAAAACGTTAGCCCACCATAGTCATCAATACTTATCTATTATCAGATTATTGTAATTATTTTTGTCTTTGTAAATGTGTTCTGTCTCAGAAATTAGCAGTGAGCCTGCTACCAGATAATCTAAAATCAGCACATTTGACCAGAACTGAGTTATATTGGCTTCCATTTTGTTTCTGGGGCATACAGAGACAATAGTGTAACCCTGAAGGCTCTGTAATTGGTTTACATACAGACCTTCTGTCATAAGAAACTGCTTCATTCATTTTTGGAATGCCCCTAATTTTGAGAAGAGGAGCTTGGCTTCCAGTGACAGGATCTTTTCAGTAATGCTGCCCCACATGAGGAACTCTCTCCACTGTCTGGAGCTAAGTAAAATATTTTTATTTTTATTTTGAACATTGTTTGATTTACTTTGAAATATTACTTAGAGTATTTACTTTGAATAGTTGATTATTTAATATTCCTGGACTTCATATATAAAATGCTTTTTGACAAGGTTGGCCCAACCATTACGCAGACTGAGGTGACTCTCCTAGGCTGCTACTTTGAGATGCCAATTTGTTTACTATCTAGTAGTAGAGATGGATAATGTAACAACAACAATAATAATAATGACAGCTTTAGGCACATCGTGCGAGGGCAAGTGTAATTTATTGTTCTAGTTTAGGCAGGCCCTTTCTTTTAATATGCAGTATATTTTTGATGTGTTACTTTTCAATGATATGGTAATTTACTTTGGGCATGGCAGGTAATGTTCAAATCTTCAGGCAGGGAAAAGGAAACTAAAAGATTATACCTCTGCAGAATCTATCCCTCCTCCTGCTGTCATTATGAATTGGGAGACTTCAGGGACAATCAGGATGCATACATGTGGCTATGAATATTTATAGTTTAGCATAGGAGTGGGTAATGTGAGCTCCCTCCAACAACTCTCCCATTTGTTTCTGTAGCCTTTGCTCCTTCCAGGTTCTCTTGCAGCACCTTGTTTCTACCTCCCTTACTGAACTGCCTCTCCTGGCAGCCTCTGGAAATGATAGCTCACCTTTTAAAAAGGCTTCAAGGCCTTTCTTGCACTATCCAACAGTGAAAAAAGATCATTTTTCAAAAACTACAAGTGAACATCCAACTACGTTTGGGTTCCACTCTCTCCAATTATTTGATGTTGCTGACAGTTTGTGTGGCCCTTGGAGTAGTACCAAGGGCAGAAAAATTGGATCCAGGCCCACTGAAGTTGCCCCTTGGTGACTTAGAGGCAGATATTTGCTTGCTTGCTTGCTTTAGCAGAAGTTCAAATCCATAGATGGGCAATGCCTTTATTAGGACCAAGCAATCTCAATGTCAAAAGAATATACTTTTCGAAAGTTTGAATGTAATTATGAAGTACGTTGAGCTCAGGGATTCCACATTCTTCATTAGTACACGCTGTACATTTAAACAGTGTCAGGGAAGGATGAATTTTGAAGCATGGACATACCGTGCTAGGAAAAGCTATTCTGAACACTATCTGTCATTCAAGTCTTACAAACATAAATTTCTGTTATAGAGAAAAATATGGCAGGCAGTAGACTCTCAGTCCATTACAAATTTCTTCAAACAAAATCTGTTTTTGTTGAGACCAGTGC
Organism: Ctenosaura bakeri; assembly: GCA_948474755.1. NCBI lineage: Eukaryota > Metazoa > Chordata > Lepidosauria > Squamata > Iguanidae > Ctenosaura > Ctenosaura bakeri. The sequence continues at coordinate 204,614 of CAOLHI010001423.1, forward strand.
AACAGGGCTGAAACTGGTATCTGTTCTCCCCAATCTGTTCTTCTACCCCTAAACTGAGTTGTGCTTCCTGATTTCATAAGTATTGTTGTAGGGACTAAATTTATTTACCTCCCAACATTTTTCCAAAACTAAGACACAAAGTGATTTACAAAACTAAACAAATACCAAACAAATATATAGAAAGCTTATATTTAAATGTAATTAAATGTTGAGTAAAATTAAAATAACACTAGAAACAATTGAAATGATACAAAAGCAATTAAAAAATAATAAAACATATTTTAAAAAAATAATTAAAAGCAGTACAACACCCTGTTAAAAGACCATTTCTTAAAAACATTTCAGTTCTTGGAACTCTGAATGGAATGAATAGAAGGACAGCAAGGAGAGGATCATTAAACCATCTTTAGGGAAAGCATTCCAGAACCTAAAGGAGCAGCCAGCACTTCATATTTCATTCGTTACATAAATTAGAAGAAGCAACAAAAAATGTGAGCATGATTTCACGCATGATTTCACGCATGATGACAGAAACTTTATAAAAGATGACACATGGTTATTTGTTGTGGACTGATGGTGAAAGTCCTTTAGTCTTACACTTTTTCTTGGATAATTTTGACTGGTAACTTTCATTAATGATAGTTAACAAGTAGTCTCTCAGCTAGAGAGCCAGTGTGAAGTAGTGGTTTGAGTGTTGGACTCTAACCCTGGAGACCAGGGTTCAGTTCCCCCCTCGCCCATGGAAACCCACTGGATGATCTTGGGTGCATCACGCACTTCAGCCTCAGAAAATCCCATATTAGGTTTGCCTTAGGGTCTCCATAAGTTGGAAACAACTTAAAGGCATATAACAACAACAACAACAACAGCAACAACAGCCTCTCGCCTGACTAAATACCCTAAAGGCACAAGATCCTGTCTGATCTTGGAAGCTAAACAGGGTCAGTCCTGGTTATTACTTGGATGGGAGACTGCCAAAAGTTACCAGGAGTTGCAGGCTATATTTCAAAGGAAAAAAGTAGCAAAATCACCTCTGAGTGTTTCTTGCCCAAGAAAATCCTATGAAATTCATGAGGTCTCCATAAGTCGACAGGCAACTTGAAGGCACATGCACATACAATCTGTCAACTAATAGCCTAAGGGGAGAAATCAGAAGCAAGGAAGTTCTTTCAAGTGACTGGCACTGAAAGGGCTTAATGGGGATGTTAGCAGCTACCTAACCACCAGGGTCTTGGTTGTGCAGACATGAAGAAGCTGGGAACTATTTGGCTGCAGCTGGGCTGCTCGTTAGCACATCCATTTATAAAAATCTCTAAGTTGCCAGTCATGCGTGTACTTCTCGGCTTTGAAGTCTTCACTTTGTAAACAGAGAGCACTGGGTGTGGGCATGCAAACAGCAAAGCTACACATGGTAGTTCTCACTATCTGTCCTTACTCATGTCCTTGCCTTCTAGGCCCAGGTTTACAAAGGGAAAGCAGCTAGCCTCACTCTTTTCTGTTGTTGTCGCTATTCTTATCTTGTCTGTGATGCTATACAGGCTGACCAGTGGCATGAATTTGCTTTTCTCCCTAAATAAAGTGGCAACTGTTATTTTCCATTGGAGGCTAACCCCTGCTGTCCTCTTTGTTGGTTGCTTTCTTTTTCTTGCTCAGTAACATTTTAGAACATCCTGGATGCAATTATACCCTCAAATTACTGTTTACATTAAGCTGGTTGCTGTGAGGGGAGGCTGCAGAAAAGGCCCAAATTTACGGGAAGGAGGAGTGGTGCACACTGTGGATTTGCTCTGTAAAGCCCTTTCTGTCATGTAGAGGAGAGGGCAAGAGTAGATTCCTGTAGCTTTAAAAATTCTTTCCTAAAAGTTTTGAAGGAAACACTACACAAGAGTTACTGCAACTCTTTTTCAGCAGGGCTCCTATCCTGAACAATTGTTATGGCAAAGAGAAGATTAGGTGAAGCTTTTTATCAGCATGCAAATATTAAAGGCAGCGGAGCCTGCTGGAGGGGGATGGGTACTACAGACAGCCCTAAGCTGCTCCTTTTGCAGGATTGTTTTCCTTTTCCATGTGTGTGTGTGTATGAGCTTTCAAGTTGCCTGACAACTTATGGCAACCCCATAAATTTCATAGAGTTTTCTTAAGCAAAGATTACTCAGAGGTGGATTTGCCTGTTCCTTCCTCTGGAATACAGCCTATAGCACCTGGTATTCATTGGTGGTCTCCCATCCAAGTATTAACCATGACTGTCCCTGCTCAGCTTCCAAGATTAGACAGGATTTGATGCCTTTAGGGTATTTAGGCCCTTCCATTTCCATACCCTCCAAGATTTTACAAATGAAATCTAGGACAAATATGATCAAGCAACCCCAGGGGTGTGTCAAGATGGAAAATTTACTGATGAGGAGAACTCACGAGCCAGAAGAGGCTGCAGCAGTTTGCTTTTGCCTGAGCCAATAGGGAAACGCAACATTCTGGCTCCCCACCCCACCCCATCATGGGAGGGAGGTTTATTGAGTGCAAACTACTTTTGTTCTTTCAACTCAGTCTGCTGAAGTTTAAGTTAGGGCTGAGAACAAAGTGGGAGGAGGAGAGAGAAACTGGAACATTTTAAAATCAGCTCTAAAATGGGGCAGTAGAATGGGACTGTTCTGCCAAATTAGGACACTTGGGGGATATGCATTGCCACTGCTACAGGTAAGAAGAGATTGTTCATAGTAGTGAGAATTATGAGTTAGCCAATATACTCAAAAGAGACAGATCTCAAGGAGTGTGGTACCTGATCTCATTCATATGCCCTCAAGACCAGAGTGTTTGAGACCAGATGATCCTGCAGAACTTTTGCTTCAAAGGAGCATAAAGAGCCCCTTATGCAGTTACTATCCTACTCCCTTCCTGTCTTCCCAAAGGGAGAACAGGGTGGTAACTCTGGGAGCTGTGTGCCCTGTAGTGTTATGGGAGATGCACCATGGGAGGGGAAGGCCTGGTTCATTACCTGGTTGCCAGGAGCTGGGTTTGAGGACAGAGATAATTGCGTGGAAGTAAATAGAGTCAGCTTTTATTAAACTAGTTTGTTGATTTACTTTGAGAAGATAATTTCTGTGGATGAATGTGTGTGTGTGTGTGTGAGTGAGTGTGAGTGAATTGCTTCTTCTTTGCTTTGATAAAACAGACTGCATTTTGCACCATCACAATTTTCAGCACATGATATATGAAATTTGCAGCCTGTCAAAGACAGCCATATTCAGCCTGGAAATTTTACTTATCTGTTTCATACTTGGCATCCATTTTAGAGGAGAACATAGAGACTTTCAAGCAAACAGTTGTAAACTCTTGTGCGGCGGCGACTGAATACCTATGAAGTATATTGAATATTGAAGAGAATTTCAAACTCTGTTTTATTTTAGTTGCCTTGGTCCTCCTGGCAGCTTTTTTTTTTAACTTTTTATTGAGTTTTAATCTATCCCATCACCCTTAAACTCTTTTTTGTAAAGTATACCATAGACCTCCATTAATAGAACATGCTAATTTCAATCATACTACGTGGATATCAGTTTACATTTAACAAGAGAGAAAAATATATCTGCTTTATCAAAGCTGGAATGCTGCTTTTATCCCAGGGCTATTACACTACCAATCTTCTCACTAGTACTTAAAACATGGCTTTTATTAAAACTCCTGTGGCCCAGTTGATTTTTTTTTTAGCTTTTTAAATTCTTCAGTACGTTTTTAATCTATTTAAATTATTTTAAATTGTGAATTGTTTTAAATTGTTTACATTGATTTTACTATATCACCTTCTGATATAGGATGCAATATAAATATTTAAATAAATGGTTTATGTGTTACTAGTCTGCAACCTGATACCTAAGGAGTCTAGGTCCTCGTCATTCATATCCACAACAGTGTGGAAATAACTTCTTCACACTGCTCAAGTGTATTTGACTGACTCAAGTGTAGGACAGTCTCACCTGATCAGTACCAACTATGCAAAAGAGTGAAATGCAGGTGGGGAAAATGCCACAGAATCCAGTGTTATGTTCTGTGAGTTAGCCATTTCCAGATCTAGCAAGATGCTTGGAGTGGCACAAATGTGGAGGCAGCTTCCCTCTACCACCATCCATGTAATAATAAGGAACATTATATATGGATGACCCGTCATATTAATATCCAAATACCTGCCACTTTAACTCTTCATATTAAAAGAGCATTTGAACAAATCAAGAATCTTCATAATTAGTATTTCAGCTGAAATTGACACATCATCTGTAATGTGAACACTATGAAGATTTGTACCCAGCTCTGAACAAAGTCTGAACTAAACATCTCGTGTTCCCCATAGAGAAGTGGCTTACTTTTTGCTCCAGGGTGTGTGTATTGGATGCTTGTTTAGAAATAGTATGTAAATAGTAATGTTTTTCTTTAAGACTGTCCTTTTCCACTGCTGCAGGAGGTTATAACCCTGGAATCATGAGATCTCAAGAGAGATTGAGGAACTGGCAGGAAGGGGGAAAGCTAGAAGAGAGCAAGTTGTGTGGTACAGTTGTTAAAACAGCAGGAGTGTTGCTTCCAGGTATCTGGGCAGGACAGGTATTGTACAAGTAACTGTGAGTTCTTACAGGAGACCTGTCATTTCCACCATTCCCGAAACTCAGTATGTTGTTTCATAAGTTTTTAGTTTGTTTACATTATTTTATTGTTTTTGAACTATTTGACCTATTTTGATGCTATTTGTAAGCCACTCTGAGAACTTTTGATACAGAGTGGAGTATACTGTATTTGCTGGCGTATAAGACTCACTTTTTTTCCTGAAAAATAGTGTTAGAAAATAGAGTGTGTCTTATACACCAGTGTCTCTTATACACCAGTAAATAGTGGCCCTTTACACACGTGGGGAGCCGAAATGGGGCAGCACACACAGGGGCAGAGATTACCTGCGTGCGTTTTGCTCCGTCCCTGCTCCGTCCCTGCGGGGAGCGTGACCCCGCCGCTCTACACGCCGCCGAATTTCGGCGGCGTTCGGCGGCGCCCAAAATGGCGGCTGGCGGCTTCCAGCGGCGCTCCACCAATCAGGGCAGCGCGCCAGCCGGAAGCCCGCCCCCGGGCAGATCTGCAGAGACGCACTAATGCGTCTCTGCAGATTCACACCGGGAGCAGCCGCGGATTAGTGCGGGCGAGTTTCATAAAAACCACCTGGGAAGGTGGTTTTTAAAAAACTCGCAGCGCCACACTTGCAGCTGCACTAGAGCGGTTGGAGGTGTGGAGCCTCACCTTTTCCAACTGCACTAGATCGCCCCGCGGTGTGAACGACCTCCGTCTCCGATCGTCTGGACGTGGAGTTTTACCCCCGTGTGGAAATGGCCAGTATTTGCCAGTGTATAAATGGGGTGCGTTTTATACATGTGTGTGTCTTATATGCTGGCAAATACGATACATACTTCAATGAATAAATAAATCAGAGTGGTCATGATCCTGTAAAAAACCTAAGTCAGAACTTTCTCACGAAGACCAGAGCCCAGTGAAAGGAGAATCATGCACTTCTCAGTGAGTCCTCAGCCTTGCAATGGTGACACCAAAGTGTGTAGTAGCTGCCTTTCTTGTTGGCACCCTGGAGGTGACAGTGGGAAGGAGCAATATCCTGTGGCATAACAGAAACTCTATATCAGTCTTTGGATTCAGCAGGCCTCAGCTGTCATGGAACTCTCCTTAGAAAAAGCCAGCAGCTCATTAGGAAACCCCAGTGCTCCTCCTCATTCATTTTTCATCATGGGTCTCCCTTTCTTCTTCCAAATGACCCATTGAATTCTAACCTACCGACAGATCTACCATTAATAAACAATATTGATCTTGCCTACCTTTCTCCCTGAAGGTTTCCAATCTCGCTGAAAATGAGCGTGTAAACCCCACTTCTAGATATTTAATTATCATGGGGTAACAAATGAACCCATTGAAACCATGCACTTTTGTCACTGTTGTCACAGGCCACAGTTCTGAACACGAACACCAGTTAGTGATGGCCCACTAAATGTTTTGGTCCTCAGCTCCCATCAGCCAGTACAGTCAATGGTAAAGGATTATAGAATCATAGAATGGATTTGGAAGTACCAGTGACAGCCATGTATCCAATACAGGAAACCCATAGTTCCAGGATCCTTGGCAAATGGTCATGCTTTAAAATGTTCTGGGAAGACTATAACTTTCCAAAGCAGTCTGTTCCACTGTTTAACAGCTGTTAGCCTCAGCAGAGTCATCCTAATGTATACTCAGAGTCTGTTTTAGAGTTATAGTCTGAAAATGTCTGGAGAGCCACGGTTGCCCATCCCTGCTAATACATACTCAGGCTATTTAAAACCTGTTTGAAGCCTGCTGGCTATTCTATTCAAGAATAGCCAGCTGTGAATGATGCCACATAGATACTCTGCTGTGGTGTTGATGCTCACTGAAATGACAACAGTGTGTGTTCTTGAACAGGTCGTACTTGAATGCCCATCATTTAATATTTCATGCTTTGATGACCCAGTCTGAATATTTGAATTCACTCCATTGAAATAACTGTGCTTGTTAAAAGGTGATATGCCAAGTTATAGTAGAGATGTTCTCCTTTGCGAGGGCTCACCTGTACATTCTAGCAATCAAGGAATAAAATGCATGTGTGAACCAAACACTTGTAAGCCATACATCCAGACAGTTAAGATGAATTGCATAGAAGAAGAAGAAACATTTTGCGTGTTGATGCCAATTGATATAATGTCAGCTGGACAGAGATAGATAGATAGATAGATAGATAGATAGATAGATAGATAGATAGATATTTGTAAAGCAAGTGGGAATGTTTCCATAGTTATTGCATATATGATACTGATTTGGCATGAAGGCATGTGTAAACCAAAACCATTGGAAACCATTCTAACTTTGGGTCCAAGCCAATTACATACTCTTCTATCTGCATATTATTTTAAGGGTTTTTGTTTTACCTGCTGGAGTGATTTAATTGTATTTTGTTTCCCTCAGGGTCTCATTCCTGCCTTTCTGCTTAGGATTGGCAAAAAGTTTAACCATTCTCTATGCTGAAACTTGCAACAGTGTTGGCAGCATCAAAATACAGTAATTCTACCAAAGCTCCCACCTTTTATGAGATGGCAACCCAAGGGAATATAGGTGAATACTGTATAGGCAATAATAAGAATAAAGAACCGCTTGGTGTAGTGGTTTGAGTATTGGTCTTGGACTTTGAGAGAATCCCACTCAGGCATGGGAACCCACTGGGTGACCTTGGGCAATTGCACTTTCTCAGCCTCAGAGGAAGGCAATGGCAAATCCCTTCTAAATAAATATTGCCAAGAAATAGTTTGCCTTAGAGTTGCCTTAAGTTAGAAATGACTTGAAGGCAGATGACAACAAGAATATAGTCAAGCCTTGGTCAGGGCTGTTGATAACAGGGTAAGTTGGCAGTCTGTCATTCAGAGGGTCACCCTAAGTCAAATTTAACTTGATGGTAGTTAACAGTAACAAAGGCAGCACTGGAAGACTGAATTAATTGAAGACTTAAGCTGCAGTCCTTTGCACATTTACCTGGACATAAACTCCACTGAAAACAACTGGATTTCTGATGTGTGTAGGATTTTGCCATTAGGTTGTAACTGGGAATGAGTCTCATTGAATGTAATAAGTCTTACGTCCACCTATACACACTGAGATTTAGGCTGTTAACTTTTTTTTACTGGCTAAATTTTTCATTTCATACACATGAATAAGTGAATGAATAACCTGTGTTCCCCGACATATACATTAAATTTCAAAATTGTGCTCTTTTGCTTTCTATTTGTCAATAATAGCATTCCTCAGTAAACTAAGCATTTCTTCTGAAGCAAATCTCATAGGTGACTGTTCATTAGTATTTTTTTCCAAAGAAAGTACAATGGTAATTAGCAAATGCCTAAACTTTTCTTAATCTCATGATCATGGGTGGCAGACTAGCTTTTTGCCAGATTAGCAAGTGCTCAGCCAGTTTAAGGTTTTAATTACAAATGCACTAATGCCAGTTCATTTGCCTATGGATACAATTGGCAAATTAAAAACTTGGACATGATTCAATGGGTAGGTTTCAGTTGAGACATTAATTGCTGCTGTTAGGCCATTTTAAGCTAATCTTGGCATTAGTACAGAAGCATACACTCTTCCATGTTTTCTTTCTTTTCCCCTTCTGATTTCTTCCCAAAGTCCATCTTTGATACAATTTGTTCTTAGGCTAACAATTGTTGATAAACTTATTCCTAGATTAGCATGCTTATTTTTTTAAAAAAGTAGTATACAGCTACTCAAGTTGGGGCCATGTCTTTAAGTTACCTTATTTTATTTTACAGTGTTAAATTCAACCAGGCTATCTCTCTCAATTTTCTTTCAGCCTCCTTTATAGCTAATTTGTGTGTTTGTTTTGATTTCACTTTCAGACACATCCAGCCAGTGATGAGAACCCTGGCTAGTCATCAGCACGCAGGCTAAATAAACCATGGTACTTTGTTCTGTAGTTGGCTTATTGTGTTGTCTGCCAGCAGACAGCTTCCTTTCTATGGTTTGTCCCCCACCTCACCCACCAATAAACCAGAGAAAGAAGCCAAGAACAAATTCTGTATTCTACCTTTGGTTTTCAAGGAGAAATAGCAAAATAGAGAAGGGTAATGCAGTAAATCATCCACAGAGGAACATTTGTTATAGCTGCTCCCATTGGCAGGGGGTCCCTCTGATTGTCAGGGACAGCTGTCATGATCAGCCAGGATTCCTGTGGATCTCCGGTCTGTGGCATCCTGTGAAAGTATCTGTTACGTCAGTAGACATTTAACACTGTGTGTGCTAGCAGTGATAAAACCAACAACTACCTGGAGCTAAATCAGAACTTCAGCCAGGTGAACCATCCGAAACTGCACATGCATAGGTCCAGCATTTAAAAGGAACTGGTTATAATTAACCAGCTGTAATTAATTCCTTTCCCTAATAACATAGGTATAAGGATAGATCACTGCTTTCGTGGTAAAGCAGTAGTTTTTCAGTTATTTTTATGGTTACAAGAGTGTGCCCTTGATGTATGTTGAAGGAGGAGTATCACATGGCTCAAACTGTGGTTCATTCTGGTATATCTCATGTTAAAGTTTCGTGCTCAGTTGTACTGCAGTGGTGGATGAAGTGGACAAGAGAAAGTGTTATTTGTGGCTTAGGCCTGTAGCATTCAGATGTATTTTTAAACTTGCTAAAAGCATCTACTACACTTATGTTATAGAAATATTGGAAGTTGTAGCCATAGTGGTACCTAGCTATTGAGGGACCCCTCCGCCCCATGCACTATATCAGTAGCTAATTACTTTTTTAAAAACTTTTCATTTTGAATAATAAAAGGGAAAAAAGAAGAGACAAAGAAAGGCAGTATTACAAAACTACAATAACACTTCAAAAACACAGCAATACAAAGAAATAAGCTGTAAAACTAAACTACACAATATTAAAAAATAAAAAATAATAAAACTACAAATATCAAACTAAACTTCAACATAACTACACATAACTAAAAATTGGTTCCTGCTACCAACAATGAATAGTAATCCAGCAGTAACACCTAACCATTAGATCCTAAAATAAAATTGGAGTTAATACTTTTTGCCTATTATTTATTTTCATAGTAGATCTAAACTGACAAAAGTAGTTAGTAATTAACAGTTCTAAATAGGTTGTTAATAGCAATTCTAACTTACTTATCAGGTATCTTTTTTTAAAAAATGTAATTCCTTTACAGTTTTGATCATAATACCTTATTCTTATTCTGTTCTATATTAAAATTAGTAATTCTTAAAATTAACATTATATAGTAAGTAGATTTAAAAGCAACAAACGAAATAAAACTTTTCCATTTTCTTGTGATAATAGAGATATCAAATTTAAAGTTAAGACTTTAACAGAGAAAAGAAAAATGCTATCTTTATAATCATCAAATATCTTCAATACCTTTATAATTTTTTCCTCTAGTAACTTATGATCATAAACCAATTTCATAAGCCATAAATCATAAACCATTTTCTTCATCAGACACCTTCTTCCTTTATTTCTTTCTATTTTTTCCAAGAACTGAATCTTTACTGAGTATTCATAAGAGGCCTTTTATCAAGGCAGCCATGCATAGTCTGTGTCTTTTATCTTTATATATAAAAACCAATTCTTCAAATCAGTTCCAGCTGAAAAGACCATTTTTCCTGGGGGATCCATCCATTAATAAATCCATCAATAAATTGTTTTTCTTCTCTTTTCCAGATAAAGCTTCTTGTAAACTCACAAACCAGTTGTCACACATTTTCCAAAACAAAATCAATTCACAGTCCAAGTTACCATTCAATTTCACAATTGTAGACTGGGTTGTGACATCCCTTACATTCTTCATTTTTCCAAAATCAGCTATGTTGATTCTCTCCCTGCCTTGCTGAGCGTTTGACTCATTTTGTGTAGACATGATCTCTAGTTAATTCTAGCAGAATCCCTAAAGTAAAAAGGAAGGGAATGGGAAAACAGAAGCCCCACGGAGTATAAATAGCTAATGCTATTGGGGAACAAACCCCAGAAGTACTAGTTATGTTTCAACTCTCTCTCTCTCTCTCTCTCTCTCACACACACACACACACATACATGCACCAGACCTAATTTTCAAACTTCAGAAATAGCAAATGTCAAGAGTAGAGAGAATATTGACTTATCCCATGGTTCATAAGTAAGTCTATATTGCTGGAAATGTCTGAATTCTGTGCATCAAACGAGTGACAAGTGTGTATTTATTGTGCTAAAGCACATATATAATAATTATGTATGTCTCTAAGTTTGGATCCTACCCCACTTTCCTGGAAATTCCATCACTTCTTAAATTGTTGCATGTCCTTGCTCTTCAGTGCTTTTCTCCACATTCTTGTTTCTGTTTCCTCATCACCCTTATTCCTTTTTCTTCTAGACTTCTAGCACAAACTGTGACTTGAATTTTGGGCTTTTCCTCTACTCTATCCAACTAAGCACAATAATCCCAATATTTGTAGTAATTGCATGATCCAGATTTTTTTCCCCTTTCTTAAAACTGTGTACAGCTGTCCTGGATCCCAAAATGTAACACACTCAGACAGATCTTCCTCAGTATTGCCTTGGTCTTTATGCCTTTAGGCATGTGTATCAGCTAATTCTCCAAGCTATTTTTTCTGAAATACTTTCATTCATCTTTAGAGAATCTTGCTTTTCTCCCCTGGTATTTCAGTTTACACAGGATACTGTTTGTTGTTGTTTATGCGTCTTCAAAGTTCCAGCTGATGGCTACCTGATCATAGGGCTTTCTTGGCAAGGTTTATTCAAAGTGGGCTGGTGTTACCTCTTTCTGAGATTGAGAGACTGTGTTTGTCAGAGATTGTCCAGACATTTTCACTGGCTAAGTGGGGATTTGTATCTTGGTGTTCCAGAGTCCTAGTCCAACATTTACATTATGCCATTCTAGATCTCATAGGATGCAGTAGACAAGCAATTGAGGTTTATATAGTGAGAGCCAATGTGGTTGGAACATTGGGCTCTGACCCTGAAGACCAGGTTTCGATTTCCCGCTCTGTCATGGAAACTCACTGTGTGACTACACACTGAGAGTGTGCACCACACACTCTCAGTCCCAGGAAACCCGTTGATAGGGTCACCTTAGCTCCATCATAAGTCGGAAATTACTTGAAGGCACACAATAATAACAGTGTGGTAACGCCGCCTTAAGAGCTAACTGCTAATTTTCTAGTGGGAGGAGCTTAATCTCCGAAGTCCAAGTCACATCTAATAACAGGGGAGGCTTTGAGCATTTGATTAAGGACTGAAAGCTGCCCAGCACAATATGTCACCTGAATTCAATTTTTCCCAGCCTAATATCAGAAATATGCCCTGAAGGAATGGTCCTAGAAAAGCTAAGCAAAGATTTGAAGAAAGTTAAACTCTTAGAGAAATTTAGGAGCTCATCTCCCTTTTTGCTTTGTAGACACTTAAGCTTGGCACAACCAGATTTAAGCCATGGTAGAGAAAGCCTCCCAGATGTTGTTGGGCAGCAGTTCTAATCAGTAGTAAGGGATGTCATGGGGATTTCAATCCAGCTACAGCAGAAGGGGCACACCTTTCCCATTTCTGTTTAAACCCCTTGAAGTGAGTTGGGTCTCTGCTGCCCAGCAGATGGGTTTTGGAGTCCTTGTTAGCATCAAGCATTGACAACTATCCAATGACATGAAAGAGTTATTTGTATTAGTGACCTTATTTGATAGTTTTTGCATTAGCTTTGCAATTTGAGGTTGGGAAAAGATATGAACACTGGGATTAGACTAGCAGAGTCAATTTTCCTCAGTTCTTAGCCTGATTGTACAATTCTCATAGCTATAAGGGGAGAAATGAATCACACTTATACAGCTTGATTTTCTTTGCTTCTGCACTAAACGACCTTTGGGAGCCCACTTTCCATCTGTTTTGGCTGGGCAGAGGGTGCACTTCAGCCCAGGTACTCCATGTTTTTAATGATGGGGACTAACTTTGATTGCTGACTGGGGATAGTCTGATTAGAATTTGGTTTGGGGACTCCATTCTACCATTGGCTGTGAGACAATGCTGAACCCCATCAGTGAAAGGCCTGGAAAGTTTTTCTGTTGTGAACCACCTGCTGCATCATTTACCATCAATAAGTCTTGTTTTGTAGCTGTCATGTTTTCCAGTGCTTGGCTCTCAAAGAAAACCTCTTAAGGGATACCTGGAACTATACTCAGTTCTTGATTAGCACACCCCTACTGTACTTTGAGCCTTGAAGGATTGCGAAAGTCCAGTCTTAAGAAACAGAACATTAATGTGGAACATTCTTGGCTACTTGGCTGTAAAATTCACTGAATGTACCTGAATGCCTTGCCCATGGCAGCTAGAGTTCTCATCCATCTCATGGTAAAACTAGTCACCTGATTAAAAACAGTGTCTACCTAGTACTGAAGGGTTAGTGTGATTCGGCTCTGAAAAAGCTGTTTAAAAAAAACCAATTAAAAAGGTAAGAGGATCATGAGGAGAGGCTGTTTGCCTGCTGTGCATTGCAAGTTGCTCTCAGAAGATATTTACAGAGTTGGTGTAGACAAGCCAGCAGAGTGTATTTCCCTCTGCTTTTAAAAACAATGGAAGACTCGTGGTTCCACTGCAGACAAACAAAACAAAACAAATCAGAAGCATAGTTGAATTCATATTTGTTCCAAATATCAAAGAGTGATGTTAAATACATTGTGCCGCCCTTCCGTTATATAGCAAAACACCTCATTGCTTCCGGTAGATTTTTGGGAAACTATGCATAGTGTATTTTTACAGCATACCACCCCCTGTATGAAAGTCTTTGCACTGTGATGTTTTGGCTAAGAAATGTGACTTCAATTGTTCAGTAGATATATCTTTACATGCATCCGACTCATGTTTAGCCACCAGAAAGTCACAGGAAGTAAGCCTACAGCTACAGTAAGATCAAAGCTCCAGGATGCTGCGCATGTGCTAACAACTTACAAAAGCTCACATTTTTCCTTCAGCAAAATCAGACAAATATTCTCTTTTGTAAGGACTGAGAAATTTACTGGCAAGAGAGAGCCTTGGCTTCATAAAACCCTTGTATTTGTGCATGTGGTTTGCTAAGAATATTCTACTTGAACCATGTTCTTTAATGCCTGTGTAGTTCCAGCACACAGACCTCATACTTGCTCTGGCCAAGGTACCTGACTGTTATCTGATTCTTTTTGAGAAAAAAAAGGAGAGAGAGAGAGAGAGTCTGTGACACCAGCATGGAGAAAGCAGGTTGAAGTAAACTGTCGTATAACTGTAGTAACCACAGTCACACCTGGTGTGCTGGAGGAAAAAAGAAGTCTACAAACGGCATCTGATATGAGGTTACAGTAGGGCTGAGTGTAACTGGTGACATTTAACGGCTTTAAACAATCCAGACAAGCTCAACAGTGTGAATAGTTGTATTTTTTTTAAGTAAAAAGAAAAACAAGAGGATGGACAGAGGGCTATTTTGTTGTTGTTGTTGTTGTTTGCTACTGTGTGGAAAAAACAGAGAAAGGAGCACATCTGCATAAAATAGGCTTAAAGTAGCTTAACATCAGTTCCACCATTCCAGGGAATTGTAGGAACAGTAGATCATCAAGAAGGGGTGCGTGGATTCTCAGCAGAGGGCACTGGACACTCTTGATAATGTAAGCTGTATCCACACTACACAGTTACATCAGTTAACAGACATATTTCCATCTTATAAAATCCTAGGATTTGTAGTTTAGTGAGGTACTTAGTCATCTACACTACAATTGCCAGCATACTCTGATTTAATTTTCAGTTCCTTTTCTCCTATTAACCATGTCATCTTTGAAAGAAAAGAAGAGAAAACACTTACATGATTTTTTAGAGTAGCCTCAAAACCCTGAAAATACTGAGATTATCACTAAAGTTATTTGGGAGCTTTCTTCATTATTGTTTTTTCCCCCCACATACACCCCATTTTGCCCGCCCGCCCGCCCGCCCGCCTGCCTGCCTGCCTGCCTGCCTGCCTGCCTGCCTGCCTGCCTGCCTCCTTCCTTCCTTCCTTCCTTCCTTCCTTCCTTCCTTCCTTCCTTCCTTTCTTCTGTCTTTCTTTCTGGAGCATTTCTCACACATCAATTGCTCTCACATAGTCCAAATGTCATCTTACGTTTCAGAGGTTTCATATTTTCCAGATACTTAAAACAGAGATATAGTGTTAATGTTATAATGTTAATGTTTTTCTAAAAAGGGAAGAGCCAGAGCACATGTTCTGCTGGCAAAAGGTCCCAGATTCAATCTGTGACATCTCTAGGTATTGGTGGAGAAGAACCCAAAAGAGCAGCAGCCAATTTTGAAGTTAAGATATTAAAAGCAGTAACATTGCTTTAAAAAAAAACAAAAACAAGGAGCAACATCATTACTTTGACAGAAGAAAGGTGAATTATGTTGAGGTTTTTGAGTAATGTGTGATGTTTACTCATGTCTACTCATTAAGACAGAAATGTTACTTGGGGAAGATAGAGGAAAGCAGGCCAGTTTATGCCATTTAGGGGAAGCCATTGGTTTAAAAAATAAAATAAAAATAATGGGTGGTATGCTGTTAAGTACTTTTGTTACTATAAACTGATTTACAATCATACAAAGATGAATTGTGATCTTGTACCATGCTCATATTTTCAGGAGAGGAGCAGAGATGTAGCTAAATCTCCAGGGCCATTGTACTAAGGGAGCCAACAACATAGCCCTTGCACCATGTGTTCCTTTGTGCAATGGGCATCAGAGTGGCATCAGAGTGGTATGGGGCCTGTTGTGCAATGACCACCAGAATGCTGTGGGACTTGAAGTGCAGCAGGAACTCTCATTGTGGAAAAGGACACTGAGCAGGATGCCTCAATGTGCAACATTGGAATTCACTAGGAGTGTTACACATCCTCTCAGGGACGTAGTTATGACGTTGTAACATTATGAATCACAGCCTTTAAAGAAAGATCTCAGAGATCATTGTCAGTAGAAGGATAATAACGCCTCATATAATGTAAAAGATGTTGCTTATAAAATGTTATTACTAATGAGTAACAGATTGCTTGTCAAAGTAACCATTCTAAGTTTTGGACATGGCTAAGCTCAGCCCCAGTAAACCCTATGATATTTTTACTTTAGAGTCACCATAAGTCAGAAATGACTTGAAGGAACCCAACAACAACAAGGCTACATCAATCAGTGGTCCAACTCCATATAAGACAGCTCCCTGTGTTCTTCAATTAATGACTCTGGTCAGTTACATTTAAAAAGAAACAGGAGTGGTGAAAACAAACACCAGCACCTGATAAGGTGGAACAGAGATGCAATTCTTCTCCCTTTTCTCACATGTGAGAACAAACAATTTCAAAAATGTTCCCCTGCAGGGCACGATTGTGAGAGATATTATGCATTTTTGGTGATTCCACCCCCCTGCCACCATTTCTGTTTTTTACTCCACAACAAAAAGCCAGATAATAAGGATGCACAAAACCTTTCCCCCCTTTCTTTCTATATTTTTTTCCACAAAATATTATGTATGAGGGCTCAGTGATTTTGGGGGGGCTGGAGCTGAAGAAGAAAAGCATTTTTTTTTTTGCCTCTTACACCATAGTGGAAAAAGACATTTAAAAAAAAAGGTTGAGACAGGCTTTCTTCCTGAGGGCATTTGGGCATCCTAAACACTGGTGGCTTGTACCACCCCACAAGCTGTTTAAGCCAGCAGTGCCACAATTCCAATATAGTTGATGTCACCATGCTTGTTTGGTAACATCATCAGCCTGTACTGGTTCTGCTCGCCATGCATAATGTTGGGCAAACCATCTCCTTTCCATTTACCCTGCTGCCATGATTTTTATTTTTGGGGGGGAGGTTAAGTATTTTGCTATTTCTGTAATTTATAGCCTACCCTTCTACTAATATATAAAAGTCAAAGTTTGTTTGTCTGTCTGTATCAGGCAGGTGAAGACCTCATATGATTGGCTGCCTATGAAGATTAAATGGAATTCTGTGGTTTGCAGTTTAGGGAGGGGCCTTTAGAATTCTCAGCCAGAGAGCTCTTCGGCCTCAGGCCGCTTGCTATGGAGATGCAAGGAAGAGGAGGGCAGTGTATTTCCCTCTGGAACCCAACCTCTGTATGTTAATAACTCTGAATACAGATTGGATTGGGGAATATGGGGAAAAGTTACAGATACTTGGCAAGACAGTTTGGGGAATTAGAGACACAAGATCTCAAATCTTTCTACCTATAAGAAAATAAAATCCTGAGTAATACTGGGTATATACACTAGTAGGTTATTAGAACAGTATATTAAACAAGAGACCGAACAACCTGTTCAATTATAAATGGAAGTAAGCATTAAAACGCGCATTCTAAGTTGTGAAAAAGCCTACTAATATAAAACTAATGTTAAAACCCACCTAAAGGTGTGCATTGGGGAATCCAGGTCCTACTTCTCAAATGCATGGAATGCCAGAATATGGAGGCACTGAAATTTAACAGCACATTCAAGGTGTGGAAATTGTGGGCAAAACAGATCTGATGTAAGCTAACAAATAAAGATTTGTCATGTTCAAATACACTTGCCACATCATTGGCTAATTTGTTTATAAAATTAGCATTCCAGCAGCACACTCATCTTGGTCACGTGGCAACTGCAACCTGTGTTTTCAACCACCTTAGTTGTCCTTTAACAATGGTATCGTCCTGAAGCCACTGAGCCCTGACTTGCTGCCTCATGTTGGTACAGTTGGGGACCCAGCAAACCAAATAGGTGACTCATCTCCCAAACATTCTTAACTGGCAGCCACTTGATGATCCCTTCCCCTTTTATTTTTCAGTTCCCACAAGCATTGAGCATTTTCATCATGGTAGCTCACAGGTTGTGCAGATTTGTATTAGATTTTTAAACTATGATTTGGAAGCTCTGTGTGTTCCATTCTGTCTGTGAGAATGGAACAGGTAGAACTGCATCAGTCTGTTGCTCCAAAAAAATAACAAAAAGTGTTGCAGCTCCTTAAAGATTAACAAGTTTATTTGGCACAAGCTTCTGTGGTCTCCAGCCCACTGAGGTATATCTGACTGAGTTTATTCCAAATAAAACATTTTAGTCTTTCAGATGCCCAAATATTCTTTCTTGATCTGTAGCTAGATGTTTTCAAAGAAAGAAAACAAGAGTAAAATTGTTCACCTTTGCCCTAAATATTGCATAAGAGCGGTATGTTGCTAAAACCCATGCAGCATACTGGTTCTGACCTTTAAATGGAGTGCCTGTTAAAGTTATGTGAAGGTCCACCAGTTTCTGCATGATTCTGCTCACCTGTTAGGATCTGACAGGGAAGGCTTGTACTTCTATCACTGTCTGAAGTATGGTTGATAGCATGGCTAAATTAAGATAATCTAAGTCTTTATGTCAATCTTAAAAGCGCCTATAGGATAACCTCTCAGATATTCTAATTTTCTGCTCTAATAATTATATAAAATATTTATTTATTTATTTATTTAGGTAGGTAGGTAGGTATTTAATACACCACCACCACCCCGGGATTGGCACTGAGTGGTGTTTATACAGAACGAGGATTCTATGAGACCGTGACTATAAAATTCTCTCTCCCAGGAAATCCCACTGGACTTTTCCCCTCATTCCTTTTACATCTAGTGAAGAACATACTATTTAAGTGCTCGTTCAATTCAATATAGTCTATACCTGTCAAACCTACAGTGTCCTGATGTTCTGTCTGCTGACATTATGTGACTGCCATGTTTTCTCTCCCCTCTCCAGCATTTTAACTGTTTTGCTGTATGCAACATTAGGATCTCCTGGTGAAAAGTATCCTTTACATTTTAAAAATTAACCACAAGTAGAAGCATTTTTCTTCTGCTGTTGCTGAAAAGTCTGGTGCAGAAGTATCCATCAAAGATTAAAATGCACTTTTGGAGTAATTTTGGAAAAAAACTTTAGAGTCAAAGCATACTTTGGTTAAAGTACTCAAACCTGAGGGTTAACAGTCACCATTTCCCACATTGGTTATGAACTGTAGTGGCTTCTTGTTGGGTTTTATAACCTGTTGTCTCTGTATTTACTTTTTTTCTTTTCATTCTTTCTTTTTCCATTGGTGCTAATCTGCAATCTATCAGTTATAAGCAACAGTTGTGTTCTCATCATAATGTGCTCACAGATTGTCATTCTTATTTTAAAAATGCATTAATAATACTATTCTTTTCTCCCTTTCTAAGTTATAGGCAGGAACTGCAAGGTTTTAAATTGTCATTTTCCCCCATCATTCTCTGAGCTATTAATCCCTAGTAACCACTTTAACAATTTTCAGATGGAGAGTCTTCATTCAGATTAGAAGAAATTAATACACGCTGCTAACTGGCTCTGAGCTTCTGTTAGCAAATATGCCTTTTATACTGCACAGTGTGACTGCTCTCTATCTCCTGCCAGCCTCAAGTTTTACTGGAAGCTCTGGAGACAAATAGCATGTTGGTTGATGTCTCTGTTAAAACATATTTTATTTTATTTTTGCAAAAGACATGCCAATGAAAGTGAAAACATCGCTCACCCAACTGTTTTTGGTATTTAAAACCACATTGTTGCCTTTGCAAATAAAATGGTTGTTAATGTTATTGTATGCCTTCAAGTCATTTCCAGCTTATGGTGACCCTAAGGCAACCCTACCATGGGAGTTTCTTGGCAAGATTTGTTCAGAGCAGGTTTGCCTTTGCCGTCCTCTGATGCTGAGGGAATGTGACTTGGCCTGGGTCATCTAGGGAGTTTCCATGACCAAGGGGGAATTTGAACCCTGGTCTTCCAGAGACATAGTCCAGCACACAAACCACACACCATGCTGACTCACTTGCAATTAAAATACTTGATTAACATGAAGATACCAGTAGTTCTCCTATTAAGCCCTGCTTGCCATGCTGGCACAATTTGAAGACTAAGGCAAGCTCCTTTACCATTTCAGTGAGGAGGAAAATCTACTCTATATAGAACACTATTATCCATTTCAACTGCTAGTTGGTACCAGAGTTTGGCATCATCAGAAACCTGTGGAGTCCATCAGGAGGCCCACCACAACCACTCCCAGCTCCATGCTCTTGCTTCCTGTTTGCCTGCTTTCCAAGCACAAGCAATGACAGGATCAAGGAAAACTAGCTTGCCTTGCCTTTCCAACAGTGAAGCAGATCATGCTCAGATGAAGAAGGAAGTAATGCTCAGTAGTGCCAAGTGCCAAGGTGGTGAGCCCTCTCCAGTGGTATCCTGCTTATCCTTATCCTTGCTTATCTGGGTCTGACACTCTTAAACCATTTTTGTAAAATCAGTGCTTGACGTTCATTCAGGTAACACCATCTTGCATATGTTCTTGCAGTCAGATAGCTACTGCCCAGGATGGATAGGGAGTTCTGGAAGTTGTAGACCTCTAAAAGGAAGATTTCCAAGATCTTCCCAGTTGTGAAATGCCTTCCCCAGGCAGACACAGCTGGCAGAAATGTCATCACTAAGACAAGAAGTCAGTACTGTTGTTTCCCAAGGTTTTTAATAGATGACTGGTGATTTGATTGTTGTCCCCCCTCCCCAGTTTTAGATGATGTTGTGATTTTAGACTAGTCTTAAATACTGGAGGTTTTTTTTCCCCCCATTGATTTTTTTCCTTATATTGTTTGAAGTTGTAAATACAAAAACAGTCAGGATATTATTTTCTAATGGAAAACTAGTATTTAAGGACTCTAAAGGTAACATTGCTAAGCACATTAATTTGGGTGGATATCCCATTGAACTGAATGAGAGTTACTTTTGAGGATTTACTTCAAAGAAACTTAGGAGTTTCTGGTGAGCTGTTATATGTATATTCTCTTAATTACAGTAATATTACATTTCAATACATTGATATATGAGTCTTTAGTGTAAAAATATTTGATGCGTATGCTAATATCAGGCTAGTGTGGCATGAGTTTCCAGTAAAAACAGTAGGAATTAGTCTGAATGCTTGTAGTAAAATGAAAGAAAAATATTTACTTTTATTGTCCCAGAAAATCCATACATGAATGTGATAGGATTCAAACAAAAGAATTAAACTAGACTTGATTTCCTGAGCCCTTAAAGCTGGCTTCTATGCATGGTGATAGGTTGCCAGCCATAACTGGAAATGGGACACCAGAAGCAAAAGCAACAAAGATGCTGGATGTTTTTCTTGAAGAAGGAAGAAGAGATCTCAATAAGTAGGAAGGAAACAAAAGGCCTTATTACATCATTCTAAGAAAATAATGAGGGGTAAGCAGGACTATTTATCTGTCCTTTGTCTCCTCCACTATTTATTTGGTACATGCACTGATGCCTTTTTACTTCATACACCAAGATAGTTACCCAACACTATCTGAAGTGCAGTGAGGGGTTACCCACTCAAGTGACTTTATAGTTGCAACCTGGCTGGCATTGCCTGGCACTTTGCTGTTTTTAGGATGATCAGGACTACTGTCAGATGATGATCCAGTTGGTGGTGAGGTGGTTACCCCACCATTTTGGCATGAGCCATCCATCATCTTTTCCAGCTGTAGGCTGTATCAGTTTAAGACTCCTTTTTAGGAAGGCTTTTACTACAATACTGCACATACTTTATATCATAATTTTAAAATTAACTGGCTTTCTATTGATGTACTGTTATTCCTAGCCAAGGGAGTACTAATATATTTTTATCATCATAAGTTGTTTCAGGGGCCCTTCTGACAAAGATAATATGTGATAAGTGGTATAGGAGAAGAAAGAGTTTACATCACTGTCTACACTTCAAATGTATAATAATTTTGTACAGTTTTAAGTGTCATGGCTTCCCCCAGAAAATCCTATCAACTGCAGGTTCAAAGAGAGAGAGAGAGAGAGACCTTTAGGTCCTCTTCTCTCTTCACAGAACAGTAGCTCCCAGAGTTCTTTGGAATAAAGGAATAAGAACTCCAGTGAAGTACTGCAATGCTGTTGGAACAATTAAGAACTCCAGTGCTGTGCATAATGACTATCAAAACCCTATCATATGCATTGGGACTGTAATTAAATATATTTAAGGTCAGAATGCATCATTATGGTGTAAATACACCCTCCACTCAACACAGTTGTCTTGGAAATGAAATCAGAGATAGACTGAGCATTCAGAAGGTTGGATCCAGATGTAAATCATGGTGCAGTAGAACCACGGAAATCACTTAGATTTAATTTAGTGATGACTACTTATGACTCACTGTTTTAATGAGACTATTCTTAATGATGACTAAGAATGCTTCCAACCCATTGAATGCCAGCTTGAGGGCATACTTGCACCATATATTTTTTATTTATATATTGGCATGTCATACCTTGCTATGAGGAAAAAATATGGAGACATTTTAATAGTACAACATTAATGGCATAGTTGAGATCTAAAGATGGACAGGATGGGAGAGAGATCTTTATATCTGTGTATCATATATCAGTTGCTTGATGCAACATGGTGTCAAGGCAGAGCCTCCAGTAAAGGAATTGGCCAAGAACTTCTTGGCTTGTTGGCAAAGGATAAATCTTAAGCAGCTACTCAAGAGGATGAAGTCTGGTCTACAAAGACAGCTGGAAATTCCATGGTGCAGCTCCACCTCAGCTCCTGACCAGCTATGCATTAGCTTTGGAGATGTATCTAAGCACACCCTGAAAGAAAGAAACAGCCTCTCCCCCAAGACAAGGGCAAAACCTACTTCTTCTTCAAACCAGGGTGTGCAGGCACCTGGGTATACCCACAGAGCTAGTCATTAACCTGGGAGGGATGAAGCTGCACTTGGGAGCCTCTTACTGCTTTTGTACATCTGGAGCAAAGGCACTGCACAAGGAGGAACTAAATACCTCCTTGCACTTTGCCTAAAAAGAGTACTTACAGTGTTGTAGGCCAGAAGTTACAAGAGCGTAAGCCACAATAGTGTTCTGACTGTTGTTGCCCACCCCTGTTGAAGAAATTATTTTAGTAAGTGTGGAGGTGATATGCCACTCTGAGTTAGGGACAGAGCAGCCATGAATGCAATCTTCTTTGTTTCTATCTCTGCCTCTTCCTTATTTTGTGACCTTTCTGTGCCCACATTAGTATGTCTTGCCTTGGTTAGAACCCTAAGCTTTTACTCCATAATTGCAGTGCATTGCTTACCCATGGGGCTAATAGTGAAATCTCAAATTGCAAAGTTTAGGTGCCATATTGTTGAAGAAATATTCTATTCCCTGCAACACTGAAATGCTGTCTCTATCATTCTTTGTCTCCATACTACTGAATGGCAAAAGTCAGACCAATCACAGTGATTATTCTGTTTTATTCCTTCTGTGTGGCTAGTCATGCTTTAGGTGTTACAGGTATTTTAAAGGATATTTCCTCTAGAGCTAGAAAGAAATTTTTGTTGCACTCAACACAGTATTGATGCAAGTAGCATTGTCTTACCTTCTGGGACTTGCCATAAGAAAATGCACACCTTGCTTCAAGCGTTTATACATTTGCAAGGCTTTGGGGTGTTTTGTAGAAAGCAAGTATGCACAGTACAGAATGTATATTATAAAATGCCAATAGCTAAAATTTACATAATTTATAAAAATATTCAGAAGCACACTTTAGTCAATGGAGCAAAATTGCATACATTATTTAATTTTTGCAAATAAATCCATAAATTAGGTGAAATGTGTAAAATAAATGTGTGCTAATTTCAGTGCGGGACAAAAACACAGTCCTTTATCCCTATATGAAGCAAGGATGGAAAGAAAATGCAGGCTGAATTCAAGAGAAGTGAACAAAGTCAGAACTGAGAGATTTTCATATCCCAAGTTTTCTCCATCCCAAGCAACACTTTGGCATGCTTTCTCTTAAATAAATGTAGATGTCTAAAATGAGATATAGAAGTACCCTAGGTAAAATGACAATTTGCTAATACCTCTGTCCTCTGTTCAAGGACAGAGAGGCAATATGCTTCATGAGTTCCAAAGGAGTGACTTCTTTTGGATTCACAGGTGCAAAGCCATGCTTTGCCACAGGTAAATTTACTCAAGAAAGGGGCATGGCAGTATGACACTTGAAGGAGAGCAATGCTAGGTTTCATTTTGCACCACTTAGAATGACAGAACTTGATTTCTTTTGCTGCAATTCCATATGTACCAAAAGGTTGGTTTGGCCACAGGCAAGGGCTAACAGGAGCTCAGCTAGCAGGATAAAGACAACAGGCATTTTGCATGTGATTAGTGGAAGAGACAAATTAAGGTGAGCTTTATGTCTTTTGGGCTGAGGCTGAATGGCTAGCTAACGCTTGCTGGTGTGTTCTTGTGTGTTTGAAGATTTGTGTCCTGCTAGTGCCTATGACCTAAGGGGCCAGGGCTTATGCAAGGCAGAAGGGGGTTTGGTTAGGGGTAGAGCTAGCAGCCATAATCTCTATATAGCTAAATCTCTGGAATTTAGTGAACAAGAACTCAGGTTTCAGAACAAGGACAACTAGAATTTTGCATGGATATTTTACATGGGAGTTTAATGGAGAGGCCCAGAGTGCTGTGACACTGCCTATGTAGAATGAATGAACATGCATGTTGTGAGACCAGGCAGAGTGGCCTGCAGTGTAATGTTTGTGGTATCTTATATTCTTGCCTGACAATGTAAGGAGCCATACCTGCAACAAGTGCAAGCAGGTTGCAGTGAGGGAAGAGAAGGCACAAC
This sequence comes from Ctenosaura bakeri, assembly GCA_948474755.1. Classification (NCBI taxonomy): domain Eukaryota; kingdom Metazoa; phylum Chordata; class Lepidosauria; order Squamata; family Iguanidae; genus Ctenosaura; species Ctenosaura bakeri. The sequence goes on from CAOLHI010001423.1 coordinate 228,896, forward strand.
AGCTTGAAGTCTACATTCAAACTTACCAGGGAAGAAGAAGTCTTTTTGGGCAGAGCAAAGGTTATATACAGAGCTATATACAGAGCTATATACAGAGGATGTCTCTAAGAGGACAGTTCCAAAACACAGGATGCATACACATGGAAGAATGTGACACATGGGAGAAGAACTATCAGGAACCATACTGTGAGTTTGGAACTACACAACTGATTCCAAGATTTCTCCTTAATCAGTGATTAGAAGATACAGGGGCAATACTCTCTCAGGACACAGAGGTGACCCTTGAAGGATTCTGCCATGCTTGTTTCAAAAGGAAGAACAGGCATGTGAGGGTGGTAGGCAGTTTGTGAGTGGAAGGTGTCTAAAGGTTGATGTATAAAAAACTTTCAGATGATCTGAGGTTTAAAAGGGTTATGTACGAGAAATGGAAGAAGGAGGAGATCACCAAAGAGAGCTACAAATGAATATGGTTGGCTCTCCATATCTATGGATTCTATATCCACAGATTCAACCCATCATGCCTGGAAAATATCCCCCTGCCCACAAAAAAATTCCAAAAAGCAAACTTTGATGTTGCGATTTTATGTAAGGGATGCCATTTTACTACACTATTTTGTATAGTGAGATTTGAGCATCCATGAATTTTGGTATCAAAGAGGTACTGGAACCAAACTCAAGCGGACATTGAGGGCCCACTGTACATGTAGGGAGAAAATCACAAAAACTAAAGTTTAGAATGAGTTCAGCATGGTAGAAGGGTTAAAAATATTTTTAAAATTTTTATGGGATATGTTTGGAGCAAGATAAAGGGATGAGGAAATGGTAGAGCCCTTGCATGGAGAACACAGTGAACTGCTAACAAGGGACAGAGAGGAGATAGAACTGCTCAACACATTCTTTTCCTCAGTCTTCTCCCAAGAGAAAAACAGTACTCTAACTGGTGAGAATAGAATAAGAGATGCTGTGAGGGAACTATAGCTCACAATAAGTAAAGGGTTAGTACAGGACTACCTAGCTACTCTAAATGAATTCAAATGTCCAAAGCCAGGTTTGCTGCATAGAAGAGTACCAAAGGAACTTACAGATGTAATCTCATAAGTTCTGAGAATTCTTGGAAAACAGAAGAAATCCCTGCAGACTGGAGGAGGAGGGCAAATGTTTGTACAAGATTTTGAAAAGGGGGATTCAGCTTGAAGGTAATGCTTATTAGGAGCAAGTGAATCATGAAAAGCACCTTCCACCACTACAAGTGAAGACAAAATATATGGAAACAACAGGAAAAATAAAGCATTTAAGCAGAGGAAGGCAAGAAGAAAGATGAACACAGGCTGGAGTGTAAATAAGTGAAGTAAGCAGGGAGGATCAAACAATCTCCATAAGAGTGGATATACAAAATGGTAAGAGAGTTGGCCAAGAGTCTGCGCAAATCTGTTTGTGCCTTGTCACACAGACAGAGGATCTTTGTGAACTTATCATACATATATGAGGGAAAGACTCAAATTGAAAACAACAGAACAATTGGTAAAACCTTGAGAGGGAGTAGTGTTCTGCTGCATGTGTGACTTGCAGCATTCCCTATGTATGCAAAGCAGAAACAAAAATCTTCACATCTCGCATACTCTTTTCAGGTTGAAAGACCCGAGCTTAATTTTCTTCCTGGCTTGCTTGGTTTTTTAAATGTGCGGGAATATATTGTCTGTTGGAGTATTCCTTCATAGGCATTCCCAGCGTGGGGTCTGACACAGAAGAACTGTGTCACTTTTATCTCCTCAGAAGGAATTAGCATTTGGCTTCAGATAGTGGCCTTTGTCTTCTGACTCAGTATGAAATATACAACGTGTTTTGCAAGGTGTTTGGCCTCTAGTTAGAAGGAAAAAAATGTGATCATTCATGGTTGCAATCATACAGATGTCCACAGATAATGAGATGAAACCAGCAATGCTTACCATGCAATGATTTTATCCCAGAATATTTTAACTAAGAATAAACTGAACAAGTTCTTCCATTAACTATCAATGCTTATTGTGTTTCAAGCTAACAATAAAGGAACATCCTCATGTTATGTTTAGGCTTGTCAGCTTCAATTCCAAGAATCTGTCCACAGAGATCAGGATGTATGGAGGAACGGTATTGCTGGCCACGCTAAGAGGCAAAGCCAGTTCTAACTACAGGCATTTTTGTATGGTTAGCGTATGCATAGCTTGCAAGATGCCTTGCCTTGAATAATTGATCCTACTGATTGCCTATGGCAGTTTTTGCCTTTTATATGGCTGCCAAGATGCAGACTAATAGGTTTCAGCACCCATGGAAAGTTATTTAGGAGACCCTCTACTTCCCTTGAAAGTTATACTGGGAAGTTTGTATAATCCTTGTGCTGGTGTACAATCTGGTTTCCAAAGTCTGACTTGTTCAAGCTGTATTATCTATTGTAACATTAATTTTCATGTCATGGCTCAAAGTGAGAACAGCACCCACAATCTGCTTCCAAGTGTGCCTGTGATAAATCATATTGCATAAAACCAGTAGAAACATTTTCCCAGAAGATACATTCAACCAAGAGTGTCTTTAGCCAACATGCTAAGGCAAAGCAGTGTGGTTAAAGGGAATTTAGTACAGATTTAGTATTCCTATTATGGCTACCACTAAACCATGATCTCCAGTGAGGTTTCATAGCCACAATCAACAAGAATCAACCACAGATCAAAATGCAGTGGTTCAAGAAGATACATTTTACATGCTATAATGGTACAGTTGAGCCATTTTCTACTGGTTTATTTCACTTGTCCTTTAAAAACATTTAAAAACCCACAGTCACTTAGAATCCTAGATACACAGAGCTGGAAGTACTGCAAGGGCCATCTAGTTCAATCCACTCTGTAGCTAAATCACTTCTGAGAGATAGCCACTTAAGCTCTATTTAAAGGCTTCTTATAAAAGAGAGCACACCACTTCCTGAGGTAGTCCATTCCACTGTCAAACAACTCATATCATCAATATGTCCTTCCTAAATGTTTAGATGAAATCTCTTTTCTTATAATTTGAGTCCACTGGTTCATACCATAGTCTCTGGAGCAGCAGAAAACAAACTTCCTCCATCTTCCACATGACATTCCTTCAAATATTTAAAGATGGTTTTCATATCACCTCTCAATCTTCTCTAAGCCAAACCTACTCAGCTCCCCAAAATGCACCTCATGGGGTCCTTTTTTTCCCCCTGAGAAATTTTGTCACTTTGGTCATCATCCTCTGGGCATATTCCAGCTTGTCAATACTCTTCTTGAATTGTAGTGCCCTGAACTGGGTACAATACTCCAAGTGAAGCCTGATAAAAGCAGAATAGAGCAATATTGTTACTTTCCTTGCTCTGGACATGATATTTCTGTTTATGCCTCCTAGAATGTTCATTGGCTCTGGGAAACCAGGGTGATCTACTTAGACTACTACATCTTTTTCACCTGTATGGTTGTCAAGCCCTATGTCACTCATCTTATATTTGTGCATTCTGTTTTTCTAGCCTAATTTAGTACTTTACATTTATCTCTGATGAAATTTATTTTGTTAATTGTCTCCCAGTTACCCAATTTGTTAAGGTAATTTTGAAACATATCTGCTCAAGAATTAACCCCATAAACTTAAATGCAACTTGCTATTTTAGTTGGATGAATTGCCCCTTGGTCCACAGTGGTTCACTTTGATCGATTTTTTTCTTCCTTTAGTATTAATTGTATAGCTGATATGTACTTGTAAAGATGATAGTTGTGAAGATGTTGATGTGTATGCTCCATAATGATATTAATAGGGTTCATATACCGTAGTAAAAATTCCTTTACTCCCATTGCCTGACATACTTATCCTTGAGGTACTTGTACAGATTACAGGTTACTGACAGATTACAAATCCTAACACACTTGGGCACAGTGCAGCAAAAGTTAATTGCTACAAAATCCTACTGAAAGGAGGAAAATGAACATAATTGCCCCATTTTATGCATGTTCATCCATAAGTAAGCCCCACTCACTGACTTCAGTGAAGGTTTCTCCCAAGTAAGTCACATAGGATTGCAGTGTTAATCACAGCTCTCATAAATCTATTTTATTCCCATGAGGTGTGGTTGCAGCCAAGGGCTGTATCCATTTTGGTATCAGTGGACTGCGATCATTTAGTGTAAGACAAAAGTAGTTCTGTATACTACCCTGTTCGCTTTTCATATATTTGCAAATTGTTCCAATTTCTATCCCATTGAGCAGCAACACTTGAAAACTATAATATGGGGAATGGGTTGGAAACTATAATGTGGATTAAGTAGCTTCTTGAAAAACTAATCTCTTCCATGAAATGGAAATCCTTTTTTTAAAAAAAAACTTCAGATAGGGCGATAGTTCTAATAATTCTGACTTGCCTAGCTCTCATTGCTTGTGGCAGTGTGTAGTCATTTGTACCAGCAAAATAATGATGATGTGGAGACAGCTAGAAACACCTTTTTTATGAGAATTACATTACTAACCAAGAATGTAGGAGAGCCTGATTAAGTGGTGCAACGTTATTATAGGCAGAGTAGCAGCCCATGCAAATTGTCTTATTTTTAATGTCCTTTTCTCTACTACTGCTAGTTTAGAGCTGATGTTTACAACATTTTTTAAAAAATGTACATCCTCATTTTTTATGGAATCAAGAGGTGCCATGGAAGCATCCCTCCTTCACAAGCCACCGTATCCTGAAAATTACCCATTACTTTATGGAAGTTTACTATCTAAAATACTGCCCTGAATTGCTAGACTAAACTAGACTAGAAACAGTCAGATTTACCTGTGTGTTGAGTTACCTTTGTCCACTCTGTTTGGGATTAATCAATAGGTTCCAGCACAGTGCATCTAATTTAGTGTGGCTAATGATTTAGTTATAACATTTGTGATAAATAATATGCTGTGCCAGAAATATTTTGTTCAAAATTTCATATGTTCTTTATGTCATCCTCTGTCAAAAAAGACAAATTACTTAAGCTGCCTCTGATATAAATTAAACATCCCCCCTCTCTTTACACACACTTTAAAGTTTAAAGAACTTACCTGATAAGGAAAAGTCAAGTTGTTCGCATTTTGGAATCTAGTTTATAAGAAAGAGAAACAAACCTTGGGAAAGAAACTTGGATCTGTTATTTTTAAAAAAGCATGGTAGTAATTTGACTGACAAAGCTCTTGCTGCTGTTTTGGAGCAGCCTGAATTCATTTATTGAATAATTTTGTTGTACTCTGTGTAAAGAGAGCCAGTGTGACATAATAGTTTGAGTTTGGGACTGGGACTCTAGGAAACCAGGGTTCAAAGCCCCTCTCAGTGAAAACCCACTGAATGACCTTTGGGAAGTTACACTCTCTCAGCCTCAGAGGAAGATAGTGACAGATCACATCTGAAGAACAAATCTTGCCAAGAAAAACCTATGATAGGGTGAACATAAGTCACAGTTGACTTAAACACACATAACAAGAACTCTGTAAATGGGAATTACAGTCAGCCCTCCACATTTGCGGGTTTAACTTTTACAGATTTGATTATTCACGGATTATTTGCTGTCACCTCTGCTGCCTCCCTATGCCATTTTTTAAAATTAATTTTTATTAAAAATTTTAATGAAAAAATAAAAAACCCTCCCCGATTCCAGACATCAATTTTCCCAGTTGTATATGAGTTTAACATTCCATTCCATATAAACATTCAATTCCATACATTATCTCCATTTTATAACCCTATGCCATTTTTAATAAGGATTGCAAGCCTCATGAGACTGAGAAACTGTAAAGGAGGCCTGGAAGTCCCTATTAAAAATGGTATGGGATAGCAGTGGAGGTGGCAATAAGCCCCACCAGCCAGCCACTTCTGCCTTGTGAAGGAACCCTAATGCCTCAAAGAATCCATGGTGGGTTGAACATGGTGATCATACTTTTTTGTGTGTTAAATATGGTTTGGGAAGGCCTAGAGTTATTTGTAGTCTTTCCACTTTCATAGAGGTCCTGTGCCCCTAACCCTAGTGAATGTGGAGGGATGACTATATATAAAATCTTTCAAAAATTGACAGATTCACCCTAAATGTACAGCAGGAAAGATCATTACACACACCCTAACTAGAGGTCTATGGGATGAGCAGTATGCTCTTTAGTTGGGATATGGTTGTTGCTCTCAGTCATGATCCCTGGTAGAGTGGGAAACGGGGATGGCTCAAAGCAGTTCTTCCATCGTCCGCTAGGAAATCAATGCTTTTAAAACTACAGTGTCTTATCAACTCAACGGCAGAGAAACATTTCCTAGAGTACTGGGGTGGGTACACGCATGTGTGCCACACAGTATCTTTTTGAATACTTGGGACAACATACCAGTAGCTAGGCAAAAGAAGATTTCTGTGTAGAGATCACCCCTAGTAGAGCAACATGTCATAACTATAAACATCTCAGTCTAAATTTATTCAGAGCCATTCCCTATGCAATTAATTTACCCAAGAAAAAATAGCTCCAGTTTGATCCCACATATTCTCAAAACGCCAAACAAAATTTGAAGACTCTCAGTGCCATGGGGAGAGTGATAGAGGAGAGGGGAGGAGGGGGTTAGTTTCCTTTCCAAAACAAACAAACAAGCAAACAAACAAAGCAGAGGTCAAATCATATACTCTCTGGTGTCTTCATATAATTTTAAAATCTACAAATTAGTCCAGAAAGATGTTCCATAGTCTGTTCTTTAAGCTGGAAAAAAAAGTGGTAAAGAATATCAAGGCAGTTAAAAGTGTGAGCAAAGGAGTGGGGAAGAGATGGTTCAGATTCAAAATACATTTTGTAAAATTTTGGTAGTGCACAGATTTTACCTTCTTCTTGGTTGCTACCCAGCAGGAATAGGCTCATTTTTCAAGGATGCCAAGGGATTGATTCTTCGTTTGGGCCTACGCAAAACAACATGCACGCACACACACGCACACACACACACACCCCTTTGGGATTGCAAAGGCAGAGGAGCATGACACTGTTAACTGCATAAATAATGCAAGCCAAAACTCAAGCTCAGCTGTACTCCTGTTAATCAGTGCATTAGAAATCTGCATTCCATGCCCTGGCTGTTGATTCCCAGATTTCAAATTAAGAAGTGTTGCCAAGCTGTCTCTAAGGAAGTTCAGCTGGGTTTTTTTCCCCCCTGTTGCTCTGGAGTGGCTCACAACTTCCTGTGAGAGAGTAGGAGGCTTATTTTGCAGCAACACATACAGGTGGCCCCATCTGCAGAATGCTCTTCCAGATTTGGCTGGCATGTGTTCATGACAAGAAGAGAGTTATCCTCACAGGAGGTCCTTGACTTACCTTGCTAGAAAGCACAGGGAGATTGCCACACTGATTGTTACCCTTCTTCATTCCCTCTGTCAACTTTCTGGAATTCGGGAGTAAGAGGAGCCATAAAAGCAAAGCAGCCATTCCCAAAGAGAAGAAGGAATAAGCAGAGGATGTACAGCAATGTCCTTGTTTTTTGTGGCAGAGGAGAGTTAGGGGAATGAGAAAATGGCATTGTCTTCCAAGGCAAGAAAGGGCAAGCCCAGGATCTGAAGGAAGTTATACGTAGCATTTGTTCGTGACAACTGGCCTTTACAAGTGGAGAGGGGCAGTCGAAGAGTTTGACGATTCCTGCTGTGCTTCAATGTAGATATGTACTTTAACTGGTTATTTCTACCTGGGCCAAGGGCTCATCTTGACACAGAAATCCTTGGGCTCACTGACAAATTGAAAGTTCACAACACTTTTTAACTAGAGTTCACAAGTCTGTTAATAATGAGCTTAATTTCTGAGAAACAGAACTGTTGAGCTCTCACTGTTTAGCTAAAGCAAAATAATGATGTAATTAGCCAGAAATGCTCATTTGCATTCTAGACTTACAAGCAGACAGATTATTGAAAGGCGTGAATACAGAAAAATGAAGTTATAACATATTTTCCAAACCTTTGGTGGCTGACACCTATTTCTTCTTAAACTAAAATTGCAGGCGTAAATCACCACTGCACCCAACATGGTTTCCATTTAGAATTTAAAAGAGTAATAATAATAAGAGAAGAGAGATTTCAGGCCAAGAACCATAGTTCAATTGTAGAACAAATGTTTCTCAAGCAAAAAGTCCCAAGATCAATCTCTGACATAGCCAGCAAAAAGAATCAAAACAACTGGTGATGCGCACGACCTCTACCTTGAAGAGCTTCTGTCAGTCTCAGTAAACATTACAGGAGGTTATTGGTAAGCAATAAGATGATCCAATATAAGCAGCCTCATTTTATATTTTACAGTAGCGTAATAGTAGTGATAATATTAATTTCTTACACACCTCTCCCTATGGGTCAAGGCAAGAAACAACAACAGATTAAAATGCAACACATAACATTATTTAAAAACACATAAACCATTTAAAACCACGTAGCACCAGTATTGCTGCGGATTTGTTTTTTTGGTTTTGTGGGGTTTTTTAAGAAAGGCCCATATTAAGAGATCCCAGATGCCTGAATCCCATTGTTAGTGTCAACCACAGTGAACCCACTGATTCAGTTGTTGAAAAAGGACCCAAATTTAGTTGGGACTAACCATAGAATTTAGCCAAGGTGTATTTACTCCAAAAAAGAAAAGAAAAGAAGAAGAAAAAAACCAGCCTGCAGATATTCTATGGAAGGGCAGGGCAGGGCAGGGCAGGGCAATGTTCTCACAGAGTACGTGTCTTCTTACCTCCTTACCTTCCACACACAGACGCACACACCCCACACCTTTCAGAGTGGCTTTGACAATCAGATACACTGCCTTTCATTTCATTGGGTTTGGATAGCCAGCAACTATGTTGTGTTGCTGTGTTAGAAACACAGTAGATCTTTGCCTGCCTTTCACCTCAGCAATAAAAAACATGAGGGTCTTGGATCAACTGAAAATCAAATTTGCCTTTACTTTTCTGGATTTTAGCAAAATAGTAATGGAAAATTTTGAAGCTGTTTTCACTGATTTCCCAGAAGGAAAGATGTTTGTCAGGACAGTGGCCCTTTCCGCACCAGTAAATTAGAACGGGGCAGTGCGTCCTCTCACGGAGGTCATCTGCACCTTGGAGCAGACTAGGAGCGGACTACTTACCAGAGACCCACACCTCAGTCCGCTCCAAAACGACCCTAAGTGGTCCTCCAGCGTGTTTTCTAAAGACCGCAAAAAACAGGTCTTTATTTTCCTGGAACGCACCTTTGCGTTCCTGCTCCCTTGTGCAGATTTGCGGGCTCGCACCAATGCGAGCCTGCGATCTGCAGAGGGCGGGCTTTAGGCATGGTAAACTTCAGCGGTTGGTCAGAACCCACGACCAACCGTAAGCCGCCATTTTGGAAGCCGGAAGCCACCATTTTGGAAGCTGGAAGCTGCCATTTTGGAAGCCAGAAGCGACCATTTTGGAAGCCGGAGCCACCATTTTGGAAGCTGGAAGCTGCCATTTTGGAAGCCGGAGCAGTGCGGATCTACAGACCTCTCACTGCTCTGATTCTCCCTGGACCAAGGAGGAGGCCTGCGGAAGGACTTCAGGGACAGTCCACGTTGCTTCGGACCCCAGAAGAAGCAGTAGGTAACGGCACAGAGCGATTCCCTCGCCTCGTGCAGAAAGGGCCAGTGACTCAACAGCAGTTCTAGCCAGCATAGCCAATGGTGAGGGATGCTTGGAGCTGTAGTTCACGAACATATGGAGAGCCACACAATTCCCATCCCTGGCTTAAACTTTACAACTTGATCCCAGAGCTGGTGAAACTCCTATTTTATTCAATGGGACCTACAGTTTCCTCCCCATGTTTAAGCCAGATTTTTCACAGAAGAGGTAGGACCAAGGAACCAGTTGGAAGGAGTACAGTATCCCCCACATGTGTGGAGTGATGAGAAGGACCATATATACTAGCCCCACATCTAATGACCTTGTTCCTATACTCTATAGCTTCAGACTTTTGTAGGTTGAATGAAATAGCTGAATGCCCAGAGAATCCACTGTGCAATTGTGGAAAATTCCTGACTACATGGAGAATTCCAAGTTCATTCAGCTGCACATGTAAATAATTCTCTATTCTAAACCTCTACTCATCACATAGAGGTCTGTGACTGCAACTGGTAGGGATGAAGACTTTTGGGGTAGATTCAGCATGCTCAGCCCCATTCTTCCCTCTAAGCTTTCTCAGAATACCTGAATATGGTGGGGGTGGGAAGGTATGTGGTGCAACAATCTAGAAAACTAAATTGGATACATCAATTTTCCTATCAAAATCATAGTGTTAAGTTTGAATGTGTACCTAGGATCAGCCAAAAAGCACACATGGAAAAGGAACATTCCTATAATATATCAGTTTGGTGAGATCCATTGCTGCATGATGGTCTGTTGTCGGTATTCAGACTTGGCTTCCCACAAAAGACTGTAGTAGATGTTCATGATGCGTGGGTTCTATTGCAACTTGACAGTGAAAGGGAAAAATTATCAAAAGTAATGTATTATCCACTGCAACAAAATACCCATACTGAAGCAGGTACCTTTAGAAACTCAGGCATGATTTTTTTGGGTGACACCCCTTGTATGGCAGCTCCCTTGTACTCTGGGAGCACTGACGAAAATGAAGAATTATATGCTTAGAAATTATTAGGGAGAATCTTTAAATTTGTATTTAAAGTAGGTGAAACCACAAGCTTTTGGCAAGTGGCCTGTAAGGGCCTTCATCTGGGAGAGGGTTTTGTGCCACTGATGTGGAAGATAAACCTGTCTCTGTTGCTAGAGTCTAACTCTGTTCTCCTGCATCGCTTCTGTAACTGCTTGGAGGTATAGGCTGGGAAATGCTGTTTTGATTACTTGGGCTTGCGGCTGGTAGCTCTGGATGCAGAGTTACACATTGTGGCATATCCACCCATGGAACATGTGAATGTGTCTCTTTTAGATGGCTCCTAATTCCTGGGGCCTTAAATGGAGAAGCATCAAGATCAAGGCTGAAGATAAGATAATTAACTTTAATCTAAGCTCCTGCCTGGGGTGGGAACATCTTAGCTGTACAGTCTGTCTGCATCCATTGATATTTAAACCTGTATTAGTGCTTCTTTGCAAAAGCTTGAATCACTGTCTATTAAGATCCATGCAGACATGCACCCAGGCCGGTTCCTATGAAAGTATCTAGTAAGGATGGGAAAGTTATTCATAAATATTCCAATCCAAGATGGAAAAGGGTGTCGGGATGCCAAATGCTGGTAGACCCCGATGAGAAGAATCTTGGATGTGTAGATGAGAATTTTTGTAGTTTGGGACTTATTCTGCATGAAGAATGCACACAGGTTTTCTACTTATTTGTGTGCTCAAGTGGCATGCCTTATCGATAAAGAAATGTTATTTTCTGTGCACAAGTGAGGTTTCTGGCACAGAAGACATACACAGCTGAGCACCAGGTATAATATCTGATTTCTACAATCATGTGTACTCTTAGCTTTATTTGATCCAGAGTGTAGTTTAAGGTGAGGAAGATGAATTCTTCAAGGAGGTTTTTTTCTCTCTCCACAAATGACATCAAAAATTGTATGGTCAATAATAACAATAATAAAAACTCTTCTAAATAAAGCTATCTTTGGTCTTCTAATAAAAATAGGTAGCCAGAATTTGGAAGGACTTTCTAGTGTACTGCAAGAAAAAACTGTCATAGTTTTGATTACCCCATCTTTTACTGTTTCCTCATAGTTTGCAAGAAAGTCTTTCAAAGCTGAAACCAGGGCTTTTTTGAGTGCTATCTCTTATTTTAACAAAACGAAACTCAAAGACAGTGAAAGCTTTATAGAATTGTTGTGGGTGGGTAATCTTAGTTCATGACATTTAATATTAACCAGAAGAGTGTGTTAGTAAGTAATTATAGTAATACAAGCAAGTAATATTAATATCACTTGCATCTAAATGTTATATCACTTGCAAAAACATTTAGCCCTCTACATTTGCTAGGGTTAAGGTCGCAGGACCCTTACAAAAATGGAAAAACCTCAAACATCAAAATGTGTGTGTGTGTCTTTGGGAAGGGGACTGAGGCATGGTGGGGAGAGTGGGCACACTGGGCCCAAATCAAGTAAGGGAAAGGAGAGGGAAAGGGAGTGGGTTGTTATGATGGCCTCATACATGATCTCTCATACCCATCATTGGGTGTGTGAGGGGCATCAGGAGAGGGTTTGAGGTACTGAGAAATTGGGTTATGAGCCATCCTTAGCTGGCCAGGCAGTGGCTGGTGGAGGAGGAAGAGGAGGAGGACCAGGGGTTGTTTTTTAAAGGGTTGCATAGCCTGATTGGTCCCACCAAAAAGCAAAGTTCTACCAGAAATGAAGCATTTGAGGTGGGGGAGCAGGGGTTGGAGAAACTCAAAAATAATCATATCCATGAAAGTTAAATCTGCAAATGTGGAAGACTGACTGTAATGTTAGAAATAGCACTTTATTAGTCTGAAATGATATTTTTATATTGTGTGAATGTTCACCATCAAAATCTTTACCTGTCTTCAGAGTTGTTCTTTTCCCCAGCCCACCTATATGGAAAGCCAGCTCATGTATGCTTTACAGGAAAGTGGAAATCCAATCTAATTCCTACTGTGCTAGAATGTCTGTTTAAGTTCCTAAGAGAGGTTGCAGGACTTTGGAGGATTGTTTTTTTGCTAAACATGATAGGCTTGATAATAGGGCCATGTGTGTATGTTTGAAATAGTTCCAGTTCACTTTCAGAATTCAGTCTCCTGGCATTGTTCTTCTTAGACTGGAGAGAAGCCTTGCTCATTGTTAGGCTGAAATTAAGCAGTAAAATCTCCTTCATATTACTGGAAGATGGTGAAGGCTGAGGAGAAATGAGAAGCCAATATTTATTTCTCTTGGCAAGGTCTTTGTGGCTAGTGGAGGTTTCTGAAAGAAGATCATGCATACTTGTGCTTATACTCTAGGTTCTAGTCAGTGTTGGAACATCGCTAAATTGGTCCACACAGATCATGTGCATGTATGTGTTTGCATCTCTATATTGTATCTTTAGCATCAAAAAACAAACAAACAACCAGGTGACTAACCTGCATTACTTGCAGTACAACATTAGGTCACATTACCCAAGCAGCAGTGCTAACCGCCAGTAATATGTGTAAATATATGAGTTACTTACTGGGTTTGAATGTGTTTTTTGCTATTGTTTGTTTGTTTGTTTTAGCTTTCCTTGTATTTGTAGATTTGGATTTTGCAAAGTAATAAACTAATCTAGTGAGGCATTCTGGACTCAAAGGAAGAAGTTACATATGGATCATATCCACTACATAAGCCAACATTCTTGCGCGAGCTATTGCTGTGACTCTCAACCTGGGGGGGGTGTTCCCCCAGGGACACAAACCAGGACATTTAGGGGTACACCAAAAAAAAAATGAATAATGGCAGAGAAGGCCACATACATCAACAGTGTAGGACAAGGTACAAGTCAAATGTTGAGAAATTAATTGAAGGTTATGGCGAATGATAGAGTGAGTTTCTTTCATTATTTACCCTGATGAAAAGCCCCATTCCCTTGCTTTGTTTTTGTTGTTGTTGTTGTTGTTGTTGTTTGGCAAATGGTGGGGAATCCCTTCCTAAGCAGTGTGGTTACAAACATGCCACTACAGTGCACATGCTTGGTGATATGCCCCTCACAGGTTCAGCTTTCACTCTCCTCTGCTTCATGAACATCTGAGCACTGGTACTAGTTTATATATAAGAGAGCATCTCAGTCAGTCCTGTGGGCTAGGTTCAAGAGAGTGAGTTCTTCTAGATCTTCTCTACATATCTTTTGTATCTTTTGAGTTTTGAATATACATGGAACTGTCTGTTCACCTTACTACTCCATTGCTTTTTAATCCCATTATTGGGCTATTTATTTATAGTTACAACATATACATTTGAAATAACAGCAACTATATTAATTATAAACATTTTGCTAATATGAAGGGTACATTGATGGAAATGGGCTGCCAAGGGGTACACAAGTGAAAAAAGCTTAGCAACCACTGAATCACTGTTTTCCAAAATATCCAGAAACACATGAGTAAATGGTTGAGCTTCTGTGTCTCTCCTTTCCTACGCAAGATGGTTAATTTAGCAGAGCATTCTCCTTTCCTTTTCTCATAGGACTTTGTATGTTTCTGGCATGGTCAGCAGTGTTGTTATGAATGAGCCAACCACTGGTATAAGGAGATATCGGGCTTGGGGAGTTAGAACATGTAATCCCTCTAGCAGCAACCTGAAGTGGTTCAGTCCCACGAGAGCTGAATTGTGTGATTGATCTAAATAAGGTGATCCCTCAAAAATATAATGATCCTTCAATCTGTTAACCAATAATTGGGAGTGGTGTATGATAGACAACCATGTGCTGATATGACAAGGAGACTTTTTTTCTTTTTATTATGCCACCATGTATTCCAAATAGTAAGGCCAATACCCAAGGATAACTGATCTCTGCTTTTCCAAATGCATATGTATTATTAAGGATTATAACTTGTAGGATTGTCCTGTTGAATAACTATTCTGTTACTCAGGTCTTCCCTTGAGCTTTTGCTTAACTGGGCCACTATTAATGGGCCACCAGTGGAACAGATTACCTTCCCTGTTTGGATAGTCAGCTCAAACACTCCCAAAGAACTGAGGAATTATATGGCCTCTGTATCCATAAATAAAATCAGAACATGGGAGAGTTCCTTTTAGAATTATAGCTTCCAGAATCCCTTAGCCAAGTTTAAAAAAAAAAGTGTCCTTGGATAAGTTTTTCTGAAAATAAGAATATAAGCCACAGAGTTATTGCAAGGAGAATCCAAATAAAGATTGCAAAGGTGTTTGTTCATAGAAACATGATGTATAAAGGATACTAGTACTGTATTCAAATATTCATGAAATAATGGCGTGTTAGATATTATTCCTTCATACCCTCTCAGGGAGATACTTGAAATTAATGTAACCAGTGGTAAGTCTTTGTAGGCTGAACTTGCTGAGAAATATGTAAGCATTTAAGTGGTGTTTGAAATCATGTATTCCAAATGAAGGAGTTTGGAAGTGAAGTGAGAATGGGTGGAGTAGGTACGTTCTGATGCATAATTTATGTTTTATGTGATCTTACCTCAATAGCTCAGCAGTTCTCCCACCAATTACTTAAATAAAAGGAGGGCAGTCGAAGCCAGGTTCAGAATTTTAAGCCCATCACTGCCATTTTATTGGAATAATTGCCTAAATAATTTTTCTGGTAACGCAAAATATGCTCATTTGGCAAAAATGAGCTTATGGTGCACCAAACTACCTTCTCTATGGACTCCATGAGAACCATAAATTTAAAACTCAACAGTTGCATGAAATGTTAAATGGATAACTTTAAGTAAGTTACTTTGACTAGCTCTTACATGAGGTGCCCAGTTGTCTTCCAGAAGGTGTTGATCAGGATTACACCCTAGCACAGCTGTTCTCCATCACATCTGGAAAGTCCCAAGTTGGAGAAGGGACATAAAGGAAAAGATCCTTACACTGCCCACGACACTTATTAAGGGACCCCAGAACTGGGTTTTTTGTTTTGTTTTTGGTAGCAATTGCTGTTGATTGGGAAGCAGCTGGACACTGACAGGCAGATTATTACTGATTTTACTTACTTACAGGTACTTGTCAGGAGAGGGCAAATTACCCTTCCCATCTATTAGCATCCAAGCATCCTTAAACGTGAAGACTTAGAGATACCATGTGTGTATAGAAGCTCCCTCTGTGTATTCACTGTAGCTGATTCACAAGTAAGTGTGCACAGGACAGATTGTGAGCAGCCTTTAGTAGTGCTGGGAGGGCTCAACAATAATCACTGTCTTAATATTCCTTAATCCTTGGTCATTTAGTACATTTCAGATTTATCATTCCTGCAGAGGCTCTAGGAGTGTTGGTGGTACAATTTTGCCAAATCATTTTGGTGGGGTCTCAACCCCCATCCTAGTGTTGTGGGGAGCTCAAGCATCCCCTTTCCTTCCTGTTCCAGGGTTGATGAACTTATTACAAAGAGAAGTATGCAAAGAAAAGGCAGCTCTTTGCTACAAGCCCTCTGTGTTAGCACCAGGGTCTCCAGTCCCATGAGAAGTGCCTGCAGAGGAGATTACTAGGCAAGTAAGTCTCCAAAGTAAGGTAACGTTTCAGAAAATTCAAGAAGTCTGGTAGCGAGACTGGATTAATTAGGAACCTTTTCTAATCCACATAATATTGGCATTTGCTTTTCACTGCAGGAATCCTTTATTAACATATGCATAAGTTTATTTTTCATTCTGTCCTGCTGCCATCCTGTCAGTTAGGGTTAAGTGATGTTGAATACTCACTTATTTAAAAAAAAAAAAAAATCAAATCTTCCCTAATCTGGAAAAAAAGCATAACATACAAGAGAAGGAGAATTTATTCAATTTCCTATTAATTTCCCTGGTTGTCTAATTTTATGTAAATCCATAGAGCACAGATTTTATTTCAGCTACTCTCATCAAGAGATCAGAGTGAGGTGCAGAATAAGGGAGAAAATAGGATTTATCATTTTGGAGAGGAATGATAAAAGAATTCGGCAGCAAGAGACATTTTACATTTTAATTAAAAATGTTTGTTTTGCTCTGAACAATAAACCTTGCCTTCAGTAGAAAAAAAAGGCAGGGGGAGAGCATTAGATACTGAAGAGCTAATTCCACATCTCAAGAAAATGGCACTCTTCTTCCAGGCAGACCTCTGGTATCATGTGGGATTAGTAATGGTGGCATTCTTTGTCAACATGTCATCCTTGAAAGTGAAGAACAAGGGGAGAGCCTATCCTTTCCCCTGCTGCAGGATGTCAGTAAAAGATTCATTTCACTCTAAAGGGGATTATCCCTTCTTCTGTACCCTGGAGAGGTGGTGGTGGGGAGATTTTATTACAGAAGCTGAGAAAAGGGGGGCTAGCCCAGATAAGTACTATTGGCTGGGTTAGAATGAGATAAATGAGGGGGAAAACACTTCACTCTCTTCTCCCCTCCCTTTCTCGTTCTTATTTTGGTTATGATATTCCATATTTTGACCTTTTAGGTGTAACATATATTTCCAGTCTCAGTGGCTTGGACTTCAGGAGTATTGTTGTTCTTGTGTGCCTTCATGTTGTTTCTGACTTTCTAGGGCTGAGAGTGTGTGACCCAGCCAAGGTCATCCAGTGGGTTTCCATGACCAAGGGGGGAATCAAACCTTGGCCCCCAGGGTCATAGTCCACCACTTAGACCACTACACCATGTATACACACATTAAAATAGTTGCACATGTGACACTGGATGCTACAGCCAGAAGAAACACAGACCATGCAGGAGGTTTGGGCTGCTGTGGCACAGTTTTAAACCAGATATGTGCCTTGTGCTTTTCCTTTGTATTTGTTGTCCCAACTAAATTCTAATACCAAAATTGTTGCTGGCAGTAGTTGTAACTACTGTAGTGCATAGGAGATTTCTTTTGTGACCAAAGGTAACCTTTCCTTCTATTAAGAGATGTTCCACGATGCTTGCCAAAACTTGTATAGACAAAATGGCACAGCCCACTCCCACAAGTGGAAGTATCAGCAGACACAGAACAGAACCTTGAAATCTGCAAAAACAGATTTAAAAAAAACTTTAAAAGATAGAGGAACAGAAAAAAAATAATATTCACATCTAGGAAATGAGAGAAGAAAGAAACGGGGACCAAATATCTGCAGCCGTGAGTTTTAACCAGAGTTTGGGGCATGACTGCAGGCCCACTTACCTCACCTCACCTCCTCAAACCACCTCCACCTGTCTTTGCAGGACTTGTAAGGTGGTGTCCTTGCAGAAACACAGGAACATGAACCACATTTTGCTTCAGGCACAGCTCACCTAGATGTGGTTATCACTTTGACTATCAAGGCTTAATCCTATGGAGCGCTGGGGTGTATAGTTTGGTGATGTACTTAGAATTCTGTGCTAAAGACCTCCAGCCCATTCCCATGAATTACCAGTTTCCAAGATGCCCTGAGAATACTGGGAATATGGGCTACTTTTGTTAGTTCTGTAGTGTAAGACATGTATTCAGGATACCTACATTCAGGGAAGGAGACTAGACCTCTTTTGCAGAAAATTCCCAAGTATCTCACCAGACTACAAATCCCAGGATGGAGACAGCACAACTAAAAGGGCGTGTAGCTGTGTAGTACACATATTCTGTTTGCCTATGTATATTGAGAAGAGTAAGAACTATGATACCAATGGTGAGGCACTCAGAAGCAAGAGTAGTGGAAGTAGGGGAGCTCCACTCCCCCAAAATATACATTGGCAGTGAGACAAACATTTTACTTTGGATCCTACTCATCACCTGCTTGTACTATACCATTACCTAAGGTGTTTTGGCAGCTGTGATAATAACTAGGAAAAAGAACTGTGCCACATAAGGGACTAAAATCAGTTGCTCGTCACAACTAGAATACACCCATTGAATCAATGCTGTACTACTATCCCCATAATACTTGGTTGTCAATGAGATTATTCCCATCTGAAAGTTTATGTTACAATCTAAACAGAACTTTTTGCATAAGATTATTGAGATGAATTGGAACAGGTTTTAGCCACTCATTTCAGTTCTTCTCCGTTGGGAGTCCATGCAAAGAAACAGTTGTGCCTGTGACATGAATCAGATGATCCCAGGCTGATCCAATTTTCTTATTTTTTTTCCTGTATACACAACAAACAACCACATCATGACATCATAATATGACAATAATGGAACTGTAACGTGAATGAGAGTAATAGGGCTAAGTATGCATCTTTCGCAAGCAAGGGTGAACAGCAGCCATGAGTTTCAACCAGAGGTTGGATATGGCTGCAAGCCTGCCTATCCAAGCTACCCAAGGTCACCTCAGCTCACTTGGGCTAGTACATAATTAATCCAGCAGAAATTCATTGATAGACATATCAGAGCAATTTGCTATGATGACATTCAGAGAAACAGCTGTGTTAGTATACAAAGGGATCTTGTAGCACCTTTGAAATTAACTGAGAGAAAGACATTTGTAGCATCAGCTTTTGTAGACTTAGGCCATTTCTACACTAGCCTGTTATGGGGCTATGATTCTACTTTCAACATCCTATGGAATCCTGGGATTTGCAGTTTAGGGAGGGGCCTCAAAGGCTAGTGTGCTATAACAGGCTAGTGCGGAAAATATATCAGTCTACCTCTGCATCTTGTGAAGTAGACTGAGTCTGCAAAAGCTTATGCCACAATCTTTCTCTCAGTCTCAGAGATGCTACAAGATCCCTTTGCTATGATGATGTGAGCATTAAAGAAGAAGGCAGTCAAAATATGTTTTTTAAAAGTATATGGTCAAAAATCACTTTTCATCTTACAGACAAAATCTTTCACATGTATCAGACTATGCGTTATGCAAGTCCTTACCTCATTTGAAACAGACACTATGATTCGTTTTTTCTTGAAACTTCCTATGTTTGCTCATTGTCATCTCTAATTAATTTGAGAGAAGCAAAATAAGTACAAAGGAACTTACAGTGACAACAAATTTTAAAAAATCATCATACAGTACAAGAATGAGATCTTGAAGAAAAAAAGATTCTCATAGTTGTCTGGGGATTTTTTTATTATGTATATAACAATAAAAGAGAATGTCTGCATCTGTGGCATACATAAGTCATCAGGGCATCATTCTAGATAGACATAATAAAATTTGTCAGTGTTGTTAGGTGTCATCCAAACTGTAGTTGCGAGTTCCAAGTCAAAATCTCAGACTAGGAGAAAGGGGTTTCTAGAATTAGAAAGAGGACCAGTCATAGCTCATCAGGAAATCATGGCTGATACCCCTAAATTTGACAGAGTGTTGTGGTTGTCATCCAAGTGGTAGTAGTTGGGTCAATATTTCAAAGGGAGCAACTTCCTAGAAGCAAAAAACAAGAGCTTGTAAATCATTATGACTGTGGCAGATACTACAAAATTTGACAGTGTTTTGGGGGTAGGGAGTTATGCTGAGTGATCAGTTTCAAGTAAAAATTCCAAACAAAGGGATCCTTGGAACAAAAGGCGAACTACTTACTATAACTCATTGAGAGGTGTTTTTTTTTTTTTTCAAAAAAAAAGTGGGGTATAAAACAGAAGAAGACTTTGTGAGGTACTGTTCCTAAGATTTCTAGGGCAGAAAAAAGGCATGAAAATAGGAAAGAAAAAAAGGACACAAGACTCTTTGAAGCAAAAAAAAAAAATGGGGTGGGAAAACAGGGAGCTTCATGAACTCTTGGTGGGATGTTAAGTAAAGATCCAGGCAGTTCCAGGTACAGTTCATCTAGGAAAGAGTAGAAGGTTCTTTCAGCACTGGCACTAAGATGCCTGAGCTGCGAGGTGGAGTGAAACTAGACAACAGGGGAAGACTAAACCGTTTCACCTAAGATTTCAGAAGTTAAAAAAAAGTAGGAAATTAAAGTCTCTCAGATATACTGTTAGTAAAATTCTTGAGGTTAAAAGGGAGGATGGATCATCAGGCCTCATGGACCCTTTGGGGGCTGTAACTATGAACCTGGGCAACACCAGGTACCCTTCAGGTGGTAATTAATAAAAGCTTTTGGGGTTGAGCATCGACTGTCTAGACCAGAGCTTTCCAAACTTTTCATGTTGGTGACACACTTATTAGACATGCTTCATTTTGCGACACAGTAATTCAGTAAGTAATTCAATAAGTAGAGGCAGCCCCTCCACCCAAGCCTGGCCCACCGCCACTGCCCTTGCCTGGGTCTTCCTTGGTTTGGGGCAGCAACAGTGGCGGCAGCTGGAAAGGCAGCCCCTTCACCTGAGCCTGGCCCACCAGAGCCCTCACTAGGACCTTCCTTAGCCTGGGGCAGTGGCGGCAGCAGAGGAAGCCCCTTCACCCGAGCCTGGTCTGCCATGGCAGTGGGAGAGGCAGCCCCTCCACCCATTACATTTGCGCAATACATCTACACACTGCAGGTGACACATTAACATGTCACAACACACAGTTTGGAAAGCTCTGGTCTAGACCATAAGCAGTGAGGTGTGTATGAAGTTTTCAGTGGAAATGATAAACGTGTATGGAAATAATAATTTCCCCAAACTCAGTTATCTCAGTTCAAATACACATGTTGAAAATGAATTTAATTGTTAAAAAATTTGTGATTTGGAAATGGGAGTGGAACTTCATTACATATATCATTAGACATTCGCCAATGGAATATATGTAGATATATTGTATTATGTAGTTTTGTTTTATTAACTGCTGTCAAGTCAACGTCAACTTATGGTGACCCTATCAATGGGACCTCCAGGCCACTCTACCATCAACTGCTCTGCTCAGATCTTGCATACTCAGGGCCGTGGCTTCCTTGATTGAGTCTGTCCACCTGTAATGCGGTCTTCCTCTTTTCCTACTGTCAAGCATTGTTGTCTTTCCTTGTGAATCATGTCTTCTCATGATATGGCCCAAGTACAACAGTCTCAGTTTAGTCTTCTGGGGAGAGTTCAGGCTTGATTTGCTCTAGGACTCTTTCTTTATCTTTTTTGGTAGTCCAGACTATCCTAAAAATGCTCTTCCAGCACCACATTTCAGCTGAGTTTTCCTCACTGTCCAGCTTTCACAAGCATACATAGAAACTGGAAATACAATGGCTTGCCCAATCTTGACTCTGGTATTCAATGATATTATCTATATCTATACCTAGATATAGATGTATAGCTTGAGGGTCTTGTCTAGTTCTGTCATAGCTGCCCTTCCTAGTCCTAGCCTTCTTCTGATTTCTTGGCTACGCTCTCCATTTTGATTAATGACTGAGCCAAGATATAGGAAATCTTTCATTTTCTCAATGTCTTTGTTGTCTACTTTAAGGTTATATAAACCATCTGTGGTTATTATTTTCATTTTCTTAATGTTCAGCTGTAAATGTGCCTTTACACTTTCTTCCTTGACTTTCTTCAAAAGTTGTGCCAAGTCTTTGCTGTTGTATACTGGTAGTATAGTGTCATCTGCATATCTTACATTGTTGCTGTTCCTTCCTCCAATTTTCACACAATTTTCTTTCTTCCAAGTCTAATCCTATTTTATTTATGATGCAGTCAATGTGCAATTTAAACAGATAAGGTGATAAAAGACAGCCTTGTCTGGATCCCTTGCCAATTGGAAACCATTCTGTTTCTCCATGTTGTCTCCTAACAATAGCTTCTTGTCCTGAGCACAGGTTATTCATCAGAACAATCAATTGTTGTGGCACAGCCATTTCTTTAAGAGTGACCCATGATCTACACACAATCAAAGGGATTGTTATAATTTATAAAACACAAGATGATTTTCTTCTGAAATTCTCTAGTGCACTCCTTTATCCAATGTATATTTGCAATATGATCCGTAGTGCCACTTCCTTTCCTGAACCCAGCTCGGACATCTAGCATTTCTCACTCCATATATGGTAAAAATCTTGGTTGCAGAATTTTGGGCATCAGTTTGTTTATGTTGGAGAGTAATGCAATGGTCCTGTGGTTATGACAATCCCCGGTGTCCCCTTTCTTGGAGATTGGAATGTGTAATGAATGTGGGCCGTTCTTTTGTTTTCCATATTTGTTGACAAATTTTAGTTAGAACTAGAGTAGATTCTGTCTCTGTGGATTGAAGCAGATCTATTGGTATGCTATCAGTTTCTGCTGATTTGTTTCTCCAAAGTGCTCTGAGTGGAGCACTTTCTAAAACTGTGGATTCATTATCAAATGGTTCTTCCCTGAATGAATCTGTCATCCTTTTATCTCTTTTAGATACTTCTTCAGTGTATTATTTCCTTCATCTATTTATTTCTATTTGGAGTGTTTCCCTTCTGGTTGTACAGCATCCCTACTTTTCGTTTTAATTTTCTTTTCATTTCTTGGATCATGTATAGGGTGTCTCTTGTTCTTAATTTTTTGTTCTCATCTTCTATTTCTCTTAATTATTATAGTAATTCTCCTTATTTCTGCACGCAGGTCACTGAACAGTTGCATTCAGGGTTCTGATTTTATTGCTGTCCCCTTTTACTTTTTCTTCTCATCTGTTTTCAAATGCTTGAAGAGTTTCATCTGTCATCCACTGAGACTTCTCTTTCTTTTTGGTTGCAGAATGTGTCTTTTTGCATTCCTCCCTGATAATGTCCTTGGCTTTGGTCCAAAGTTATTCTAGCTCCAAGTCAGTTAGGCTTAATTGTGTGTGTGTGCGTGCGTGCGTGTGTGTGTGTACATATATGCACACACACATTATCTTTAAATTCTGTGAAGATGTACTTTAGGATGTATTTTGACGCAATGGTTGGTTTTGTGTTCTTTAACTTTTCTATAATTTTTGATATTAGCAATCCATGGTATGTTCCACAATCTGCTCCTGGTCTTGTTTTTTTCATAGAGAATGAAGGTTCTCCATCTTCTTATTCCAATGATGTAGGTTGTTTGATTTCTATATTGGCAATCAGGTGATGTCCATCTCTACAGTTGCCACTTTGATTGCTTGAAGAATGTGTTTATGATGAACAATCTATTGGGTTCACAAAATTCAGTCAGTTGGTCTCTTGCTTCATTTTTTGATACTAGGCCAAATTTTTCTACAAACCTTGATTGTGCTCTGTTTACTGATTTTGCATTCCTATTGTCTATGATTAACAAGAAGTCCTGTTTCAATGTGTGAGCAATTTCATCCTCAACTCCAGTATAGAATCTTTCAATTTCTTCTTCTTCTGCCTCTGTAGTTGGAGTGTAAACTTGGATTATGTCCCATTCCTGTCCATTTTAGCTCAATCTTCCCAAGTACAGTTGGCCTTCCACATTCACTAGGGTTAAGGGGTGGAGGACCCTCTGTGAAAAAATCACAAATACCAAAATGTGTGTGTAAGTCTGTGGGAAAGGGGCTAAGGCATGGTGGGGAGAATGGGGACCCAGGCTCCAAACCAGGTCAAGGAAAGAAGAAAGAAGTAGGGGGTGGGTCAGCATGGTAACACAATACTGCCTTTCTCACCCATCAGCTTCCTTAGGTATGTGGGAGGCATTAGGAGATGGTTTGTGGTGCTGAGAAATCAGACTGCAGACTGCCCTTAGCTGGCCAGACAGTTACCAGTGGAAGAGGACCAGAGGCAGGTTTTTAAAGGGCTTGCACAGCTTGATTGGAGGTGCCAAGAGGCAGTTTTCCTCCAGAAATGAAGTGGGGGGGACAGGGGCTGGAGAAACTCTCAGATAATCAAATCCATGAAAATGAAACCTGCAAATGAGGGCCAACTGTACTGCAATGTTAATAATTCCATTTCTTGTTTTACTGCGTCTAGCTTCCCTTGATTCATGTTTCTCACATTTCCATGTTCCTATAATAGGTGTTGTGCAGTTTTGGGCTTTCCTTTCACCTCTGAGCATGTCAACAGCGGGACATGCTTTTGGCTTGAGTCCAGTTGCATCATTAGCCACTGCACTACTCACAGTTGTCTTCTGGCACTCTCTCTTGTTTCATTTTGGATTGTCTCATCATATATGGAAAATAACATTCAAAGAGGGTTTACTGTGCCTCCTTCTGCGCAACACTAAGTGTTAACAGTGGTGCTACTGCCATTGTCTCTGAGAAATCCTCTGCCAGTGCCACCCACCACTACTATTGCTGCCTAGTAGCTGTTTTGCACATTTAGTCTGGCTGCTCAGCAAAAGCCTATCTGACATGGAACACCTTACCAGCAGTGTAGCCTCTTGCCTCACAAGAACACACAATCTCACCACTGTGGAAGGGTAATGCTATTGGTGAGATTATGTATCACACTATGTAAAATGTTGTAAATTTCAATAAATTCACCCCATTTTTGTTGGACCTGTTACTGTACTCAGATTTGTAGTTGTAATAATCATATTCTAAAATGATCCAACTTACATCCAGATTGTGAGTCAACCAACTTTTCTTAAGTTGTATGAGATCCAGTTCACATAATAATCTTGAAAACAGATTGCTGGGTGGTTTCAGGGAAATGCGGGCTAAATTTGGCTGAATGGCAGTGTTACATAACTGCATGGTTGCATAATAAGAGTTGTTGTGTTTTTAACTGTATTTTAAATGTTTTTGTTTTTGTGTCATGTTTTAATTAAGATTTGTTTTTAATCTGTATTCTGTGGTGATTTAATCTGCATTCCTTTATTGCTTGGTGCCTCAAGTACATATTTTTTGGAAAGGTGGGATAGAAATGAACTAAACAAACAAACAAACAAATAAATGCTTCCACACATCACAGCCTAGAAAAACTGCAACCTAAAGATCCCTTTAAATTGTAAGCACTCTGTAGAAGCAAGAGGCCATGTTTCCTCTCTCAGGCCCACTTTCCATCTGCCTTTGCCATTTGATACAGCAAGCAGGAGTGTCACAGAAAGAAATCATGGCTATACTTTCACTTCACTTCACTCTTACTTTGCTTTGCCTCTTTGAGCATCATCTCCATGTGCTTCTGGTGTAAATTATGGTTGGCGGTCTAGACCATTAGGAAATAAAAGGCTTGCTTCAGTTTTATTGTGAAACTTCTGAAAAAATATTGTTTCATTAATGACTTGGATGAAGGAATAAAGGGCATACTGATCAAATTTGCTGTGACACTAAATTGGGAGGGGTTACTAATACCACAGGGAACAGGATCAAAATTCAAAATGACCTTCGCAGATTAGACAGCTGGGCCAAAGCTAGCCAAATGAATTTCAACAGAGAGAAATGTAAGGTCCTACACCTAGGCAAAAATATGAAATGCAAAAATATGGGATGGAAAACATAAATTGATTGCATCAGTAGGAGTATGGTATCTAGATCAAGGAAAGTAATAGTACCACTCTTTGGTCAGACCTCATCTGGAATACTGTGTCCAGTTCTGGGCACCTGAATTCAAGAATGATATTGGTAAACTGGAACAGGTCCAGAGGAGGGCAACCAAAATGGCGAAGGGTCTGGAAGCCATGCCCTATGAGGAGTGGCTTAAGGAGCTGGGTATGTTTAGTCTGCAGAAGAGAAGGTTAAGAGGGAACATGATAGTTGTGTTTAAATTTTTTAAAGGATGTCATACTGAAGAGGGAACAGGCTTGTTTCCATTGCTCCAGAAACTAAAACAAGGAGCAATGGATTCAAACTACAGGGAAAGAGATTCCACCTGAACTTCAGGAAGAACTTCCTGACAGCCAGAGCTGTCCGACAGTGGAATATACTGCGTGGTAGAGTCCCCTTCTTTGGAAGTTTTTAAACAGAAGCTGGATGGCCATCTGCTGGGAATGCTTTGAAGGTGTTCCTGCATGGCAGGGGCTTGGACTGGATGGCTCTTGTGGTCTCTTCCAACTTTTGTTATTTTATGATTCTATGATTCTATTCTATGATTCATCTTTAGCATGTGAGATCTAATGTAATACTCCAGATGGACTGAAATGAAACTCTATATGGTTTTTTTTTCTCTAAAATGAGTATGAGACTGCTCTGCAAATTTCTGGAAGTTTCTTACCCAGCCAGGGAGCATGGCATTAACATTCAGTAGGCTGATGATATCTTTGTCCCCTGGATTTATGTAACAGACTATGAGACATTGGATTGTTTAGCTCTTGGCATTTTTCCATTTCCCCACCTTGGCATTTGCATGTCATTGATAATGATGCTCAAGTGTCAAATTGAGAGGAACTCAATCAAATGTGAAGTATTCAGGTTTCACCCACTCTGATGTCAGAAGAATCGAAACCCCCATGTTTCACATCAGATATTTCTTATTTCCCTTCCATACTTCCAGTCTCATGTTTCTGTTTGTAACAAGAAGGAATTAGAGCATTTAAGGAAGTGTCAAGTCCAGTTATGAGCAGACAAAATAAGATTTTACCACATACTGAACTCTGTTTAATGGCAACAGTATGGTTTCCACTTGTTATTTGCCATTAGATTTGCTGTACAAATGGATTGTGGTATCCAAAACAGCCATCTATCCGGGAGGGGAGAGGTGGTCCTGTTTTCTTGGGTTTCATCACCATGTGTCTTTTTAGAGGATCCAATCAATTGAAGTAACCTGTGAACTGTATGCAGTGGCTCTTTGATCCAATCTGTAGGACAGGAGGTGACTTTTGGTAACTCACTACTCTCCTTGCAGCCCTAGCATCCCTCAAAATCTGATGCAAAGAATTGGGAACCACATTGGGAAAGCTTGGGAGTTAAAATAAGGAAGGAAGAAGAGGAAAGGAGTGGAATTGCCCACTGAAGAAAGCATTAACTGAATCTAAGATGCTTTTTTCAGCAGAGGGGCCACCACTCAGAAGATCTAGCATGAGATTTCAGTAACATCCCTGAAATATCCTTTGGGAATATATTCAGAAGCCTTCACATATTTGGCTGCTTTTGTTTATAAATACTGCTTTGTTGAGCAGTACCTGGTTGTGTGTCAGAATAACATTTAATTTTTATTGTGCTTTTTAATTGGATGCACAGTATTCTGAGATTTCATTCCATCTTTGTAAATTCAAGCAACAGCTTTAAAAAATGGAAGCAACAGTGAGAAAGCAGCTTTCTCCACCAAGATGCCTGGACCTCTTTTAGCCAAAATAATTACTGATATGTATTGTAAAAGACATTTGGCAAGGTTGAAGAGAAAAACTCTTCTGTTACAACTGCAATTTGTTTAGCTGGCCCTTTAGGGAAAGGGGGTTGGACAACTTTATACAAATAACAGTTTGCCTACATAGAGCATCACTTTTATTCTGGCCTTTGTCACAACATTTGGGAGAAATGTCAAAAATGCACTGCTTAATGCTGAACATTTGATAATGGATAAGATGCTTATGAGGAACAGGAGAGCAGCAAAATGTTTGATGCAACCCAGTATCAGTTGGAGAGCAGTAGAATTTTCTATATGGTGAAGATTCTAATCAGGATTGTGGTCCTTTTTCTTATAAATGTAACTGCAAGATTACATTAGGCAGTAGATGTCAAAATTCATATTTGCTGAGCTTCTTTGCCCCATAAGATATATAATCTCCCCAGTTTTTATCTCTTTTGATTCTAGAGACAACACCAATACCTTCAAATAAACTTCTCACCCTTTATTTTTTCCACATCCACACTATTTTTTTTCCTGTTGAAACACCTAAATCTTCCTCTCAGAAATGAAATGCTTGCAAAGCAAAACAAAAAACAAAAAAAACCAGACATAACAAGCTGCTCAGTTCTTCCCCACGTAACTGAAAAAGGAAGTATCTTACATAAGTATCTTACGTTTCTTACTGTAAAGCAGTCAAAGACAAATAACATCAAGGATACCTCTTCTAAATTGAGATCTCATGGCAGGGGCAACATGAAAAGAAGCCAGCAATAATAAAACCTCATGCGTAGGTGGTATTGACTTTCCCTTATTTCCTTTTTGTTATGGCAGTGGGCTGAAGCAAACAGACTGCAGCAAAAGTGCGAAAACAGAAACTGTCCACCAAACTCTGAAATGAGTAGATGTTGATCCACATCCTGATAGCAGGTTGAAACAACTGATTTGACGTAACTGCTGCAATATTCTGCAAGACACCCCGTGTAGCGGTCTCTGGATTGCTGAGATGAAAGTTCTAAATCCTTTGAGGGAGACCTTTCCCCTCTCTGTGGAACTGCAGTTAAGACTGCTGAGCAGAAGTAGGCTGTGGTTTTCAGGGCAGTTGGCTGTAACTTTAGGTTTAAATCCCAGTTCTTCCCATGATTCCTCTTGGGCAGGTCACTGCCTTGCAGCCTTAGTGTTGTAAAACCACTGCCCCTCAAGTTTTTATGGGTGGGCATAGCCTTGGCCAGTATTGACTGTTTGTTCTTCTAAGGTCAACTAATGTTAGCACATGATGTAATTTAAAAAGAAGATTGCTGTTTACAGGCCTTCCAGATTTCATAGTCACATTCAACTACATTTTCTTAGCAGCAAATCCTAAGTTACATACAAGAAATAATAAATAAATAAATACGATTTGATAGGCATCACTGAGACCTGGTGGGATGAGTCTCGTGATTGGAATGTAGGAATAGAGAGGTAGGAGGAGTAGCCTTTTATGTCAAGGATGTTTTCACCTGTGAAGAGATCCATGACTTAAACCCAAAAAGCCAGGTCAAGAGCATCTGGGTAAGAATTAAGGGAGCGAGAAACAATAGGGATATTTTGGTGGGGGTTTACTACAGACCTCCAACCCAGACTGAGTACTTTGATGATGCCTTCCTCAACCAAATGACTGCATATTCAAAAAGGAGAGATACAGTAATAATGGGAGATTTCAGTTACCCAGATATATGTTGGCAGTCAAACTCTGCCAAGACAGCAAGGTCCAACAAATTTCTTGCTTGTCTTGCAGACAGTTTCATGGTCCAGAAGGTGGAAGAGGTGAAAAGGGGATCAAATATTCTAGATCTGATCCTGACCAACAGGGATGACCTTGTTAATGAGGTAGAAGTGTCTGGATCTTTAGGAGGGAGTGACCATGCCCTATTGGAATTTGGCATTCAGTGAGAAGGAGAAGATAAGTGTAGCCAGACACTCATCTTAGATTTTAAAAAAGCGGACTTCTATAAACTTAAGGAGCTGCTGGGTGAAATTCCGTGGTCAAGAACAGTGAAAGAGAAAGGAGTTCAGGAGGCATGGGAGTTCCTTAAAAGGGAGATACTGAAGGCATAGTCTAAAACTGTGCCAATAAGGAGGAAAAATGGAAGGCATCTGAAGAAACCAGAATGGTTGACTAAAGAACTCTCAGCTGAGCTAAGAGTCAAGAGAAACATGTACAGAAAATGGAAGAAGGGGGAAACCACCAAAGAAGAATTTAAGCAAGTAGCCAGGAGATGTAGGGAGAAGGTCAGAAAGGCTAAAGCACAGAATGAACTTAGGCTGGCCTGAGACATTAAAAACAATAAAAAGGGCTTTTAAAAATATGTCCGCAGCAAAAGGAAAAAGGAGACAATAGGGTTGCTGCGCAGAGAAGATGGCGAATTACTAACAGGGGGGAGAGAAAAGACAGAAATACTTAACACCTTCTTTGCCTCAGTTTTTTCCCCAGAAGGATACAAGCACTCAACCTGGCAGCTGGGGAGCAGGGGAGGAAGCAGGGAAAATGCGGCACATAATAGGTAGAGAGGTGGTACAGGAATACCTGGCCACACTGGATGAATTCAAGTCTCCAGGGCCAGATGAATTGCATCCTAGGATATTAAAAGAATGGGCAGAGGTCATTTCGGAACCACTTGCTATAATCTTTGAGAAATCTTGGAGGACAGGAGAAGTTCCAGCAGACTGGAGGAGGGCAAATGTTGTCCCCCATCTTCCAGAAGGGAAAAAAAGAGGACCCAAATAATTATTGCCCAGTCAACCTGACATCAGTACCCAGAAAGATCCTGGAGCAGATCATTAAGCAGTCAGTTTCCAATCACTTAGAAAGCAATGGATTTCAAAGGTAACATGGATTTCTCAAAAATAAGTCGTGCCAGACTAATCTTACCTCTTTTTACGATAGAGTTACTAGCTTGAAGGGAATGCCGTGGATGTAGCATATCTCAATTTCAGTAAGGCCTTTGACAAAGTTCCCCATGACATTCTTGCAAAAAAGCTAATAAAATGTGAGCTGGACAGGGCTACTGTCAGGTGGATCTGTAGCTGGTTGACTGACCATTCCCAAAGGGTGCTCACCAGCGGTTGCTTTTCATCCTGGAGAGAAGTGATTAGTGGGGTGCCACAGGGTTCTGTCCTGGGCCCAGTGCTTTTCAATATCTTCATCAACGACTTGGATGAAAGAATAGAGGGCATGCTCATCAAATTTGCAGATGACACCAAATTGGGAGGGGTTGCTAATATGCCAGAGGACAGGATAAATATTCAAAATGACCTGGAGAGATTGGAGAGCTGGGCCAAGGCTAACAAAATGAAATTCAACAGAGAGAAATGTAAGGTCCTAGACTTACGTAGAAAAAATGGAATACAGAAATATAGGATGGGGGATACATGGCTGGATAGCAGTACATGTGAAAGGGATCTAGGAGTCTTAATAGACCACAAGCTGAACATGAGTCAGCAGTGTGATGCAGCAGCCAAGAAAGCCAATGCAGTTCTCGGTTGCATCAATAGGAGTAGGTGTCTAGATTAAGAGAGGTACTGGTACCACTCTACTCTGCTTTGGTTAGACCTCATCTTGAATACTGTGTCCAGTTCTGGGCACCCCAATTCAAGAAGGACATGGTCAAGCTGGAACACTGGAACAACCAGAGGAGGGTGACCAAAATGATGAGGGGCCTGGAAGCCATGCCCTATGGGGATAGACTTAGAGAGACTGGATAGCCCCTGTGGTCTCTTCGAACTCTACATTTCTATGATTCTATGAAATGTGTAGCTAGGTGTCCTGGTGATGTGTTATATTGCATTTTTTTTTCCTCTCCTGCCTGCAACTACTTTTTCTTTCATGTCCTACAACTCAAAAGGAAAAACGATCCCTAATGCTTTAGTCTGTGGATCTTCCAAAATGTGTGCAGAATTTAGCAAGCCTACCAGTAGACATTTGCACATTTGACTTTAAAATACTGTCACAGAGGAGCACTACTGTAGTGAAATACATTACTATACATTACTATAGTGAAATACATTCTTGTACAAGAATTTGAGCTGACAGACTTGGCCATTTTGTTTTTTGAAGAGCTGCTTGAGGGGGCTAGCCCACTGGGAAAGTTTTGAAGGTGAAATGACTAATTGAGTTTACCACTGCTTGGGGAGCAACGAACCACAAGGTGAATTCACTCAGCAGCAGCAGCGACAGTATTTTGTTGGTAATAGTGCAGAACTCATCATATCAAAACCTGCTGGGATGTTTTCACGATTGCCACAATATGACCAAAGATTACTGCTTGCTGAGGGCTAGACCGCATTACATCACAAGTGAAAGGGAGCTACAAAGATGACAGCGTTGCAAATGATACAGGCTAAACTCTCTTTTCTGTTAGAAGCACTGGTGTTTCCTAACTAAGCTGCCCTAATGCATTGCTCTTCTGTCATCTTATTGTGAAAGTATAGACAATCCATTTAGCTTTCTCCACATTAATTTCAGTAAGAGGAGTAACAATATGTCTCCTTTTTCAAAGATGGGAAAAACTCTGGGCTGTACCCATTCAGGCTGCAGGATATTAACATGAGTGAGCAATCTTGCATTCATTCTTCAGTTAGTTAATATCATGGAGAAAGGCTAGTCCCTTACAAAGTAATTTTCTACGTGCAAGGCTTGAGCTCAGTTCTTTACTTGGTGGATGCTGTCATGGTTAAATCTCTAGTGTTCCTCTGTGCTTCTAGAGTTTTAGCTAAGAAAAGTATGTGCTGATAACAGACTTCTTTTATTTGTTGTATTTAAGCCATTCCTCCATTCAGTGAGTGTTCCTTGTGGTATATGAGAAAAAAAATATAAATTACCATATCAAAAAAAAAACAGAAAACTAAACAAGCTACATCCATAACAATAAATAGAAGTACCTTCTAAAATCAAAGAGTAGCATTGCTGGAAGCAAAAAGCTTGATGACATGATGATACTATTTACCAGCTGTCTTGAAGGCTGGAAGAAAGGAAGGGACTTCCATAAGAGAAGAACCTGTCTCTTCCAGGGAAAGGAGTTCAACAGGTGAGGACTGTCTCTAGGAGGTAGGACATGTGACAGGGCTTTAGATGATGACCACAGGCTACCAGCAGGCCCATAAGGGAAGAGGCTGTCTCTCACAGACTATGGCCCCAAGCTATTTAGGGATTTATAGGTAAGACTGAGAACTGTGAATCGCATTAGGCTAAGACAAGAAGCCAGTGGCTTGATTTCAAGACTAGGAGTATATGATCTGTATAAAGTACACTGGGAAACAGTATAGTTGCCACATTTCACAGTAGCTTTCATTTCTAAGCACCTTTCAAGGACAGACCAACATAGAGCTTATTACAGTAATCTGGAATGAGCATGGACCTGTGTTTGGCCAGATTTGATTATTTACGGATTATTTGCTGTCACCTCTGCTGCCTCCCTATGCCAGTTTTAATAGGGACTGCAAGCCTCGTGAGACTGAGAAACTGCGAAGAAGGCTTGTAAGCCCCTATTAAAAATGATGTGGGGCAGTAGTAGAGGCGGCAATAAACCCCACCAGCCTCCCAGTTCTGCCTTGTGAAGGAACCCTGATGCCTCAAAGGAATCCATGATCGGTTGAATATGGTGATCATACTTTGTTATGTTTAAATATAGTTTGGGAAGGCCTAGAGTTATTCATTTTTTCCACTTTCATGGGGTCCTATGCCTCTAACTCTAGCGAATGTGGAGGGATAACTGTATACAGAATGAAGCACAAATTTATTGTTTTATTTATTAAAGTAAAATAGTCCTAAAATGTACCGTTCCCAAGCTTTGATTCCCTACAGTGGCCCCAGCAAAGATGTTTTCCAGTGGTAAGGCGTGGGGGAAGCTCTCAGCTCTTGCTATGTCTGCTGCCTATATGCTGTTGATTGACATAATGAAGACTATTAAGGTAGGAAGCACAGGTACATGTTTGTAAAGTTATGCACTCAGGAGCCATGGCCCACTGCAGTAAGCAACCTATCTATTGTATGCTTGCTCATCTCTCTTCCTTTCCAACAGTGGCTAGCTAGATAATTCTGTTAATGCTTTTGCATGTTCATACCCATAAATCTGCTCCATGCTGTTCCTGCCTTAATCTGCAAATTAATTGTTAATTGGCAACACCCAGAGCAATTGCATTTCAGTGGATATTTGAGGGGAAAATGCATTTGTCATACATACAACTAAACACTTTTTTTCCCACACTCATATACACTTGTGAGCAGATTTTGATATTGCTGTTGTTGGGAAATTTTGTTGGAAAACTTGTGGAAGTTCAAAAAAACCCAACTATGTTCTGATCCACATATTAATCCAGGAAGCACAGAACAGGCCAGTTCATGATAATATTCATGAAGATCAAATTCCCCATTGACTCCCCAAGACAAATGTGCAAAAGCTATTTAAATATATGAACCATGCATAACATTTAATTCACACAGTAATTCTGCCATTCACAAGGTGCTCTTTTGTCAGCACAGATTCTACTTCACTACTTCGTAACAACATTAAGCCTGTGATCAGATATTTGGGCACCTCAGTCATCATATGCCATTCATGCTGAGGGAGGAAAAAACAATGGTGTCAGTTAGCCTTGGCAGATAGTGCATGAACTTAGTTTTCACATTCTGGAGTCCTCTGCCACAGTGTCTTTCAATGCCCACACTACTTTTTTCTGTTTGTAGAAAGAATGCCTTTAGAAGTTAGAATGATACAGAGTGAGAAGTTCACATAGAACTGTCATAGAAATCAGTCCAGTACTGCTGTCTCTGTAGGAGTCTGGGGCTGCCTTAAATCCTATATTGGGAGAAAGGTGAGGTATTAATTAATTAATTGGCTATTTGACTAATTATCCAAACCATTAAATAGTGGAGATGTTATGTTATAAATTGTATCTCCCAGATCCTCCAGTCACCATAGCTTGTGGCTATGCCAGCTGGGGGTTCTGGGAGTTGAAGTCCAAAGCATATGCTACACCATAGTCTGCATCAAGCAGAATTCCAGAAAGTCCTTGGTAGACACATTTGTTACAGGATCATAATAATGTACAACGTAGATCGAGATGTCCTGGTAATCAGGTTCAAGAGGCTGCCCACAGATTGTATCTATGAACATCTTCTAAAGAGAAAATGTGAAGTAGGCCCTGCAAGTGAGTGTGAGTGATTAGCACATTTGAAAGCATGCCTCAAGCACAAATTAGACTACAAACTAGCTCCCTTGCAAATTTCAGGAGATTAATTGATTCTTTTCTAAAATGGTTAATTTTTTTTGCCTTAGTTGACTTTCTTAATTATGCTGTACATTTTATATTTTTAAGCATTGTTTTAAATGGTTTTTTTGAATTGTTTTAATGGCCATGAGAACCCTTGGGGCTTTGCATGTAATTATAAAAACAACAGTTCTTAACTAAAAATATAACAGCGGACATATATGGATTAGTAGCCCAAATCTGATTTATATATTGTAAGCATTTCAGCAGCATGCTGGGTAACATTCTTAAGTAGCATTACAAGCCATGAAGAAAGTAGGTTTTGTTTCATTGTTTTGTTTGGTTTTTTTGCCAGATTACTTATCAGACCGTCATAAAGCATAAAATTGTCAAGAAAGTTTCTTAAGTGCTATATAGCTGTGGATGATTGTTTGCTTTCGGAGATAATACACTGGATTATCAACTGAATGAGTTAGTGGCTATTTACCAGAAGATCAGCATGATGGCAGAACATTTTACCTGGTTGCAATGATTTTTTTTTTTAATCCAAAAATATGGATGGCTTGAATTTAGCACCTCTGAGGCACTGCAAAACTTCAGCTTTCCTGTTTGGAAAGTTATTATGTAGGGAGTCAAATCACTGCCCCAAGCTCAATATAAATGATACCAGGTCAATAGTGCTGACTGCCAGCATCTCTCTGGGACTGCAGGCAAGGAATGAACCTGTGAACTTTGAAGATCCTACTTTACTGGTTCCATGAGCCTCCATGGCTGCTTTTTTTTTGTGAACACACTTGCCTTATAGTTTATGTTGTCCACTGAAGCACATTGCTTATCAAGTCTGAACTCTTTTCTTAGCCTAATTCCTGGCTACAAGTCTAAATAGTCACAGGTGTTATCCACCAGCTTTGGAGAACTGTCTTCTGGAAAAGTGCATATAGATAGCTGGCACAACAAATCAAAACAAAACAGACCTCAAGAAAGTTACCTTTTGAGACTGTAATTCCCAGAATTCCTCAAGCAGCATGGTTACACTGACTGTGGGATTCTGGGACTGTAATTCAAAAAGTAACATTCCCAATTTCTTAAAAAAGACTTTGCCCAACAAAGGTTTGCTTTTTGATGTGAACTAACCAGATGTTCGTTTCTTGGACCCAGATGTAAAATTGAGAAAATTGCAATGACATTATTTGATTGAAAAATGTGCCCAAAAATATGTGTGTTTTTCATTCATTTCTATGAATGTATGTGTTTTTGTACATGTCTGCTGAGATATGCATTTTATTCTGTATTCCTGCCAGTGGGCATAGGAGCAGAAAGGTGTACAAAAATTCATGTGAATTTTTCTGTGCATTTTTTCCCTGCTCTCCCATTGTTGAAATGGAATAGAATAGACTTCTGTTTCAAAGAGTTAGAAAGCTGTAGAAACTAAAACACATGGGTTTGCCCATCTCTACTTAGAATATAGGAACCAGCAAGTCATAATTGCGTGTGGTCAGTGCACAGGAACTATCCTCAGCGTAAACGCTTTTAAAATAAAAGTATTTTAGAACAATATCTGTATGCGTTCTTAACTTGCCCCTGAGCTTTGAATTAAATATATTATATCATCTTTAAAAAAAACACTGAATTTCTTGAGAACCTAGATACAAAACCTACAAACACTCTCACATTTCCCAGGCTTGCAGCTGTCTTTCCCAGCATATGTACACACACACACACACCTTTGCAGACTCTACCAAGATAGGGGTTCACCACAGAAATTGTATATCCAATGTCTGTTATGTCATTTGAACTTTGTGGTTACATGGGGTTGTAGTTTTCATTGACTGTGGTGGTACCTGCTTATCTCTTTGAAAAGGAAATGAAAGAAATTATGTGTCTAGTAAATAACAGAAGTGAAATTGCAGGTGTGTATCCACAAGACGTTTGGGAATGTGCCAAGCAGTTGAACAAGCAGTTAACCTCCTGTAAGTTGCCAAATGTTCTGAATGCCAAATCTTAAATCAAACTGCAGAAAACTTTTCTTGAATTATATCCATAGCAAATTGAGGCACAGCAGCTGAATTTGCCAAGAGAAAATGCAGAGTGCAAACCGTTACTTTCTTGGATGAAAACTCCCAGAATCACCTGGTCAAATAGGCCACTGGGAATTATATTCCAAAAAAGTAACTTTTCTATGCTTTTGTTAAGACTTTGAGGCAGGTTTGTTCAGAATGAGAGGGCATGGGTGAGAAAGGAGAATGTGTGGGCCTTTTACTTTGCATATGCAGTTTTAGGTATAATACCTCTTGATAAGAATCTCATAAACAGAAGCTTTAAAAGAAACAGAATGAATTTTGAAGTCTGCAATAAAATGTCTACAGTTAGTGAAAGACCTTTGCTGCATAGGTTTGTAGGTCTAAATCTGATTGCTAGTCCCAGCTAGAAAAGAACCATTGAAATCAGCAGGATTTACATATGCATTGAATTCAGTGGGGCAACTCTAGTTGAGACTAGCAAGAAGATTTAGGGCACTATTGCTAAAGAATAAATCACATGCTTTAAACAAAATGGCCTTGTGCACCACTATGGTGAAATCAGATATTGTTGCCTCCCTGTTTGAACACACGTCCTGAGGTCTCCCAGAGTACTCAACTATGGGGTGTTTTTTAAGCTCTAGGTGGTTGGTCACCAATGCCACCTGTGGATTCTGTTAGTATTTGCAATTCATTCTTATTATTTATCCATTGTTATTCTTTATTGCTATTCTTCATATCTTACCTGTCCTCCATGGTGGAACTCAAGGCAGCAAATATAATTGTTCATGTCAGCTTCCAATTTAGTTTCTCAAACCAAAACCTGCTTATCTTCAACAATGTGGCTGCATTATGGATCAGTTGAGACCATCCCCTGAAATCTATAAGTGGCAGAGCTCACCATTTGCACAAGGCCAGAATCATACAACTTGATCAATCAAGCTGTGTGGAGGCAAGTAGTCAGTGGCACCTAGTGGCTACATTGCTTGTGGAGTGATAGATCTGTATCAGTTTGAATTTTAAAGGAGCTATCCAAGTTGCTGAATCCTATATAAGAAATAGTATCAGTACTTTGGATAGCTTCTTTGAAATTCAGACTAGAATCCATGGCAGATTCACCAATCCACTGACATGGCAGCTGCTAGCCAACACCTCCATTAGTCACATACAGTTGCCTAAACCAGCTCTTTATGACCCTCTGTTTTCACTCCATGGTGAGACTATTAAAGACAGAGTGCTATTGAACACATGACAAACCACCATATATGGCTCATGGACTTCATGTTTGTAAACTGATATCCAATTCATTCCAGATTTTGAGGAGTTTTGTATAAGTTTGCATGAAAATTCATATGGATTTTAGGATGCATTTTTCCTAATTCTGCCTGGCCTCCAGAGTGGAGTGCAGAAGTGGGTTGCTTGCAATAGCACTTGAGGCTTCACATCCACCTCGTCTCATTAGCTTTCCCTTCTGGCTCATCTGTTACACCAACAATCAGAGTGGTGACAAGGTAGCAGAACAACAGTAGCATAATATATTGCTTTCATCTGATGTGGATCAATGGGTCCAGTGTACTTACTGCCCCTGGACCAGTATCTCTGGATCAGCCCCCGCCTAGTTGTGGTGAGTTCCTGACCTTCTCTGTATGTATACACATACATACTTATATAAATACATAGAGATGTGTGTGTGTATACATTCATGTGCACTGTTGTGTTGTTTCCTGTGCTCTGTACTTCCCTCTGTCCTATTTCTCTCCCACTGGTTAGCTTTTGTGCTCTGTCTGTGGGGAGAGGCATTAGATATGAGAGATGTAGATTTAAATTTCCCAATTTAGTTATGGAATTTACCATCTGACTTTCAGTACATAATCTCTCAGTACTATTGAATGAAATCAAATGAATTCATGTTTCCTAAATGCTTGCTTCCTATACCCTTAATTCCTCCATTCATTCACTCACACATGAACACACAAGACTGCATCTGTGTGATTTCACCTGTAATCTGTAGCATGACTCAGTACTTTCCTGAAGTTTCTGTTACACTTGGAGGTTTGCAAACAGTCTAATTCCTGCTTTTTTGATAGTGGAACTGTTACTCTAAAAGGTGGGAGACCTTGAGGTCCACCACCACTGCCAGCATCTTCTTATAATTTGGGGAATTATTAGCTCAAAGGAGTCCTGCAAGAGGAGAGTAATGGCAGGATCTTTTCACCTGTGTATACCAGTATTAACTGCCGAGGTGACTCCAGTTAAAAGTTAAAAGGAGGGTATTTTATTGGAAATTAATAGACGCACACAAGAATTCAAACAGTCTCACAAACTGTACAAGGCTATTGAAGGAAAAGGCAAAAAAAGTTAGATAGAGAGTAATTTGGGGCAGAAGGGGTGATATTCACCAGTCCTGAAGCAGAAATTCAAAGTGGAATGGCTCAAACAAGAGTGTGAGGGCAACACAGAGGGAAACGAATCTGGGGTGAAACATGAAGTCCAGTGTGCTAGCAGATTTCCTGGGATAGAGCTGGAGTTTTTATTTCCTACCCTGAAGGGGTGTGTGCTAATTGCTTTCTTGCAGAGCAGACAAAGAGGTCCAGAACAAGTTGACAAAGCATTGGTGGGAATCATAGCAGTCTCTTTAATGTCTTGGTCAGATAAAGTAAATAGGAACGGTCTCTGTAGGTTATGCACACAGTAAGAGTGCTTGACTGCTTCACCTGGCCAGTTTCATCTTCTATTGCAGATTATCCCAAATCCATTAGCATCAGTGGTTTCTGTCTTATCCTCTTGAAAGTTTGACCAGGTCATGCTATGGTCATTTTGACCAGTGTAGCCAGTGTTCTTCTACTGTATGTTTTTCAACCATAAGTGTCCAGTTTTATAAGAAAATTATATTTCTCATGAATGTTGCTATCCAGCAGGATCGGGGTGTAAGGTGGGACTGATCTGTCATGTCTGGCCAGTATTACTTGATGACAACTCCAGCACTAGCTGAATGTCTTGAAATGGATAGCAATACCCCATGACCCCCAGGCTGTGCCCTCACATTGGAGGTTGGGTACCTTAGTGGAGATAGCATTGTTTTTTCTGACCTGTTCCAGTGTTCTGGATGCCATTTGCAGATGGCAGGACAAAGAGAAGCTCAATTTAGCATCCAAGGAAGAGGACTGTAATTCACAAAATCTTATGCCAGAACAGATCTGTTTTTAAGGTGTCATAAGAGTTTTTGCTGTTTTGTAGGAATAGACTGAAATGGCTACCCCTTAAGAGGAAAAAGACTTTGTGATGTCACCCTGCCCATTTTTTAATGATATTTTAATGGTGAGATAGAGCCAGTATAATGCAGTGGCTGGAGCTTTAGACTACAACTCTGGAGACAGGGTTCAGACCCTCACTCAGCCATGCAAACACATTGGACAACTTTGGGCAAGTCACAGTCTCTCAGTCTCAAAGGAAGTCAGAGACAAATCCCCTCTGCACAAATCTTGCCAAAAGATCCCATCGTAGGGTCACCAGAAGTCAGAAAGGACTTGAAGGCACACACAAAAAATGGTAAGATACAAGGGTGATAATGGTAAATAGTAGCTACATTTGCCCGAAAATGTGCAGTTAGGTCCTCAGAAGCAGTAATTTGCTGCAGCTTCTTAGTGGATATGGACATAATGTGTACACTTCACAGAGTATAGTGAGGTGGGAATGTCACATGTGGCACTATCAAGCTGTGTTTTAATGGCTAGTTTTTGGTTGTTCTTTTCCACATTGTGCATAAGGAAGGTAGAAGGATACTGCTTTTGATGCAGAATGAGATTTTTGGCATCGCGCAGTCTTTATTGTTCCTTACTGAGTTCTTTTATGGGTGCCTTCTAAGCTGCAGGGTGACAAACTTTGGCTTTTCTTCTTCTGGTGAAGTCAGTGTCAATTTAAAAGCAACTGTGGGCGAAACTGGGCAAGTATGAAATGGCTGGAATGCTTGAGGCAATCAGGAAGGTTGGCGTGTGCATTTGCCCAATAGCACAACTCTCCTTTTCCCCTCCTTTAGAACAGGTTCTTCTGTGGTTGCTTTGATATAAAAGGGTTGACAGTTCACAATCAAGTCTTCCATTCCACTTCTTTCTTTTGAGCAGTAGCAACAACAAAAACAACTGCAGCAGGGTCATTGTTCTATACAGTCCTCCCTCTACACTTGCGGGCTTGACCTTCACAAATTTGATTATTTGCAAGATGTACACATACCTCCCCCCATTCTCCTCCTGCCATTCGCTTGCTGTTTCCCCAAGCACAGGGAAGGAAGGCAATCACCCAGACAAAATGGAGGCTTGTATGAACCTTCTTTCCACCCTCTGGAGCTCCTTGCTGTTATTCCTTTTCCTCTGGCCCAGTAATGAGAATTTGTGCTGAGGCAATAGAAAAAGGAGGGGAGGAAAGGCTCGTGCAAGCCTTACTTCTCTGCTCCGTAGCTGCCCCTCCCATTTCTTTACCTCTGGTCTGGGTGCACAAAAGGCACGGGAATGGGAGGGGAATTGTGGGGGGGGGTACTCGCTTTTTTCACTTTTGTGAGGGTTGTGCACCCCAAACCTTCACAAAAGGTGGGGGGGTGACTATATCATCTGGTATTCCTTTAATATAGACTAAGCCAACAACTGAATGTTGTGTTCTTATTTGACACCCTTGTCTTTGCCTTTCTGATTGAACTGAAATTTCTTGGGAGGAGTGCAGAAGCCCTCATATTGCATTAAGGGGCTCTTAGAAGAATAGATTCTAAGAGCATCTTAGTGCATCTCAAACTGTGATCCTCCCAGTGTTTTAGACTTCAACTCCCGGGAGTCCTAGACAGCTTGGCCAACAGGAATTCTGGGAGCTAAAGTCAAAAACACCTGGAGAACCAAAGTTTCAAAACCACTGGTTTGGAGGGTGCAGTCCTACTCCATATTAGAATATCATTTATCCACAGTTGGACTTGTCGGCCCCAGAAATTCTGAGCTCAATGCAGTACACCAGATAAAGCCACAACAGATTGCTAGTATATCAGATATGACCCACAAAGCGTGGGCTGGAGCAAATGTGCCTGTGTACTTCCCATGCTGAGCTGTTCTTCAGAGCTTGCAGCAGTGCCATGGGAACTACATTTCCACAGGTTCATTCTCTGCTGGTGCATGGTGTTTTGAGGCCTTGCAACCACAAGGGTGGGGCTGACCTCATCAGTCTTTCCATGAAGTCAGCATTGCACTGAGAGACAGAAAGAGAGAGCGGGTGTGAACTAATTCTGTGGGAAAGACCCACACAATGGCTTTGTCCACATGTCTGTGAGCCCTTGAAGCTTGCCCCAGTATTGTGGGCTGAAAAGTTTGCATGGAACCACGGTAATTTGTAAAGATCACCTCAAGGTCTGTAGTTTGGCAGGTGTGTGGCGGCTCCTCACCAGTGTCTACAAGCATGCTTACTGTTTTCCTTTAGCACTCCCTAAATAAATATGCCAATGTAATGTTGGTGTGTTATTGTAGATGCATTAGCAAAGGTAAACCCTTGAAATGGGAGTATCATGTCAAAACATCTGCCTAGATGGTTGCAAGCAGTCTCACACCAAAGCATCATGCATTCAGACAAAGACAGTGTGAGGAATTGTGGGGGAGAGGCGCAGCTCACCATTAAGTATAATGTCTACAGGCTGATGGGAGTTGCACTCTGACAATGTCTGGACACTGACAGGTTCTGCACCCTTGTACAATGGCATGGTAAGTGTACACATGAATTCCTTGTTCAACAAGTCTGTCCCAGTTCATTTATCATTCCCAGTATTGCGCTAACAAAAGCTGAACTGGACATGGTTCAATGCTTGTGACCATATTACAAAGGCTGAAGTGTTTTCTTCCACATGATTCATCTCTAAGCCTTCTGTGATATCTGTCGGACAGCCTTTATGTTGACACTGCCATAGGCAGCAATATTTGAACATACTTAGACCTAAATCCAGGTGCTAGTCCCAGCTAGAGTAAAGTGATTGTATCAGTGGGATTAATATAAGTGTTGACTCCCCATTCAGGAATGGATGAGTTTTCTCTAAGTGGGACTATCAATTTATGTCTTAGGGAGAAAAGATTTTAGAATGCCTTTTTCATTTTTTCTGTCCTGGATTATAAAGCTCAGCAGTGAGAATGGCTCACATCTTACTCTTCTGACTTTTCTTTTTCAGTCCAACAAGGTGCCAGTCGGCCAGCCGTCCCATGGCGTCCATCCTCTCACCCCACTCATCCCATATAGCAATGAACATTTCAGTCATGGCTCCCATTCACCACACTTGCCAGCCGACATCAGCCAGAAACAAGGTAACTGCCATGCTTCTTCTGTGATGCCGGGAGGTCTGGAAGTAATTTTGGAAGAGGCGTGGGTTGAAAACGTAGGCTGATCATGGGCTTGTGGCCTCTTTTACATGTAACTATATCAGTGGCTGCAAATATTCACTCTCCAGCTGTTATTTATAACCAAATGTATCTATTTTGCCTACCACTCCAGTTGCCTTCCTGAAAGTCAGAGTACATGTTGGTGCACTAAAGCACTTATTAGACACCCAGATTGCCTTTGTGTGTGTGTGTGTTTTAAGGGCAGCTGCATTAGGAGGAGCCATTACAAGCAGAGAAGCAGTAAGAGGAATACTTAACTCTTTCATTTTCCACTCTAAATTTATCCCAGTTGCCCAGAAAGTAAAAAAAGACTGTTTACAAAGGCACATATGTTTTGATCTCTTGAGGTGGAAGCTGACAGAAGGTTGTTTGGGAGCAGTGAAGCTGCATGTAGGAAAAGAGTTAAGTTCCTGCTGCTTTTCTGGTTCTAGATCTCTCGTGCGCATGCATCAAATCTCTTTTTATTTTATTTATTTCTTCCTGATGATGTGGATCTCTAATATGTGTAGTGAAATGTCATGCATAGTCTTCCGTGCATGTTTGAATATGACATGTAGTCATACTCCAGAACCTCTGAGGGTTTTAGGATAAAAGTTTGTTCACAGAGTTAAAACATTGTGGTGTAAGCCAACTGAGCACACCTGGGTTTAGTGGTATTTTTGGTAAAGTACAGGCTTTGGGAATGTTCCCCATTTGGATGACAACTTTCAGAATCCTCCAAGCCAGAATCCTCCAGTCCTCCAAGAGCTGTTATCTGAAAAAGGAACTTTGCCAGGCTATGTGCAATTATAATCCTACACATAATTCAAACTTCCATTTGTTGCATTACCACAGAGGTGACAACAGTAAGTTGACAATCAAAGAAGAACCACAATTAGGATCTTCCACTTTTTAAAATTTTATTTTATTGCTTTTCCAAATGGATGCATAACCCACATGACTGCTTTGAAGATTGGAAAAATGTGGTGCTCTCGGAAACAATGGCTTATCCTTTCATCTCTTCCCTTATACAACTTCACCTCTACTCTCAACCCATAATCTGTCATTAACTCTGGGCTGGGACAGTGGGAGAAAACCAGGGGCTATTTCACAGTACGCAATTACAGCAGTATGCTTTCACTTTAACTGACATAGCAACATCCTGTGGAAACCTAGGATTGACAGTTCAGGGGGAGGAGCATTTAGAATGTTCAGCCAGGGATCTCCTCTTGTGCTTCTGACCAGACCGTACATCCCAGCATTCCGTAGGATGCAACCAAGGCAATTAATCTGGAATCATAGTGTTATAACTGTTCAGTGTGAAAGGGCCCTAGTTATAAATTTGAGGTCTATGTTCTTTGGTCCCCCACCCCCAGACCTAATAATAGACAAGAAGAGGTAGGTATGTTTTCAGGTAAAGGGCAAGGGAGAGGAAGTCTCTGAGTGTGCTGTTTCTAAGCAACTTTTTCATTAGCTTAAAAATAAAATTAAAATAAAAACAGAGGAGATCATAATCATATGTTACCTGTTTCTCTTCTCATTTGTGCCCTGAATGATCATGTGATTGATGGAAGTTCAGGGGCAAGTTGTGGTCACTTCAGCAGTGAAGGGTTTTATCACACAGTCTTAAGGTATGCCATTAAGCTTTCTGTCTAGACAAGGCCGGGGCCAAAAGCATTATCTTTTCATTTCAGAGGAGCTTTCAC
Organism: Ctenosaura bakeri; assembly: GCA_948474755.1. NCBI lineage: Eukaryota > Metazoa > Chordata > Lepidosauria > Squamata > Iguanidae > Ctenosaura > Ctenosaura bakeri. The sequence continues at coordinate 273,822 of CAOLHI010001423.1, forward strand.
AGGCATCTCTTCAAATGCCATTGAAACAAGTGAGAAATATGCCCCAGCATGGTTCAGTGTTTGTAACTGATTTTTCTTTCATAGATTTGTAATTAAGATCTTCTTAGTAGTTTTGAATAATTACAATAAAGCAGAGTTGGGGAAGCTGCCTTTTTTTGGATCTTGGCTCCCAAAATTACCCCCCTCCCCCATGGACACTCCTTGCTGACTGAGCAAGTCTGGGAGATGTAATCAAAAGAAGTAACTTTTCAGAGCTCTCATATAAATTAACAAAAGTCTTTAAATTGTCCAATGTACATCTGTTTCCTGATTTCAGTTGTATATTTCTCATATTGAGATGAACGTTGTGTCAAGCGATAGGATTTAACACATGAAATAAGGAAGATGTGCAACTTATTTCAGTGATAATGAAAAATTTCTGATTAAAATAATTAGTAGTACAAAATGTATAGATTCCTCATACTCATATGAAACAACAATTGGAGCAGCAATCCTGTACTCACCTTAGAGTAAACTTGGTGGAGTTTACTTCTTAGTTGTTAGTAATTGACAGGTCAGCAACTCTACGAGTAAGTGACTTCCAAGAGCCCAGTCATCAACAGCACTATTCAGGTCATGTAGACTCAGGCCCATGGCATCCTTGATTGAGTCTATTTACCTGGCAGTCTTCCCCTTTAAGATTCTTTAGGAGGATTGGGCCTGAATACCCTAAAGGCAGCAGATAACCTAAGCAGGGTCAGACCTAGTTAGTACTTGGATGAGTCACTACCAATGAATACCAGGTGCTATAGGCCATATTTCAGAGGATGAAACCAGCAAAACCACCTCTTGAGTATTCCTTGCCTAAGAAAACCCTATGAAATTCATGGTGCCACCATAAATTGACAAGCAACTTAAAGCCACATAAACACACACATATATAAAGAGGGCTCAGGTGGCAGCATCTAAAATGCTGTACTTTTGCAACCATTTCCTCTGTTTCTTTTCTTATATCTCAGCTTCCTTATCACAAGGTAGACACAAATTAGAGTAACTGATTGGTTAATGTTAAGATTAGCAGGATTTTACATTTTATAGCATGTGATTTAAGGAGACTGTTTGATGTCTCCAGTAGTGATGCTTCTTACTGGATTTAAGAATAAGGTCACCTAATTATGTAGCATGTGTACACACACATGCATATTTTTTATTTGACTCCCCCATTGTTATTTTGAAAATTGTGTTGGAGTACATTTTGCTGGGAAGGGGGTTAATAGCTTTTGTTAGATTTTCAAAAGGATCCACAATCCAAAAACTTTTAAGAATCCTGACTTATATTATTTCTTATATGAAACTCCCTGTTTGGAGAAGAGGAAATGACAGTGGTGATGATAATAATGGCAAACTGGTGTTATTCATAATTTATCCAGAAATTAGTCATAAACTACTGGTAATGACCAAAGCACTGTTTTCACTTGCATCTGGAGTAATATTATGGCCTACATTTGTGTGGATTTCAACTCTGAAGTTGTCACTTTTCTCTCCTCAGAACTAATTGAGACGTTAAGGGTGAGTGGTAGAATCCTCACAGTCTTGTTCCAACTGGAGATGTCTGTGGCATATTACACAACAAATTTCTCATCCACAGACTTTAGAAATGTTACTTGTGTGTACAGCTCCCAGAATCCCCAGAACAACTGAGGGATTCTGGGAATAGCAGTCCAAAAAGTAACTTCTCCAAGTTCTTCTCTTCCTGTAGCGTTAGGATTCCATATGCAGAAAGGTTATTGTTTAGATCCAAAAGCCTTCTTCCAGTGATGGAAAGCAGGTTCCACACTGTATGAGAAAAGTGACCCCCAGATCTAGCGTTTTCCCATTTGAACAAGATTTTTTTCAAGTTACTTTCTAAAAGCTCCACTGGAAGCCACCTGTGTCTTTTATATTCACCATGTTCCTTGTACTGTGATGCACTACCTCAATACGATATGGTTGCCACTATCAGAGAAGCCTTCAATGAGAAGTTGCAGAAAGCTAACAAAATAGCACTAACACATTTTCTGCTACCACTCAGAGTTCTTCAGCTCAAAGACATGAGGATTTTTCAAATAAATGATTTCCTGTGTGCATTTATACACTCCCCATTTCACACTTGATATTATTTCCTGGACATTTGTGTCTGCTCTCAGTGAGACATTCCTGAGCAAACATGCCTAGAGAAATGTAAAAGATATTTTACATGTAATATTTCTCCTTCTGACTCTTTCTAGTAGCTTGTTCTTGTTTTGTGATTCGCGTTGTTGGTGCCTTCAAGTCATTTCTAATTTATGCAAACCCCAAGGTGAACCTTTCATGGATTTTCTGAGCAAGATTTGTACAGAGTGAGTTCCCTCTGTCTTTCTCTGATGCAAAAAGATTATGACCTGCCCAGGGTTACCCAGTGAGTTTCCATGGCTGAGTTGGGGATTCAAACCCTGGGCTCCAGAGTCATAGCCTAATGCTAAACTACACCACTGGCTTTCACATTTTGTAACTTTGTAGTAGTAATTTGGAAACAACTTGAAGGCACACAACAACTACCAGTTATCCATTTATTCTGCTCCCACCCAACCCAAACTCCAAAGGAGCAAACATTTGACTAATTCACAAGTGGAGATCAAATTGGAAATGTGCCAATATCTTAAGCCCTCCAGAATACTTTATCATGGTATAATTATTTAATACCAATGCAAATTCTGAGAATGTTTGTCAAGTCAGAAGATTTTTGTCAGAAGATTTTTTTCTCCTGGTCTCTACCAACTGAAAACACTTTCTAAGTCTCTTAAATTACCCACCAACTTCCACAATAAATTGAGCATGAAAGAGGGGAAAATAGAACCAAGTTACAAGGAGTTAACAAATTGTAACCTTCAAGAAATTCTGCTCAGGGCAAATATCCAAGTCTATCAGGAAATGGTATGTGAGGAAAGTTCAAATTCTGCTTGAGTCTTCAGGGAACATAGCAACAAAGTACCCTTATATTCAACTGTCCTTGAACATGCCCTCAAAAAAGTCCCATGACTCTCTGAGAGGCTTTGAAAGTGTGTGAGTATACCTCAGAGATTTGTTTCTAGAATGTAAAGCCATAAAACAACTCTACCCTGAGGAGGGATTGCTCCCCTGTGGCTCACACTCACTGAAGTTTAAATTGTGGCTGGTACCGTTGATGGTACCCCAGTACTCTTCTCTGTCTAAGGCTTTGGAATTCCCATAGACTAGATTTGTGCCAAAGTACATTCACGGCATCCTTTATGTGACAAGGCTGCTTGTATAAGGAAGGGAAACTTCATTAATTCATTTTTACAGACTAGAAATTTTAAAAATGGGAGGGGACATTTTCCTGCTTTTCTTTCCAGCCAATGAGTAAAACTGGATTGTGGGAATTTTAGAGAGGCATAGGTCATTCACTTCCGAAGTTACAGTTTTATTCAGGCTGTGGGAACACTCCCATAACTGGATATCACAACGTTGAAAGTGACCCTGAGTGGGAAGCCCAAATCTGGAATGTGTCTCTGGTTGTGGCCAGATTGTAACACCTCTTCTCTTTAGACAAAGTAGAGAGAGGAGACTGATGCATTCATCTCTTCTGAATGAGTGTTACCACATGGCATGCTTTTTTGAGGTGGATTGAAAAGCCAAAACAAAATTCCCTTCACCAGTTTTTTTTAATACTCATACATCATCAAAGGACCACACAATCCAATCTGACATGGGGCAAATTACTTTTCCAACCACATGTATGGAAATCAGGTGGTTAACTTGCTGATATTTTCTTTGTGCCTTAATCATAATATACTTAGAAACTGTATAAAAGTATACCTCAATTACTGAAGTGGATGTGTTCCTGTGCATTACTTCTTTAACAGAAAATTTGATACCAGAGGCACAAATAACATAGAAAGAATAGGGATAGGTTCTTGCACCCCCAAAAACCCCCAAAAACTAAGATGCACATGTGAAATGAAATAACCAAGTTAGGTGAGCCTTGCACAAGTAAACAAAAATGTTTTGAACCCTCCAGAGACCACCTGAAGGCTTCTTCCAAGACATACCAAAAGATGGCATTTTCTTTCTCCAGCCTCCACTTTTCTTTTGTTTTCCATTTTGCTGACCAGTGACTAGGTCTGTGCTTTTTTAGCATGCCGGGGGAACCTGATGAGACGGGCTTACCTGCTCTAGCCTTTTGCTGTTTGTGTATCCCTGCTCAGCCATGGAAACCCACTGGGTGACCTTGGGCAAATCACACACTCTCAGCCTTCAAAAATCCTATGATAGGTTTGCCTTAGGATCACCATAAGTCAGAAGTGATTTGAAAGCTCACAACAACAAGAAGTTCTGTTTATCTTGCCTGCTGCAAGCAGTCACACACAACTATAGGAAGACTGGCTACAAGAGAATCTCATTCTTCCCCAGCTCAAGCTTTGTTGCATTGCTTGTTGAACCCTGTGCTCAAAGAACGGTGGGAAATAAATAATAAATACTTCAGAGGCCCTTCTGCAAGCAGCATCAAAAGTCTGGGTTCCTCCAGCCTTCTTCACCATCCTCCCAATGTGAATGCTGCTGAATGGAAAACAAGGTTGAAAATGGGGTCTGGGCAGGCTTAAAAAGACTTGGCAAGAAAGGAGCTTCTTTGCCAGAGGCTTTGTTAATGGAAGTATGCCTGTAGTGTACTCAAAGCACTTAATGTGTATTATCTCTGTAATCCTTTCAACAGCCCCGTGAAGTAGGCAAGTGCTATTATATTTATATTGCAAATAAAGGCCCGAAGCTATGAATGGTGGTCCAAAGCTGTCTTACGAGTTTTTGGCAGAGGTGAGATTGAACCAGGGGCGTCCAGACTCACATTCTTGGCTCCTCCCTATTTCCTATAAACTTTGGAGTCACTCATTCCCTTGCTTTCCACGTCATATCTCAACTGATTGTGCCATATCCTCTTTTTCTTCTCCATACTCTGGATAATATGTGTGAGAGCCCGTGTGGTGTAATGGTTTTAGCATTTGACTGTGACTCTGGAGACTTCCCAACTGGCATGGAAGCCCATGGATGACCTTAGGCAAGTCACACACTCTCAACCCCAGAAATCCCTGTAATAGGTTTGCCTTGGGATCACCATAAGTTGGAAACAACCATAACTTGGAAGTAACTTGAAGGCACACAACAATGAAGTATGAGTGCATCACTTCCTGTAATCTTCTCTGCTTATACTCCCTTCCCCACAGCCAGCCATCTTTATTCAAAAGAATATTAACAGATAGTAAAGACCAAGCTTGTTTATTTTGGTCATAAACAAAGGAGAGGGAGAGGAAACAGTTGAATTGAAAAGGGTTATTGAATGCTTTTTTAAAAAATAGAACTTGTAAAAGGTCATTTATCCATGTTAATGTATCTTAAAGTTGACAGTTGCTTAGATTTTCTAATGTTCTGATTCCCTAACAGGTGTACACCGCCCTCCTCAAACATCAGATATTTCTGGTTTCTATTCCCTTCCTCCTAGTGGAGTTGGACAGATAACACCTTCTATGGGATGGTAAGTACTTGAGCCTATAACAGAGAAGAGGGAAAGATCAAATGAACCTGTCCAAATTGCATTAACTGAGCAGCAACCCACCCCCCAAAAATTGTCTGAAATTGTACATACCCACTTCTCTGCACATTGTTCAGGACACCATGATTACTTTTCTGCATTGTTCTGGATGGTGAAAAAAAATCTAATGTTGAGTGAGATGCTGGTTCTCTCTCCTGCTCTCCTACATTGATCAGGGACTGTGGTGTTGGAACCTGACATAGAATTCTTTAATGACTGGACCCTATGCTGCCATTCTGAAATGTTAATAGTGAAGAAGCACATGGTAGAGCATAGATTATTCTCACTAAAGCAAGGGCATGCATATATCCAAATACACCCAGGCAAGATCATTGCTGTACTATCCCCTCTATAAAATTCTGACTCTGAAACATACAGTTCTATGTAAGGCTTCTCCTTCTTGACCAAAGATGAATGGTTAATCCAACATGAGTCTACATGCAAAAAGACAGCTCTAGAAAGACAAAAAATAATATTTGTCTACAGCAGATTCTCTCATTATCATTGAGGTGTGTAGTGTAGGATGTGTGACTACCTTACATCATGTACTTTTGGCAAGTATTTTTCCCCCATGGGTAGAAAAAAAAAAGAATATAAACTGTTTAGCCATAGTAATTATGATGACACATTGAAATCAGTATCACTGCAGACTGGTTGACTGATTGACTTATTTTCCCACAATTAAGAATTTTTAAGTGTGTGTGTGTAGGTGTATGTCTGTTCGTTCATGCATGCGTGTGTGTGTGTGTGTGTACAATTTGTGCATCTGTTGTACCTATTGTGTGAAGCAGTGACTGTTCATTTGTTACATTTACATCCCATCTTCAGTGAGCTGAAGGTGGCATATCTCATTCTCATTCTCCCTTCTTTATCCTCATAACAACAACTCACTGAGGTAGATCAAGCTAAAAGAGAGTGGCTGGTCCAAGATCTTCAAAGTAGCTGTGGACTGTTGAGCCACTGGCAACCCACTGGCCATGTGGACTTGACTACTTGGCTTGTTTCTTAGTCTGTGGCAGGCAGAAAAGGCTGGAAGATATAGAGCCTCTAATGAGCTGTTGTACCTGGTCAGCAAGCATAGGTCTGCTTCACAGGCTGTCAGCAAGCCTCTTCTGTGGGCAAGGCTCCTCCTATTATAATTGATTGCTGTGTACAAATAGGAATGAATGCCTGCCACAGTTGGCAAAACTGTGAGACCGTGTCTATACCATGCAGTTTGATACCAAGTTAAGTGTTGTGGGTCCATCTTATGGAATCCTGGGATTTGTGGTTTGGTAGGATACTTGGAATTATCTGTTGCACTTCAGGAGAGTGGACTAGAGCTCCTAGCAGTGAATTATAAGTACATCCCATTTCAGGATTCCATAGGATAGAGATATGGCCATTAAAAATGGCATGAAACTGGTATAACTGTGTACTGCAGTTACATTCATAGGCATCTTAAGTGAATCACCTATGGAAGATGCAATCAAAACATACCACAGTGCAGATAAGTAAATATTTGATTACTAGTGGGTGTTTCGTTTGTTTTTTCTCACCAAAATAAGATACCTAAAGCTTCAGATTTTACATTTGATTTATGGTTTGGGGTTTCCTTTTTTCTTTTCTTTTTTTAATATGGCGGCTTTCCTAAACTTGCTGCACCTTGAGTGATGATTAACTACTCACAAATGGAAGAAAGTCATTTATTGAGAACAAGGGGAACTGTGGCTCCAAAAATAGCTGAAGGAAGAGAAGTAGAATGCAAAATGTACACCCTGCTTCTGAGAGGGAAAGCGTAGGTGGGGGTGGCAGGAGGCAGGTCAGCAACTTGTTTCTTGATTTGATGATAGATAATGGCTTGTTTCTTTGGTTTGTTTCTTGATTAGATAGTAGTGAGAAAGATCAGACCAAATGGAAACTTTGGGTCAACCTTCCTCAACCAGGTACCTTCTGTGTTCAACCATAAATCCTATTATCCCCAGCCAGCATGGCCAGTGGTCAATGTGTGAAAGATCAAAGTTTGGGGAAGGTTGCCTTGGATCATGGATCAGAAGATAGACCATAGGCAGTACAGAGTATTTGTTCATTTTTTTAAAAAATTCAGTGTCTCTTACTCTCAAACCAACTGAGGTGTCCCATGTTTTGATTTCATCAAGGCTGGCACCACAATCTAAGTGCAAGCCTGTGTTGTTCTTGTTGTTAAATTTACATCCTGACTTTTTCAAGCGAGTTTAAAGCAGCATGTGTGACTCTATTGATACCCACTTTATCCTCACAGCAACCCTGTAAAGTAGGTCAGGCTGACAGAGAGAGAGAGGGAGTGACTGATCTGAGGTCAACTGGTGAATTTCATGGCTCAGTGAGTGCCAGAATCTGGTTCTCTCACATCCCTCTCTGCCACTTTAACATCCATGCTGGCTCCCATAGACTACACAAAGATTTTAAAAATGACTTCTAGATCAGACCTTGGAAAAGATGCTTTGATGATGCTGGCTGGGGAATTTGGAGAGCTGTTGCCCCCACCATCACCAAAAAAAAAAGACCCTTTCCAAGTCCTGTATATAAACTACCAAGTAGGAAAAAAAACTCACTTCTATGTTGCATTGGATGGCATACTCTAGCATAAGTCAACTTTCCACATGTGTATTTCTCTTGTTTATTGATGCAGAAGTTGGAATTCTCTTCCTCAGTCTGCACTAACCACCTCCACCACCACCCCTGGCTTTCTTTAGAGCGTTTCAGCCCTTGCATGACCATTCTGTGCCTGGTAAAGAGAAGAGGTACAGATCAGAGAAGTATGTGGCTGTGTTGCCCCAGCCTGGTGCAAAATTATTGCATCGTCTGCGGAAGACACATTCTGGAAGACTCCAGCTGACTTCACTGGAAGATGTAATCACTTTGTATCTGGCTACAAGAACATGGCCAGGTGCTCCTCTGATCCTTCACCACTCTCACCAGACACAGAATGAACAGTGAGGGCTAAAGCAATTCTACAGTAGGTCCAGGGGTCCGTGAAAGGCCAGCTGTAGCATGGATCTGAATGCAGAACTACTATGATATACTGGAGCATATAGGATTGCAGCCTTAGACTTTCTAAGTACAGAAGCATGTGTTTGTTTTGTTTCCAACCAATCATTCTTTCTTTGAAAAAAATAGCATAGTTTTGGCACATGGAAGGAGAGGGCAATAAGGAAAGAACAATGTTCCTTATTGCCCTCTCAGAAAAAAATCACTTCATGCCACTCTGATTTGGGAATGGATAGAAGCTATTGTCCTTTACAGTGAGGGGAAAAGCACCTCCTGAGAGGAACTCCCTCACGTTCCGTAGTTCCTATCCTGGCTATACCCAGTGGCCATGTTTGTTTGCTGTGAGATTCTGGGAGCTGTAGTCAAAAAGGTACCCAAGTGTTACTTAGACTTCTCAGAAATGATTAGATGAGGTGTCCTAATGGCATATCAGAATCAGAGCATTTTCTCACTTCATGCAGTAATTGAGTTTGCTGGTGGGACACCATTCATTGTAAAGATTTTTTTTTTTACAGCAAATCACTAAACCAAAAAAAAACAGTATCGCTAAGTAAACACTGTGGAACCCTGATTTGACCATGCCTACACCCATTGAGTCAGCTATATGAAATTCTGTACAAAAGGTATTTTCAGTGTGCAGTTCTGTTACCTGTAAAGATCTTCAGGAATATGTGGCTCATAATGGCAATGGTAATAGCACATCTAATGATTGCTGAAACACTGTGCATGGTTGTAAAATTCTGGTGCATCTGCATGCGAGGAAAACGCACATATGCCATAATTATACAGCATGACCCATGTGTCTGTTTACCTCAGACTCTTGAACAGGAGTGCATTTATAATTTTGACCCTAAGAAACTCAAGCAAGTGCATTTTTGAATTGCAGCAGGGCTGGCCCTACCATTAGGTAGGGGAAGGCAATTGCCTTATGTGGTAGATATAGGAGGTGGCAAAATAAGCAGTCCCTGTTGTTCTTCCTGAGCCCCCTCTACCATTCTCCTCTGTTGGAGTAGAGAACAATTGTGTGCACCAAACAACTGACCAGTACCCCCCCAAAATTAGTCTGATGTTTTCAGGTTTGTGGTGTTGGACATTGTCATACTACCAGTTCTGAAATAAAATTCAGCTGCCAGTCCAAGTCACTTCTGTCCATGGAATGTGGTAGGCTCCACCTTACTCTCTGCTTCCAACAGCAAGATGCCTTAGGGCAATTTTGGATTGCAGTTTTGCAATCCTTGTTAGTCCAAACTTTGTTACTTTGTTCTTAGGGTGGGGGAAGTACTTTACCCTGCCTGGGTTCCCTGCCTTTGCAGTGCATGTTTCAATTCTGAGCTGTCTGTCATGTTTTTAAAAAAATAATCTTTATTAATATAATACATGCAAACACAAATATGACATGATGCAAACAAACACAATGTATGACATATTTCATAATAATACAATATATAACAAAGAAAAAAAGAAAAAAAATCTAAGAAAAAGAAAAAATGGCAGTACAGAAATAGTAAAGGAAGTAAAAAAAGAGAGTAAACAAAAAGAAAAGAGTATTCCCCCACCCAAACACCCAAATAAGTTTTAACATACATACAATAACATACAATAACTAATACATAGGTACATTGAAAAAAGGATATAAACATAAGACCCTAAAGTTACTTCCCAAATTACTTCAGCTGTTGGTTCAAATTCCTAATTTTATTCCATAGCATCGTTATAAATTCATATACATCATTACATATATTCTCCTTATCTAACTAAATCAATCTTATCCTTTACATACCATAACCAATAACCATTAAGCTTCCCTTATTATCCTTAACATGATCCATGAAAAGTTTCCATACTTTTAGAAAAGATTCTATAGAATTTTCTTTCAATAAAATTTAAATTTATCCATTTCTGCAAGATCCATGCTGTCTGGCTGTTATAACACTCCCTGCAAGGAAGCATAACTGGTGCCCTCGAAGAATGACTCCAAAGAGAATTTATTTTTGTTTATTTTTCCTTTTGTTGTATCAGCCTTTGCAGAGGTTTGAAAACTTTAGTAGCGTTGAAATTTACGTGGGGAGAGAAAGAAAAAAAAGGAGGCAGCTTCGGAGTCCTCCATCTGCCCATAAGCCATCCAGTAGTACTCAAACGCATTCACTGTTCTGGAATGAGGCTGACTTCAAACACCAAACTGTCTTAATACAGGAAGCAGCTTTTCCTTAGCAAGCAGCAAGAAAATGTTCAGCAGGAACAGCCTCTCTAGCTGCCAAGTATTTTGGAGAAGAGGCCCTACAATATGTCTCCCTTTAATTAGGTGGAATGGCAGTCAACACAAAATTGACTTACGGTCCAGTCTGATAAGCTTGATCGTTGAAGCTGAGCAGCAAACACACCTACCCCTAAATGTGTTGTAAATAGTGTAGTTTGCATAATATGAGCAGGGCAACAGCCTTGGTCATGTCTCATTATTCTTTCTTTCTTTCTTTCTTTCTTTCTTTCTTTCTTTCTTTCTTTCTTTCTTTCTTTTCTTCCTGGCACTGGAGCATAGCTTAGTGCCTGGCGCCTCAGAGGCAAGAAATAAAGATGGGCACTCTGAGTGTAGCTGCCAGCATCATTTGCCCCAGTCAGGGCAGGGACTGGGGGCTGTACTGACAATGGCAGGACACTCCTACAGGCACTATCCTCCACCCAGCTGTGCATCTGCCTGACTTTGTGTGGAGCTATAGGGGTGGTTGCAAGGGTAATAGTACTTCTGTTTTCATGGGATAATAAACACTGGAGAGACAATCCAGCTTCACTCCAGATATTCAGCAGTCATGGGTGGCTTTTGCCAGTGAATTCATTTGCAAGTGAGATACATTTTGGTAGAAAAACCTGACTGCTTTGATTTTTTTATTACTATTGGAATATAGAGTAATGAACGTCATTTGGGAATTAGCTCCAACTATATTTTCACCCCTGAGGCCCAAGTGTTATACTTCAAAGCTTGTTTAGGTTTCTTGATAAATCACAGCACTTGCCTGGTTTTTGGCATGTTTACCTGCAGTCCAAAGTCCTCCATTGTGTTTTTCTCTTTTGCAGGTTCTTAAGCGTATGAAACTAAACCTGTAGCGGCAGCAGTTTCAAATAAGCAGTAAATATCCAAACCTCTTAGCAGTAGTAGCATTTACTAATAAACACCTGTCTACTAGTTTAGAATGGCAGTCCCCAAACTTGCAGTCCCAGATTTTTTTTTAAACTATGGCTCCCAGAATCCCTTACCACTGGCTATGCTGGCTAGGGCTTCTGGAACTTGAAGTTCAAAAATATCTGAGGCCTCAAATTTGGGAACCACTACTTTAGAGAGTTCAAATGGTTTCAAGTTCATATCTCAGTAAACCTCACAATATCCCTATATGGTAAGCCTTTGTTTCTATGGGACTTTTTTGGTGGATCCTCCTTTTTGAGAGGTCATTAAATGGAGGTGGATGTCCACCTTTCAAGGGTACTTTTGCTTTGGAGTCCTGCAATGGCCGGGATTGAAGAAGACAGCCCTTCTAACTGTATGATTCTACACTCTGATATTCCAGACAAAGGGCTGAGAGTTCAAGGGCATGCTTAACAACTAATAGCCACTTGCAGACCTACCCTTTGATTTCCCGAACCAGTAGCCATCTTAGGTTTTCATCTTCCCCAAGCCAGTGGCCACTGCCATATATTATGAGGGTGAATTCCATCACTGTATAATAGAGCTCCTTTTTTTCTCTCTCGAATCACTTCTTCATCCATTTCACTGGGTAAATCTGAGCTCTGTTATAGTGGTTTGAGTGTTGGGGATTTAGACACTGGGACCCTTTCCGCACGGCATTTGCCATGCAAAAGAGTGCCTGGACCACCGCGCGATTGTGAGGAGCAATCTGCACAACGCATTCTTTGTTTCTAAAGTAAAAGCCCCAAATTGAACGCTTTTCTAGTGCTTTAGGGTGTCTTATAAGGTTGATCTTTTTAGTTATCAGTTTCTGTGTTGTTTCCAGTGCTAAAATCTTTTTTTTTTAAAAAAAAAAAGAGGGTACAAACAGCTATGCACAATATCTCAAATGTGGCTGCACCATCCATTTGTGTAAAACTGTTGCTAATGCATCATTAATACAACATTATCGTTATCATTTACACTCAGCTTTAATCCTCTTTATAGGTCTGTTGAAATCCATTTTTGGAGTATAGATCCCAGAATTTCCTGCACGACATGGCCAATAACCATGCTGGCTGGCAGATTCTGGGAGTTGCAGTCCAAAGAAGTAACTTGATGAAACTTTGCCTAAGTCTCTTTATTTCATTGTGTCTTCTTTAAGCAGAGATCCAACATGGTGTGGTGGTTTGAGCATTGAACTACATCTCTGGAGACCAGGGTTCAATTCCCTGCTCAGCCATAGAAACCCACTGGGTGACCCTGGACATACCACACACTGACAGCCACAGAAAACTCCGTGATAGGTTTGCCTTAGGTTTACCATAAGTCACAAACAACTTGAAGGCACACAACTACTACATTAAGTATTGTTTACTCTGGATTCAACCCACAGAGTTTTTCTTTTCCATTGTCACTGCACATTAAGTTAGCATTGTTACTAGGAGCTCTGTCACAGTACCATGATCTCCTTCAGTCATGTAGTCAGAATTAAATGGACAAAAGGGATCCCCAAAGGTTATCTAATCCAAATTCCTGTCAGTGCAGGGAATCCACAGCTAGTAATTGCCCACTCAGTATATTTGGGGGAGAAGTCTTTTGAGGATGGGTGTCTGGGGTTTGTTCCTGGTTAGTTTTTCTTCTTTGTTCTTGTTTTCTTCGCAGGGTACCTTAGTTTATACCTGCTTATACTGAAACTCACTTGCCATGTTGTTGCCCATTCATGCAATTCAGAAAGATCCTTTCTGAGCTTTTCATTGCGTGCTTTGCTTTTCACAGTCCTGAAGAATTTGAATATCCTTCCTCAAGACCTCTGTCTCTCATAGCTCACCTCTGTCCCTGGTTTTCTGTGAGTCAGCTAAACAGCAGTACTTCCACAGCCGTTCTGAGGGAGATTTTTGACCTCTTTTGACCTATTACTTTCTTCCACCATCAGAACTGTTTATTCTTGCTCTATTTCATGCTCTTTCAATCTATACCAACCGATATAAAGACTTGTCGTCCTGACACAGAGTTTTGGAAGCCCAAGTATAGAATGTCTACCAGATCATCTTGTTCACATGTTTGTTGACATTCGCAAATATAATTCTAAAAACCTGGTGACACAAAGGATTTCCCTTTGCAGAGCCTTCTTCCTCACCAAAAGTTGTACTTTGATATGTTTAAGAATTCTATCTTTAAACATACTTTCCACCAATTTATCTGGAGCAGTCGTTAACCAAGATAGACTATAATCTCCTTTTTTCCCCTTGCTGACCATTTACGTGGGTATACTTTTATTTTAAAAAATGGATCTAGGTTGACTTACAGTTATTTGATAAGGGAGATGTTCTTAAAGCTAATCTGTATATATTTCTTCAAACATCTGCAGGCTCCTGTATGAGTTCTTTAAAAGCTCTCAAGTGAATGCTACCTGGGCCTAGTGACTTTTTACTGTGTAATTTCATCCTTTTTTCAAGTTTATTTGCCACAGTTTTTCAGATACCCTTTGAGGAAAAATGAGACTGGGGCCCTTTCAGGCTATACACTTATAACACTTTGATTCCACTTAAAGTGCCATGGCTGCATTCTGTGCAGTCCCAGGATCTGTAATTTTGTAAGGCATTAGAGCTCTTTGGCTGAGAATTCTAAATGCCCTTCCATAAACTGCAAATACCAAAAAATCCATAAGATAGAACCGTGACCCTTAAAGTGGAATCACAGTGGTATAATTTTGTAATGTAGAAGGACCCTATGAATCTCTTCAGCATTATCTACAGTGAAAATAAATGCAGCAAACTCATTTAGTTTCTCCGTGCAATCTTCTTACCTTCTTTTCACACACTTCTCATCTATTGCTTGAGAGCAGACAACCTATGGCCTTACAAGATTATCACTGAACTGGATTTCCCATCAACCCCAGCCACCATAACTGATGATAACGGATAATGAAAGTTGCAGGTCGAGTTGTGGAAGCTGCCCATCCTGATCTAAAGGTCCTAATTTGTTCCCGAGCCAGTTTTCAACTCAGAGATATTAAAGATGGGGAAAACTTTTCTGTTTTGATTCTTTCCCACATTATTCTTCCAGTTTGTTCTTTGCTCGTATTACTACCAAGTGAAAATTGATGTGCCACAGTTTGGACTCTTTTTTTGTGTTTTCTTCATGACAGCAAGGCTTCTCCTTTTAAAGGAAATCTTCTTGCCTTTTATAGCTTCATTGACTCTGGAATGTGATCATCCTGACATCATTTGTTCATGGCAACAGTGCTTAAAGTACCCTTTCTGTACCGTCCATTATATACTGGGCTTCATCCTTCAACATGCTACATGTTTTTTTTAAAAAAAAATCATTGATGCAAAAATAACAGTGTGAAAAAAAGGGATTTCATTTGGCCCTTGCACTAAACTTTGGCACTGCTTAAAATTAAATTAAGTATCCCTTCCCTATCAGCTTTATAACCAATTCTGGTCCTGTTTTCTTTAGAAGTTTTTCTTTATAATGACCTGAATTTATATGTATTTACATTTGTTCAGTTATTGTGAGGGTTATTGAAGTCACCAGGTAGGGTTTTTCTTTTCATCTCAGCTTCCTCCCTGATCCCCCTCCCCAATACAGGGACACTCCCTTATTTTCAATATAACCCAGACACAGCAAATAATGGCAAACATAAAGCAGTGACTGCCAGACCCTCCAGTGGATGTTGGAGAGCCACACTGCACCCCACTGCTTGCTTTATCTCTAAAAAAACACCTTTTTATTTTTTTTGAAATGGGATTCATTTGGGGGGAAACTTGAAAACCTGATTTATTTATTTTTTAATGAGATCTTGGGGGACCTAAGAGGGCCCACAGGCTGCACTTTCCCCATACCCAACACATTCAGATCCAAGCAGCTTTGAATTTATATTTGCTGTTATTGGGGACAAAAATCCATCAGTCAGTATGTTCTACAGTCGAATCCTTGGGCTCTTTCACACTAGATAATTAAAACCCTATGATTCACTTTAACAGCCATGAGAACATCCTATGGAATTCTGGGATTTGCAGTTTAGGGAGTGATGCTTAGAATTCTCAGCCAGAGACTTCTAGTGCCTTTGTCCAAAATACAAACCCCAGGATTCCATAGTATGTTTCCATGGCAGTTGAAGTGGAATCATAGTGCTATAATTGATTCTTAATAGGACTGCTGCTTTGTGTTTCCAGACCATAATAATCATTAATGTTTAACTAGGTTCTTAAACTGTGTTTTGGACTAGCGTATTTTAGATGTGGGAGAAAGTGGCCAGCTGAAGAAGCCTATTTGGAAGTACTAACCATGGCTGCTTATGGAGGTATGGCAGTGGTTGATAGCTTCTATCTCAGTGGAACTAGTGAATTCACTCCATGCTTTAGTTTAAACTTTGAAGAAGTCACCCAAGGTGCTGAATCTTGATCCCCTAAATGGGTTCAACACCTTGCATAGCCCGTTCAAAGTTCAGACTAAAACCTGAGGAGGATTTACCACCCCACTCATATTGAAGTCTCCAGCTGCCTTAGTGAAAAATTAGTGGGGGGGAGAATCTTAGGTGTTTTAGTATGACTCCCACAGTGGGAGTTGTAAGCCAAAGCATTTGAAAGACCAAAGTTTCTCCATCCATGCCTTAGGTAAGTTGGAACACTTTCCACTGTACTAGATGCAGTTCAATTTGACAAAAGTATTTCCAGTCTCGTCCCCACATCAGTTTTCAGTTCATGTTTGTGTGTGATGTAATGTTATTTTTGTCATTTCTGCTGAAATACAGCCATTCCACACAAGTTTTTACTAGTAACCCGAGATAAATATATCTGTTTATCACTTTGCTAATGACAAAGTGGATGATCTAGGGATGTGAGTGCTTTTGAATAATTTGCTTTGACCAAACAATAAAGGGTAGGAAGTAAAAACATCCTCCCCCACACACAAACATAAACACATAGAAAGTGTTTTGACAACTTCCTTTTCCTGACAAAAATAATCTCCCATAACCTATTAAAGGATCATTCAAGTACCTCAGTTTCTAGGGCATAACCTTCATAGGAGAGTGAGTGATTTGACCACAACCAGTTCTGGCTAACGACTCCAAACCCAAAGGAACATGTTCCCATTACAGCTAAGAAGAAACTGACATAGGTTAGGTAAAATGTGATTTGAAACTTCACCCTTTGAGGCTATTGCCTCGCAACCTAACATGGCACAGCACACATAGACAATACGGAACTTCATCTGAATTTGCAGTGATACCCATTGCTCATTTGTACCCCAGATAGTAACTGGATATATCTTTTTAACTGGGGGAGAGGGATCCAAAGGCCTCTAACTTGTTACATGCAATCCATGCCTTAACAAAATAGCCTCCTCCAACCTGATGCTCTCTGGATGTTTTGGGCCACAGTCTCCTTCATCCTTCACCGTGGGCCATACAGGTTGAGGTTCATGACAAGTGACACTTAGAATATCTTGAAGGCACCCAGTGTGGGAAGACAGATAGTTTCAGTGGAAGTTCATTAAAATAAAAACCATTCAGAACCATCTCAATCACAATCCTAGATGGGGACAGAAGCCGGGGCATATAAGAGAAGCTTCTCCTCTCCTCAAAATAAAAATCTTTGGCTTTTGCCCGATACGAGTCCACTGGAAAAGGGTGTGCAGAAGAAATCACATGGATGTAGATGCTTTATGGACTCTTTCTTCCTGCTCCCAGGCAAAGCCAGCCTGTCTGTCCTTTCCAGTCATGTGGATTTAGACAGCCCTATACGTCGGCGCTTTCTCCTGGGGCTACTTTCTCTAGGTAAGTATGAGCTGCTGCCTAAGCCAGGAGAAAATTGCTCTGCTTCTTCTTTCGCAGTCCAAGAACTGCAAGCTTTCAGTGTCTAGGGAGAGGCTCTCTAGCCTCCTTCTGGGTGGCAGCAATAGGAAAGGAATTCTACAATTTTCAACAGATGTTGCTTGCTTGTTTTTTAAAAAAACAATAGCAAACTCCTAGAAAGAAGGAACACAGTGTTGACTTTGGTCAAC
Organism: Ctenosaura bakeri; assembly: GCA_948474755.1. NCBI lineage: Eukaryota > Metazoa > Chordata > Lepidosauria > Squamata > Iguanidae > Ctenosaura > Ctenosaura bakeri. The sequence continues at coordinate 291,599 of CAOLHI010001423.1, forward strand.
AAGAGTAGGGGATCAAGAGAGAGAACCCTCATGAAGATGGTACGGAGTCTGTCTTCATGGGAATACCCACCACTTCAGCCTGATACTCCCTTACATCTCTTTATTTCATTATGGCTGGAGACAGAAGTAGTTTTTGAGAGAGCTGAAAGTCCTTTGATGTGAGATTTTTGTCTCCCATCAGGCAACAGGAGCTGTCATCATCTTTTATTAAACAGGGTGGGTGGGTAGGTTTTAACTTTTCTAACATTTGAAGCAATACAAAATCAACAGCTGGGAAATTTTGTTTTTTCAGACTTTCACTCCCAGAATCACCCAGCCAACATTGCCACTTAGGAAATGTAGCCCAAAAAATGACTTTTTGAAGTTGTGTAAAATTTCTTAAAGGCCATTTCCTAGGAATGTAAAGATGAGGATGAACACAGTCTTCAGGAACAGCAGTCTTTCCTTAATATTGCTTTCAGCTCTCTCATTCTCACAAAATAAATAAAAATAAAAATATTCCACTATTTTTTTCCTTCAGAACAGTACACCCCTTATTGCATAAGGGATGGATTCCGTTATTACTATAATGGTGATCCTCAAATTGCAAGGGGAGAAATCTGTCATATTTTAAATTTGGCCAGGGAACCAAGTTGAGACCATCACAGCATTGTTTGAACTCAGTGTCAGTTTCCCTCCATGCATGACCCTCTATTTAACTGTGTATGGGGGATGCCTTATCATGTCCTTCCTTTTCCATTCATTTCTGAATGGCTAGTAAAATCACTGCCTTTGCCTGGGTGGAACTCTAACACAGTTTGCAACATCTAAAGACTGTAGCAAGTATGAATGCACCACGACACAAGCCAATACCTTGGGTATTTATCTTCCATTCCTGCAAGAGACCATACTACAATGCCCCATGCCACACTTTTTTAAAAAATCATTTAACCTGCCTTTGCAAGGGAGCTCTTGTTTTCTATCAGCACAACAGTACCTGCCCAGTTATCATGGAGTTGTGCCACCCAACAAAAGCTCTTTGTAGGCTGTGAATAACTTCTTATAACTAACTGGAGTAAACTTCCTTCCTTTCTGTTTCACCAGAGGAGGGCCCAGCTGGGAGAAATTCTCACCAAAGAGGGAGCATATATGTGCAAATGCCATTTGTTGCATCTCTGGCTTTGGCTTCTGCTATGTGTTGTCCTAATAAAAGTGCTGAATATGTCCCTTGATGAAGACACTCTGGGATTGGTTCCTGGAGTTGTAGTGTAGGGGGAAAGCACATTATTATAACTATTATAGTCTTACTGTTATTATGCTAAATGTTCTTCAGTCTGCCTGGAGCACCTACTCCTTGTCTGAGCATCTTAATATTTAAGATAAATGACTGTACAGACCTCCTTGGTTGTCTGATGGTTTCATCCTTCACCATACAGGCATTCCCACTTGTGGAGGAGAAGGCGGCAGGTTTTGCAGACAAGAACGCACACCTTGATGGATAAAGATCAAGCTTTAAATCATGCCAGTAGATTAAGATCAAGCATCATTTCTTTTTGTGCCAACAGAGCTAATGAACAGTTGGTTGTCTCCCATGGGCAAATCTCTTTCTCTCAAGCTTCTGTCATAATAAAGCTTGGTAAATTGGCATCATCATTCCTCTCTGCTGAAAGTACTTCCAACGAAGGCTGTGTAAACAATTAATCTTCAGGATCTGTTTAAAGATTGCAGAGATCAGAAATCCTGTTGTGATCAGAATTGCTCAAGAGAGGAAAGTGGCCTTTCTATTTATTTCTCAGCACTAATAGTACAGTATCAGAACAGCTAACGTGGGATGGTATATCATGTCAAGGTTCACCTGATTTGCATACAGTTCAGGATAAAAATCTTGTCCTGAGCCTGATGGGTTTCACCACACTTACCAGTATCGTTAGTGCTGTGGACTGTAATTTAGCAAGAGCAACATACATGGCCTCTCCCTGCCCCCGAAATCCCCACAATATAAAAAGAGCTTGTGCAAAATGTTCTCCACCCTCTTTTTGTTTTCTTTGGAACTGAAATCTGATGTGGGTGCAGAGAATTGTTAAGTACTGCTCTTTAAGTTTAATCAAACACCAAATTAAGTCTTGTAGCCTTTATTTAACTACAGGAACAGGTAAGGAGAAGATGCCAAGTCAGGCTTGGCATTGCCTGACTCAGCTTTGCCATGGGCTTTACCAAGGGCACTCTTGGCTGCTCTTAGTTCAAGAAGAATGCTTTGCCTACAGAATGTCAGGATAATCTAAAACACTGAATTAGGATTCATGCTTGGTTAGCACAGCTATGAATATTGGCAGCAAAAACAGCTGAAAGAGTGCCACCTACTGGACAAATCCCTGTCTCCCAAATGTTTGAATCAATTTTACACAAATTTAATCTGATACGCAAGGCAGATTGGCATAGGATTGTCCTTGCAAAAAGTTCTGGTGTTGCCTGTCCTTAAGAGGGGGATTCTACTCAAGAGTGTAGCATCTCCATAAGAGCTAACTGAGGTTTCATGCATCAAGCCTTTACAAACCCAGCCACTATCATTCCTGATGTTGTGTATGAGTATTTTAGGAATTATTGTCTAACATTTAGCCATTCCATCTCATGCAAACCTTGCCTGCTGCTGAATGTTCTTCAAGATGGTCCACTTTGCTACATTTAGAACTGCGTCCATCTGCAATACCAAACAAGAAGGTCTATTATGTTTAGGCATGTCCAGGTAATTACAAATATATATTATGTTACAGGATCACACATCCCTTGATGCTTGGCTCTGGAATGCACACAACAGGAATCTCACATCCAGGCATCACATCTCCCTCTGGGAAACAAGAAATGGATCATTATGACCGAAGCATGTAAGTGACCAAGTCTTGAGGTAAAGCAAAAAGTGAAACTCCAAGTTTTGCCTCCCTTCTGTATTTTTGAGGACAGTAAACAAAAGTAGTAAAAGTAGTAGATAAAAGGTGGTAGTCACTTGTGACTTCTCCCTTTCTCAAAATCTTGTTTAAGGATTCACACAGACCAGGGTCAGAGAAAGTGCATTCCTCTAGATGTAGCTGGACTTCCAGAACCTGCCAGCCATGGCCAGAATAGCCAGTGGTGAACATGATGGAAGCTGAAACCCAACAGCATCTAGAGGACCACCACTTGGCCACCCCTGATATAAACTACATACAGTTCTGTATGTAAGGATGGTAATGGTAGGATGGGTCTTGTCTCAACTTTTAATAAATCCAAAGTGAGATCTGCCTGTGCTGAATCAGATCAAGGGGGTCCAATAAGTCTAACATTGTGTCCCCAACAGTAGGTCCTGGAAGTGGCCCATGCTGGAGACTGTGGCACAGATCTCACTGTTACACCTGACCACAGAAAACCCATTGGATAAATGGGTTTTACCTATGTGTTGATACACTATTCAGCAATTGACTGAATGGGCCTACTCTACGTGGAACTAACCAATAGGATGCCAGGTTTAATCCACTATCTTAACATTTTTGAAAACTTTTAAATTTAATTTGTTTACTTACTTTGAACTATAGACTTCGGCTCATAATTTTTTTCTTATAAACCAAAGTTTTTGACCACTACTACAGCTATTATGACATGCAGATGAATGCCTTATTTTGTCATCTGTTTCTTTTCTGTTCCTGAGCAGGAAATCACAGCCAGAACCAAAGAGAGAGAAGGAAGCCAAGAAGCCAACAATCAAGAAGCCATTGAATGCTTTTATGTTGTATATGAAAGAAATGCGGGCAAAGGTCATTGCCGAGTGCACCTTGAAAGAAAGCGCCGCTATCAATCAGATTTTAGGAAGGCGGGTAAGAGCACAGAAGCAGATGATGGTGATGGCATTCTGGTGACTACATAGGGGATTGTATAGGTCTTTCCTGGGGAATGGCTCCATCACCATTCCCAGGAACTGTGAGCTTGGAGAATCAAGTGGCTTCATCCAGTCTACAGGTCCATTGAGCTGGGAAGCATGGTAGAATTCAAACATGGCTGGCCTTTCATGTCTGATGCAATACCTTTCTGAATAGGTGATTGGCAGCTGAATTCACTAGGCCAGGGGTTCAGTAAGTACATCTTACAGGCCATGTTCCCCTCTCCAAGGCTGATTTCTGCGGTTCCCACAGCCCTATGAAAAGAATATCTGCCCCAAATCCCCTGTCAGAAGATCATCTTATCATATTCTGAGAAGCCCTGGTCCATTTTCAGAACTTTCTGTAAGCAGGAAATGACCTAGAAATTCTAAAAAACTGGCATTTTTTTCCCCATAGACCAGGAGATATGGGGAAACATTTTGAGACAAAGGCCGTTTTCTCATGGCATTTTCCATGCGAAAGGGTGCCTGGAGCATCACGCGATTGTGAGGAGCGATCCGTACAACACACTCACAATTGCACAATGCTCCAGGGGCTGGTAGGTGCCAATTGCGCACCTTTTCATTTTTGGCTAGAAGCCGAAAATGGTGTGCAATTGCACATTGCTCCTGGGCCCCGCACACACTTACCTGGCATGCAGAGCCTCTGGAGCCGCGCCAGTCACGCTTCCTGCACCAGCGCAGCCTGGGAAGGAAGAGGCGAGGTTATCGCGCAAGCAGGCAGCTTGTGCGGAGCCAAAGAACCCCAGATGTGAGAGCCTCTCGCCAGAGGCTGCTCACGCGATCCCCGCATCCCAGTGCCGGAAGAAGGTAAGGTGCAGAAAGGGCCAAAAAGGTGAAAAAAATGGGCTAGGGGACACATTAGGGGTAGTTTCCCTCCATTTCCTCCAAGGTGCCCAACCCTGCACTAGAGATTCACAAAGGGTTATGCTAAATTTATTCGTGTATGTATAAAAATATTTTTATTCTATCTTTTTATCATGATAGGATAGATGCAGGAGACAGATGAAAGAATACAAACAGTGTAAACAATTTCAAATTAAAAACAATAATTTTGACAAGATAAAAGTATGTTAAAGAATTCAAATACTAAAAGAGCTTTAAAAGGCTAAACCACACTTAAAAAGAAATTAGGCCTCAAAGGCTTTAATAAAAACTCTTCTCATGACCTAGTATTGGAAAGATTCTGTTCAGGCTTCCAAAGGGGAGGGAACTCCACAGGTGAGGTTCCATAGCTGGGAGGGTCATTTCTTGTGTCCTTTCCCATCATATTTTCCCCATTAGTGGGAAACAGAGGAGGACCCCTCCAAAAGATCTTAATCTCATTATTATGATGATGCTGGGGAAGTCATGCTTAACAAAGTGTGTGTGTATGGCCACGTAACTGTGCCAATGAAGCTGGTTACTGTAACCTTCTCAAAGCATTTCACCAGTAAGTCCCCTCAGTAAAAAGTTTTGAAACGAAGTAGTGACAGCAGTGGCTTCCATGTCAGTGGGGTGGTGAATCCATGTGAGTTTTAGTCCAAATTGTAATGGAGCTATCCAAGGTGCTGTATCTATTTTGGGGACAGACCCCTTGAAGTTTCTTTAAGTTCAGACTAAAACATAGAACAGATTTGCAGCCTCGCTGATAAGGAAGCCACCATGGAAACCAAGTCGCAGTAGTAGCCTGGTAGGCTGCATGTCTTGCAGTGGGATGTAAGTGCATCAGCAGATCCTTAAGATCATAGAGCTTTGTGGTTTTGCTCCATCATCTACCTATTTTATACTTAGTGTTCTTTTGGTCTGTTTGGGTGCATTTGTGTGAGCTGTTCCTTATAATGAATTGCAGTCATTTGAAGGAACATTTATGTTGCTACAAGAAGTACTGCCCCCCCCCACCCAAAATTTTTCCTTCATCATCTCCTCCTCTTCCTCCTCTTTCTTTTTTACTGGCCTTTTGCCACTTTTTTGCCACATCTGCTGAGCTGTATTTTTGTCCCCCTGCCAGCCAACAGTAACCTACCTATATTGTCCGAGATTTCTTAAAAGATGCTACATTGCCAAATACAAAATCAGAATGCAGCAGTGAGCTTTTACTAGTGGTCAGCAATCATATCTAGATAACTTTTTAAACCAGTAAAAGTGCTCTCTGCTCCTCACACAAAAAAGTGAGATATGCACTATTTGATTCCACTATGTAAAGGGAGAATTTAATGTGAGATGTTTTGATCTCCCCAATGCTGCTCCTAGCATATAGTGGCCGAGTCAGAATTCTGACAATGGGTAACTCAGGTCAAAAACTGATGGACTCATTGGACTTTTTTTAGACTTACAATGTTCTCTTCCTCTTGTGGGCACAAACCACTTAGCCACATGACTTTAAATTGAATCTCAAGAACTTACAGTATGATTCTGATTTTAGATTTAGACTACAAATGGATTTTAGCATGCTTCTGTTTATTTTGTAAAAGGCCCAAGAACGCTAAAATAAATGTTTGCTTAATCCACTGTAGGTTTCTCCCTTTTCCCAATACAGTTCTCAGCCATGTACAGGCTTCCATGTTAATGCCTCGAATGAAACACTATTGCATTCTCATTCTGGTAGTAAAAATATGCTGCTATCTACCTAACAGCAATTGATACCTATTTTTTAAAAAGTGAAATTAATAGATGACTTTGACTGAAGTATAAATCGGGAGATTTGGCAAACCCAGAAATTCAAAAAAAAGATTGCTATATCTTCAGCTTTTTATTCCATGGTCTTATCAAGAAAAACTGCAGGGAAAAGGAGTGAGAGGGAGGAAAGCCTATTATTTGAAATATTTCTTCTGACACCATGATGCATTATTTTCCTAACTCGCAGGGCTTCTCATGTTTGATTATGGAGAGCAGGAATATTGAACATATTGCATATATTTTCAAGTCAAATAGTTTTGTTTTGGTTTGGTTTTTTTGTTTTTTGGAGGAGTCTGCTAAATATCTTGTTTCCCATCTTTGCCCCAGCCTTGTGCTCACCACCCACAAAGAAAGAATGCGGCAAGACATGTTCATACTTTCCAAATTTCTAGAAATACTTTATTTCTCAGTTTTTGCTGCTTCTGTTAATTTGATGGAGTGATGATTCTATACATGCTCTGTGCCTTGGCCATTTTGCTTGGGCATGATGGGAACTGACATTCATTTTATGCACCCTTGACATAGATATCTGGTCCAGTGGCATAGCTTGACACAAGTGGGAGAGGGGCAGGGAGAGGGGCGTGGCTACGGCACATGGTGAGGAACTATGGTGCATAGGAGTTGGGGTACAGCGCATGGGGAGGAGCTATGGCAGATGTGGGTGGCTATGGAAAATGGAGGAGGAGCTATGGTGCAAGGGGGTGGGGCTACAGTGCATGGGGAGGCAGGCAAGGAGTAGTGGCGCTCAAAAAAATGCTGTCCAGGGTGCACCGTCCCCCTTGCCCGCCTTGCCCCCCTGTCCCTACATGACTGACCTGGTCTAGGATTTGATCTTTTCTGATCAGAGTGATGGTGGTGAAATACAAAGTTTCCTATGGTTTCTCTTTCAGTGGCACGCACTGTCACGGGAGGAACAAGCCAAGTACTATGAACTGGCTCGCAAGGAGAGGCAGCTTCACATGCAGCTCTACCCAGGCTGGTCTGCAAGAGATAACTATGTAAGTACTTAGGTGGGGTCACAGACCCAGGGTAAAGCATCTTGGGTTCATTTTCGTCTTTCAGACTACCTCAAGCTTAACTCATAGCTTTTCTGAAAAAAGTGTTCACTGCCTTGCCTCAGAGATAGTTTCAGGGATTTCCAAAGACTTAAGTGAGACACATCAGAGGAATGTTGTGTATAGGTTGTCAAGTTATTGCCCATTGTTTGCATTGCAGGCAAGGCAGCAGAGAAGGCTGAGACAATTTCACTTCTAGAACAGAGCTTTTTTGGTCTCAGAAAAGGTCACAGTTTGTTTGGTTGTTTTTTGTTTTGTTTTGTTTTGTTTTGTTTTGAGGTATGGCTAGCAGGTTTTATGTGTTAGTTGGGATTACTGGCTTTTCTCCCCTTACATGACTCAGCTTCCCATGGGGAGAGGCGGGATAGAAAGTATTATTATTATTATTATTATTATTATTATTATTATTATTATTATTTAGTGCAAGCAACACCTTTGACACATACAAATATCAACTTTCAGATTAGTATTTGTATTTGGTTACAACTGTTTTCAGTTGGTCTCTAGACTAAAATACTGAAAGGAGAAAAGACAGACAGGGGTTCAATGTGGTGTTTTTATATGCTAAATAAAATGTTTTAATAACTAATGGTCATTATTTTGTTGTTAATTTTGTGTATCTTTTTCTCCTATTTGTTATTAATCCTTTTCCCAGTGAATTTCCCCCCCTTTCTCTTCATTATTGCCATCATCATTAGTTTTAGTTTCCTCTATTTGTTTGCTATTTTTCCATGATAACTGATAACTGATTGATTGTTTTTATTAAAATCCCTTATTCCTCCTGATCTTTTGTGCAGAATATCTTTGTAGTCTCACTCTCCTCTGGCATCTAGCCTGTCTGCTATGACTCCACTTCATTTTCTCATTTGCTCCCCAGCTTGTTTCTCATCTGTTCAGTTGCCTCTTTTTCATCTTCCATATTCTCTCTTCTCATTCGGATTCTACTTCCTGTTTAATTTTGTCTTCTTCTTGTGCCTCATTTTGCCTGTATCATACTTCCTTCAGTTTTCCTTGTAATATTCAGGTTAAGTTGCTATGTATATTTTTAACTTCTCCATTCTTTGGCTCCTCCTGACCTACCTACTCTTGTCTCTCTTGATTTGTGTTCATGTTTTTTCCACTGGCAGTACTCTTTTGTCCTAACAACCTCAGGTTGTCCTTCTCTGTTTCATGCTTCTGTCCTTGTTCACTTGCTGTCCTCTTTCCCTGGGCATCTTCCTCCTCCTCCTCCTCCTCCTCTTCTTCTTCTTCTCCTTTTCCTTCCTTCCTTCCTTCCTTCCTTCCTTTCCTTCTACTTCTTCTTTCTCTCCTGCAACCTTTAGCCTATCATCTCCACCACTCCTGTTTATTCCCTGTTCCTCTTTGGCCCTTTCTTTCCTAATCATCTTCCTTCAGACTGTAAGCTTACGGACAGGTTTCATTCTTTGTAACATAATTATTGGAGACTGACTAGTCTTTAGAGTACTTTCTAAGTGGTAATGATAATACATAAATAATAAAAATCAGTTATTGTTGTTGTTGTTGCTTGAATAATTAGGAACTGAAGTTCTCTTGATTAGTGTTTCTCAAACTTTGGTCCTCTAGATGTTTTGAATATCAACTCCCAGAAGACTCAGCCAGCATGGCTTATGGTCCTAACTCTTGGGAATTGAAGTCCAAAACACATAGAAGCATGTAGCTTCAGAACCTCTGCTTTTGGAGACCTGGATGGATGGATGGATGGATGGATGTTTAGAACAGTGCAAGACATTTGTTGGACCAGACTTCAGAGTACAGTGAAATAAGGTAGACAGCAGAAAAGCCACCTCCATCACCTGTAGGCTTCAGAGCAGTTTGGAAGTTGGCAAAGCAGCTTTCTCTTTTGAAAGAGACAACATTTCCGACTCTGGACCACTCCCCATCACTACCCTACCACTTCTACCTCTTCCAATGTACTTATGATAGTCAATAAGATCATGAAAAGGGTTTGCTTCAGTGATTTTGGAGATCCTCAGTCATAGCAGCCTTGGTGGGATAGGGGCTGGAATCCCAAGAGGCTAGAGTTAGAGAGAATCCTCTTCTGGTGTTTTTGTTGCAATGTAAAAAAAAAGTTTTTAAAAATGGTAGCACTCTTCAGTTGCTGAACTTGAAGCCTTGGACATTTCCCAGCTGTGCCATTCTCTGGAGTTGGACCTGGGAATAAATGTCTTAACAGCTGCTGTAAGAAGATATCTTTTTGGATCTGGCAAGGTTTCTTCATGAGGCTGATGTATTTCCATTCAACACAGCTGAATTTGCTGCAAGAATTTTTTAAGATAGTGCATGTGCCAGATTGACTTGTTGTAGCAAAACCAAGGAAGAGTCTTGTGGCACATCAGAGACAAACATGTTTTATTTTAAATAAGCTTTCATGGACTCTAGCCCATTTCTTCAGCTCTACCTTAGTGGGCTAGAGTCCACAAAAGCTTATGACCAATAAAAATGTTTAGTCTTTAAGATCCCTCAAGATTCCTGTTTGTTCTTATGGCAACAAACTAATATTGCAAAAAACAAACAAAAAAGCCGTCTCAGAATTCTCTATAAGGAGTTGCATAATATATAGCATCCGGTTGGCATAATATATAGCATCCCGTTAAGGATCAAGTGAGAAATGATTTATCTGTTTATGCCACAGAAGCAGTTTAGTGTAAGGGTTTGGACTCCCTGTTTATTAACTTACGCTAATATCTACTTTGCTATAATCAAGGAATAATTTCTTCCTCCAGGTGCTGACAGTATAAAGTAGCCAGAAAAGCAGCCTGATAATAGGCAGAGGACTGGTTTCTTTTTAATTTATGTGAGCTTGAACTAGATTTATGGTAAGCAGAAATATGGCCCACGAGAGAAATAAAAATGTGGAGAGGGCAGAATCTTTGCAGATGGGCTCCCTCGCAGCTCATAATAAGCACCTCGCCCATATTTGTGTTAGAACTCTTAATTACTGGGATAAATTAACTTGTTCAAAGTCTTCTTAGTGGATGATATAGTTTGACGTATGCAGGCAGAATGTGGCAACTGCCTCAGGTGGCAGATGCTGAGGGAAAGTTGCATGTTGGACACACACGCACACACATCATCCACACACACCCAGGCCCAAGGCATCCTTATCCCTTGGAGGATTGAAACATGTATGCCATAAAGCCAGGGTGGGCAACTGCAAGGGGGAGCATTTTTCACCCCTGCAACCCTTGCACAGGAGCCACTGTGGATATCACCAGAAGTGGTGTCCCTTCCAGCTTGATTTCTGGTTGATTTTCTATCATTTTTGGTGTAGGAGTAAAGCTGCCATGCCTGGCAGTGGTATTGAAGTTAAAAAAAAAAGATGTTTTGTTTTTTGAGGTTTTTTGGGGGGGTTTGTTTTTGTTTTTGGCAGCTCTAGGAACTTCAGGGAGTCCCCAAGGGCTGCATATGGCCCTCCAGCCATGCTTTGCCCTCCTTTGCCAGAAATCTTGCCCTGCACTCCTAAATAGAGGGGCTGCCCTCACTGTTAGGTGGAGGCCCTTGTCCAATGGGCGCTAGTGAAGTAAGAACCTGCTGCCTATTCTTTTGCATACATGGAATGGGGAAAGGTTCCATGTTGTCCTTTACTTTAAGTAGCAAAACATCTGCAGGCAGCTTTTGGCCGAAACACTGGCTGAGGTTAAAGTGCATCTGGCCTTTTTTAATTTGGTAGTGCTTTTTTCCCCCTGCCTTCTAAAAGCTTGGCAAAAAAAACCATTAGGATTCTGGGAGTTAAGGGGGCTGTCTGAATGAATTGGCTCTGACCATCCCCTTCACCCCTGAATCCCTAAGGAGATCCCTAATCCACTCCTGAAACGCTCTCAAGAGGGCACTGAGGTAAGGCCCTACACTTGAATGTAGCTTTCTAGTGGAACCTGACCACTAGTAGGTAGCTGGTGCTATGCCAGTCTCTTTAAATATGGCAGTTCATTAGTTCCCCTTTGCCAGGTCAGATCAGAGTTCAGCATTTCATGGGCCCCCATGTATTTCTCTCTTTTTGAACAACAGCTTATCCTCATGGGGAATATGACAAGTCTATGGAGCACCCAAAAAAGTTGCTATCAATAGTGGTTGGGGAGATTGTGGGAGTTGCTTTTCAAAAAAAGGTAACTTTTCCACGCTCTGCTCTAATGTGCCACCTGGACCAACAGTGATTGGTTTGATTTGCTAAGCAGACACTGAGCAAAGAATTTGTACAGGACAGGCCTCATGCCATGCAGTGCACTTGCTAGCGGTCTGCTTCCCATTCTGTTTCATCCCATTTATATGAACTAAGCACACTAAGTTGCCCTTCACATATTACCTCCCCTGCTATGGGAGCTAATTTTCTCTTCCATTGTGCAGCTCTGATGTTTCAAAGACTGTTGTCCTCTGGCAGGGCCGTCCCCATGGACAGTCAGCACTGTGAGGATTCTTTAGTGGTCCATTGTTAGACAGATGCACATTTCCAGATGCTTTCACATATGCAGTAGAGTGGAACCAGGACTCATAGGGTTGAAGCTCAGGGACTATTTGATTAACAGGGGCCATGGCAGCATGAGACATCCATCCCGTTGATCCCCCCTTTTCCCTCTTGCAATTCCTCATTGTAACTGGAGGTAAAACATTGCTATCGGCTATCCCTCTGGTAATCCAAAGTATTTAGGAGTGGCTTTGCAAAGATGTGGGTTGACATCCAATATTGCAGTTACAGATTTATGACCTAGAGTTATGGATCTGTAACTGCTTTGTATTCCCTTACATTGCATATTCACAATCATGACACTGTTGCCAGGACCATAAACCCCCACCCCCCTGAATCTCAGCTTAAACTCTAGAGAACCACTTTGAGCAAGGGAGACCTGTGCTGTTCATAATCAGAGTGCAGCAGGATGACATTTCCAGCCCCTTCCTAACAGCAAGCAAGGCTGAAACAATCAGAATCAGACCCCCCTCCCAATTCTACACCCTAGCCTTGTTCGTTGGTGGGTGTGGGACTGCAAACATCATCTCCTTTGCACCCCAATCAACAGCTGAACAGACCTCTGTTGCTCAGAGCAGTCTCCCAAATCTGGTAAGGTAGGTTTGGAAGGTTGGGCCAGAGCATGTTACTTAGTTACACATTTATAATTAAATCAGCCATGTAGGACCTCAGTCCTTTTAGAAATGACAATAGAAATTGTTTTAGTTCAGAACATGTATACTCTTAGGGGGAAGGGGTTTGCTTTAGACACTGTCCTGGTGAGGGCTTGAACTTGCAAACTCACCACTGCACTACTGAGGACAGTGTATTACCAAACGTGGGTGGGCCTGTTCCTAACAGGCACATGCTAAGGACAATATAATCCAAGGAATGTGTTTGCCGTTTTAGGTGCCAGCTTGAAACACTGATGCCTCACATACACAGTCAGAGGCAGAACCTCCCTTTTTCTCTGTGATCCAGTCAGGCCTCTTTCCCATACTCCCATTCTCCTATGCACCACTGACTCATACAGTCTGCAACAGGTAACCACGCCCAAGGGCCCAGAATTGTTGCAACCAATTTCTACCTTGTTAAAGCTACACCACTGGAAATAGTCTGAGAACCTCTGGATGTAAAATCATAAAACATTATCTCTTCAGACTCTTTCATGGTATTGATTTCATCAGGAATCTTTCTTTTAACTTTTTCACAAGTCCACCATGCATTCATTTATACTAGAGCAGTGGTTCTCAACCCTCCTAATGTCACAACCCTTTAATACAGTTTCTCATGTTGTGGTGACCCCCAACCACAAAATTATTTATGTATTATTTACAATGCCTCCCCCCCCCAGCAAAGTCCGCCTCGCCAGCCAGGAACAGAAGGGCGGGCAGGGAGGGAAAGGGGCCGCGCGTCTCCCCTGGGAAAAAACTCCGAGAACCCTCCGGACTCTGCTTCTGCTTCGCTCTTGTTTCCGCTGGGGGGTGGGGGCAGTGTGAGAAAAGTTTCCAGAGTGTCGGCCCTGGCGGGGTGGGGGGAGGAATCCCAGTGCCTTTGTCTTTTGCACCAGGCGCAGCTCATCCCCCGGAAAAGCGCCGCCTTGCGGCCCCCTGGCCCTTCCACAGCGCCCCCCTCCGTGGCAAGTGGAGCAGAAGCCATGGCGAGGAGGGGGCCTGCCCCCCGTGCTGCCGCAACCCTCCCTCAAGCTGGCCCATCAGAGGGGAGGTTCTCCCGGTAGCAGAGAAGGGGAGCGATTTCAGTCCCTTCTGAACAGGGGGCAGGAGGACGTGAGCACGTGGCTCGCACTTGCGCACCACCACTCCTGGGCCTTTTCCGCACGTTACCTACAGGCTGCACTGCGGAAGGAAGGAAGGGGCGGTTGCGCAACCAGGAAGCCAGCTGCGGGACGAAGAAGCAGCGAAGAGAGCGCCTCGCACAAGAACCTGCTTGCACGAATGGCACCCCCCACCTCCGCAATAAGGTAACGTGCGGGAAAGGCCCAGGAGTGGTGATGCACACGCGCTCCCGCCAAAGGGGGCAGGAGGACGTGAGCGCGTGGCTCGCGCTTGCGCACCACCACCGAGGAGGGAATGGAGCCTAAGACCATCAGAAATACATATTTTCCGATGGTCTTAGGCAATCCCTGTGAAAGAGTCGTTCGACCCCCAAAGGGGTCACGACCCACAGGTTGAGAACCACTGTACTAGAGGCAGGCAACAGCTGAAACAAAAACTGGCATAGCCAGTGGTTCCCTGGACCAGAGCAAGCAGCACTTTTCTTTATTCCTCTTTCTCATTCTACTTTCTGCCAGCAGGAGGAGTTTGTTGGCAAATACCTGAAGCATCAAACTAGGCCAGATCAACAGGGTATTCTTATATTACCTTCCAGCTGGGGAGAGCACTCACAACCCCTAGCTGTGGGCAGGAGGAGAAAACAGTTCTGGCTAGCTGATAAGTGTATAAACATATCAGTTTTTGCAAGCACATATTTGCCACAATCTCAGGGTTAAACTAGATCTTAAAATGTAGGTGCATGATCCATCTACTAATATATAAACGTCAAAGTTGGTTTGTTTGTGTCAGGCAAGAAGACCTCATATGATTGGCTGCCCAAGAAGATTCTGTGGAATCCTGGAGGTTGCAGCTTAGGGAGGTGCCTTTAGAATTATTAGCCAGAGAACAGGCCAGTTGCTATGGAGATGAGGCCTAGCAGCAAGGAGGAACCCAACTTCTGCACGTTAATAACTCTGAATACAGATTGGATTGGGGAATACAGGGAAAAGTTACAGGTACTGGACAAGACAGTTTGGGGAACTGGAGGCACAGAATCTCAAATCTTTCTAACAAGTATTACCTATGAGAAAACTAAACCCTGGGCAACGCCAGGTATATATGCTAGCTTTTTATATATTCAAAAGAAAGTGTAGGGGGTGAGTTTTAGGAAAGCTAGAGGAGAGGGAACAAAAGAGCTACCATTCAGTTGGTTACATTTTTATGTTGCTTTCCCTCCAGTGAGCTTAAAGCATTGCATATGGCTCTCCTTTTCCTTGCTTGGCCCTCACAACAACTTTGTCGGGTAGGTCAGGCCGAGAAACCTGTTGAGTTTCATGATTCAGTAGAGACTAGAACTTAGGTCTCCCAAATTCTTGTCCCTGACTCTAACCACTGCACCTCGTTCGTTCTAATAACGGAGACAAGGCCATCTCTCAGTAGCCACACATTTTTCATGAAAGGCTTTCCTGGTTTCTTCTTCAGCATTGCCACTTAAAGGAGATCAGCTAATAGGCCTGGGAAGTACTTCTGCCAGCTGCTTGCTAGCCAGAGCATGGCACTATAAATCCAGATAGACCACGTGTCTGATTCAGCATAAGGGGAGTGATTTGGACAGCTCTGGTATATTGTTAGCAGTGCATGTGGTTTAAGTGTTAGAACTGAGGGTATATATAGTTCAATGGTAGAACAAGTACTCTAGATCTAGAAGGCTCCAGGTTCAGTCTGAGCCATTTCCAGCTAAATTATTTGAGGTAGGAGACAAAGGAAAAGCAAACTTCTGCTCCAGAGCAACAAAACCAATAGTACTATGAGGCAGATCCAACACTTAGAAAGCTGCTCTTTTGCAGTACAGGTCCCAGATTCTCCCACTCAGTCAGCACGGGAATTGTGGTCCAAAA
The DNA here is from genome assembly GCA_948474755.1 of Ctenosaura bakeri. Lineage (NCBI taxonomy): Eukaryota > Metazoa > Chordata > Lepidosauria > Squamata > Iguanidae > Ctenosaura > Ctenosaura bakeri. Next base: position 307,327 of record CAOLHI010001423.1, read on the forward strand.
GGTAACTTGCCCATGTGCTGAATCTGACAAGGTTTGCAAGAAGGCTGTACCCAAGTTTGAACCAAAATGCTTTTATTGTGATGATCATGCCAAAAGCACAGAAGCAGCTGCTTTGGGAATCTCTTACCACCCTCTCTAGCTGCCACTTGAAGTAGGTGGTGGTGGTGGTATAGGAGCAGGAGTAGGATTTAGGCCAGCTTCTACTCGAGTGACTACTCAGGCACAGTATGCTTTCACTTCTGTAGTCAGATGCTTCTACCACTGGTCAGACTAGAAGCAATTTACATGTAAAAGGCAGCAGAGCAAAAATTCCAACATGAGCAGCTCCATTTGGAAAAACTAAAACTCATCAGAAAACCGAGAAAATGGTGAGATAGGCTATGAGTCTGAGCAATCAGAAGAACTGAAAAAGTTTCCTTACTAATGGCTGAGGAAAGCAGGAGAATGAGAGAGACATACAGAAAAAATGGGAGAATGGGGAATAATGAAATACTGCCTGAAGATGTGTGACCCAAGTTTGTGAGAAGCCTCATTAATGGTCTTTTGCTCTTCTGTGCCACAGCCACTGTTCACAGATACTTAGTAGCACCCCATAGGCACCTACATCTGACTAAAGACTTTTCTGTTGACCTTTCAAGTTGAACAGGTGGGCACTGTGAAGGTTTTTATTTTGTAAAAGTGAAACACTATTTAAGTCTCTGGGTAAGTGGAGACGTTTCAGGGAGAAATATCAAGGTGCTACAGTGAAGTATCTCTTTTCCATATTGGTTTTAGAGCGTTAAAGTGGTGCTTCATTGGAAGGCAGATCAGAAGAAGACTTTTTGTGCTTTGGGGAAATGAAACAACCTGAGAGAGGCCACAGCAACATTAATCTTACCTGTGGATTTTGACCACCATAGAAGACAAAATGTTAAGACTCTCTAATTCCCAAACTATAGAGTCCCAGTCCATATCCAGTGCCCTCCCCTGCTTACCTTCATGCTGATAATATGAATGATGCCCTTAAGGCTGAAGTCCCAAGTGCACTTGTTTAGAATTAAGTTTGAGTTCTGTGGGGCTTCCTTCAGAGGAGAGATGGTAGGACCAGGCAGCATGACTGCAGTCCTAAACCTTAAAAGAAATGGGACTTGTGAAGACCTCATTGAGCTAGAAAGGAATGGAATGTTGAACGCTTCTAAATTTGGTGACATTCTGTGTTAAGAAGTCAAACGGTGGTGTTTCTAGCATAAATAGTACCTAGGGCAAGGATGGAAGCTGTGTCTCTACTTTCTTATCCCTACCCCCACCCCTACATGCATGGCTTTTAGCTCCCCCTGGCATCAGTGCCCCGGGTATGTGCCCTACTTTCCCCACCCTAGATATGCCTCTGAAGCCCAAATACTAGAATTGGTTATTTCTAAATAACTTACAAATACTAAGATACATTAACATAAACAGGGTTAATGAAGGAAGGTTTCCTATCCTTTTTCCCTACCAAAGCTGGCCCACAGAGCAGTGTGGGACGGGATATGGCAAACTTTGAAGAGGAGCTATTGCTCCAAGTCATGCTTGGATTTGAAAACAAGTTAAGTTACTGTGCAAGTCTAGATGTATCTAAAAAATAAGTTCCCCTGAATTTGAATGATCTTACTCCAAGAGCAGAAGATGTAGGATTGCAGCCTTAGAAATTTTATATAAGGAAAGTTCTGTTTTCTCCTTTCACTGGTAGATTTCACACCTCATCCTACATTGTTCAGGGGCCACTTCTGAGAAGTAGATGGTGAATACAGTTGGTCCTCCATATCCATCGATTCTGTATCTATGGATTCAACCAACCATGATGTGAAAATATTCCTCTCCCCCATACACACACACAAAATCCAAAAAGTAAACTTTGATTGTGCCATTTTAGATGAGGGACACCATTTTACTACACTATTGTATATAATAGGACTTGAACATCCATGAATTTTGGTATCCAAGGGGGGTCCTTGAACCAATCTGTAGTAGATACCGAGGGTCCACTGCATATTCTTTGAACACCCTTAAATGCACTCCCCTTCCCCCCAGAAAAGGCCTTCGGGTACAATACAATTTCCTTATGTACTTATTGCATCTCAGATTGTAGAGGTTATTTTTCTAAATCTCTGAATCAGACTTGATTCAACACAGTTACATAAAATCCATTCAGTTCTCATATTTTTAGACTGGTTTCCAGTTGAATATCCTCTTTTCCCAAAACAAGACATTCCCTTTAAGTATAAAAGCCCTGATTTCAGATTTTACTTTTCAAAGTTTGTTCCTTTAATTCTCCTTGTATTAGAAGTTGCAGCTTCAGAATATTCTGTGGTTTTTCAAAAGTTTCTCCTGGAGAAGGGTGGATTTATAGGAAGCAAAAAAATGGTCTATAATTAAAAAAAAAAGAGGCCTCTGGTTGCAAATAGCAAAAAAGAGTCTGTATGCATTTATTAGCGACTCCACATGGGGGAGATATAGAAGTCCACTGGTCCTATGAAGATACAACTTTGCTTTTCAGCCAAGTTAAATTGTGAAAATTTGTTAAAGCTGAAAAGAAATCCCTTCTTTTGACTCTTTTGTGTCAAATGTATGTATGTGCCTTCAAGTTGCCTATCAAGTTACAGTAACCTCACAAAACTCGTAGACAAAGAATACTCAGAAGTGATTTCTGCACTGGGAGGTTTTTTGGCTGAAGGATAGGGTATAATTACTATAAATAAATAAGTAAAAATGAAAGATGGCTGAAATGGGTGAAGCTGGTGTGAAGAGTTCTAGATGCTGCTGCTGCTGTTTGTTGTTGGAGTAGTCAAGATATTTGCTGGAACCTCAAGAATCCTAGCTTAGGTTTCAATATTAAAGATTTAAATGGTGACATTAAATATAAATTATAAATTACTGATTTAAGACCTAAATCTTCTGAAAATACTAAAGTTTATAGCCACCCAGCCACATTTCCATGGGTGCCTACCTTTCTGTTTAAGTGCTGCTTTAGAAGAAACAGAGCTTTGAAAAAAGGCTGGCAAAGGTGTTTTGTTGTCATTGTTGCTATATTGTTTACAACTCTCCAAATCCCCAGCCCCCATAGCCAGTGAATTTCCTTAATTCTGTGTCCAATCCGCATTTCTTCACCTGTCCCTGCATGTGCAGCATTTCTCGTGTTAGCACAGTTTCCCTTCAAACCACAAGGAAATGTCCAATGGGCTCAATAAAAGTTTTCTAAAAGTGAAAAATACTCTGGAGTCCTCTACTGTTGAGAATTTTTCTGTTCCTGATTTCCTGGTGTGCACATATGCTGATTTGGTGCATTTTATTTCTGTGCTCTTCACCACTGCTTATTTTTAACACTTTACCCCCTTGCTCTTCAGTCTTCTTCAGGCTCTTCATCCCGTGATCACACAAAGTTTAACTCAGGGCCCCTGGAATTCAGCAGTACCTCAGGGCCGGTTTCTGCGGCAAGGGTAAGAGGATTCTGCAGCGAATGTCATTCTGCATTACGGCAGTGAGCACCTGTCACCACCTGCCACTCATGCATCCACCTAACCCAGCGTTGGCTGCAGAATTCCAGGAGCCCTGAGCTTTTCCATGGCCATAGAATAGCTCATTGGCTATGGAATTTGCTGATTTGGAGGGGACAATCAACGAGTGACATGTGGGGTTTCCAGGCAGCTAGAATGTGTGTCAGTGGAAGTGGCTGGTCCCTCTATGCCCACATGCTCTTTTTTTAAACTGCTCAATCATTTCTACTAATCATTTTTTAAGAAGTCTGATTGCTCTCCAAAATGTCTGGAGATTGGCAGTCATAAACAATGGCATCATTCCCTTCTCCAGTTATTCCCTTTTGCATGTGGCTCTCAAAAAAAAAATGTAAAGACAAGGCTACAATTTTGCCAAAAAAAAAAAATTGCCTGCCAGAAGTTGTTGCCCTTGTTATTACTAAACTTAGGAGCACAGATTGAGGAAGATACCTCCCTCCAACCCCTCCCCCCAAAAATTGAAGATTCATGTGTTGAACACCATGGTCTTTTGCATAAAGCAATAGAAACGACACCTCCATGACCTAGAGGTTTCATGTTGGCCTTTTGTAAGACATGATGGAAGTGAGCACTCAGAAATAAGAGCATTATTAGTTTTATTTTGGCCAAAGCATCAGATACAAGGGATAGCTGGTTTATGTTGCACAAGGAAACAGGCATGAAACTGTAGACTCTCCTAATTTTGTGCACATGATTGCACTGATACTTTTCTAATAAAATAAGAACTACTGCCATGCTTGATCAGTTTTTTTGAGGGGCAGGGTCTATCTCATCTGAGCATCCTGTGCCCTCAGAGTGCCCAACCCCCAAGCAGGTCTCAGATACAATGGCCTTTCCTATTGCTTGTCCACAGCATCTGGGAGTGATCATGGGTTAAAAATATATGTGTGTCCATCTTGTCTCTCAAAACTGCTACCACGGTATGCGCCAGAACGTTGTCTGTACCTCCCTTTTGTTAGGAAGCATGTGTTCTAAGCCCCCTTTTGTTCCTTCTGCATTCCACGTCCCTGAGTGCCCCATTTCATGAATGTTTTGGATGAGGCTCCATGACTTTCTGTCTCAGCCACACAGGAAGAGGGAAAGCTGTAAGAGGGCTCTTCAGAACTTCCTGGCCTTAGAAATTGCATGTGTAGGTCCTCTGTCCTTCTGCCCACACCAGCTTCCTGAGATTTATTTATCCTTGCTTTCACATTCATTTGTATTTGTAGACCATTCTGTCCCCCAGAAATAACAACAGTAAACATAAGAATCCCATGCGTATTGTTGTACTGATCCAGTGTAGGAGGTTGGCATTGGCCCCTGTCTCACCCACTAGTAGTTGATGCTCTTCTTATGGAATCAGCTGTAATGACAACTTTTCCTAGGCTGACTGGAGGCAGGAAGGCTTCTGTTTTCCTTAGGAAAGCTGGGGTAGATGCAAACTGGAAGGCTTGATGGGTCCTCTTGCATCTTGGTCCCTGAAGTGCTAGCTTTCCACATACCAGGATTTTTTGATGCAAGGAAGCATCCAAAAAAGCAAAATTCCCTCCTGCATCATTTAGCATGTGTATAAGGAAACTACCATAGTGTGTATGTGCCTTCAAGTCATCTGTCAAAGTTACAGTGAGCCCCATGAATTTCATGGGGTTTTCTTAGGCAAAGAATACTCAGAGGGGTTTTTGCCAGTTCCTTCCTCTGAAAAATAGCTTACAGCAGCTAGCATTCAATTGTCAGTCTCCCATCTAAGTACTAACCAAGACTAATCCTGCTTAGCTGCCGAGATGAGATAGGATCTGATGCCTTTAGGGTATTTAGGCCCACAACGTACTCTTTCTGAAAATCTCAGCTGATTTCTAGTATTCCAGAGTGAGAAGCCATCCATCCCTTATGCTCCTAATATTAAGCCACCATAAGGATGTTTTCCAAAGCCAAACTTGTTGAAAATCCATTTGCAACATGAGCACACCACCCTTTGCTTAGCACTCTTTTGCTACTTACAGTTGAGATACAGCTTTATGTTGCATCATAATTCAGGCACAAAGCATGTACATTAGTAACAGCAACTAATATTGTGCTCTAATTGTAGCATTGGGCAGCTGTGTAGTAGCTAGGCCTCCTGCTGTTAGCAAAATCAGCATTATATGGAGTGTGGGAAAAGACAGTCTGGTTTGATTTTGCTTGCTTTCGTCAGGGAAGCAGTTTGTGCCTCCCTGATGACAAACATACTCAAATGCTGTTTGAAATTAAAATGGAAAAGGCTTTGTCTCGCCCTGGCATCACAGTCCCTTCTCTGGAAGTTAAACAAAGGCTGGAGCCTCAAACACATTTACTGCAGAGTAAGTCGAATTCAGTGAGACTTTCTTAGGAGCAGGATACTTAAACCTGCTATTATTATGCCCCAGAAAGTTACTGTGAACAATTTCAGTCTTTATGCCCAAGAAAATGTTGAGGCTAACATAGTCATTACAAATGCTGTTGCGAGAAACAGACAGACCATAGGGGAAACAAACCAACCAGGCTTTGGAAATATATGCATTTCATTTTAATAGCTGCCTTGAAATTATTCTTTATTCAAGATACAGGGCATACATCTATATTAAAATTCTCTCTCACCAGAGGTAATTCTTGATAATTTATGTCCAGTTCCATGTACTATCCCCTATTTTTTCCTCATTCTCTATTTAACATTTGTAACATTTTTCTCTACCCTGTTATTCTGTCCACCTTCTCTTACTCTTCCCTTCATTCCTCCATTAATTCAAGAGGTAGGCAAACATCCTAATACCCAGTAATGCCTTTTATTAGACACCGTGAGAAAACATATAGAGAAAGGATATTTGTGTTCACAGGTTTTCTCCAACTGGGAGAAAAGTAAAGAAATAAATGGACAGACAGACCTGGTTTGCACAGTGGAGAAGATATTTCTGCAGGATAGACTTTGCAGCTTACAGGCTACTAAAGAGATCTTTTCTCTAGATATCCACCACTGACATTTGTAACCAGTATTTGATTTGATATTCATTTCACCCACGGCACAAAACATATAGACGCATGTCCTGTTAGTGACATAGGATGGCATAAGTCAGCTCACATCTGGAGAGGGGGTGTTGCAGATGTTGGGGTTCTCAACTCACACAAGAACCAACCCTTCCATAACATCTTTTACCTACTGCAGCCCCCATTGGCTGAGGAAGAGTGGGGTAGCAACAGAGATCCATCTAGCCACGTTCTTACAACTGGATGCACAGCAATTATGTCATTCTCCAGGATCTCTGGAAGACCCCAGAAGTGCCAGAGAATGCCTTGCTGCTGTGTGTCCAGCTCTAGGAACAAAGCTGGACACTACTCTGCTGCCACGCCACTCTCTACTGGCCAGAGCCAGGGTGGGAAGCGTGACTGCAGCAAGTAATGGGTGCAGGGGTTGAGGGAGGAGATGTGCAGGTGCATTATCCCAGAATCTCTTTCACCTCTAAAATTAACAGAGCCATTACTTCCCAGTGGTAGGACTAGCCCCTTGGTTCTTTGCTGATGGTGGTTATCACTGGACAGAATGATGCATTAAAGGTTAATGGATGGGTGGATTATTCTGAGTCAGGAGATGGAAGCATTAGTGAGCCCATTCCCTTGCTGGTTCCTTTTAATAAAGCACTGAGAATCACTGACATTAAATTGTGTATTCCTGAGCTGCAGGTCAGGCAGAGAACAGTCTTGTGGGCCAAGTCCGTGACCCTTAAGTTTCAGGGTGACTCCAGAATTTACGCTGATTAAATCTGGAGAAGAGGGGTTGAAGCATGGGAGCCACATTTTTATTCCTACTTCACAACAATCCCCTGAAAAAGTAGCTGCTTTTGTGTTATGATTTGTTTTTTTAATCTCTCCCTCTCCCACCTTCCTCTCTTTTTGTTTACAGGGGAAAAAGAAGAGAAGAACAAGAGAAAAGCAGCAAGACTCCAATTCAGGTAAAGCCACTGGTACAAATCCAGCACACTTTCTGATAAGTTCCACTTGTTTATATTGGTATGGGATTAGTTGAGACAATGTAAACAATAGCTGTAATTTTCCTCTAGGATTTGCATCTGTGGCCTAATATGACTTCAGTAATCCTTATCTATGCTAATGCTACCTCTGTTTTCTCTATAGACAGGCCGCTATCTAGCTATAAGCTCTTATGTGTTTCACGTCATATTAGAGATAACAGCTATTCTTCTAGCTTTGCCCTTTTCTGCAGTTGTGTCTCCTGCCTGCTCCTCTGTAGTATTATCAACAGTTCAGTTAAGAGGCATAGTTCATATTCGGGTATTCAGTTCATACTTAGTTACTTTTCAGTACATTAAACTTCAGTCTCTTCAGCTTGCGTAAAAAATTTCTACCTAATTTTCCAAAAGATGTAGAGAGCTAAAGTTCACTGGTCTCTGAAAGACGTAATTTGCCACCTAACAATCCCTTTCCCCCAGCAGTTAAAGAAACACACCATGTATTAGCTGCCAGTCATCTCCAAACAGGCTCTTTTCACTCCTGTAAGAGAAACTATTAAAGCAGCCAGAATTCTAACTCAACTTTTACTGTATCTGAATTGTATTTTTATCATGTTATTGTATAATGCTCCAACATAAGTTGATAGAATCAGTACAGATCAGTTAAAAAGTTGGCACAGATATTTCATCATAGTAGCAAAAACATTGTGGAATTCCCTCTTAGCTCCAATGAAAATGGCAGGTGCCTACAAACTCTACCCCTTTCAGCTGCTGTCTTCAAGCCATATACTAAATGATTTGGAGATCTCAGTAATGCCCAAGTTGGTATGGGACTGCATGAATGCAGCCTAATGCTAAGCAGGGTTTTGCTTCTTTTTTTTAATTTCCTGGTGTGAGTCCTACTGAAGTCAGTGGGGTTCATTTCCAAGTCAGTCAGCACACAGAACTGCAGCACCCTAGTTCAAGGGATCATTTGTTTCATTACCACCTTTGGCTGTCAATCAACACACTGTCATGGGCTGGAATTCTGATAGTCCCTGGCACAGTGTTTCTTAATGATATTGTATGTTTTCTGACATATAGCAGCCATTTTTATAAAGTACACACATAGGCAGCTCTGAACAACTGAGAAAAATGGTGGTCAGAACCAGAAAGACAGCAGTAACTTAAAAACCCCAGCCAAAGGTAGATGTAGGTTGGCGGTGAAGAGAGAGAAGAGGCACAGACATTACAGGTTCTTCGGAAGAGCTCACTCCATAACAACCTTCCCAACCTGATGGCCTCCAGGTGTGTTGGATGCACAGGTAAGCACAGCCAGTAGCCACACTGTCTGAGGAGGAAGGCGGCTGTAGTCCCACTTCATTTGGAGGGCACAAGACTGAGGAAGGCTATTCTTACTTTCTCCATATCAGCATGGTAGATACTGATCTCTCATTTTAGTACCAAGGACCTGGCTCTTAAGAAGGCACAGGGAAGACAGCAGGATTTAAACAAAAAAACAATGACTCACTCTTTGGTTCAGCAGAAGTTCAGACACAACCCAAACTGAGCATATGTTTAGAAAAAAATTAACCTTGCCAGAGGCTTGGAGAGCATTTTCTCAAACTTGAGAGAAGAGCAACACAAGAGCAGCACAAATGAGAAGACATAAAGTTTAAAAAAAAATCTATACACAGCACTAGTAGCAACTTGAGAGTGCTGTTCCAACCACTGCATTTGTGGACCTGTTGCGTGAGATCATTTTGTTTGCCTAATGCATCCTTTGTTCTAGGTGAGAAGCTACAGCCAGCAGAAGCTTGTTGCCAAAGAAAGTTTTATGTGGCCTGTTTAGTTTTGCCTCCAGCAGTTAAATTGATGTTGCATCTTTTCTTCTTCCTCCTGCTCTTGCTGCTGTTTGTGCCTCTGCCTTGCCCATTCTCCACCACGCATGCTCCTTGTTCAGATCCTGCCTCTCCTAAGAAATGCAGAGCTCGCTTTGGCCTCAACCAACAAATGGACTGGTGCGGCCCATGCAGGTGTGTATCGGAAAACTTTGCTTTCCAGGCTTGTTCCTTAGCCTACAGATTGTTGTTGTTCTTCTCTGTTTTTGTTTTTGTGCGTTGTTCCAACAGCTGCCTTTCCTTTTAACACTACTAACAGGACTCTTTAGGCTTGCTTTCTATGGCCTCCCTAGCTTTTCTACATTGCACCTGTTTTAATGTTGCCTCCATGTGCTTTCTGCTTCTAAGACAGGAGAGCGAAAAACAAATCACTTAAAAAGTATATATTCCTTCATGTATAAGCTGTGGAGCAAATAATCTTTGAGATTCACGCATGCCTGACAAATCTAAAGCTGTTATACATGGCTGTTGACTCCTGCTTCTAAGCTAAAGAGTGGCAAACAACAAGGAGGTCTGTGGAGAAAATATTTGTTACAGTTGTGCCTAGCACAAACAAGTGGTTACACTCTTCAAACAGAGGGGAGTGTAAAGCAGCACTACTCACTGTGCTAATCCACCAGTTATTGGCTGCCAGTCTGGTGAATTTCCAAAAAAGGAAAAAAAAAACTGCAACCAGTTCACCCTAATGCAGTACTAGTCACTAGCAAACTGGAAAAAAAACTGCACTGTTGTAGAGCACAGGTTAGCCTGGGATGTCTTCTTATTTAGGTGGAGAGCTGAGCTAAATCTAAAAGGAGAAAACTGGTAATATTGTCTATGTACTTCTCTTACTAATGTCTGTTCTCTCATTTGTATTTTGCTGAAGGGAGGGAAAGTGCTCATAGAGAAACCAGTAGTTTTTCACTCATCAGAATCAGTACCAACTATGTACAATCTCATCCATTTAAAGAAGTGGTGATAAAGAGTGAGTTCTCTCACACGCAGACATCCTAACAAGGCTGCAATTCCATCAGTGTGGCCAGCTTCCTGTTCTGGGGGGCATATTATTGTTCCTGTAACAAGAATTGCATAAGTACCCTTCAGAGTAGAGGTAGGCGACCTGTGGCCGTCCCAACTCTTTTAGACCACAACTCCCTTCATTCATAGACATGGTTGGCCATTCTGGCTGCTCCTTTGGGCTGCTGAAGTCCGAAACAGTGGCAGTGCCAGAACTGTATCACAATGGACAAAATTATGCTTAGTGAAATGTATGCTAGAGCCAGCACGGTGTCACGGTTTGAGCACTGGACTACAACCCTAGATATCAGGGTTTGGTTCCTCGCACAGCCATGAAAACCCACTGGATGACCTTGGGAGCATCACCCACACTCAGCCCCAGAAAATCCCATGATAGGTTCACCTGAGGGTTGCCATAAGTTGAAAACAAAGGCATACAGCAACAACAAATGTATGTTGCATAAATCAGTTTGCAATTACTGTGGCTTGGATTCAAAGAGCCATTGGTTAAACAAAAAGTGTACTTGACAGATTTTCTTCCCTTACTGCTAGGCTGGCACCTCCCTCCCCCCCCACTGGTTCAGAGTCTTCCCATGATCCCAAGTGCAACTGTGGCCTGTGTGAGAGCAGAATTCTGTTACACCATTGTGGATCACTGAACTGAAAACCTGCTCTCTCCCCCTTGCCTTCTTGTCTTGTGCCTCATCTCCATCATAATTCTATCCTAATCAAGTTGAGTTTAAATCCCACATTTTCGCCCATTAAATTTTGAGTGATCCAGTCCATTAGCTGCCTGGCCATTAAAGGCTGGTGGGAATCAGCCGGTGTAAAATAGACTATACAGCCTCAGTGCAAGAGATAGAACAGAATACAGCACACATGGAAGGAAGAAAAAAGTTGTCTGCATATACTACTCTGTTTCATTATAACTGAGATCTTATTATGCCTGCAAGATATTAAGTAATTTGATATCTTTTAATAGCAGCAAATATCCAAGACCAAGCTGCTGCCTCCTAGTCAGCACCAGGATGTGTAATCGATAGGATTACTTTCCAAATGTCTGATTTACATGGATTAAAGAATTCAGATTCTTTGCTTTGGGCTAACATGACTCATGAACTGACCAAAGCAGCTGGAATACTTCCTAGAGCTTTTGATGATTTCCTTACTCACTTATTTTATCCTTTTCTACAAGTGCTGCATATTAGTAAGTGTTCTGATCCTCTTTGTATTAATAGGCCATCTCTGGATTAATAAGCTTGTTTGAGTTGAGGGCAATCTGACCTTGCCAACAATATCCACTCCAGTATTTTCCATTCCCTAAGATCAACAGATGGACCACACTCCATACAAATATTGGCACTGCCACCATTGTCAGATTCAGCTAAGGAAATGAAGACCATATTGGTGTAAATCATTATGGTAGGAAACTTGGTTCTCTTACAAATTCTTTGGCTTCCCATATTGTGCAGGAAGAAAAACTAGAATCCACAAAGTTCATAAACACTTTATGCAGGAATTACAAAATGTTAACCATAGGTTAGAGCTATGATCCCACCAACTTAAACCTAAGACTGCCTATAAGATAGTCCTGTTTTTTCTGCCTATGCAAGTATAGTCAGAAATATGGGAGTGTGATAAAGGGAGTATGTGTGGGCACATCTCATATTCCTAGCAGCCCACTCACCCCTTCGCTCAGAGTCCAAGTTTCTGTTGTACCACAGTATATGCATAACATGTAAAGAAATGAGAGGAAAAGCACATGGGAGAGGCAAGTTGTCTGTTCACATACATTAGCTGTAGCTGTGATCTCCAGTATCCACAGCTGCCTTTAACACCAGTGCAGCCATGTTTGTTCCTTGCCCACTCAATGCTGCCATAGTCTTCCCTCTTCATTCTGGTTGATCAGTGATGTGTAGATCTCCACTTAGATTTTGCTAGTCACTACTGAGGTGCAAGAGTAGCAGAGCTCTTGTGTGCCTCTGACCAAGGAGGATGAAAGGAAAATGCTTCAGTTCCAGGATACCCACCACTGGAAAGGTTGCTCTCCCCTCCTGCTGGATAGAGCAAAGAAGAGCTAGGATCTTCTTGCTGAGCTCACCAGAGGGAGAAGAGATAAAGAGACACCTTGAAATGATTTCGAGTTTTCTAGCAGTAAACTTATGGACCGAAATGAGAGTATGGGTTCGTATCAGATGCCATGTCATGATGTGTTTTCCATGTTTTCAAAGTGCTTATGACCAGGGGAGCTAGGTATTTTGAAGAATAAAAATGTTTATGGAGGAAAAGAAAAAAGCTAGCAAGCAGATTCACCTTTGATGATAAAAGGACAGGGGTGTGGCATGCCAGCCTGCACCATCTTCTTTTCAGCTTGCTTTACTTTTAACTCTTCTCACTCTTTTCTCTGCAAGCAACTACTTTTATTGCATGTAGAGAAAATATCTTTGATGCAGCAGGCAGGAAAGAGGGTAACCAATGCAGAGCTATCAAGGAAAAATAAAGTTTTCCTTACTAACTTTGGTTTCTGTTCAGTCAGTATTTTGGCATAAAAAACCCTTTCATTTTTATATAGCATGGTCCTCAAAAGTTGTTGATTGTATCTTTACTGCAAACTATATTCTATTATTCCTGACATCAGGTGGGAGGGTCTTCAGATCCTTCCGTGAGGAAACTGGTTGCACTCTTATACATTTTTCTGGGAGCAAGCTCTACTAAGCATAATGGGATGACTTCTAGGTGAGCATGGATAGAATTACTCTGCAAGAACTGATTCAAGGAGAGAGGGGCTTTTCCCCCCTTCTTGTCAAAACTGAACTTTCTCCCTAGATTTAACACATAGTTGAGACCCAGGCTGGTTACTATGTACACACATGCAATTTTGTTGTAAACCATAAGAACCTTACATTAAGATATCAAGTAAATTGGATTAGGTGTGTTCTGTGAATTTTTTAGGATTCAATCCTATATATATTATCTTGGACTCAGTGGAACTTACTTTGGAATATATGTGCATGGAATTAGTTTGAGAATATGCAGGAAGATGCAGGCAAGTTAAGGCCTAAAGACCCTAAAGGTACGAGATATCATCTGATCTTGGCTGCTAAGCAGGTTCAGCTCTGGCTAGTACTTGCATGGAAGACTGCCAACAAATACCAGGTGCTGTATGCTATATTTCAGATGAAGGAACTGGCAAAACTACCAGTTCCTTGCTAAGCATTCCTCGAAAAACCCTATGAAATTCATGAGGTCACCATAAGTCAACAGGTGATTTGAAGGTGCATGTGCATGTATACACGCGCGCGCGCACACACACACAGGCAATCTGGAAGAGGGAAAGTGCAACCTAGGACAGTGCTACTTAAAGTAGTTGTCTATGGACTGGTGCCATCCATCAAGCCATTGGCTGCTAGTCCCTGGTGAGTTTCCAGGGGGAAAGAAATCATTGCAGCCAATGGCCACAAATATGATGCCAGTCCCTGGCACACTGGGAAAAATAGTTGCTGGTCCCCACATCAGCTAACCTGAGCAGCATGGACCTAGAATTCCTTTTAGGCCCTCCCAACTGCTGAGCAATAGAATTCCCAGCTTCTTAGTCTGCAAAATAGTCATCGGACAGGAAGAAGGGATACTGACCCAAAGTAGGATTATTCTTAAACCCACTCAGATATCAAGGAATTGTACTGCCATGGTTAATGTTGCTACTGCAATTAGAGAGGAGGATCAGGGAAAACCTAAATTACACTGCTGCCATTTTTTAAAAAGTTATAAAGTTTCCTTTCTGATGTTTTAATGCTTCTTCTTTATTTTGATGGTGAACTATTTTAACCCAGCTTCTGGCTCTTTCATCCCATATTTCAGCACAAGTAAGACATACTGGACAGAGCTTCTCTTCCCATGCCTACTTCCTGGAGCTTTTCCCCAAAATATTTCTCTGTCGCACTTTAAAATGTCCCATGTAAGGTACATGGGTCTCCCACTGAGTAGATTAATTATGAGGTTCTCCCAGCAGAAACTGCTGGAGCTTGTCACAAGATGCTTGATACTTTCAGAAATGTCTTTGAAAGTTTTTCAGAACTGTGCTTCTGCAAAACACATGCGTAGCCTGAAATGTACAAACCCCAGTGGTGGAAATGCAGCACACATCCACAGATAAGGATATGAACAATATACAGAGAGAGCAAATCACACTAACATGAAGAGGTTCACAGTTCTTGGCTATGTTAGATAAGTACTGAAACTCCAAACTCTTCTGTGCAGAATTATCTTAAGAGAAAAATACACTCACTACAAGAATTTTCCTTTAGTATGTGTCTGATCTCAGAAGTTAAGCAGGGTCAGTCCAGGTCAGTAGTTGAATGGGAGATGTCCAACCTGTAAGCTGTATTTCAGAGGAAGCAACTGGCAAAACCATTTCTGAGTATTCCCTAAGAAAACCCTATGAAATTAATAGGGTCACCCATGACTCAACATAAGTCGACAGGGACTTTGAAGGTACATACACGCACATTTATGAAGACCACCTCTTCACAGATACTTAGCTACAGAAAATAGTAAGTTACAATCTGGGTTGCTACTAAATATTTTCTTAACCCACTTCTGTCATTCAGGGAGCTGCAACAAATTGGGGTTATCCTCACGGGAATAACTGTTTGCACTAAGGCTTCAAAAAGTTCAGATTGGAAAACTGATGTGCAGAACAACTTTCCAACTTTTATTTTGAGGAAAACAAAAACCGCTGTATTTCATAACCAATAGTTTGGGTAGTTTCCTATAGATGCTTTGTATTTGAATTCCCATGATCCCTGTCTACACTCATGCATGATGACCTGATGGGAGCTGTAGTCTAAAACATGAGGTCACCAGGCTACTTTTTCTTCTGTTTGAATATTGCTGTTGCTGAAAAGCATCAAGCTCTGCTTTCTTTACCTCTTTTGCCATCTCTCTGACAAGTACACAGGGATGCCTCAGATCCAACGATCTCCCCTCGTAACTACTTTATGCGACAAAACTTCACTCTTGAAATAGGCTACAGTACTGAATATTCCTTGCCTTTAAAAAACCCTATAAAATTCACGGGGGTCACCATAACTCTACAGGCAACTTGAAGGCATCTACACACACTGTAGTTATACTGCCACCCAGTGGTTAATAAAATGCAAACTGCCAAGAGATTTTAAAGAAATTTCTCTAACCAATTCAAGTGCCACAGAAAGATGACGGCAGAATAAACTCCTGTGATGGGATTGCTGTATTCCAAATATAACTGTAATGAATACTATAACACTATCATTTTAAGAATATGACCCTATAAATTCACCCTTTATTTACAGATAACTCTCTTCACTGTTCTTAGGAGGAAAAAGAAATGCATTCGGTACCTACAAGGAGAAGGACGCTGTGCCAGCCCAGTTTCTTCCGATGGAAGTGCTATAGATTCTCCTCCTTCCCCTTTGGATGTGCTTCAATGCACACCTTCTGCTTTCACTTCAGACAAGCTTGCTGCCCCTGCAGATTTGACACCTCAAAACCAAGCCATTCCTTTTCCTTTATCTGCGCCTATCAAAACTGCTATAAGCACATCAGGACTCACTTCTAAATGCTCAGTGGTGCCTCATATACCTGTGGTACCCAACGAATCCTCAGGGTATAGTGTGCTATCAATAGGAACATAGTGCTAGCGTGGCAATAACCAGCAATGTTCACAAGCTCATCAGGCACTTCGAAGAGTGGTTTTGCTGCCTACGGAAGCTCCCCAAAGACAGCCCTAGCCTTCCCATCACACACTCCAACTGCAGTCTCCAAGTCAGGTGAGAACCAAGTCAATATTTGGACAACACTGACGCACTGAAAGTGCTTTTCATCTAAGTAAGGACAGCAGATTCCCCCTCTTCAAAAAGCAGGAATGAAGACTCAAACTTGATTCTGGTTAGTAAGTGAATTTGATGCTTCATCTACCAAACAGGCTAAAAGCAAAGCAGAACATGTAGTAGCATGAGAGGTGCTATAAGTGTTAGACATTCATTTGTGTTTGTTTTTTTTGCTAAAAGATGAGTTTCAGTCACTCAGTAAATAATATATAGGGATACCAGAACAGCTGAAAAAGTGAGTTCTCCTCATGTACCCACCTGATGCAGTGTCTGAGTGGGCAGATGTGAAATGACAAACAAGAAAATGTGGAATATATACTATGCTTCACCTTTAGGAAGAAGTGCTGACTCCAGGCAACTGGTTTCTTCGTAGCTGTAAGAAGACTGGATATGCCAGCAGCATAAAAATAGGAATTAAGTGATAAAAGGAGTGGGTATTGCCTCCCTTAAGGTCTGGAAAGTATTCTTTTTGTACAAAAAACATCACAGATATCTACTGGCAAGGGTTATGTGCCTCCTACTCCTTATGTTTAAAAATATCAAGTATTTAACAAAAGCTGAATTCTGCTGTGTTTTAAGTATGCAAAAGTGACATATTGTGAATCTGCCAGTCAAGGGCAGGGAAGCAAAAAGTTACAGAAATCAAAGAGATGGAACATGCCAAAATCCATCACAGGAGATCTTATGGTGATCTTTTTGTTCTTGAAAGGTTCCCTGAACTTACCACACTTTCAGTCTTCTCCACAAAGCAGCATAGTAGTTTCTGACAGAGAATGTGACCGAGCTTTGTCACATTACATTTATGATCTCATTGCATTTTAAGAAATGTATCTAACAACTACACGCTCTGTAAGTCCCTAATGTACCATCACTGCTAGCTAGGCAAAACTGATTGTAATGAACATCTGAGATGTTACTTACCTGATGCATTCATCAGAGTTGGCACTGTTTTCCTCAAACGACAAAAACAGGCGCAACCCTGAACAATCTCTGCATTATAACAGTGCATATGGGAACACTGAGCTACTGGAGAAAGAACACCAAATTTAAGAGAACGGTAATGTGTGTTGGGAACCAAGGACCCAATCACAGAACTCAGAGAATGTAGGTCAGAGCTTATAAACACAGACTCCAGTGTGTGGACGTGAAAATAAAACACATAATAACCCTCTCCAAAGCACTGCATGAAACTGAAAATGCATACAGCTTTTGCAGTGACTGGCCTAGTACACAAATATGATGCTTACCCTTTTCTTCCTTGAGAGCCATTTCTCCTTGGGCAGCCTCAGATATAAATTGACACCATTAAGCTTTTTCAACATTTCATAGAACTGACACCAAGTAACAGAAATAGTCAAAATACTGATACTCCTGAGTTTGTAAACAATGTATGAATTCTTCTGGTTCAGAATTTTATTTTGAAACTGAAATCAATAACAGACATGCAAATATTTGTATTTCTACTCTCCTATAGCCTAACCAGGATCAATTATATTTTTCTAGATGTATACAAAGTTAGCCACCAAAAAAAAAACCCCTTTAAGAAGGGCCATACTGGTGTCAGTAACATAATCAGTTAATTCCATATTTTAGCAATCACATATTTTCCCCCTTTTGGAAAAGCCTATTATAGTGTTGAAGACAAAGCAGCTAATAGAAGTAGAAGCTGCTGACAGTGTCAGTACTGCTTTCCAATTTACACATAAAATTTTGAATATAAAATGCACACTGTGCACAGTATTGTTGTTGTTATGACATGGTAGAAGCAATCTGAAAGCACCTTTTTAAATAACCAGACTATTTTTGTATTTAGGGCAAACATATCAAGGCCTAAACTATATTTTTTACACACTGGAATAAGATCTCTTCCAGCTTAAAAGCTTGTCTGCACTAGTATATTTCATTCCCCTTTTAAAAAAAAAAAGGCCAGCAGTATTGTAAAACATACTCCTAGATAAGGTATTAGTACACAAACACAAGAGTGCTGACAGAGGCATGCAGCTACAAAGCCACCAGGAGTTTTGGATTTAAGGCTATAGTTAGCCTATCCAGACTACCATAGACAATTGAAATACCCTAATTAATTCCATTCCCCCCCCCCAGACAAACAAACATGCATATTTTTCAGCCTATATATTTTCTGGTTAAATATTTATATATCACACAGATTGCATCATCTTCTTACATAAAAATATTTTAAAGCCTATCTGTTGTGTTTCTCTCTAAGGTCTAGCGTACTTAGGGTCCCTCCTTGCACTAGCAGTGCTTCCCCTCTTCTATATATACACATATATGTATATGGTACAGCACGGGCTAAAAACACTGTCAGTTAAAAGGTGAAATATATTGCCATTTTAACTACAATAGGAAAACTATTAGGCCAATTGCATTACACCCAGTTTGTTACCTCTTTGGGGAACAAACCCTTGAAAACATGAAATGAAGCAAGGAAATCTAGATAAGGAATGTAGGGTGCAGCTAATGTCTGACAGCAGGTTCTCAACCTTTCTTGAAAAGCTCTACTCTTATTCTTGAAGAAATGAAGACTAGAATGGGCTATACTTAGAGAAAGGTGAGGGAAATCATGTGGCCTTTCAGACAGTGCTGGACTGCAAATGCTACACTTCTTCCCCACTGGCCATGTTGGCTAGGCCTATTGGGAACTGCACTTCAACAACATCTAGAAGGTCACGTGATTCCCACACCTGCTCTAGAAGAAGATGCGACTGGGTTCAAATAGAAAGGAAAACACAACTTAGTAAGGGGAAATTGGAGTATCTGTGGAACAAAGCTTCCAACAGCTCGTCAGCACAAAAGCTGGACAGGTTTTCATGTTGAAGGAAACATTTGCATCAGAATGTTGCACCTCTGCCTTAGAGATGCAAATTTTTATATTAGGGCAGAGACTCCGGTGGGATTGCTCCAACTCTTGTCAACTCTTATTTCCCAATCTTAAGGGAACGTATATAAGAAGTTTAGATTTGCACACAAATGTTGAGATATCAGGATAGGAGGTATTATATTAATACAATGTAGTATGAGAAAAAATACAGGAACCATTCATCTCTAAAGTTTACATCTGCGGTCAATACAATTCTTTTGTAATGCAGAAATGAAATGGGCCAAAAAGAGTACTCCAGAGATGTCTACAAAACTGCTACATAAGAAACCAGGAAAGGGGTATGGAGGAAATATGTCAAAGTCCAGACAAAAACTCAACAGCAAGAAATGGTTCATCATAATATAATGTGGTGAAAAACATAGCTAATTTTTTTACTCTGTTTGAAATGGCTACTGGAATTTTTCCAAGTGACAGAAAGCCACGGAAATAGCTTGTTAACTATATAATGAAATTTGCAAAGAACCTGTTTGGAGAGCAATGATTTGTTAGCAAACAATGGGACAAACACACTGAGGTGGAAGGGACAGATCAGATGCTCAGTTCCTTGGACTGCTTTCATTCAAGGAGCAAGAAGTCACTTGAATGAAAGCAAAACTGGGCCTCAGCACTTCCATTTTGACTGTGCAAAAGAATTTGCACTAGTGTAATATCATTTCGAAACTCTCCAAAAGTGCCACTGAATGTCTCTTGCCTTACATAGGGAGGAGAGGGGGAATTGCCCTCTTCTGCCTAGCTCAAAGCTATGCTGAATTCCATAAATTCTTCTTGCCCCAAACCAGCACAATCATAGCCCAAGAGGGTGCAAGATTTGCATCATAAGGTATAACCACTTCTAGGGTAACTAGGAGTAAATAGCTCACTGCACAAAATAGTGTTGATTAGGCAAGCTCTGCATTGATAAATGTGACCGGTTTACGTTTTTTGTAACTAGGAAACCTGGAGAGATTTTTTTTAAAGCACACATTTTCAAGAGATTATGAACTAGAGACACAAACTCTTACAAATGCTCCATTAAGCAATCAACAAATCACAAGAAAACACAAATGTCACTTAAATGCCAAAAAGTAGATTTTTAGAAATGCTATATGAAGTCTTTTGTTACAATTCATTTATCTATCTTTTTGTACAATGAAAGCTTTGCCCTTCATGTTTTAGTCAAGTGTAAATTCATACATGGCAGTTTCAGTTTTTAACATACTTGATTTCCTGAAACCTGTCTGAATGTACAAGTCATGGAAATACCACTTCTAACAAGTCACATAAAATCTTTATATGTATGTAGCAGGGAAAATGTCTTTCATTTGTTCAACTATCACCTGTTGTAATTTTTTTTTTTTTGAGCTTGTATTTTTGGCTTTTATGTTCAAAATTTCTTTATGGCTTTATAAATAAAAATAATCCACCAGACTGTCTATTCAAAGATGGACAACTGGAGACTATAACCCTATAAAATAAATGGCTATATGCTTCTTTATTGAAATACTTTTTCCACACCATTACAAAGTACAACCAGTATCTGAACACAGAGTATGTAACAGCTAAAGTCACCTGTTAATCCCAACCCGAACAAACCACATGAATAGGCTTTTTGCAAGTTCTGCAGATTCAATTAGTCTAGCCTAATCCTACCTCCAGCACTAGTTGAACTGGAACTCCTAACATCTTTTACCATTGGCTCTACTGTTTAGGCCTGATGAGCTGCAGTTCATCCGCACTACAGATGAAAGGCCACACTTTGCGAACCTCTAATTTATTTATTTTTTATTTATTTATTTATTTGTTTGTTTGTTTGTTTGTATCTCGCCTCTCCATATGGATCGAGGCGGCGAACAACTTACAAATAGCATGTATTTCGAACAAAGAGTAAAGATAACTTACTTTTGCACCAGAAAAAAATTATGTTCTCTAAATGTGAAGCCCAAACCTAATACAATTTTTGCAGGAATATTTACGCAGAATTTGAGGTTAGTGTTCTATGCTTATAAATATGCATTAACTGCTAAAATCCAATATGGGGATGCTTGAAAAAGAGAGCAGGTGAAAGCTGACCTTCCTTCTCTTCTCCAGCAATTTGACAGAAGTACGTCTTAGATGGTTGGGGTATCCTACTGAATGAAGTGGGCCCTGACCACAGGACAGGGATGACAGGGAAGGGCGGATCATCAAACATCAAAGTACTTTCAACACAGTACATCAACCAAGTATTTCAGTAGGCATTCCCCCCTGCCCCATGCTCTTCAACAGGGCCACTGCTGACATAACTACACATATAAATTCTGTCGCCAGAGATGCTACTAGTTTAATGTTACTGAAGCATCTTCTTGGTTTAGATAGAAACCCAACACATTCATGCTCTGTTGCTTGCAGATAACACTCAGTCCCCAGCTATTCTCCACAGAGAGAATTGTGCTCTACACTTACTCTTACAATGTCCATTTTCAGTTGTAAGCTTATCAACTACCTCCAGTTTAGTCTACAGCAAGGATGTTTTCCTACTTAGACTTCCCAGAACATAAGGAGCATTCCTCCGTGTGCCACAGTTAATTAATTAATTGTATGTGCCATAACCCTCACACAACATGTAGTGTTTCTAGGCTTCTGGAGGTTCTCTCTAACCCACTTAGGCCTTTACAGCCCTAATTAAGAACCAACCACAATAGGAAATGGCAGAAGAGATAGCAAATATTTGACATAATTTTCCCTGTTAGAATGATGAAGTATTTATGGCTTAAGAGGGACACTGCCAAAATACACACGGCAAACGCTCTAGAGTCTTCTCTTGCTTCTCTTGGTCAGTAATTAGCATAAACGGGGAAAGAAAACAAAGAAAAATGCACACAACTCAATTCTTTACCTACAGTGAAATAATAGGAAAAAAATAGTAATGTAGTGCATGCTATGGGAGGACTTCAAGGAAATACTGTTTGGTTAGGGATCTTTTAGCCTCCATTACAAAACTGCTATGGGGTGCACAAGTACTGAAATCAGAAAGTACCGGTAATCCCTTGCTAACAAAACCAGGGGAGCACAGAGAATCTGAAACCCGTCATGGGGACTCCAGCCAGAGGACTGCTCAGTTCCTACCTTTCTGGCCTTTGAGATCTTCTCCCACCCAGATATGAACATAGGCACATATTTGACAAAGCACTGACTCCACCAGGCAAGTGAGCAAGTACAAAAACCTCCTCAGCATCCATCTCTGCTGTCCTCCTCCTCCTCCTCCCCCTTGTCATGGCCTTGCCCCGCCTAACCCAGGCCCCTCCTTTGCCATCTTAGTAAAGACAACAGAAGGCCTTAAAAAAAAAGTTCCCCATAAAACACACACAGGTATCCGAGCTTCCTTCTTCTCCAGGGGACAACTGAATCCACCTAAAGACAGATTTCATGAACTAGAGTGGACTGTTTTATATAAGCCTGTGCTGGGGAGGAAGTGCAAATGCTGCAGGATCCTAAAAGCTGAAGTTCATACACGCTTGTGCAAGAATTTTGGACCTGAGAGTAGTAGTAGAAGAGTGAAAATGGTGAGGAGAGAGTATTTCTGATAAACCCCTAGGACAGATTGTAGTGAGAGACAACTAAGTTTGTTATGACGTATATCTAAACATATTAGTAGTGGTGTCCGAAGCTCATCTTTTTGACAGCCTTTCAAAAAAGCTGAGGTTTTTTACCTCCAAAGATGACAGGCAGCACTGACTAATATACCAGTAGCACTGCAAATTAATAGCTTGTGAAAGTTGCCCAGCAGTACACAAATCAATGTACATCAACTGTAAGGTAACAGTAACATTTGACTCCCAAGTATTTTATGCTGCATTAAATGTCGAAAGGTCACTGATCTTTGAAGTGAAGAATATTTATTAAAATTTATTCTACTCTAGTGTACATACAGAAAATGAATGCAATACAAGCTTACTGCATATCATTCCTCTAATCCCTACAAGGGAACTATAAAATCTGAAAGTTATTCAGCTACTTACAAGTGGTTTTTTCCTAGACAACCATCAAATGGCACAACATCACACTGTGTATACACAGTGACAAGTCACTGCAATCTGGCTCCCTGTGCATCATTGCAGGCTAACGACTTTCACAGAACTATAAAACATTTCAAAAAGATACTGGACTGTAGCTTGCCAAACAGCAGGCACCAATATTCATTCCCCAAGAAAGGTTAGCTTTGGTAGTTTGGTTTTGATAACACAGCAGGATTTAATCTGTTGGCTTAGAAATAAACATGACTGTAATTTCCCTCAACAAGCATAACCCTTGTTATTTGGCTATAAGAATAGTTTAAATATGTGTCACTCAGTGCCTGAGTCAAGTCTACATAAATTCCACCAGAATCGATCTTAGCAAGCAAAGCTAACAGGGTTTCTTGGCAGTTGGGGTACCAATAAAAGAGGTGCTGACTGGAACAAAAGCCTGAACAATACTGCCAATGGGTTTTTCAAGATATCTTGTAGTTCCTAGAAGCCACTGGTCTATGAATAAAATAGGCTTCATTAATTCTGTTTCAGAAAAATGTTTGTAAGTGGTTTTATTTACAATGCCAGATGTTTCTGAAATCCTACACATTTTAATCTTACAGTGACACATTTAAAAGCATGGAAAGGCTAGTTTGTAGTGCTAATTGCCATACAGAGTCCACACTTAGTTTAGTTTTATTCAGAGCAGAGGAAAAGTAAAGACATTAGATTACACTGGTAAAAACTCAACCATAGGATCTGAATCTATATTCAAACATTACACATGCAAAAAGAACAACACCCTACTAGTACAATTTCATTTGCTGCTGCAGTTGTCTAATATTAACAATTATAAACAGAGCAGTGCAACTGGTATTTGGAACGATCCTTACAGCGTCACTGGGTGTCAGGCACAAGACTTCACTTCTCTTCACACCACTGGTTCTCTTTGCGTACCTAAAAACAGACCATTTTGATGATTTAATACACATTTCTCAATGTCTCTGAAACTGTCTAAAGCAACAAGTGAAGACATCCAATTTAAATACCTGTGCTATATAATATTACTATTTTAAGAAATCACATGCTTCCGGTACACATTCAGTTTAAGCATTTAACCAAATAAATTACTTCACACTTGAGATCCTTAAAGATGAGATCCAATATTGCTTAAAAAAAAGAGAGCACAATTACATTACACACTGATCCAATGTAGGCATCCCTCTGGAGAAGCTGTTGGAATTAAACTAGAAATGAATTGAGTTCTACTATGTGATACAATTAACCCATGCTACCATAAAGACACATCTAAGGCAGACTTGGGCAACAGAAATATGCTAGGAACTTTAGCTGTGGGCTGCCCACACAACTGTAACTATTAGAAATACAGCACAAAGTCAAACTTTATCAGAGTACTGCACTTGTGGCAATGAGGCCTTGCCATGGAGTGTACAGGTCAGCCTGAAAGGAGAGAGCGAAAGAAATTAAGTTCTACAGAGGTTAATAGGATTCACATCCATGTAATAATGACATGGGATTGGAACCTTCACTTGCCAATACACTCTGAGATGGAAAAAATATGTGATCAGTAGCATCCTGTATCCTCTTTCAATCAGTACTATCCTCAGCAGTCATGGCTATCTGAGGTTGCCCTGGCAGTAGCTTCCCTTGGGCAGCTACCGCTAAAGGAAACAGCTGATTCTTTACAAAGACAGCCACAACTGCAGAACAGACAGACCAGCTGGTGGCAGCATAGGTCAGCAACACCTAACTCCTCCTTTTCCCAGCCAAACATAGCACAAGATCAATAGCTATACAGTTCTGTATATGCTTATGTAACCATTCTATGTACACTGGCATGGAGTTGTACCCTACTAACCCAAAAAAGATGCTTCAGTGCAGAGTGTTCTAGTCAATCAGGTAGCCAGCCAGCCCATCCTGCAGCCATGTAATTTCCACTCCCACCTGGCTGTCCATGCACCATCCTCCACTCCCTAAACAACTGGCCAGCAATCTGATTAAGCATATTTCGTACTCACTAGTTTACTCTGGGACTTCTTACTTAACAGCAGGTTATCCCAAAGGCAATTGTTCCCCGCCCCAACACACAAAGATTTTTGTAGTTCTTTATATCTCATGGTTCCCCTGAACCTGCTAAAATCTTCCCATTCATGCAAAGGTGTTCCTATATTAGCTACATAAGAGCATTCATCTCTGAGCAATGGAAATGGGAAACATTTACTTCCAAACTGAGGGGGTGGGGAAGGGGATAGGTTTAACAATTGAAACATAGGCTGAAAGACCATTACCCAAACTTTTAATACACTAAGTGATCAAACAGTAATATTATAGACTTGAACAAGAAAGCTCTTGCTTTGAGCTCAAGCACAGGGATGCTTGTTAGGTAACTTTAGGAAAGTCATTCTATTAGTGTCATTCTTCTTTTATAAGTTTAAGAATAATAGTTTAAATCGCTTCTTTAAATATACAATGTCATGATATTAATTAATACAGTCAGCTCTCCACATTTGCAGGTTTCACTTTTGCGGATTTGATTATTCACAGATTATTTGCTGTCACCTCTGCTCTGCTGCCTCCCTGTGCCCTTTTTAATAAGGACTGCAAGGCTTGTGAGACTGAGAAACTGTGAATGAGGCTTATAAGCCCCTATTAAAAATGGTGTGGGGCAGCAGTGGAGGTGGCAGTAAGTCCCACCAACCCCCCCACTTCTGCCTTATGAAGGAGTCCTGATGCCTCAAAGGAATCCACAGTGGGTTGAATATGGTAATCACACTTTTTTGTGTATGTTTAATATGGTTTGGGAGGGCCTAGAGTTATTCACAGTTTTTTTCACTTTCACGGGGGTCCTGTGCCCCTAACCCTTGCAAATGTGGAGGGATAACTATATAACCAAGCCCTATGATGAACAACTTAGGGAGCTCTGTATGTTTAGACTGGAGAAGAATGAGAGGTGACACAATGGCGATCTTTAAAAATCTGAAAGGATGTAGTAGAAGATGGAGTAAGTTTATCTTCTGCTGCTCCAGAGACTGGAATATGAACCAGTGGTATCCAAGTACAAAAAAAGATTCCACCTAAACATTAGTAAGAACTTCTTTACTGTATGAGCTCTTCCACCATGGAATGGAGCACCTCAGAAGGCTATGGAAATCTGTAGAAGGCTAGAGTACTCTCAGGAGTGGTAGCTAGGGATTTGTGCCCCAATAGGGGGCTGAATTAGATGTCCCTGAGATCCCCTCATATTCTATGAAATACTTAGTTGCCCGTGATAATTGGTGATTCTGAGGTTAGACAGATTTGGCTTTGGCAATAACAACGTTAGCCAGACTTATCCTAAGCAACACTGGGAAACTTATCATAGCACATGCTAGAACCATAGCACTGTATTATTTTACCAAGGCATCTCACCTTTCCCCAAAGTAGAGAAGATATATGTGCTTGCCTTTAGGCATAACAATAGCTTATAACACATTCAAATCTCACATGGTTTCAACTGAATCATGTAAGGGTGGCCATGCTGCTTGGCTTCAATCCGTTGTGTCCACACTGAGCTGACTGCTGCACATTCATAGTTCCACATACGTACACAAGAATACTGATGGTGTAGAATTCTGAAATGCACAGGGACCCCAGAAAACCAGAGGTGGACAACTCTGGCGCTCTAGCAGTGGCAAGGTGAAGGTCTGGGAAAATTTGGAAGATGGGGAGGTCTGACACAGATCTACACGGCTACAAAAATGTCCCTGAGGGGCTACAGGTGTTCCACAGGACACAGCTGCCCACCCCTACAACACATACAATAGACTGCCTGCAGCAGCCCTTCACTTCCAGCTTATGGAAGGCAAAGGGGCCAAGTGGTGTGTACCTGATAGATGGAATGAAGCCAATGAGAGCACAGTCCCTCCATCTGATGATTCTAATCATGTCCCAAGCTGCACATTGGTGTCAACAGTCTATGACAAGGGTCATTATAAGGTCTGTTCTACAAACAAATTCATTTATGCTTGGCCGAACTTCTGTCAGATGAAGTATGAGAGGTGTCATGAAGTCCTCCTAGTTTTTTTTCAAACTGTCTTGATTGAAGCAGAAATCTTTAACACTATCAGTTGCTGACATACAACAGACTGTATGCTCAGCTATATATTATGATACCAGAGCAGCTAACTGACAGGGGAAACACTTCTGCATGACAATTATCTTACTGCCCTAAGATCCCTAAACAATTCTGTAAATTTATGTGATCTTGGTCCAAGGCTGCTATGGAATTAATCCAAAGGTAGCTTTGACTCTACAAAAGCAAAAGTTCACTGTTAAGACTATAGTACTTGATATTTCAAAGCGCTCTAGGCATAATCTGTGAACTTTGCTTAGAATGACATTCAATTTGCAGCTACCGCAGGCAATGAATTTAATCATGCACAAAATATATTGAAGGGCAAATAACCTAAAGGGATCCAGTCTGATCTTGAAGCTAAGCAAGGTCAGCCCTGGTTAGTATGTGGATGGGAGACCACTTCTCGGTAATCACGAGAAGTCAACATGGATTTCTCAAAAATAAGTCATGCCAGACTAATCTTATCTCTTTTTATGATAGAGTTACTAGCTTGATAGATGAAGGGAGTGCTGTGGATGTAGCATATCTCGATTTCAGTAAGGCCTTCGACAGAGTTCCCCATGACATTCTTGCAAAGAAGCTAGTAAAATGCGGGCTGGACAGGGCTACTGTTAGTTGGATTTGTAACTGGTTGACTGAACATTCCCAAAGGGTGCTCACCAGTGGCTGCTTTTCATCCCGGAGAGAAGTGACTAGTGGGGTGCCACAGGGTTCTGTCCTGGGCCCAGTGCTGTTCAATATTTTTATCAATGACTTGGATGAAGGAATAGAGGGCATGCTGATCAAATTTGCAGATGACACCAAATTGGGAGGGGTTGCTAATACGCCAGAGGACAGGATCAAAATTCAAAATGACCTGGATAGATTGGAGAGCTGGGCCAGGGCGAACAAAATGAAATTCAACAGAGAGAAATGTAAGGTCCTACACTTAGGCAGAAATAATGGAATCCACAAATATAGGATGGGGGACACGTGGCTGGATAGCAGTACGTGTGAAAGGGATCTAGGAGTCTTCATAGACCACAAGCTGAACATGAGTCAGCAGTGTGATGCGGCAGCCAAGAAAGCCAATGCAATTCTTGGCTGCATCAATAGGAGTATGGTGTCTAGATCGAGGGAGGTACTGGTACCACTCTACTCTGCTTTGGTTAGACCCCATCTTGAATACTGTGTCCAGTTCTGGGCACCCCAATTCAAGAAGGATATTGACAAGCTGGAGCAAGTCCAGAGGAGGGCGACCAAAATGGTGAGAGGCCTGGAAGCCAGGCCCTATGAGGATAGACTTAGAGAGCTGGGTATGTTTAGTCTGCAGAAGAGGAGGTTAAGAGGGGACATGATAGCCATGTTTAAATATTTGAAGGGATGCCACGTAGAGGAAGGAGGGGACTTGTTTTCTGCTGCTCCAGAGACCAGGACAAGGAGCAATGGATTCAAGCTGCAGGAAAGGAGATTCCACCTGAACCTCAGGAAGAACTTCCTGACAGTCAGGGCTGTCCGGCGGTGGAATCTGCTGCCTCGGAGTGTAGTGGAGTCTCCTTCCTTGGAGGTTTTTAAGCAGAGGCTTGATGGCCATCTGTCGGGATTGATTTGAGGGTGTTCCTGCATGGCAGGGGGTTGGACTGGATGGCCGGTGTGGTCTCCTCCAACTCTGAAATTCTATGATTCTATGATTCTATGAATGAATCCCAAGCACTATAGGCTATATTTCAGAAGAAGGAACTAGTAAAACCACCTCTGAGTATTCCTTGCCTAAGAAAGCCCTATGAAATTCATAGGGTCACCGTTAAGTCAACAGGTGGCTTGAAGGTACACATACACATAATGCTTACTGAACACCTGTATAACATTTTGGCTTGGTATTGTATTATTTTTAAATAATTAATACACCTTTTTACATATGAACACACATGCAACCCAATGCAACATACATGGAACATCACAATTTCATACTACAAGGGTTGAATACTTATTTTACCTTCTGGAAAATTACAAGAAGCTCTGCAAAAGCTAAAATAATTGTGAGGAGAATTTTATGTAGAGCAACAACATTCTTGTTATGGAAAAGAACAGCCCCACAAATTTGTTACCACACTGGTCCACATCTCCTGGGGGACAAAACAATGCAGGCAATATAGATAAAATATTAAAGAAACCAGTTTAGCTTACCTGGGCTTCTTCTTCTTCAGTGAAGTCATTCTTGATATTGAAGGTCTTGCGGATTTCCTCTGGTGTTTTTCCCTTAATCATATTTGCAACAGTCTTGCATGTCACATCAAGTAAGCCTTTGATGTCTAAGTAGTTTGCAGCCTTTAAGATATAAAGTCATGCACTCACTAATTGACTCCAAAATGCACTACATTACCAGAATATTATGTACAATAGCAATGAAAAGAAATACTGCATTTCACTTCCAGTTACCTGTCTGCAGTTTTGTAAAAATGTCTAAGTTCTAGAATACATATTCCCCAATACATTAAACTGAAAGTTCATGCCATGGAGGTTAGCTAGTACTCAACAACACTTTAAGAAAGAACTAAAAAGTGGCAAACAAGAACCAAAACCAAAGAAGCCAAATAATAAACAGCGCCATTTGTAACAGATGACAGTCTGTTGCTGGTTCAGAGCAACGACCTTCAGCATCACATCCTCCAGTTACAAACATGTATGTACTTTGTCAGTCAATTTTACCTGCTAAAAGTTAATGGCTGCTTATTTTGCATGCATGCATGCTGAACTTGTAGAACAATTAAAACAGTAGTTCAACAATGTCCTTTTAGATTTATAAGAACATTTTACTTAACAAACCTAGAATGAGATGACAGGATGAAAAGTTTGCTACAACAGATGACAGATTTCCATTGTCTGGCTTAGCCATCCTAGATCATTCCATTATTCCACAAAGTTCAATACGGCTATGCGTAGTATGTAACAGGATATATATAAAACCAGCTCACCAAAATTAGTTCAAAAAGAGTTCCTTGGTCTACTTTAAGAAATTCTTGGTCCCACACAGGGATGTCATCTGTTCGTTTCTCTTTGTTCTCATCATCCTCAGGGGGAGGTGGATCATCTTTATGGTGGGTGCACCACTGGATCACCTTAAGAAATTGGAGCAAATTACCTTATTAAAGACAGTTTATAAGGTTTCTAATTTAGCTTAAGGCTTTCCTTTTTAACTATAGGCTTATGAGTTTAGGTTCTGTGATGTTTCAGAGGCATTTACACACAAACACTGCTGAACACAATAATACAAAATTTTTGGTCTCTTATGCATGTTTTACTCATGTAAACAGAAGTTACTGCCTTTTTCCACCATTCTGGCTGCAATAACTCTTTTACTACTAAGCTTTCAGGAAGACAGGAGATGACAGTAACACAATCTCAAAGCACAAGCCTGCAGGTGCTATGAACCAGATCTCATGTGTTCATCTCTCAATTCTAATTTTATAGTATCATGTGTGTACTCTTAACTGACAGAGAGCAATGAAAAGAGTCATGTAGGAATAGACACAAAGAGAAAAAAAAACTGTCAGAACAGCTTAAAGAAATGTTGCCTTACGGAAACTTCACTATGATCAAGGCAGGACTAATTAAATCCTAAAACATTTGTATGTGCCTAAGCTTTCAAGGACATCAGACAAGATGTACATTTTAGGCTGGGTAGAACAGAACCAAGCCAAGTTTTTGCCAATGAAGAAACAAAATTAAGTTATGTGCTAGACTCTGCTTCTAGGAATGCTTAGACCTCTTTCCTTTCAATTTTTCTGTAGTAGCATCTGCCAGCTACAGTCAGCCTCCCACTTTTGCAGTAGTCAGGGGAACAAGACCCCGTGAAAGTGGAAAAACCATGAATAAATATTAAAATTGTGAACGTTTTCCCCCTGAGAACATTTATCTAGGAATCTTTAGGTCCTCTAGCACGATACTATGGTCAACTTCTGTCCAAAGTGAATTCCACAGGATATTTAAAGTGTGATAATAGCATTCCAACAGTGTAGGACAGAAATGACCCTAGAAATTCTTATAGAGAATGTATTTTTTCCATGAAGGGGCAAATACAGTAAGAATTTTTAAAATAAAGTAACCCACAAATAATCAAATCCTCAAATGCTGAACCCAGTAAAGTAGAAGGCTAACTATATTCTACTTGAAGTATAGTTACATAAAAAAAATTGTGCCATACTTTCTGAACTTAATGGACTAAATGGAATTCAATTTAATCACAATATCTATATTTTTCTGATGTTTGTGATCTGCACATGGCTAATCATTTTACTTTAAGTTACTTTTAAAGGGAAAATCATATACAAATGTGCAGGATTTAAAAAGGTTCAGAAAAATGCTTTTAAAAATGTGTACACGAATACACACATGAACCTTCAAGTGGACAAAAAAATAATTCACAATCTAATGCAGAAAAAGCAGAGAATGAACAATAAAAATAGGAGAAGCTAAGAGACATCAAAGCTTGACCTCTTCATCCATCCCTAGACTGACATGATGCCCCACTAAAAATAGCATTCATATCATGTTCCATGTAAACAAAAAAATTGTTGTCTGAGTGACAGAAGTACAAGAAATTTGGAGAGATAAAACAAGATACAAGGAGCAGCAAAGCAAGGCGAGGCTGCATGGATTACAAGGCACTAGCAGGAATATATTAAGAAAAAGAACTGAAATACAGAAGAGGACTCTTTCCTGTTCTTCACCAAAACTGTTGGCACTGACTGAAGAAATCACTACTGCCTGTAGAGGAAGTGTGCAGCAAAAAATGACTAGAAAACCATAATATCCACAACAACTTAGAAATGCAACATGCGCTATTAAGTTGCTTATTTATATCTAACAGTGCTATGTACCATAACTATTGTATTTCTATGACAAATGCAAATGTACATTCCGTACAACCATTACAACAGTGAAAAAGCATCTTGAAGGGGAACTGGGTTAGTTTTTATAATGTACAACAGTATCAACAATCTGAAGGTTCATACTATAAAAGCCAGTCACTAAAGGGGAATTATTTTCAGAATCTTACCTTTTTTAATATGGCTGCATTAACATTTGGAAGAGGGACAGGATCATCATCCCCTTCATCATCCATCCCCAAATCTGAGAATTTAAAAAAAAAAAGAAAGAAAGTCAGAACACCTACATTTGTTACTGGTCACATTCCACTGCAATGCAGATGGCACTGAGAGTCAGTTCATGATTTATGCTTACCCAAATGTCAGTTTACAAGCCATTTTTCCAAGCCCACTTACACTTCCTGTGTGAAGAAAGTGTATACAAAAGGATACCCAGTAAAAACATCTTACACAAAAGGACACCCAATGTGTCTGTTGTTCCATTTGTGTATTTAATAATAATAGTCTTCAAAAGGATACAAGGCTTCTTGACTCTGGCCTAATGGAGGACACACTGAACTAGTGTATTAAACAGACATATTTTTCTTTTGATTTCCAACAATGAATTTTCCCAATATTCCTTACATCTAATGAAGAGGACTGCAGTTCATGAAAGCTTATTACACTGAAACCAAAAGTCTCTGAAGTGCCAAAAGCCTTGTTTTTTTTTTGCTGCAAAAGACAGTGGTTAAACTCTAATAGCAATACATCAAAACATAAAAGCTTTGTCATCATTACTAAACTGGTCTTTCCCATTCTGTGGCTGTATAATATTTGCAGGGTGCTGGGACTCACGCAAGAGCTGCTGGGGAAGAAACACAAGAGCTGTCACCCTCCTGTGTGTGTTAGGCTAGGAGCCCAAGAAGATGGCAGCTATCTCTTTCTACCATCTGCAAAACTGCAGCCAGAGTGCGCTCAGGCACTTCCACACCTTGGCCAGTAATGGATTGTGAAGTGCACCCTGACTCACTCAATCTGCACTTGAGCTTGCCATGGTCAGGGCATTGTGCAAGGAGGTAGTTCAGCACTGCCTTCCACAACACTCAATAAAGTGCATATGTCACTAAAAGGTCTAATAAAGCTATCCCCCTGGAAACAACCTCCACAGACATCTCAGATATACTATACTGCTATACATAGAAGACCTGCTGCCATGTTTTCACTGGTAAATTCTCCATGCACAATTAATCAACCTGATCACACATATTTTCTTGGTAGTGAGTACCTGCATTTCATGAAAACTAAAGTAATTCAACAGGTTCACAGTCCATGTTGTTACTTTTACTACTACCTTCCATTTGCCCAGGAGATCAGGAGAACCTAGTGTTATCCTGTCACTACTATACACAAAACTAGTGAAATGTAAGCACTACTGAACTCAGTAGAACTTAAGCTATAAACAAGTATCAATTCCTCTGCTCATCTTTTCAACTTCCCCACCCAGCCAAGAGATGATATAATACATTGCAGAAAGATTCACCATCAAAAGGGCAATACAACTTGAACAGCCCTGTCACCTAACAGCCCAAAGAACTCTCCTAACCCTTGAAGAAATCCTGGATCCAAAAAACTCTGTTGCACCAACTAAAACATAATGAGACAAAAAGGAAGACAAAGGAGACATAAAATCCTTTTTACGTGTGAACAGCAACAAAGATGCTGTTAAACAATTGCCCTTTCATCATACCCCAGAGAAACACAAAATAATGTACAGAAAGAAAGAACTTGAACTGGGGTCTCTTCTGCTGTCTACATGGAGAGGACATTAAAGTACCATTTTCATGGAAACATAAGATCTCATCTACTCCAATCTCCTTCCAATTCCAGAGTCTACCATTAACAGAAAGTTTTAAGCAGAAACTGAGGGTGCACCTAACAAAGGACAGCTTATCACCTGACACAGGAAATATTTATAGTTTTAGTCTGAGTGGAGCCAAAAATTAATACAGAGTAACCTGATCTTCTGCAATACCAGAGATCCTATTCAACTTTCAGCCCAAAGAATATCCATATTACATCTAAACAGAGAATATGTCATAATGGAGAAAAAGAAACACTGATCTTACCTGTGATACGCTCATTCCTAATAGAAAAGGGCTGAACATCCTCTAAATCAGCAATTGCTCCTCCAACTTGCTCTGATAGGCAGGAGAAAAACAAAAGACCTTCCGGAATTCCCATGTGGGTGGGCAAATTCCATGAAGTCAGTCAGTACCATAGCCAAAGACAGAGAGAGAGGAAAGAGAAACTGCTCCAAACCAAAAAATGTTTCATTACACCTAATAATGCAGATTTGCACAATAAAGTGCAGGAAAAAGGGTCAACAACAAGCTGTATAGTAATGTTCCAGAAACATATAACAACATACAACCCACATAGTGAAGTGCCTCAGCTGAGTCCAGGCTGTCCAGCCAGTAGTGTTTTATGAATGTTGAAGCTGATTGCCAGGTGGCTGCTCTACAGATCTCACCAATGGGACATTCATAGTGGATGTGCAACTATTCCTTCTAATGGCTGAGTCGCCAGGGAATTGTAACAGGCCTTAATACAATCCTTGATCCATCTGCTCAGCATGGATGACAATGCCTTCTTGCCCTTGGATCTGGCCTGAAAGGAAACAAATACAGCATCTGAGGTCTGGAAGTCTCTTGTCCTCTTCACATATATCCTGATGACTCTCCAGACAACTACAATGTGCCAGATTTTTTCCTGCTCTTTTCCCAGCCGGGGACAGAAGGATGGCAAGATCACTTCCTGTGTCCTGTGAAATACATGGGAGTTCACCTGTGGTAGGAAGGAATGGTCCAGACAGAACACAACAGACTCTGGTCTGAAGACACAGAGTTCCCTACATGTTGCCAGCGCCCCCAGCCTGGAAACCCTGCATCCTGAGATGATGGCTATGAGGAAGGGAACTTAGCGTTCAGGACTCTGTGAAAATCCCATGATGTAAAATGATACACTGCAGGAGGATATGTGAGAGACAGCCCTTTCAGGAACCTTTGGAGGTGGGAGTGAGACGAGATCTTCATCCCCTGTATGTGAGGCAGTACAGAGATAATGGCTGTGATCTGACTTTTTATAGTGATGGGGCGCAGACCCCAGTCCACTCCTTCTTGGAGGAATTCTAGCAGGACTGGTACGAAAATGTCCATGAAGCTGATCTCTTTGCATCTGCACCATCCGCAAAACACTCTGAAGGTATATTCGTATGTCCTATTTGTGGAAGCCCTCCTGGAGTCCAGTATAGTTCTCAGCACCTTCTCAGAATATCTGCAATCAGAGAGGGATCTCTGCTCAATCTCCAGGGGTTGAGATGTAGCCAATCTGGGTCTGGATGACACATCTGCCCCTCTGTGAAGAGGTCCTGGCTAGACTTGTAATATCTTGGGAGTCCAAGGCAACGTTCATGATTTGAGACCTATGCTCTTCTGGGCCACACCCTCTCTCTGTGGATCTTCCATATTACCTTGGAGAGTAGCTCCAGAGGAAATGTACAGATGGCATTATAACCACTGAAGAGAGAGAAAGCCCCTTCTGATTGGTGATTAATCTTTCCGCCTTGAAGTTTGCTGACGAGGCAAACAGGTCCACAAACAAGCAGCCGAACATTAGGGTGGTCAAATGAAAGATTTCTGAGTGAAGGCTCCATTCCCCTGATCTATGTCAAGTCCAGCTGAGCCAGCCCACTTGTAAGTTCAGTGTGCCTCACAGGCATTCTGCCTCTACCAACACCAGGTGAGTTTCTGCCCAGTTCAGCAACTTCTGTGCCTCCCACAAGAAAGCTCACATTCCCATCTCTCCCTAGTGGTTCAGATGGGCTTTCTTGTCACATTGCCTGCCCTCACCAAGACCACCTTCCCTTTTAAGATGGACTGGAAGGATAGGAGGACTAGCCTGACTGCTCTGAGCTCCAGCTAGTATATGCTGTGTTTCTGCTCCTCCACCTGTCCTGGGCTAGCTGTGGGCTGCAATAGGTTCCCCATCCTCACAGGCTGGTATCTGTGGTGATCTGGTTCTTGGGTGGCTCCCAAATGGACTCCCTCTCCTGACTGCTGAGGATGTCCACCACTCTAGCGACTTCAGCCCATCTGAAGATCCATATGCAGCACGGTCTCCTGGCTGAGATCACCTCCTGGTCATCCAGCAGAAGGTACTGGAGCAGTCTGAAATGAAGACAGGCCCATGGGAGGCATTCAATGGTTGACACCATCAGCCCCTGTAGGTGTGTTAGGAGAGAAAACTTGGTATAGAGGTGCTTCTCACTGCTGTGACGGCCTTGGCAGTGGCTTGGATCCTTTCCTTGGGGAAGAAGACCATCTCTAATTTTGTGTTGATTCTTGCCTCAAGGTGCTGGATCTTCTGAGACAATGTTAGCACATTCTTTTTTAAGATGCCCAAGCTGATTAACAGATCATCTAGGAACGGGTAGACATGGAGGTGCGCTTGTCTTTAGAATGCCACCAGGGCCACCATGATCTTGTTGAAGACCCTTGAGGTCAATGACAGGCCAAGTGAGAGGGCTCTGTATTGACAGTGCAGGTCCCCACAGGCAAAGCAGAGGAACTGTCAATGCTCTCAGTGGATCGGAACATGCAAGCAGGCTTCATGCAGCTCCAGTGAGGTCAGGAAATCCCCTGGATAGAGGGTCTTGAGTATATGTTTCAGTATTTCCATTCTGAACTTGCACTTCTGGCTGAAGCAGTTCTTAGGCCCAAGATAGTATCCCATGTGCCATTCTTCTTGGGCACAAGAAAAAGATGGAGTAGCAGCCTCTGCACCTTTGTGAGTGACGCACCTCCTCTATGGTTTCTATCTGAAGTTAGTAATTATGGCCTCCAGTAGAAGGCAATGTTTCTGTTGATTCCTGGACTTTGGAGACTTGATGTAGAAGGGACGTGGCATGCAGGAGAATTCTACTGTGCATAAAAGTCTGCCCCTTGATGATGGAGCAGCATCTGATGCTTCCTTTGTTGCCCTTTGCTTTCACTGTCAGGCTGTGATCAGCCTGCAGAACATTGTGCCTGAGGTCTTTGTCAAAGGCCAGGTTCCCTCCCTCCGCCATCAGCCCCTATAGTTTCTGGGATCTCTGGACTGAAAGAGGGTCTGATGCAAGATCTGGAAGCATGAAAAGAAAGGTGTCCCTTCCTGCTGTACCTTTTTTTCCTCTCTCTATCCCTTCCTGGTACTAGTGCCTTCTTTTTGTCCTTGTTTTCCCCAAATAGTTTGGTCTCCAGGTAGAGATTGAAGGCTGTTTGTTTCGAATGCAAATCCACATTCCAGTTCTTAAGCCAGAGTTGGCACCTGACCATTAACAGAGGCTCCCTGAGCCCTGGCACCAAACTGAATGGTATCCTGAGTATATTAGCCATACATGCCGCCCCCTGATCAGCTTATGCATGCCCTGTCTGGAGTTACTGTCCCCAGGAAGGGGGCTTTCGGTGTCTCCTCAGTCCACACTATAATGACACGATGAAGGCTGTGACATATACTCTGAGGACCAGAGAAGAGGCCTTTTTTTAAAGACAGCTTTGCTTTTCCTGTCCTCCACTACCTTTAAGGTGTTGTCTCCATCCTTGCAACAAACTGAAGGTAATTGTAGGACAGACACAGAGGCATCTATGGATGGGACTTGAAGCTTTTCTATCACCCCCTGGACAGTTTGCAGCATCTCTTAACTATACAAGGGTTAGGTCTCTTAGCACCTGGCTTGATCCACTCTTCCCTGGCAATTCCCATAAAATTAGTTGGAACGAGAATGTCTGGAGAGGCTGGCCCACCTTAGGAAAGCACTCTCTACTCCCTTGCAGGAGGTTAGAGCCCCAGGAGGGAGGGGTGTTCTCTGCCAGGGAGAAGAGACTCTAGGACCTGACCACTTTCTGCAGAAGTACCAGACAGTCCTCTGACAGAAACAGCATCATGGAATTGGGAGGGGGTTGGCTCCTCCCCATTCTCTGGGAAGAATTCCCCTCCTCCTCCAAAGAGCAGGCTTTGAAGCCAAGATCACTCTCCCATTCCTCTTCAGAGAACTGTATGCCCAGGGCTATGCTTTCCTCAGTGGAGAAATGGCACTTCTTGGTTCACTTTTCTGTGGGCTGGTGCTGATAGGTCTCCATGAAGTCGGAGGCTGAAGCCGCTGCCTCCAGCAGCAGGGAGTCCCCTCGAGGCTTCCTCCATGCCACAGGCCAAGATGGTGGCCAATGGTACCAGAAGAGGGAGCCCTCATCCTCTCACATGGCTGGTTTGTGGACCATTTGAATGGATTCCCTTGAGCCCTGGCTGTCCATGGACAATCCCCATGGCACCAAACTCCTCCCTGATCTGGTCCTGACTGGGTTGCACTGTGCTGGACTCAGGGAGAGGAACAGTGACCAGTTGTTCCCCCCCACCCTCCTTCTGGTAGGAGTGTTATGGTCAGCCACTGTTAATGTGCCCTTGCTGCCCTTCCAGAGCTAGGTCCTGTCTTCTTGCTGGTGAGAGGAGGAGCAGATCCAGAGAGGGAAGAGTTGCCAGGTAGGCCAGAGATCTGCTCCTCAGATCTCACCATCCTTGTCATTCCACAGTCAATGGGAAAAGGGGTAACCAGTTCCTCCCATGCTTCCAATAAGAGGAGGGGGAAGAAAGTCAGAGCATTCTAAAAGCAGCACACAATAGAGAGATGGAGAGAACATTGCTTTGTTTTAAGTAGCAGCAGGAAAGAGGAAGCAGCAAGTAAAGGCAAAGAGAAATGGAGCAGGAACCAGCTACCTGAAGCCTCTGGCTTTAAATATCCATATCCTGAGCTCTGTGAAAACATGTCCTCTCAGAGCAGTAGGCGTAAAACATTTTTTGGTTTGGAACAGTTTCTCT
The DNA here is from genome assembly GCA_948474755.1 of Ctenosaura bakeri. Classification (NCBI taxonomy): domain Eukaryota; kingdom Metazoa; phylum Chordata; class Lepidosauria; order Squamata; family Iguanidae; genus Ctenosaura; species Ctenosaura bakeri. The sequence goes on from CAOLHI010001423.1 coordinate 346,311, forward strand.
TTCCTATCTCTCTGTCTTCAGCTATGGTAAAGACTGACCTCATGAGAGTTGGTCACCCACATGGGGATTCCAGGTCTTTTGTTTTCTTCCTGCCTATCAGAGCAAGTTGGAAGAGCAACTTCCACCTTAGAGGATGTTCTGCTCTTATATACTTGGGAATAAAACAATTTTGAAGCTTTCCAAGCAGTTTATAATAATTATGTAAACATGTCTCAGAGCTCACATCAATATTGCTATACATGTTGCATGATTACATTGTACTGAAGAAAGGCCTATTAGACTAAGTAGCTCAGATCTCATGCAGAAAGCCTCAGTCAGAACTAATAAAATCCAAATGTAGACCAGCCTAGAAGATAATCACACTAACATGCTACTGTGAGCTATTTTATGGTGATTTCAGATGTCATGTGCATTTGGCTAAATTAAGAGCTTCCAATGTATATCCTGCCTTTCTACCCTAAAAAGGCAGCTAACAAAGAAATTCAAATAAAAACCAAAACAGGCATTTCCCTAGCCTGACTTATTTTCATTATTTTACACTTGACCAATCAGTTCCCTAGGCAACACAGCCATTAGCACAACATAAAACTTCCAAATTCCTCACCAAGAATACCACAATATAAACAAGGTCTGAAAAAAGATAGCCAGAATAAATATTGGGAAGCAGCCTGTAAAGACTGCTGGATCTCCAAGGATTATAAGCAGTTTGCTTTGCATGCCGCAGACCATCTGTTAGATTCTACAGCCACTTTTTAATTCGCTGGCAATCTGAATTAAGCTTTTATCCTGCCAAATCTAAGTGATCACAGAGACTGTCAGTTCTAGCTATTCACTGGAATTCCCCTCCATGCAATCACTTTACAAAGGCTCAGAAAATAAACAGAACAAGGAAGAGCATCCATTACTATGTGCTATGTACAAGCTGAAATGTTGAAAACTACCTTGATTAAAATATTTTGGTTACATATTTGTGTATTTTTCCAGTCCTAGTTAAACACAGAAAATGTCATTATTGTCCCATATGTCAATCATATGTCACCTGGTTGCAGTGGCTTCTGCTATCGGTTAACACCCTGCCATTCAAATAACTGCTCTGCCGCTCTAACTGGACACACTGATCATTCAAAGTCTAGATTGTATTGACTGCTTCTGGGAATTCCTTTAAGAATTCAACTGGGGTACAATAAACCACCAAGAAACATCAAAATAATTTCTGAACAAGGTACAAGCAAAAGAGTGTATTCGAAGTTCTGTTCCAAACTGAGTGGTCAAATTATTTTGATGGCCAAAGGTAAAGGGCTGCGTAACGGTGGTCACAGTATATTTCTTTGTGTTACATAATTCATTTATGTATTGTATAAATATTTTCATCTGTCCTGAAATCACTAAACCCAACTTGTTAGCATAGAAAGGGTGACCAATTATGTATTTTTTCCACCTATTCTGAATTTTATAAGCTTTAATCTATCATCCTCCACAAAAACAGGACTAATCTTTCTAGGACTTTTCAGCTTAAGAAGAAAAAATTGCCAAAGGAACAGGACTTCAACCCTCACCATTTTAATAGCCATTTTCTAACATGCTTTGAGATAGGTACGAGTGTGACTGACCATAGCGCCCCAATCAAAACTTTAGCCAAACCAGCCTCTCATATTGGTGTGTTCTAATATATCAAATGAAGCTCCCCATCTCCTTCAAGAAAAGGAAGTGGAACACACATTAGCTTGGCTTCTCTTCAACCTGGGCACTTCAAGTTATCTCAGTTACAGAACAGCAAAGCAAGTCTTTTGTCTCCATTCCTGCTTTGTCTTTCTATGGGCAAAACTGTTCTGGCCAAGCAGCTACAAAACAACCAAGGCTTTCTTTCAGCTCTGGAACTGAGAAAGGGGTGGGAATTAGCATACAACTACTAAAATTATTCCCATCACCTGCCACTAACCCAAGGCTGGGAGAAAGGACAGTCTGATCACACTTACAAGAGGTCAGCAATCTATTTACCATGGCATGCAAAAATATGAAACCTCAGAAAGGGTAACTGTAAATAGTTTTACAAATATGACAGCATTATGGATTTATAGTACCACTTTATTTTCAATTGTTTTGACATTTTTTTACACTGAATACACAAGTCAAAATTTTCAGTGAACAATTCTTCACAATCCAAGCTCTTCTTCACAAGTCACACCTTGTGCGCACCTCACCTGCATATACATTTTGCTTCAGTGTGTTGTAAAAGAATATGACCTAAGCATATGAACTAAAAGAAAAATCCCAGCTTTGAGTGCAAAGAACACACAAATAAGCATGACACACACAAAGGAAAAGAGCAACATATCATGAACAAAAGTGGGACTTTTAATTTAATTGCTTTTTCATGCTTGTATTCTAAGCATACAACCTTACCAAAAGGCATAAAAAGACTGAAAGAACAAGCTTTCCTAACAGCTCCACTTCTTATTTACTACAATGCCATGGTCAGGATCCTACGGCAGCAAAATAATAATGTGATGGTACATTATGTACTTCTAACGTTCAGCATGGCCAGCACTAGGAACATGAGGCAGCAGCTGACTCTGAGTCACCTATTTCCTGAATAATTGACTTGGTAGGGGGGCAGGTGTCCTGAGTCAAGGCACTTCGGGAGTGGTAGAATGGCCATTCACCTGTCCCAGTGGCCTATTTCTTTCCTTGCCACTGCTGTTACTAGATGCTTCTTTTCCTCATTGGCAATACTGAAGGTTTCTTCTTTTTTCTGCTACTATCAATTTATCCTCCGGTTTCAGCATAACTAGGCCAGCTGAGAAATAGGATCTTGGTCCATATACTTAAATAGAAATTGGGATTATAACACCCTGAAGATTAAAACATTCACTGTGACACAAGTGTCCATGAGCAAAAGTTTACTGCATCAGATGCATGATGGCTGCCAATAAATATTATATATGCACAGACATGAATGGCAAGAGCAATAGGCTGACATTTCTAAGCAGAGTGCAAACGTGCATAGGCTGTGCACAATACTTATAATATCTACTTACAAGGAATAAACAGATTACCAATAAATAGCATATACTCATATACAATATATATCCCAGACTTTCAGTTATGATTCCAGTAATTCTTCATCAGAACTTAGGAATTAATCTATTTATGCTATGAGAATTTCTGACCCACTTCTTCCTATTGCATCTAACACTCTTACCTTCCAACATAGTCTTAATGGTTACAGACTGTTTTGCAATTTCTACATCAACTTCAAATATTTCTCCATCAGAACTCTGCAGTTTAATCGAAGGCATCTATAAAAAGAAAATAGTTAATATTCTTAACTAAACGAGTTTATATGAAAGCACTGTTTCACATTGTACTGAAGTAAGCAATAAATTAAGTATAGAAACTTACAGCTGGAGGCAAGCTAAGATTTTCTAATGTTACCATATAGCATTCACATACCACTTCAGAGTATCCAGAACACTGTCTACAATAATCCTCACACCTCTGTAAAGCAGGTCAACAATGCCCCAGCAGTGTAGTTCGGGAGTTGGCAATGCTTGCTGAAGGTCATCTAGTGAGTTAATGGCTAAAAAGAATTCTAAAAGAGTTCTGAATAGGTTGTAGCTTATTCTGTTCCCTTGTACTACCTCTATGCTACTTTTTTTAGAAAACTTGTTAAGAGTGTAACTTAGTAGGTTTATTCAGACAGTATTGCAAATACAGTGGGCCCACCATATTTGCAATGGATCTCACAAATACTATGGCACAGGATAGCAGCTGAGGTGGCAACAAGCCACAGCAGAGGCACACCAATCACTGCTGCCATGCCCCTGTTAAAGCTCCTCACCATCCTGCAACTGCTGGTGGTGCCAAGCCTGATCACCTGTTTGCAAACAAGTGAACAGATCAGCACCAGCATCCTCAATCATGGCAGTCAACAGCTCCTCACCACCCTGCAACCGTTGGCAACAGGGGCAGTGCCAGCACTGGTCTCCAATTTGCCAACAATCGTCGGGTATCTAGGAGCTGCTGGCTGCCCTGGGATTATTGAGGGCACCAGTGCCAATCCTGGTCGCTCACTGGCAAAAGAGCCAGCAGGACTGGCACCACCTCTGCCAACAATTGCAATGCAAGGAGGAGCTTCTACAGGGACATGGCAGCACTGGTACTGCAAATTCTGCTTCAAGTTCATGAGCAAGCAGGATTGCCACCATCCTTGCTGCCATGTTCCTGCTGAAGCTCCACCCTATTCTGCAATTTTTGAGATGACAGAAGCAACCTCTCTTTCTGGTGTCCTGCTTCTGGAGAGCACGCTGGACTTCCACATTGCAGGGCAACCAGGCCTTACCCGGGCCCAAGCCTTAGCACTGCCTCCCCTGCTGCCCTAGGACCACTTTTGTACTGGATGTCCAGTAATTTAATATTTTTTTCACTTTTCAGTTCATGTAGGTTTAAGCTCATAAATCCTGCACTCATGAACATGGCAGACCAAGTATAGTTTTATTCCAGGGTCTGATTTCAAGTCCGGACAAAAGGTTACACTACAGGAACAGTATGAAATTGGTTTCCCTAACCTGACCTCTTTGCATGCTTCATTTTATGCAGTCTATTATTACCTGCAGTATGGATTATTCTGCCTCAAATGCTCATGTGACAAAAATCAGGGAACTACTTGGGCATTTTGCAAATATCTGATTTCTAGCCAGAACTCTGATCTCAATCATCTGGACTATGTACTAGGCAAGCATCCAACATATGATACTGCACTTTTAAACTACTTAATGCACATTTCTTCTCAGCACCAGTGGGAAAGGACAATTCTGTATTAGCAAATGACTATACAAGTTATAATACGCAAGATAAGTAGCAATAGTGTTCAAGAATTTCAACAAAATGTTACTTTTTAAACTTTCAAATTAGCACCTGAAATATAAAAACTTCAAACTATTACATTTAATAAATTTAATCAGAATGCGCTGATAAGATTTTCAGTTGATTTGGAGTTTACTGTATTTTCCTAGTATTGATACTAGCCACAATATTAACAAGCTCAGTGTGTCATACCCTAAGAACAAAAAGAACCTCAGTTCATGATTATTTACCTTACAGAAATTAGCACCGATATATTAACAACTGAAGATCTTTGCAAGTTCCATGATTAGCAGACATCAGAAAATACTCTTATGCTTTTTTAAAAGCAACTGCATTTCATGAAAAACAACACTGGACTTGTTTAGACAAGACAGTATGTGGTGCCCGCAGTCCAATCACTCCTACATTACACAGCAGTGGTAATTTTCTAAGTCCAAGTTGAGTCAGTCTACAAAATGCTCCAGTGAGTAGGTTCTCCTATTCCATTTCTAACGTACCTTTTTGGATGCTCTTATTTACAAAAAAAATACAAGTTTTTCATTGTGACAGTACTCTGCACGGTTCTTTAGCCAGAACCTGGATTCTAAACACTTTCTACACAATGTTATCCCCAAACTAGAGCAGCAATTAACAGCTTAGAACAATTAAGCATTCCATCATTAAGCATCCCAATTAACCACTTTAAGAACTGTTACTGCAGGTTTTACAGTTATAAGTGAACCTTATCAAGACAGAAAAAGTATCCCCAAAACTGGAAACTGTATTCTCTTAATTTCCTGCCACATCCAACTGGAAGCAGACATAAAGAGACTACGAAATGGTATTGCAGCAAAGGCCAGTGTGTCAAAGTATTTAGTCACATATTGCATGATCTACTGTCTGGAAGGAAAAATTCAAAACGGGTTGGTATATCCTGACTACCTCTATAATCTGAGTTTCCATGGTTTGAACATACAGTATTTCTATGCTATTGCTACTTACATACCTTGGATGGTTATCTAGAACTTTCAAAGCTCCTAATGAGAATGACTTTTTTAAAATATTAAAGCCATGCAAAAATTACTTTATGTGAGTATGTACAAAATGGTGGACCATAATTAGAGGATTCTTGTGACATAAGTGTATGCTAAAGTACTGAGTATTATAATTAGTACACTACTATTTTGAAGAAGAATGCCTTGGGCTCAGGCCACAAAATTAATACCACTCACAGCCTCTGTCAATCGCTATTTGCCAAATGATATTTTATAGGCCTCTTTTCACAGATTAGTATTTTAAAGTTAGTAGTAGAGGTAGAAACAAACAATTTTTGCTAATCTTCTCTGTATCGTTCCAATATTAGTATATGTGCTGCCGAAGCGAGCACGAAACAAACAATTTTTTAAAGGAAGTATTCATTCAGCTATCTGTAAACATCCAAGTGTATAGGACTAATGTCAATGCACAAACTGATCAGACTTAGCAAAGGTCTTTGTCAAGGGGACACAGTGACACCAACAGTAGCAATGATTAGGTTAATAATCTCTTCTGATCTGGACGGGCCTATTCCAAATATGGATAACTTTGGATCCAACCGATTATTTCACCAGCCTATCTTCTCAATAACACATTTAAGTTCCTACCGTGGTTTTTAAAAAAGCTAAAATGTAAAGAAAAAAACAGTTTCAGGTTAGAGTGACTAAGCACAATGGCAACTGTTCTGTTAGATGTGAGGTCCAAGCAAAGGTACCGCTGGCAACTAGGCACTGGACTAGCCCTGAACCTTCCCAGCCACAAAGTGCAGCAAAGGGGCTCTCCTGGGGACAGGCGTCCCCCTCCGTGCAAGCGAATTACCCCCCGCAAGAGCTCAACCCCGGCCCAGAAATACAGCGCCGACATTACATCACCGGCGAACCTGCCCTCCCTTGCAGCCGTTTTACAACACCGCTGAAAGGGGGCTGTGCCTCCCCACGTACACATTTCCTCCACATAAAGCTGCGAGGGGTGGGGGGGCTGGGTGGGAGAAGCAGGCCGTTCCTCTGAGGGTCGAGAAAAGAAAAAGAACGCGAAGAAGGGCGAGGCTGGGATGGGGGAAGCCCGGTTGAGGGAACAAGCCACCTCCTTTCTTCTCTCTCCCTCTCTCGCTCCCTCTTTCTTTCCCCCTGTGGGAGCTACACCCGCTGGGAGCGTTGGGACGCCCCTTCGCACCTCCCGGCCGAGGGAGGCCGCTCCCGTAGCAACCACCTGCGCCCAGCCTCTCCGCCACCCCGGCCTCGCCCCTGCCGCCTCCCCAGGCCTCCTTTCTTCGCCGCCTCTCCTCCTCCACCGCCACCATCCCCCTAAAACCGAAGCGAGGCCTACGCTCTGACCAGGCCTCGACCTCACGCACCGTGACCACAGCCGCGGCGGAAAGCCCTCCTCTCGCTCTTCCCGCGTCCAAACCAGCCGAGCGCGCTGGGGCTCGGCGTCGTCGCCCGCCTCTTATAGGGCGAGAGGGCGGTGCGGAATCGACGCGAAGGCCCAGCCGCGGACTCCGCCTCCTTCGCCTCAGGGAACGCGGCGGCGGCGACTCATCGCGGCGCCTGAGCTGAGGGCGGGCGGGCGGGCGGGCGAGGGAGGGCGGCTGAGGAAACCGGGAGGGAGCGGGGGCCTTCCCGGCGGTCGGCTGCCTGAGCGAGAGAGAGAGAGATGAGGGAACCCCGGAAAGGACAGGAAGGAGAGAGATCGTTAACCCCCGGGGGTCCTTCAGGCACAGTCTGTGGCGCCTCTGTGAGAAACGCTCCCGGGGAAACGGTTGCCTCGCAATGGCGGTGACAGCGGCCCGCCTCATAAACACAAGCGGGGCTGTGGTCCGCCTTCGCTGCACCTCGTGTGCTCCGTACTAGGGGTAGTCGCTGGGTGCTCCGGTGGCCATGACCTCCTTTTCTAAACAGGAAGCCTGTATTTCTACTTTACTGTCCTTATCCCGCGGCGTCACATTACCCAGGCGGTCAGAAACCTGGCGTGGACCCTCAGGACCCCCCAAAAGCCACGCTTTTGAAATAGGCGGTTACCAAAATCTTGGACTGGGCGCGTTGTGTTTGGGGCCTTCCATGTGTGCTGCGTGTCTAAAGCCACGTGAAGCCGCAGCTGCTCCTGGCCGCCTCCTGAACAGATGCCTTGTTTGAGCAATACGGATAGTTCCCTCTGGTGAAGTATCCTCTGCTGTGGTAAATTCCAGCCCCACCATTTCATCAAAGCCAGGTGGCGGCAGGGGGGTGGGCCCGAGTTCCAGATTTGTCAGAAAAGGGTTACCAAAATTATAAACTCCCCTATCAGGAAAGGTTACAGCATTTCAATTTGTTTAGCCCTGGGCAAGGGGGGAACTCTGTCAAGAAATGATATTTCAAATGGTTGCTGGGGAGAGAGGAGAAAAGTTTTTCTCCTTTGCGTAATACTAAAACCAAGATCATCCGCTGAAACTTAATGGTGAGGGATCCTAAATAGACAAAAGGAAATGTAGTTCTTCACAAAACAGGTAAATTTTGTTGTATGCCTTCAGGTAGTTTCAGACTTGTGGTGACCCTAAGGTCAAACTATCACAGGGTATTCTGGGTCTGAGAGTGTGTGATGCGCCCAAGGTCCCAGTGGGTTTCCATGACCAGTCACACCCTGGTCTCGAGAGTCATAGTCTAATACTCAAACCACAACAATATGCTGGTTCTTGGCTATCAATGTAGAAGGATTTAAATGAGGATTATATTCCTAACCTAAAAACCCTGCAGGCAGCAGATCCTGTCTGATCTTGGAAGCTAAACTGGGTCAGCCCTGGTTAGTACTAGGATGGGAGACAGCCAACAAATACCAGGTACTGTAGACAAGATTTCACAGGAAGGAGATGGCCAAACCACCTTTATTTCTTGTCTACGAAAACCCTTGAAATTCATGGGATCACCATATGTCCACAGGCAATTTAATGGCAATGCACAAATACACTAAAGGCAAAAGATTCCCTCTCATCTTGTAAGCTAAGTAGGGTCAGCCCTGGTTAGTACTTAGATGATAGACTACCAACAAATATCAGGTGCTGTAGGCTATATGGAACAGGGAAAACTACTTCTGAGTATTCCTTGCCTAAGAAAACCGTATGAAATTTATGGGGTCCCCCTAAGTCTTAGTCTTCAAGTCTTAGGTGACTTGAAGGCATACGTACACACAAATATATTCATGGAAGGCCATGAATAGGCAGCAGTGAAGGTGATTATATATCACCTTCAGGATCAAGGCGGAGTATGCCTGTTTATCAGAGGCTGGGGAAACGTTAGCCAGAGGATGCAGCTGTGGTCTAGAAGAGTGTTTTGGAAACTTCGACTGGTTCAAAGAGCTGCAGCCAGATTGTTAACTTGGGCTGGCTACAAGGATCACACAATTCCCGTTACATCAGCTCCACTGACTGCTGGTTGATTTCTGGGCACAGGTCAAAGTGCTGGTGGTGACCTTTAAGGTCCTACATGGCTCAGGTCCAGGTTATTTGAAGAACCATATTCTCCCTTACAAACCAGTCTGGGTTTTGAGACCTGCCCTTCTCTCTCATCCCACTATCCTCACAGGTACACTTAGTGGGAATGCAGGAGAAAGCCTTCTCGGTGGCTGCCTCTAGGTTCTGGAACTCCCTTTCCAGACTGGCACCCTCCATGCTGTCTTTCCAACAATCAAGTAAAGACATTTCTATTCAGACAGGCATTTGATGTGTGATTATATGTGGCCTGTCTGATAGAATGTGCTAGATACTATGTTGCTGATGAGTTATGAGTAATTATGTATTCTAAAATAGTTTTAATTCTTTATTGTTTATGTTTTAACTCTTGAATTCTGTGGGTTTACCTATGTCTTTTTAGGTGTTGGAAGCCACTTTGAGTCCCAACCTGGGGAAAAAGCAGGGTATAAGTAAAGATAATAACAATAAATCCTGCTCTCAGTGTTTGTCTAAGGGTGTAAATAGAGTGCTGGACTCAGTCTGAATCAGTGCAGGCTTTTATTTTAAAATAGGCACATAAAGTTCATGCAGCTGAAGCTATCAGGCAATCATTTTATATTTCCAGGATCCAAGTGGCAACCAATACCATTAACAAATTATTCTGTTTGACCCATGGCAGAGAATAAACTCCATGTTTATGCCCTTTTAACTTTTTACCTCTCTTAGCTGCAAGATGCAACTGATGCAAATTATAAGTTACCTTACTCACATGTCCCATTCCTTCAATATACATTTTTAAACTGGCCACTTTTATTATTGAAAGGGGACAAAAACACCTACCAAGATCCAGAATATGAATTCTGTCAGGCCCTGCATCAGTTTCCTTTAAATGGTTTGTTTGCTGAAGATTTCAGCTAAAAAGAAACCACTAGTAAATTATCACTTTCTGGAAAGGACCAATTTTTAAAAGAAGAAATCCTACTAATATTTCTTTACATAAGTCTCAGCTGCTAAACAGCTTCAAGACAATGATGGGTGAGGAGACAGAGGTTATTCTCTCTCTGCCCCACACCTGACAATAATCCTTTCTCTGAGCATGCTATTAGTATTTCAATTTAAGTTTCCTTTGAAATGCAAGTAGCAGCTTCAAAAGCACCATTTATTTATCTGCCGGGACAGGCCACAGTAGAGACTTTTAAATCTTCCATCCAGGATCCTGAAGCTGTTCTGGGGTCCTCATGGCAATTATTTGCAAAACAACAAAATGTGTATGTTAACTGCTCCACATTTAAGGTGACCAATAGTGTGGTATAGGGGTTTGAGTGCTGGATTAAGACTTCAGGAGATGAGGGTTTAAATCTCCACTCAGCCATTAAATCCTCTATCTCAGCTGTAGATGAAGGCAATGGCAAATCTCCTTTGAATAAATGTTGTCAAGTAAACTCTATCATAAAGTCAGTGTCAACCTGAAGAGATGTAATGGCAAAGTTTTTTCAGTGAAAGAATCAGAGGAGAGAAAGACAAAAGATAATCAAATGCTCTGTACAAGAGCACAATAATCTGCAATACCCAACCTTCACCCTCCTTGGAAAAATCTGTCATCCAGATTACTAGAGAAGAATGTGAAAATAAGTTTAATTAACTTGAGGGTCCCTAAAATGTCTTATTTCCATAAACCTCACATTCAACCCTCCCTCATTGCATGTGAATGTGAAGCTCCTTTTCCTATGATTAAAATATTAGGAAGTTGTTTGAGAGATGTAAACAACTGCATAATTAAACTTTTAGAAATGGAAATTATACACATTGATGAGACCATTAAATATAAAGCATCTCTCAGGTCTATATAGTCAATTTAGCATAACAGTAGCAATCAAAACTGGTATCTGGGCACTGGGTTCAGTGCTGCTACCTGAACAGACAGCATATTGTCTACGTGTCAAGTACTAACTGGTATTTAAACATACCTAATATAAACAGGACCTTGTAGGAAGATGGGGCAGTGTGGAATATGAAGTGCTTTTATTCAAGGCTGTAGCCTATCAGCCTTGCCATCATCCAGGCTACTCCCTCCAATTTTTTTTCTAGCTCCTCACAATTTTTTCTATTTTTTTCAACCTCTCAAAAGGTCCACTCAACGTACATTGGTGGTAAATATGTCATACGTTCATGGGCTATTTTGTTTTTTCACTTCCTTGTTTTATTAAGGGTTCTGGTTTATTTGTACTAATATCTACCTTGTGGATGTCCTATACAAGTTATCTCCCTTTTAGAAGTGATGCCATTTTTGGCTACATTTACAGAATGAATTCACAAGGAAGTATATACAATTCTCACTTGAGTTTGTGCACAGATAGCCTATTACAGTGTGGACATTTTTGCTTAAGACTTTTGTCTTCTCTCCTTAGTGAACAACAGTACATCCCATTGTATAGTCCTCTATAAAATATAGCTGTACGTGTACACACAAAATGTTGATTTTCTTAAAATATACCTGAAATGAGGGTAGAATCTCTTAGTTTAGTTTTGGACTAAGCTGTAGTCTTTATTGTATAGGAAAAACCATCAAAACTGCACATCTCTAGCTGACTGCTGATGAAATATAGAATGTTGTCTGAGAGGCTGGTGCTGATCCTTGCAAACCTCAAGTCTTAATGTTTTAAATCTGACAGCACCTAGATTTTTGTTGGAGAATAGGTTTAACCATTTGATCAAGTTGGGTACCCTTCGACTTCTAAACAAACACAGCTTACTTAACTCCTGCTACTTCCTACACAATAGTGATATGAAATTTGTGGGTGACTTAATACACAATCTGTTTGCAATCTAATTTATTTTTACATCTGTTTTAACACAGCCCCAACAGATCCTGAATATATTCATATATTCTGTGAGAGAGCCAGTATGGTGTGGTGGTTTGAGCACTGCACTAGGACTTTGGAGACCACGATTTGAATCCTCACAGGGCCATGGAAACCCACTGGGTGACCCTGGGCAAGTTGCACACTTTCAGCCTCAGAGGAAGGCAATGGCAAACCCCCTGTGAACAAATCGTGCCAAGAAAAACCTGCGATAGGTTCACCTTAGTGTCGCCCTAAGTCAGAAATGACCTGAAGGCACACAACATACCCCGTGTACCTTACCAGACAAAAGTGCCAGTTGCAGCAATTCTGAAACCTGAGCAACATTATGCCTTCAGCTTTTTTCCTTTTAATTTACCAAAGGTGGTGCTTGGCTTAGGGTACAGCATGTCTTTCTCCAAATAAACTGATTTGAAAGCAATCAACTGGATGAAGTTGAAACAAGTGCTGAAGTAAATGCAAATGGCAGGCTTTTGAATCACAGAACTTCCTTATGCATTTCTAACAGGCAGGCCTCAGAAAGTCTTTTATTAAAAACGCACTCGGGTCACAGAAAATCTTCAGTCCTTTCTTGGGCCTCTACAAATTCTTCTACTGTTATAAACTGGAGCCCTGGTGGTGCAGTGGTTAAATGCCAGTACTGCAAGCCAAAAGTTTGTGAGTTCGATCCTCCCGGGCTCCAAGGTCGACTCAGCCTTCCATCCTTTCACAGGTCGGTAAAATGAGTACCCAGCTTGTTGGGGGCATGTATAGAAATGTTTCGAAATACATGCTATTTGTAAGTTGTTCGCCACCTCGATCCATATGGAGAGGTGGGATACAAAATAAAATAAATAAATAAATAACTCTAAAATGAAAAATAGTGCAAGAATGGACATATCAAGCTGAATACATTTTGTTTTAAATATAATCTCCCAAATGGCAGGTATCTATTGCTTATTACCTGCTTTATTTTTTAATCTACTTCTTTCAAATGTTTTTGAATGCTATGGATGAGATCCTATCCCTGTTCTGAACAGAAAAAGCACATTCCTGCAAGAAGCAATCTTTTCATTCCAGTGGCAAACTCTCTAGTCTCATAAGGTGCTGCCCAAACTTAGGGGGACTTTCCAACTGTGCAGTGGTATTTTAAATGCATTGGCTATGATCCATAGAGACATGCAGTTTTCTCCTCCTGAATAGCCACTTCCTGTATTTGTACAGATAACTATATTAAACTTGTGACTTTCAAAAGCAGTTTGTAATAGGATATAGGGATTGTCTGATGCACGTTTTTAACCCACAGAGTTTGTTCTTTTGGTACTATATACCGGACATTTTTGAAAACTTTTTTTATTCCTCCTGTAGCTACGTACTAAGTAGAAACAGTGGGGTTAACAAAGGGGAGAAGGCAGCAGTCTTAAGCACTCTGATTTTCACGTTGTTCAGCAACCTCTAGTGCACCAGGAAAGGGGTACAGAACAGGAAAAGCCAGTGGGAAGTAAAGTGCAATATGGCTGCACCCCCCCCCATTATAATAGAAAACAGTCTTTCAAGATGTTTAATCCTTCCCAGTAATTAAAAATTAAATCGAAAAATAAAAAAGCCAGAATGAGAAAGAATTAAATTTTTATCATACATCATAGAGACTTTTTGTTTAGAAACTAGTGCTGTATCAAACTCCGCTGTAGGAAATGGCAAGTTTGGTGATTAAGACAGTTCCACAAATAAATTTAGTATCTTATCACAGTATTTGAGTTCTTATATTTGTTTTGTTGCTTCCTCCTCATCTCTAACCTTAACATTAATAAGACAATAATAGATACAATGTTACGGTGAGTGATTGGGGACCTACGAAAAGACTGAGCCAGAATGGTGTAGTGGTTTGAACACTGTACTACAACCTTGGAGGACCAGGGTTCAATTCCCCATTCAGCCATGGAAACCCCATGGGTGACCTAAGGCACCTCACACACTTTCAGCCCCAGAAATTCCCATGATAGGCTCACCTAAGAGCTGCCGAAAGTCAGAAAACAACTTGAAGGCACACAGGAACAATAGCAACAACACACTGAATAACAAACCCTACTGCATTTTCAAGCACTAGTCTTCGGTTTACGAGGACAATAAAGGGTAATCAGAACAGGTATTGAAACAAGCTTAAATTTGTAATGGGAGACATATCCAATTTCAAGTGACCAGAATGCAATATTAGATCACTCTCCTCTCAAATTTACCACCATCCCAGTTATTGTTCGGGGAAAAACACTCATTGGTGAATAGTTATCAATGTCATATTTTAAACAAACTTTGGATGTTAAAACTGTATCCTCAGAGTTTTCATTCACATGCACTTATTTTTATTTAAAAAACTTCCAATGGACTCACTGGCTTCATAACAGCTCCCAAATACTGTCATTTGCTATAATCTGGATTCTTTATAAGTTGAAAGAGACACAAAAAGTATTCGTTTTATTGGGTACGTGAATGCAATACAGGTAGCAGTCGACAATATTCCATCCTTAGTTTACAAATTTATTATGAAAAAATGCTGCAACACTCTTCTGCAGCAACGTCTTACAGAAAAAAACGCTCTTTTCAAAATAACTCACTATGATGGACAAATACATGGGACATTGTGTAGAGGTAAAGTGTGAAGGAAGAATGCAGGCGAAACAGTTCAGACAAAAACAATCATACAATTAAATTAAACAGTTTTCCCTAAAAAAAAGAAAAGAGTTTCAGAACACAAATAAGAAAAGTCGGTCTTGGTACTTATTTAAAATGTTCATTAAGCTTCAATGATAGTTTGCTATTCTTATCTACAGTCATGCTGGAAAGCTACAGCTAAATGGAAAGTTAATTGTATTCACGAGGTGTTAAATGTCTACATCTGAATATCTGCAGTCTCTCAGAGAAAGCAAAAGTAACTACAAGTAGAGCTATGCCAGAAACTGGTTTCTTGACCAACAATGTTGCTTCAGCATGCAATGAACTGGTTCATTCTAAAGTGGTCACAGTCGCTGACAGACAAGAGGCTTTGTATTTCAATATGGCACATCTTTTGGTCCATGTGAAAACAGGTTTCAATGTTAAATGTTTTCTGACATTTTGGAGTTACTGTTGCTCTTCCCATATCCTTTAGGTCAACACATGGTACATGGCAATAGTGTACAAGTGTAAAATCTCATTACAGGAAGTAGTCTGGAGTGCGACGAGTGACATGTGGTTCCCCTCTGCGTGGTGCAGGATCAAACTGCAAACTGGAAGACACAATGCATTTTTAGTCAAGATTTCTCTGGTCTGCAACAATGTTCTTAAATACTTTTCATTGTCCTGAGAGACAATATGTCTGAAGGTATTTCACACACTGTACTCTTTTGCTCTAGAACTAGAGGTCAGACCTTTCCACAGCACATTCAGTTTCTCTCAGTGCTAACTCATACAATGCTTGACCAAGCTCTTCCTTTTAGACTGGAGTGGGCAAAGAGCAGCCTCCAGGTCCTTTTTGTGGCCACAAGGGGTCAGGTTTTTCGCCCTGAAATGCCTGGAAGACCTCTCTAGGGCAGTGGTTCTTAACCTTTTCTTTACCAGGGACCCCCTGTAAGCATAACTTATTGCCAGCAATCCCCAAGACTTAACTCAAGATTTAAATAATTAAATTTAGATTTAAATATTCAGATATTTAAATATTCAAACATAGATTGATTGATTGAAGGCTTCTGGAGTCTAGGATTCAATTCCCCACTCAGACACAGGGTGAGCTTGGGGAAGGCCCTGTTGCTGCCACAGCTGCTGGTGTCCAGCAGCAGGACTTCACAAACCCTCTGCGAGGGCTCCCCAGAACCCAGGTTAAGAACCAATGCTCTAGAATACATAGGGAACATATCTGCCATATACATCTTGGCAATTATTGGTCAAGAGGACAACTAAAAAAAAACAGGATATGAACAAGAGGTAATTTCATGGTCACTTCTTGATGTAAAAATGGCCCAAGGGCCCACAATGGAGAAAATGCCCCACAAATTCATGACGGGCACTGAGAGGTACAACCTTCCAAGAGCTTCTGGTGGGGCCAATGCAATCCCCTAGTCTCAGATAGTTGCTCATCCTTATGAACAGATATGCAAAGAGAATCAGAGTGAAGCTGAAAGTTTTCTATACATTCAAGATGCAGATTCAGGAGGAGTTTTTTTTCCCCCTTTTGTTATCTGCAGCATACTAGGTCCTCATGGGCTTAAAGACAGGTGACAGTAATGATCTTTCATTCAAACAGTCTTCTTCCATCTGAGAGATTAACTCATTTCTTAGAAAACACATACTGTTGTAAAAGGACAAAAGCAAACTTCTCTTTAAATACTATATATAACTGGGGAATTTAGCTTTACCCCAAAAAACATGTGAAAGTGAACAATAATTTCAATAACAGCTACTAATAAACCCTGAAATAACTGTTTAAATCATTAGACTCAGCTGCCCAATATACAATTGGATAACTTACTATTTTGTTTTAAGTGGGATGGACATATAAAAGACTATACCCATCTTACTGTGATAAATTCTGTAGTCCTTCTCAAATGAGAATGTAGCAACGTACAGAATGTAGCAATAGAGGGGTATAACCTATTTCAGAGAAACTGATCAAACAGGAAAGGGGGGGAGGAGGAGCATTATATTTCAAGGAAGTTTACATGTGCGAAGAGATCCTGATTTAAATCCTAGAAGCCAGGCTCTCAAGATGACCAAACATTCAGAAAGGAGAAATGTAGTAGTAATGGGAGATTTCAATTATCCTGATATTTGCTGGAAGTCAAACTCTGTTGAGAGTATCAAGTTCAACAAGTTCCTCACTTGCCTTGCAGATGATTTCATTGTCCAGAAAATGGAACAGACAACAAAGGGAATGGCTGTTTTAGATCTGATCCTAACCAACAATGACCTAAATAATGGGGTGGGAAGTGGTGGGATCATTAAGTGGAAGTTACCATGTTCTCTTGGAGTTTATTATGCAGCAGAGAGAGCGACTTAAGAGTACCCAAGACACACATTCTTGTTCTTTAAGAAACCTGATTTCAATAAACTTAGGGAAATATTGGGAGCGATCCCATGGTCAGGAATACTAAAAGAGAAGGGAGTTTGTGATGGATGAGAGTTTCTTAAAAGTGAGATATGGATAGGAGTTTCTTAAAAGTGAGACAAGACACAATTTCTAATAATTCCAATGAGGAAGAAAAATGGGAAGTATCTAAAGAAACCGGGATGGACACCTAAGAACTTTCAACTGAGCTAAAATTTGAGACATGCACAAGAAATGGGAAAAGAGGAAAATCCCCAAAGATGAATTCAAACAAATATCCAGCTAATGTAGGGAGAACATCAGAAAAGCTAAAGCACAGAATGAGCTCAGGGTTGCTAGAGAGGTTAAAAAGAAAAAAGGTGGTTTTGGTTATGTCCATAGCAAAACGAGGAAGCAAGAAATGGCAGGGCCGCTGTGTGGAGAAGATGGTGAAATGCTAAAAGGGAATAGAGAAAAGGGGAAAATGGAGATGATGTGGTAGGGGAAATGCAGCACAGCATAGGTAAAGAGGTAGTAATACAGGAAAACCTGGCTAAATTAATTCAAGTCTCAAGGACCGGATGAACTAAACGCAAGGATATTAAGAACCACTAGAGAATTCCTGGAGAAAGGGAGAATTCCCAGCAGACTAGAGGAGGGCAAACATTGTCCTCATCTTCACAAAGGTGAAAAAGAGAGGATTCACACAATTTCTGCCCTGGTCAGCCTGACATCAATACCAGGAATGATTCTACAGCAGATCATTAAACAGACAGTCTGTAAGCACTTAGAAAAGAATGCTGTGATCACTTTGAGTCAACATGGATTTCTCAGAAATAAGTCATGCCAGACTAATCATTCCTTTACACACACACACACACACACACACCTATCTATCTACACACATGTATGTATGTATATGTATGTGTATGTATGAGAGATAGAATTACAGGCTTGGTAGATGAAAAGAATGCTATAGGTATAGCATATCTTAGATCTCTCATGACATTCTTGCAAAGAAACCAATAAAATATGGGCTAGCCAATGCTATCATTAGGTGGATTTGTTATTGTCTGACTGCCCAAACCCAAAGGCTTCTCACTAATGGCTCCTCTTCACCCCAGAGAAAAGTGACTAGTGGGGTTTCCACAGGATTTTGTCCTGGGCCCAGTGCTCTTGAACATCTTTATCAATGACTTGGATGAGGGAACAGCGGACATTCTTAACAAATTTGTAGATGACATCAAGTTAAGAGGAGTACCTAATACCCCAGTGGACAGGATCAGACCTGAAAATGACCTTAACAGATTAGAGAACTGGGCAAAAACAAACAAAACAAATTTCAACTAGGAGAACTGTCAGGTAATACACTTGGGCAGAAAAAAAAGGAAATGCAGGATGTAAGATGGGTGACACTTGGCTTGACCATAGTGAAAGGAATCTAGGAGTCTTAGTAGACAACAAGCTGAACATGAGTCAGCAGTGTGGTGCAGCAGCTTAAAAAGCCAATGTGTTTCTAGGCTGAATAAATAGGAGTAGAGTATAACAGTCAAGGGAAGTACCACTCTACTCTGTTATGATCAGATCCCACTTGGAATACCGTGTCCAGTTCTAACAAGCTGGAATATGTCCAGAGGACGGTAACCAAAATTGTAGAAGGCCTGGAAACCATGCCTTAGGACGAGAGGCTTAGGAAGCTTGGTATGTTTAGCCTGGAGAAGAGGTTAAGAGATGACATGATAACTATGTTTAAATATTTGAAGGAATGTCATACGGAAGATGGAGCTTGTTGAACTTGTTTTCTGCTGCTTCAGAGACTAGGACAACAGCCATGGCTTCAAACTTCAGGAAGAGAGATTCCATTTAAACATCAGGAAGAACTTCCTGACAGGAAGAGCAGTTTGGCAGTGGAATACTCTGCCTTGGAGTGTGACAAAGTCTTCTTTTTTGGAGGCTGTTAAACAGATGCTGGATGGCCATCTGCTGGAAGTGCTTTGATTGTGTATTCTTGCATGGCATGGGGTTGGACTTCATGGCCCTTGTGGTCTCTTCCAGCTCTATGATTCTGTGAGACACCAAAATGTCCAGAAGTTTTAGATTACAACTTCCATAATCAGTTGTTGATTATGCAGGGTGGGGATGATGGGAGTTGTTGTCCTCTTCCATTTCCCACACTGGAGAAAGCTGAACTGCTCTTATTCCCATGTACAGCCTTAGTCTTTCAAATGACAAAATTCCTTCAAGCATACCTTCTACTTCAAAAGCAAACAACTGGTTATCTGCAAACACTCCTTTTGAAAAACTCTGATTAGACCAGGCTGAACAATTATAGTAACGTCCTACCAACATCCCAACAAAGTTATTTTTGTGAATTCTAATCTGAGTTGTAAATAATGTACTTTTACACTTCTCATGAGAAAATCATTAAACACTTACAATGAATATTTCAGAGTATCATCCAGTTCCATGATTGCAGCTTGGTTACCACAACGGTAACAGTAATTTGGAGCGCTGAAAATTGTTACTACATTCCGATCATGGCACCAATTGTATCCCTGGAAAAAGAACGTCTTACACGTCAGACTAACACAGAAGTCTTGCTAGGAAAATATTACTTATAACATTGTGGCAGGGAAAATGTGGCTCCTGGGGCCTTCTGTGGCCGTTGACCCCCTCCAGATTCCTGGGACTGTTATTTTACTGCTTCCCTCCAAAAGGTGAATTACCCTCTTCTGACAGTCTTGACATATGAGAATTAACTTTTTAAAAGGTGGAAGGGCCCCCTTTACTGTAATATTTTGGAATACTCATTTTGGGGGTTTTGGCATTTTGAAAAAAAAGCTTGTCATGCCCACTGCAGTTGCCTGCCCACTGCAACAGATATAGCATTAGAGTTGGACAAGCCAACCAATTATCTGGATAGCACTTTGGATACTTAAGTGGCAACACACAGAATTGTGTTACACCTCCACCCCCAAAATTATCACTGACTAATTTAACTCAGTAGTATCTGCTACAGGAGTAGAAGTCTTCTAGCACTCCACATGGACATTTTGAGTACAATACCTATAATTCCATCCCTAGTTGAAGCATATGGGAGTTGCAGTCCAACAAAATCTAAAAGCCCAGCTTTGAATCAGCTGCTCTCTAGAATCTCAGCCAGATAGCTTGCCAGCTGTTTCTTCTCAGATCACTGCAACTGCACACACTGAAAACTGAACTTAGGACAGTCTATGTAATGAGCCATGCCTTATTCTTAACAGTGATCACTTAGCTATTATTTTCTAAAATGGTGTTTTGAAGGCATGGAATCCTACCCACCTACCCAACTTCATTTGTAGTGTTATAACAATGAAGAATGGAAAGTACTGAACTCAACAAAAACACTTCGAAGTAAAAAGGCAAGGACAAACGTGAAAGGTTTTCTTTACAAATACAGACAAAGATTTACCTTATCTTGTGGCACTGGAAGCAATACAGGGGCCCCTCCATATATGCAGGGGTTCTGTTCTCTGAGAATAATGGAATTTGCAAATGTTTGCATCCCATTATACACAATGGCAGCAACATGCACACACACATCTCAGTGCACATGTTGTTGCCATATTAAGCAGAGATACAACACTGCACAAACACGAATTTGCCCTTGCAGAGGTCATGAGTGAGGTGGGCCCATTATATACATAATAATACTACAGCAATGAGCCAAAGATACCATACACTACCTCTGTGCCATCCACCGGCCATGCACAACTGACCTTAAGAATCCTAACTAGCAATTTCATTTTGAAGCTATCCCACAGCCATAATGTACTACACTCACTACAGATTTTACACAGATATGTTAGCTTACTAATACATGTTCAGATATGTATGGACATTTTTGCTCCAGGATAGGGCCAAGTTTCATGCAGCTTCATAATACATAACACTTACCTCCATTACCAGCTGATGAGCTCTTGAAACCAAAGTAAGGCCATTAGCATGGTTAAATGTTTCTGAAATATCTTGCCCAAAAGTGTAACCAGCTCCTCGAGGTGAAATTCCCCAACCACCACGATCATCAGGGTCTGACCACAGCAAATCACACATTGGACCCTAGGAAACATTTCTGCATTACTATTTAGCCTTGTGCAGTTGAGGACAACTCAGTTTTAAAAGGGGCCACTGAATGGCACTTGGGACCAGTTTGCACCTTACCCTTTTCTTAAAGGCATGAAATCCAATCACCCCTTCACATACTACTTGCTCTGGCCTCAGAAAAAAAAGAGCATGCTCCTGTCACTGTCCAATACATCTCAGGAAAATTAGAAATCCAGGCCTCTTCTATT
Organism: Ctenosaura bakeri; assembly: GCA_948474755.1. Lineage (NCBI taxonomy): Eukaryota > Metazoa > Chordata > Lepidosauria > Squamata > Iguanidae > Ctenosaura > Ctenosaura bakeri. The sequence goes on from CAOLHI010001423.1 coordinate 367,839, forward strand.
CTTTGTGGTAAGGTACAGGAACCACAACCCTTCAGATATTTCTGAACCCCAATTTCCATTTGATAGTGCCAGCACATACAATGCTCATGGGTGATGGAAGTTATAACCCCAAAGCATCCTGAGGACACAGGGTACCTGTTCTTCAGGTATTGTTAATGTCCTGTTCTGTATCTGTTCTTCAAAGCAACACCTCACTTCAGTAGTGAACAGATTTTCCTGTGAGACACTAACATCTTCCTTTTCCTCTCTTCACAAGTGATTGGCTGTCTATGGGTAAGCTGGGCAGAGGGTTCACAAAAATGGTTGGTACTTTCTCCTTGTCAGAATCACAGAACAAATGGAAAAGCCTAGGTAAATGTCAGCAGTTTGAGCTATGGCTGCCTGGACAGGAGCGTGAACCTCTCTCCCTGAGGTGAATACCAACAGAGCTATTCTACTGAGGTAATGTACAAAGCAGTACCATGGGATATTTTCAGCACCATGGAAAATTATACATACACAATATAGCAAGAATGACAGAAATCAAAATCTATTTTATTCTACTTTTATGGAAGCTCCTCCAATCTCCAACATTAAGATATTAAATGAAGCATCTAATTTATGTCCCTCTATTGCAGTGGTTCTCAACCTTCCTAATGCTGCGACCCTTTAATACAGTTCCTCATGTTGTGGTGACCCCCAACCATAAAATTATTTATTATTTACAATGCCTCCCCCCGGCAAAGACCACCTCACCGGCCAGGAACATGTCGGGCAGGCAGGGAGGGAAAGAGGAGCCACGCGTCTCCCCCGGGAAAAATTTCCGAGAACCCCCCAGGGCTCTGCTTCTGCTTCGCTCTCGTTTCCACTGGGGGGGGCGTGTGGGAAAAGTTTCCAGAGTGTCAACCCTGGCCGGGGGTGCGGGGAGGAACCCCAGTGCCTTTGTCTTTTGCGCCAGGCGCAGCTCGCCCCCCTGGAAAAGCTCCGCCTTGCGGCCCCCGGCCCTTCCGCAGTGCCCCCCTCCGTGGCGAGTGGGGCAGGGGCCATGGCGATGAGGGGCCTGCCCCCCGTGCTGCTGCCGCAGCCCCAAGCTGGCCCGTCAGATGGGAGGTTCTCCCGGTAGCGGAGAAAGGGAGCGATTTCAGTCCCTTCTGAACAGGGGGCAGGAGGACGCAAGCGCATGGCTCACGCTTGCGCATCACCACCAAGGAGGGAATGGAGCCTAAGACCATCGGAAATACGCATTTTCCGATGGTCTTAGGCAACACCTGTGAAAGGGTCGTTCGACCCCAAAGGGGTCGCGACCCACAGGTTGAGAACCGCTGCTCTATTGCAAGAACGCTCTTTGATCTAGCAGAGGCTTGTGTTTGACAACTATCTTCCCATCTTGCCATCTACCTCCCACCTTCTTCCTAAAGGTCTCACAGCTCCTTCTGAGCAGGTGGGGAATCACCAAAACCACTTCCCTCCCCATTCCGCAAATTGATGCCACAGGTGGATCAAAGACCTTCAGCAGAACAACATCAAAGGAATATGCCCTTGGCTAAAGATAAGGCAGCAAAACATACTAGGGTTCAGAGTTGGTGAGGTACTTATTTACCAATAATGGCAACTAAAACTGGAACAAATCAAAATGCAGCTCCCCTTAACAAGTTGATAACCAACACATAGAACTAATGTTGAACTTTGGACCACAGCCAGAATATACACAGTTCAAAACACACATTAATACAAGACTAGTTCTGTGCACAACTGAATTCTCTATTACAAAGGACAAAAGAAAGACTACCCTACCCTTACATTCTCCAAGCGCTGGAACACAAAAGTGATCTTGTGACAGAATAATTAGTACTCTAAGTATGTTAACCTAATTCACCTATTATTAAGTTGGAGAATTAACTACCAAATGTATAATTTGTAATCAGTTAATAAACTTCTACCTGCTTTTGACTGAGATCCAAATAAACTGCAGACCTCCTTTCTGGTTTTACTGTATAAGAAGGAAAAGAATTAAGGATGGGATGAATCCAGAATGTTCAGAATCCGGATCCGAATCCCTGGAAGGTTCTGGGAATCCATGAATTGTGAACCTTTCAAATCCTCGCCAGGGACGGGCAGAAGAAGCCAGTGGAGAGTGCGATCCCACCCACCCTGGGCAGGATCACACTGGGGGTGGGAAGAGAAAGAGCGGGGAGTGCAAGATCGCCTCCCCACCACCACAGGATTCAAAAGATTCAGTTCACCTATTTTGGTGCAGGGATTCGGATCCACGAATCTTGAATCCCTGCAGAGGATTCAAGGATCCAAGGATTCGGCTGGCCCATACAGACAGATCAGAAGAGATACTATGAAAATATTGTGTTTATTGCAACTTTAGGCTCACCAGTAATTTGTAAAAAAAACTATTAGATATTAATTATGACTCTACACAGAAATTCAAAAAAAAAAGGGGACACAAATGTATTAAATTACCTCATGTGGAACTTCTTGCAGACGGTCAAGTGCCCTGATATGATCCAGTGTATCTATAGAAGGAGAGAGGCCACCATGTAGACAGAAAATCTGCAGAAAAGTGCAGCTGTTAGAACTACTTACTATAAATTAGCCTAAATTACTACTACAACCGGTGTTATACATATATATACACATATATTATTGAAAATTACAGGAAATTTTCATAGATACAAGATTTGACAATGTGGCATTAGAACATCAACTATGCCTTTCTTGCTACTACTGGCAGAAAGGTCATTATTTTCAGCCTACCTGCCCATCCACCAAGGCAGTGAGAGGAAGATAGTCAAAAAGGTCTGTGAAGTATTTCCAGACGTTAGCATTTCCATATTTCCTTAAACACTCATCATAGAAGCCATATACTTGTGTGATCTGCCTGCTTTCATGGTTCCCTCGAAGGATAGTGATGCGTTCACGATAACGAACCTACAAAATAAGATGCCTGATGTTACTTAACCAAGTATATACTATGTAACAATAATGTTCACTGAGGAGGCCTATTATCACTTTTATTAACATTTCTTAGCCTTCCTTCAGCGTAATCGTAACTATACAAACAAGATGTTTTTGTGGGGGTTATAGCTCTGAAAAAGTAGACTAAGAGGTAGACCACTTCAGAAACTTACAGATGTGTTTAATTCCATAGCACATCTCTAACATTTGTACAAGCAAAATTACAAAGTTAAACACCACTAGATATTGGCTGATTGACTGAATGACTCATTGCCAAGAACTATCTCCTCCACACCCTGAAGATGGATACAAAGCCACCAAAAGTCTAACAATTTTTAAAGTTCCTACTTTACTATCTTGATGTCTTTTTGGATTATGTGATAAGACTGTATAATTTTGTAGTTTCTGTACCAGTGTAAGACTTCCAACTGCAGTAAATCAGAGTCCTCCATACAAGACAGCAAGCAATTATGTTGTTCATCACGATCATTTTTACAGTAATTCAGATCATACAAGCATTATATTATCTTCAGTACCCAAAAAGATTTCATTATTACCTTGAGAGCTACCAGAAGTGTTACTGTTTCCACAGAGTAATATCCCCTGTCAACATAGTCCCCCATAAATAAGTAATTTGTATCTGGTGATTTGCCCCCAATTCTGAAAAGTTCCATGAGATCATGAAATTGTCCATGGACATCTCCGCAAACTGTTACTGGACATCGTACTTCTTGTACATTGGATTCTTTTGTCAAGATTTCTTTAGCCTGCAAAGAAAAAAATTGGCTTTAGATAAGATATCTCAGTTTCTTTAACGTTATCACCCACCCATTCTTTCAAAGCATTCTACTTGTGCATCTTTCCCTCTTCAGTTTCTACAAAATATGAGATACAAAACATATAGCAACAAAAAACTTTTGAATCCTAACATTACTATTTTTAGGTTGAAAATATCTAACAGTTCAAAGGAGTTCAAACTGTAAATATTTAAAAGCAATCTGTGTTCAATTCAAGTGAATGCCTTCAGTGAGGAATGCTTAAATTTTCATCAGTGTCATAAAATGAATTGCAATGAGAATGTCTCATCCATCAGCAAAAAATCCTGAGGTTAAGAAAAGAACTAACTCAAAAACAAACAAGAGTTCCAAATACCAGGTCAGACACAAGAGCATACTGAGTGACAATGGGCTAGTCACTACCACTCAACCTACGCTACTTAACATAGTCACTGTGCCAGGACAGAAAGCTGACTAATGTAGATCATTCTGCCAAGATAATAATGTCATACAACAACTAACTAGCTAATTTATATATTCCTGAATACTATCTAATTTAGTTATATGTCCAATGTACTAAGACTAGCATTTGCTAGTCTTAGTACAAGTCTCTAGACCAGGTGCAGGATTCATACAACCCTCTTGATTTATGAGACTACAACTCCCAACATACCATTGACTATGCTGGTTAAAGCCACCTGGATTTGCAACTGAAAAAAATAAGGAGGATCTTGAGGCAGGCCACCCCTACTTTAGACAGTCACATCTACATTCACAAGATTAGACACAACAGTATTACATTGCATAACTTCACATATTTCTCACAGCTACATCAAGATTTTCATAGTGAAAATTCACAGTTAATGAATATACCTGGAAAGTAATTTTTAAAAATAAAGCAGATGTACATCATAAATAGTAGACAAAAGAATTCAAGAAGTAACTAACCATGGTACTTCCCATTCTGAGAGCCATGCAACTTCTGTGGCATATCTGGAGATGTAGGACTCAAACATGCTTTCAATACTCAAGTCCTCTTATTTGCAAGGGGTACGTTTCAGACTCAACGTGGATGGTGAAACATGTAGATAACAAGGGTGAGGGGCAGTGCTGGGCTTTGTGTTCCTTTCTCCACCATAGAAGGAGCATCTACCTCTTTCCTCAGCCAAGAGAGGCAGGGGAGAGCTATACCAAGCTTCATGTGCCTCTCTACACAGAAGAAGGAGAATCCTTCTCCTTCTTCAACAGGAGGAGGCACGGGGGGGGGCTGTGCCAGGCTTTGTGTGCCTCTCTAATCTGAGGAAGGAGTGCCTGTCTCCCTCCTCAACAGAGAAAGGTGTGGGAGGGGAATGGCAGGCTTCATGCGCCTCTCTCTACCAAGTAAAGAGTGTCTCTCCTTCCTCAGCCAAAAGAGGCTTGTGGTTTTGCGGAGCCAGGCTTCACATGCCTCTCTCAGCCAAAGAAGTAGCATCCATCTCTTCCTTCACCAAGAGTTATGCCACAGCTTCCTTGGCCAAGCAGAGCCTCACCACGCACCTCTCTCGGCTGGCTGCACAGAGTAAGGACCTCAGCTAGTGGCAGCAGCCACGGCTCTGGAGCAGATTGCAGATAAGTGAAACCATGGATACCAGTCATGCAGTTGGGGGGACCTGCTGTATGAAATAACTATGTTCAGGTCAGTCATCTCTACTGAAGGAATAGGAACTGTGCAGGCCATGAATTTTACTAGTGAGTGTATGTGTGCGTGTGTGCGCGTGTGTGTGGGTTAAGTCACCCTACAATATACTTCTTGACTAAAAACTGTTTCTGGGGCACAGTTTAGCCCTCGGGTGCAATTTTAGTTTTCAACCTGAAATAGCCAGAACATGTTTTAACCATTAAGCAGAAGTTACTCACTGTCCCTGAAAATATCACTTCCTGGCTGAAAATGATGCCCATGTAGATCCAGGTGTGCAAAAATGGCCCTCTGACCCACAATACATGCCTATCCCCTACTCCACTAGAATGAATGAGAAACCTGTTCCAGACAAGAGACTCTGACACAGGAAACTGAAATATTAAGACAGACCACTAATTCATCTAGCCTGCAACCAACTCTCAAAGATTTCAGACAAGGGTCTCTCCCAGCCCTATGTGGGAACACTAGTGGTTGAACCTATGATATTGCTGCATATGTAAAGTGTGTTCACAGAATCCTAAAATTGGAAGAGGAACCATGGGCCATCGAGTCCAACTTCCTGCTCAGTACATGAGCTCCAACTAAAGCATCCTCAGTAGGTAGCTGCCTAGCCTCTTTTTGAATATGTCTGGAGAAGGAGACACCACCACCTCCCTGGGCAATTGGTTCCATTGCCAACTCATTCTTACTGTCATGAAGTTCTTTCCAACGATTAGTTGAAATCCCTCCTGTAACCTAACGCCATCAAATCTGCTCCTCTGGGGCAGCAGAGAACAAGCGTGTGTCCTCCTCTCTATGACAGCCCTTTAGATATTTAAAGCATGCAATTATGTCACCCCCCAGTCTTCTCTTCACCAAGCTGAACATGCCTAATTCTTCCAATCTTTCTTCATATATTTTGTTCTCCATACTTCTTATCATCTTTGTTGCCTTTCTGTGGTCCAACCAGTCTATGACCTTCTTAAGATGAGGCACCCAGAACTGAACATAGTGGGAGGATCATTTATCTAGACTTAGAAACTATAATGCTATTAATGCAGGTTAAAATGGTTTTTGCTTTCTATGCTGCAGGATCACACTTATGGATCAAGTTCAGTTTATGTTCAACAATAATCCCAAGGTCCACATGTAGTACTGCTGAGTGAAGTCTTCTCCATCCTATACTTGTATATTTGGTTCTGTGGCCTAAAACACAGAATTTTGCATTCAACTCTGAAATTTATTGTATTAATTTCTGCCCAATTTTCTATTTTATCAAGATCACTTTGAATTCTGTTCCTATCCTCTAATGTATTAGCTACTTCACCTGGTTTTGTACCATCTTTAAACTTGATAAGGACTCCTTCGATCCCATCATCAAAGTCTTTAACAAAAAGGTTGAAGAGTAATGGCCCTAAAACAAAACCCTGAGGCACTGTGCTTGAGACCTCCTTCCAGTTAGAAGTGCAGCCACTGATGATAACTCTTTGAACACTGTTTTTCAACCATGTGTCCCGCTGTGCATTCCAATCTCTCTTGTAACTTCTGGGTTAATCTAAGGCACAGATTACAGCAGGGTGGGCTGGAGGCCACAATCCCTGCTGCTAAACTGCAACTCAGAACACATTGCTTGCTTGTTATGTTGGGGCGATGCAGCAATATGGTTGGATTCCTATGCTTTCAATTTTTAAAAAGTTTCAACTCTATGCCTAAATCCAATACCATGCAATTTCCTCCATTCTATAAACCCTGCTTCAGCTTAGAAGCTAGTTTCAGAATGTTTCAGTTCCCTAGAATAGGCCTGGGAGAGTGGGAGGGAGGGAGAGAGAGAGAGAGAGAGAGAGAGAGAGAGTAGCAGATAGTGTAGATCACTCCCTCCTGATTTCACTGATGGAAGCAGTTGCAACAGTGGACAGATACATCTAGGTGAGCCCAGGCCTCAAGTTGTACAGAATTCTCAATAATTTAATGGCAAAAGGTATCAACAGTTTCATTTCTCCTCATACTTAGACAAATCAGAACCACAGCAAACTTCAAACTCTGTACAAAATGTGGTAAACACCTTTGTTCTTGCTGTCGTGTGCCATCATGTCATTTCTGACCTATGGTAACCCTAAAGAGAATCTATCACAGGGGTTTCTTGGTGAAAATTTGTTCAGTCATGTTAACTTGAATTTATTTATTGCCTGATATGAAGATTTTCAGTATTTGTCTACGCTGTAATTTTGAAGTGTTTTATCTGCTGCACTATACACATCCACATGCTTGACCATAGTCACTAAACCTGGTGTGCTGTCTAAAGGACCAATCTGTTAGCAACTGTGGGTATCTAAAGAACACATACTTTTTCTAGACATTTTCACTCCACAATGCACATTCATGAGCTAATCATGCCCAAACTTGATAGTTACACTTAGACCAACATCCTGAACATTCTGTTCACAGAAAAAGAAAACTTTGGCTTTTTTCAGAAATTACTAGTTTCTGAATTTGACCTATTTTGCATGAAATGTGCTGTGCAACAAATTTGAAAAATAATAGATGCTATGAATCAAGTTTAGTTCATACTAATCGTAAGTGAAATCATCAATATCAACTCAGGCAACAACAGGAAAATTTTCCCATTCTTTTGTATTCAATCCATATTTAAGCCATCTCCTTTGATTTTTTTCTAAACACTCAATTTCAAAGATTGTAATACTGGGCTATTTCAGACAATGCTTTCTATGAGATGAGGGACAATGAAGGTGACAGCTTCCACATGAAGAATGGACCACTGAGGAAATGCAAATATGGAAGTTCTATTACAAAACAAGTGGTACCTTAGGTTCTCTAGATATAAAACACTCAAGAAGCTCTGTAACTAAGGTGCCTAATTGAAGTATTTCATCCTTCCTTTCCTATTATTTTTATCCTATCCTATTTATCCTATTACAAATTCAAATTTTATACAGAAAGGACAAATCCTAATCATCTTTATTTACAGGGGATATTCATTTTCTTCTCTGCCACTACAGATGACAGAACTGTGAAAGGAAGAAATGCAGCAATTTGTAAGTATAATTCTTAGGATAGGACCAAGAGAGTGAAACTGGAATAAATGGATACATTTGTGAGCGTTAGGGGCACAGAACCCTCATGAAAGTAGAAAAATACAAACCAACTCCATCCCATGATTCCCCTCTGGAGCTTCCCCTCTCCCATTCCTTTGCCTCTGGCCCCAGCATTAAGGGTGGGAAGACAATCTAAAAGGCTTACAGGTACTTCCCTCTCAGACATAGCTCTAATTGCTTCTGGTGGCCATCTTGAGAAAGGAGCACTTGACCAATCAACAGCCAATACACAACAGAATGTGCAACCACATGGCAGAAAGGCCACATCTTTAGCAATTGCTCACCTAAAAGGAAAAACCCTCTATTTTAAACACAAGTCTTGCAAGCCTGGGGTGAGGACTATAAGGGATGGGAGGAAGAAAATGGGCAGGAGACAAGCATGTGCCTCTCAAATAATCAAATTCACTAAGGTCAAACCTCTGAATGTGGAGGCAGGACTGTATATAAAACCAAGCACAAGTAGCAGATGTACAACTACCACAATGAACTAGCACTTGGGATTCTTCCAATGACTTGAATTACAAACTTCACACAGCAACAACTCTAACTTATTATATAAATCCAACAGTAGGTATTGTTTTATTTCAAGTAGGGAAATCCAATTCAAAGCTTTTCAGAAAATTATCTAGTCTCTTGAATCAATTGGTATCTGTTTTAAAACATTCATTTCACTTACATTTTTCATATAAAACAGACTGTGATGAAGCCAACTCCACCAAAGTCTCATTACTCAAATGCACTTTTGAATAAATATATTCAGACATGGCTTAAGGTGGCCACACCAAAATCCACATCTCTGCACTCCCAAAACCAACCTTCCCCTCTCATCTTCTCATCTGATTCAACCGTATGTTAACTGGGCACCTGCAGGAATCAGCTAAAGAATACATCAGCTCTTCTCAGAGTAGTGAGTGGTTCACTGAACGATCTCATCTGATTTAGAAGCCAAATAGCACTGAGCTTGCTTATTATCTGGATGGGAAACCAGCAGGAAATACTAGGAATCTCCAAGTAGGGTTACAAACGAATCCTGCCTGAAACCTTGGAGAGGGGCTTCCACTCAGAGCTGACAATGGAGAGCTACATGAACCAATGATCTGCCAGTACAATGCAGTTTCCTATGTTCCAGACAGAATCTCATTTGGTGAGAACCTCTCACTTCTCACAGAAATAACAATGGTCTTTTGACCGCATTCATTTTCTTTGTGGGAGTGACCAAGAAGCAAGGCATGATCAGGCTACAGAGTCCAGATGCCTCATCCTTTCCTTCACCTACAAGTTGCTTTAGTGAGTTAAGTAAGGTTTAGTTCACTAATTGTGTGTGTATTTTATTTTAAAGGTTGCTGATTATTAAAGAAATAAGCACAAAGCAGAAATAAACACACTGAAATAGAAACTGAAGGGGATTTAGTTCTGCTGCCTAGTGTGAAGGCTGACCTCATTCAGGCATTGACTGGACTGCTTAATAAGCACACTGACCTATATTCTAAAGAGTTAAAGGAAGCTCTGGAAAAGGAGTTTATCTTTCTCCACATGTAGAAGCCATAAGCTTAGATTCCCTTGTTGCTGATTCTGACATCCTCTCTCTGAAGAACACAGAGACACAGGACATATAGACACAGGACATAGAGACACAGGACATAGAGACACAGGACATACAGCAGTCTGCCCTACCTCACAGAATTTGAGATACAAACTTACCATTCTCTACAACAATGTTAGTTTTACATGATTCCTGAGTATGTTGAAAACAATTTAAACTTTACTCAGAAATTGTTTTCAGTGGAATATCTGAAAACATTAACTTGTCACAACTCAACAGCACTCACTTGCCCTACCATGGGGATGATGATTAGCTGTAAGGAAACCAATACTCTACTGTTATTGAAGATTAGTATATGAGAACCTCACAAGGTCTGAATGGAAACCACAGCAGTCATGCACGTGCCTTAGAACTGGATATGCAAGGTACAGCTGATTATAGTTGGAAATCAAATAACATCTAGAGAACTTGCTACTGAGACACATTCCTCAATTTAAACACATTCTAGTAAAAAACTGAAGTTATGCTTTGAAACGGCATTAATATTTTTTTTATACTGCAAAAACATTTTTTCTACAAGTATTGATTCTACCACTGTCAAGCAACCACACACTGCAACACACAGTAGCATTAACTATTTGTACAGAAATGTATCAATCTGAATACAGTGTAAAGATACATTGCCTGTACCAACTAATAAGAGGATGCTTCATATTTGAAACTTTATGAAGAAAAAGAGGTCCAATTCACAATGTACACAGGCTAAGTTACACAGATGCAAGTTTGCTGAGCATGGCATTTTGTGCCAACTGCAAAACAAGGCATCCCAAGACCATGAAATGAGGATTTAATCATTATGAGCAGAGACAGCAGTCTACCCGGATGTCTGTAAAACGCCAAAGTAAAGTGCAAGGCAGTGATACAATGCTACAGGACATCTGATAGCAACCAGTACCTCTGTGTCCAGCCCCCAAATGATTATTAAATGTTCCCAATCATAATGTGCTTGTTTTCAGACCTCCACCCTTCCCCCAAAATGTGAGATTCTCTAAAAATTTGGCAGACAGCATCACATGGGTTAAAGAGCTATTTGCTTAATTTATTCTGACCCAGGGTACATTTACTGACTATAGGAGAGCTTGACAAAGCTGTCAACTATTTATCAAACACCAGGTCAGAGTTTAATGTGGAACCTATATTCAGTAATTGACTGTCAATGAATGACTACTAATTATGCATCATCTGGTTTCATTTTTAACCCACAATCTGCTAACACCACAACACTGATTATTACAATCTGCTAACTGCAAAGCAGTCCTTGTCAGCCACAGAGATTTGAGCTAGACTAGAATAAACTAAGAGATAGCTAAACCCAGGAAGCAACATGACTACACACAACTGCACAACTTTGTGCATGCTCCCTCTGTGACAGCAGCAACAGATTACTGCATTTTAACTTGGCAGGTTCGTTTCTCCATGTGACTTCAGCTCAACACACAAAGTGATGTGTACATGGCAAAGTACCCAAAAAGTGTGCTATGACATGTTTGAGACACTTTGAGGACCTAAATTTAGTCTAACATTCATGTAACATGTTTGTCCAAATTGCTATCAAGACCAATACAGCAGAGATTGTATTGCAGTCTCTCCACTGTTGATGTTTGGGGACATGGGAGGCTTACATCTATCATAGGGCTACTCAACCCTTGCCTTGGGGACATAGTCCTAGCTTCACTGGAACAGGCAGCTGTGAGACACTCGGTTATGTATACAATCATCTCTCCACATTTGCTAGAGTTAGGAGCACAAGGCCCCTGTTAAAGTGGAAAAACTGAATAACTCTAGGCACTCCAAAACCATATTTAACACACAAAAAAGGTATGATCACCATATTCAACCCACCATGGATTCCTTTGAGGCATCAGGGTTCCTTCACAAGACAGAAGTAGGTGGCTAGTGAGGCTTACTGTCACCTCCACTGCTGCCCCACATCAATTTTAATAGGGATTTACAAGCCTCGTTCTCAGTTTCTCAGTCTCACAAGGCTTGCAGTCCCTATTAAAAATGGCACAGGGAGGCAGCAGAGGTGACAGCAAATAATATGTGAATAATCAAATCCACAAAACTGAAACCCAAAAATGTGGAGGGCTAACTGTACTCTCTTTTTAGGCACAGTATGCAGGTTGACAGTGGTTAGAACTTCAACCATTCTTTGTTGTTGCTGTATGCTTTCAAGTCATTTCCAACTTACAGCAACCCTAACACAAACTTATTACGCAGTTTTCTGGGTTGACAGTGTGTGACGTGCCCAAATCACCCAGTGGGTTTGCATGGCTGAGCAAGGAGTCAAACCCTGATTTCCAGGTTCCTAGTCCAATGCTCAAGCCAGTACACCATGCTGGCTGTTCAAGCATTCCTAGGTAAGAGTAATTACGTAAATCAGTGGTAGGGTGCTTGGCATCTTCCAATGATTTTTATGCTTCCAGCCACTGTGTGCTCTGCTAACCTTGTTTTCTTTCCTCTGGTTATTTTTATTCCAAGTTTGTATTGCAATTTATCTTGTGAAGCTCCCAAGATCCCATTCAGTTGAAAAGTGCTATGTAAGAGCATAAATTAAATTAAGTGGGTTATATCTAAATTCACAGAATACAATTTTAATTCTGAACTCTAAGATGTGAGACCAGGAAATGTACAATACTGTCATCAAAAGATCAACCACAAAAGCACACCTCTAGTTCGAATGAAGTCGACAAATTTATAACATAGATGAAAGGGCTTTATGTACAGAGATGGTCAGAACTGAAATAGTTTCCTACAACTGAAACCTCACAATGAAGTCACAAGCAAAAGCTTTCTTCAAGTGCTCATGACAGCACTGGAAAGCCTTCATTAATTGTTTTTTGAAGCTCAGAATATTATAACTCAATTTCGAAGCAGCTTTCCACTAACATCTAATCAATTTTTAACTTGTAAGGATACCTCTTGATCGCATTATGCTAGAGACAAAAACCACAGAAGATAAGGCCTAACTCAAAACCAACAAATGATGTAGCATAAATACTAAAAGCAAGCTTAAGATGAGTTCAGCCAAAGGATCCATATGACTTATTGTGAAAACACAAACATTTGAGACAAAAGCAAATTCTATATAACTGAGGGTGAACTGGAAATAAATCTCAACAGTGAAAGAAGACTGGTAACAAACACTCTAAATAAATCAACACTATACAGGCGTTTCAACATTAACTCTCTTCTTCAGTGATCAATACAGACGTCACCCTATCAAAGGTCAAAATCTGTAATATGGCTTTTAAAATACACACAATAAAACCATGCTAAGATGAATACAATAGTTAAATCTATTCTGATTAAAAACTCACCCAAGCCTCAAGCTGAGCTATAACAACTCTTATCCTCAGTTACATTCTAATACTGAGGTTAAAAAATTTGTTTATGTAGTTAGCATCTTACCACAGCTGCAGCATACCACATATAATCAACTAAGACAAGGAACGTTTTAAGCATCAATAGGTGAACATAAATACATCAGTTCATTAATGTGAAACAACTATTGCAAGTCAATGACGCAAAACAATGGCAAAGAAGATAGCACAGAAAAAAACAGATGAATTATAGACTAAAATACTGCCAACCAATCTTTCGTTAGAGAACTTCAGATATCTGCTGGCTAAATAAAAGCCTACTATTAAGGAAGCAATAACCTATAATCCAGGCAATTTTTACTAGTGGGAAATATTGGCATGGAAGTAAAAAAAAGAAATGAAAAATCAGAAAGGTTCATTTTATCTATAACCAAATTCAGCAAGTAACAGCAACCATCTAGAGATTATATATAATTTTGTTTACCAGCAGTATTTGTGTCAGTGCATGATATCACTTCCGTAAAGATCCTTCAGAAAGACCAGATTCAAAGGTTACTTTAATCTCCTTACCTCAAATCACTCCTATTACTTATCTAGACTCACCTCTTAAGTACTTTGCCTTAGATGTCTAACTTTTCTTTATACTAAAGGTGACTCCTCCTATACCCATCTGTTACTTGTTGCCTTGACTGATCAACATATGCTGCTTTTATTGAAAGTGATCCCTTCTCTTCTTTCTGCGGAATAAAAAATGTTCAAGCACATTCTTATCTATTGATATTAGGAAAAGTATTTCTACAAATCCCCATTACAAAAATAATGCATTAAACATTTTTCTGTCTGTTGCTTTTCCTCCTACTCTCCCAACCAACCTGTTTTTCTTGAGAAGACCCCCTTCCTCACCAGTGGCATTACTTCCTCCTTCTTCAATTTGTCATGATGCAATCACATTTCCTAAGAGTTGTGGCTATACACATTGTACTTCAATCACATTGTATTTCTAACACTGGGCTCAGTAGCAAGCACCAGCAAGAGTGCAATCAAAGTAGGGCCACTATCAGAGGGAGATACCAGGATACTTGAGGAAATAGCATGTTTTGCAAAAGCACAAAAAAGTAAACCCAGAAAACACTCCATTCTCCTCTCCCTGCAGAAAAAAACCCCGAACAACCCAAAAGGGACTAAGCATGGTCAGTAGCCATGAAATATTGAGTATGAGTTAGAAAATAAAAATGGTTGGGGGTGGGTGGAGAAAAGGAACAAATGAAAAAGCTAGCTGGATGTCTAAATAAGAACACTCTGATTAGAAGGTGAGGATATTCTGTAACATTTTGTTATAAGTTCATATTTATTAGACAGCAGTCCTATTTGATTGTAAAAACAGAGTAAACAACTTTTTATACTTATGAAACATTTCTAATAAATCAGAAAACTTCATTTCTGAAGTTTTGAGCAGAAATTCAGCAGCTACTTCTGCCTCAAGAGGCCTGAATAATGAAATAAGATGGTACAATGACATTTTGTTAAGTTTCTAATATCTCTTACAAACTTTCCTTAACATTAATAATAAAAAATATAGCAAGGGAGATGAAAAAACTAGATGAACTGCCAAGCCATTTTTCCCATGAATTCAGTTGACAAAAATCTCAACTATAGGGCATATAAATTCTCTTATGTTTCTACTACAGAAGACAAATTATACATCAGCGTCCAGTTCAAAAAGTTTCCTTAGATATATCCCATGCATCACAAAGGGTTGCTAATGAAGTAAAAGAATGTATAATCATCCAGTTAAAACCATGCACTCCACCTCACAAGTTACCTAACCAAACCAGCACAGTTCCAGCTGACAATTTATACTTCTTTGACTTCTCTCTCCTGCTTCAGCACCTGGATTGTCTTCCACATATCTACATACCAGAAGCACTGAAATATTCTGGGAATGCAAAGGTAAAGTCTGATTGCTGTCTTAACAACCAACTTTTTAACAAAATCAGAAAACTTTAGTTCCTCCACACCAGAATTACAGGACTCTACAAACTGCATTTGAAAACATACACACAAAACCAGGGCTGTGGAGTCAGAAACATTTCTGGGTGGAGTCGGAATCAGCAGAAATGTTCCTCTGACTCTAGCTTCAAAATAAAAACTTAAAACATTAAATAATTAATATGTTGTATATTTACTTTCACAGATATTCAGGAAAGTTTTCTTGTTCAGAAATGTTAATCAAATAAATTTTACTTTCCATCAATCTAAGTAGCCTGATGATTCCCATGGTGGTGATGAAGCACACTGTGCTACAATTTTACTGCAGCAAATTTGGTATTGCTAATTAATATATATTTGGCATTTATGAAGGAGCTGGACAACAGAAAAAGAGTCAAGACCCAAATGTTTGGCTCACGAATTCCACATCCCTGCACATAAGCCATATGGACATTAGGCTCACTGGATACTCTGCACAGGATGAATAGACAAACAGAGTGAATAGCAGCAAAGAATACAAAGATAAAACAGGCCAATCAAAACACAGTTAAGTTAAAGTAACACACTTAGTAACACAAAATCTCCCCCTTCAGACATTAGTATCATGCCAAGTTGTAGGAAAGAAAACTCCCTCACCACACCTGCAAATTCCTGCCTCAATTCCTAGGTATTTTCAATAAGAATAATGCTAGAATAGAACACTTGCCTTCAAGCTTACACAGGACCATCCCACAGTACCACTGCAGACATAATAGAACAACAAAATACTTATTTCAGCTACAAATGTTTAGAGCCACACACTGCATATTCAGAACAGTGCTAAATAGTCAGGCAACCCTTCATACCTTTACATACAAAGCAAGATTTTTTTAAAAAAAAAATGTAGCTGTACAGACACTTCCTAGCTTTATAACAACCTTCCCCATACTCCCTGAAAGTTCCCATCAAATAACTGCTCTCAAGCTAAAAGCCTGCACTACTGTACTAAAGATTACATTAAAGCAGAATGTAAATTTAACAAGTCCAGTGAAAATTGACAGTACACTAGCCTGGTCATACAGATGTGCAGAATGTAACCTGAAATACACGAAACAACTTCGTCCTTAATGTTTGATGACTTTATCTATACGAATTAATGGCCTTTATGACACTAAAGTCAGTAATTCAACATCTGTAAACAGTTAAAACTTGGCATAGTAGGTGCGACAAAAAGATCACAATCCCTTTTCTCAAAACAAATATTTAAATTTAACAATATTTCATGAGTAAACACAGAAATTACTCCGCCCAACCTTTTAATACATTACCTTCCTGAGGTGAAAGAATTCTACAATAATTTTTTCATTGTCCCCTAGTGAATAAGTGCTCCATCACATGGAACTGCAGTACAAAAAAAGAAATCCCATTCATGCAACAGGACCAGCAGTTGTGGCCCTTCTCTCCCTCCCTCTTCTGAATTCTTACCACTAAAGGCACAAGCCACCCTGGCTGACAACACTACCTCAGACTGAAGCCACCATATTCTCGACGACTCCTCATTAATACTTAACCAGACTAACAAAGTGGCTACATCTCTCCCACCGGGATGCAACACAAATAACAGACCGAGCGCTGGGCACTTCCACACGTTTTCCTCAACTACACCGACCACCCTGAAAATTTCTCTTTCATCAGGATCCCAGTCCCACTCCTTAGACATCAAAAGCTCGGCCTGTCGACGAACAAACACAAGGTGGTTTCTAACAGTACATTTTCAGCGAAAGGCGCCATTTTAGGAGGCAGTGGAAAGGAGAAGCGGAGGAACCGGGGAAGCGGGCGATGCGACAGGGGGCGCAGGGTGGCCGGGGGAGAGGGATCCTCTCCGCCAGAAACCGGCTCCTCCGGCGGGTAGAAATGCCCCAAAGCCCCACTACCGGGCTGACTGTGGGAGCAAAGCAGCCCCGTTGACACTCCGGGGTCCGCGGGGAAGTCCGCACCTGCCAGTGGGAAACACCCCGCTGTGGGCCGCCCTTCCTGTACCCGCCGGAGGGACCCGGCTCCCAGGACTGCCGGGGCTCTGCCTCCCCTTCCCCTCCTCCTCCTCCTCCACCTAGAGCCGCTTCCATCTTGAACCTCCTCAGCCTTCCCCTCCTAACCGGGGTCCGCGGGGCTCAGAATCCCTCTCCCCTGCCCTCGCCGCCAAGCCGCCTAAACCGCCTCCTCCCCCACCCCCGCCATCTCGGTCCTGCCGCCGTCCCTGGGGCGCCCTCCCCTCCCTCAAGGCCCGTCCGTCGCTTCCACCGCCGCCCCGTCTCCGTCCCCCTCCGCCACAGCCTCCCCGCCTCCGCCATTCACGCCTCACCTTCTCACAGAGGCTCTTCACCTGCCCCTCGGAGAGCTGCTTGCACTCGTTCAGCTGCTCCACCCACTGGTCGAGCTCCTTCGTGAAGACCTTCTCCTCCATCCTTGCCGCTCACCCAGCCGCCGCCGCCGCCGCCGCTCTTCCCCTCCTTCCTTCCTTCCGTCCGTCCGTCCCGCCCTCGCCGGCACCCACCGGCCCGGCCCGGCCCCGGCCCCCCCTCTTCTTCCTCCTCCTCCTCCTCCTCCTTCCCCTTACCAGGGACTGAACTCGCTCACTGGGATTGGAAAAAGAGCGAGGGCCGGGCAGAGGGGGAGAGGAGAGAATGGCGGGCTCCGTCCTCCAGTCACCACAATGAGGAGGAGGAGGGGGCGCAGCAGCGACTCCTCTCGTGCTCCCTCGCTCTGCCCGCTCCGCGTAATGGCTGCCGCGCCTTGACGTCACCCGCTGAGTTTCCACCCTTCTCAGGACAGCCGAGGCGGTCCGGCGCCTGCCCCGCCTCACCTGCCGCGGAGGGTTTGCGCATGCGTAGGGGCCCTTCCTCACCCGTTATCGTAGCAAGAGGGTGGTCCCCGCCGTGAGAAATCGACGTCAAGCTCCACGACGGGCATGCGCGGTGACGTCGGGCGCAGCCCGAGCGCCGTCTTTGAAACACCGCCCGCCCCCTCACCCAAAGAAGACACCGCCGTCTTCTTTGGGTGAGGAGGGGGCGGGCGGTGTTTCAGAAAGTTTAGCTGAGAGAAAAGCCTGTAGCGGAAAGAAAGCGAAAGCAGAGCGAGGAGATAGAAGATGTGGAAATCGCGACTTAAGCCTTTTCCGCACTAGGCCGTTATAGCGCTATGAGTCCACTTTCAACATCCTATGGAATCCTGGGGTTTGCAGTTTCGGGAGGGGCCGGGCTGTAACAGTCTAGTGCGGAAATGGCCTTAGAATTGAGAGCAGCAAAGGCCATTTCCGCACTAGCCTGTTATAGCGCGATGATTCCACTTTCCGCATCCTCTGGAATCCTGGGGTTTGCAGTTTCGGGAGGGGCCGGCTGGCCCCTCCCGAAACTGCAAACCCCAGGATTCCAGAGGATGTGGAAAGTGGAATCATCGCGCTATAACAGGCTAGTGCGGAAATGGCCAAAGTGCCTGGTATGGAAAGGGAGCGGGGGATGTAGCCACACCTTTAACGATGACAGGCACATGAAATACGTCTCTCTGGATGCTGTACAGGTAACCAAGTAGGGCAGCTGTGTTTCTTAGCGTCACTTCCTTGACAGAAAAACTGGCACCAGAAGGAGAAACAACATTAAAAGAATGGGGATAGGTTCCGGCACCACAGAAAAGAAGAGCTGTTCAAGCTGTTTCAGCAAACTTACTTCAAAAACATGCCCATGTTGCAGACATCAGAGATAGGAGACCACAGAGTTGGAAAAAGAGTAAATTTATTTAACGCGCGGGCTCAGGCTGGGTCACCCCAGAAAAACCAAGAGCCCTGAAGTAAGGTTACACAGTTATTTTATAGACACAGCATATAAGTTTCATTTTCCTTAGTCCGCCCAAATCCGCTCCCCCTTTGAATCTCGCAACACAGAACATTTCTCCTCCCATTGTTGATATTTCAGAAAGTCACTCTGACCAACTCAAGCAACCTTTATTCAACCATTCTTACCTGCTTTCAACCCAGCCAGGCATTCTACACCTTGACGTTTCACCCACTTCTAAGCTGCTTCAGACTGCTTCTATATTTCTGCAGATTCTGATACTTAAGCAAAACTGCCACAATTCCCTTCTTACAATTGCTTTTAAAGTTGTCTCCTAAAGCTGTCTTTTTAAAATCTATAATTTCTAAGCATACCTGCTACACCCATATAAAATCAAACAGCCTTATTCACAGTGATGTAGACTGGAGTTGATAGACTCGAACTCAAGTCAGACTTACTTCAGTGATTGGACTTGACTTGAGACTTGCATATTTTTAGTGACTGACTTGCTGCCCTTGGTTCAGTAACATAACACATTCATCCAGCAACCTTACAACTTACTGGCCACATGATGATCTGTCTCAAGGCCAAAGTGTGGACCCATTTCTCAGAGGGAACAGCAAATGGGTTAGGCAGTGGGCTTGAGGAGAAGGGAGCCTTCCTTCTGAAGCTCTTGAAGCTTCAATAATGAGGAATAAGAAAGATCCTGTTCACCACTTCTGAAGCTGCAGATGGCAAAATCACAAAAGTAGAAAACTGACTTTTTTGGTTCTGTCCAGTAATTCTGGAATACAAGTTGGGGTATAAAGTGGGCTCCCAGGCTTGAGACTTGACCTGAAAGTATCTTCAGGGACTTGAGACTCGACTTGTGAGTGGAAGGTAAAGACTTGAGACTTGGAGTAAAAGACTTAAATACATCACCGCTTATTCATGAGTAAAGAAAAACATTTGGAACCGCTGCAGACCACTTGAAGGCTTCTTGCAAAATGCTTCCTCACATTTCCTAACAATTTCTATTTTAGTGTCCAAAATTATAGAGTTAGGCTCTTTTAACATGCTGGGGGAGCTGGTGAGAGAAGTTTATCTGCTCTCCCCTTTGTTCTCAGTTTTGCTGTCAAAATCTCCTGTGAGAAGATTCTTTTTATTATATGTGCTGCTAGGAGGACTTGTGTAGTGTGCCAAGAGGTCATTATCTTTCCATAACTCTAGCAATGGATTGGAATTTATTAATGTATCTCAATTCAGCCAATTTTCTTTCCAATCTTTGATTTTTTGTTTGTTTGTTTTGGGTCTTTTTGTTCATTTTTTGTTTTGGTTCACAGACCACTATTTTTAAATCTCTGTATATCCAGGAAGGTTAAAATGTTCCTTTCCCAGTTGATATAGCCATTGCTAATGTTGGATTTGGGTCTCTTTATCTTGCATTGAAACTGTGCTGGTTATCCAGTGTAGAATGCAGAGGGCCATCTGTTCTAGGAAGGCACTGTTCCAAGTTTTCAGTCTGACTTGGGAGTCTATAGTAGATTCCGACAGTGATGTCATTGTTGTTTCCCCCCTCTTTAATTTATAACCCAAATGCTCCCTTCCCTGTTCTAAGTCATGGAGCTTCTAGATGTGCACACATCCTTGACATATAATGCTACTGTTCCTCTGCTCTCCTTTGGTTTGTTTGTTTAAAATAGGTTATATCCCTCTATTACTACGTTTCAATTGTAAGACTGGTCCCATCAGCTTTGTCTTCCTATGTTAGGAGGTCAAGTTCATTCATCCCGTTGGTGGATAAAGACAGAGCATCACTGAACTTTTTTTGGGAATGCATTACAAAATTGCCAAAACTAAGTGAAGGAAATAGTTTAGCAAAGTTCTGAGAAGGAGCACTTTGCACTCCCAATCAGTACAGCAAACATTTTGGTCCTTTGAAAACCAAATTAGACTCCCTTAGAAATTCCGATCAATCCACCTATTTCTTTATCAATGTAGATACATAAATTAAAGCCAAGGCTCTAGTTAATCAAAGAAGCATTAACAGCCTTAGGAAGATATGTTGGGCTACTCCTACCACCTTCAGTCAGCCAACTGGCATACAGATTGCCTTGGAAGTTGTAGCTCCACATCTGGAAGAGCAGGTTAAGAAAGGCTCATTCAGAGTATTAATTTACTTAATGAATTTCTGAATTGCCTTTCAAACTGCAATCCCACCAGAGAAATGTATATTATAAGAGATACAATTATGTATCTGGTGTAGTGGTTTGAGCATTAGGCCATGACCATGGAGGCCAGCCAGGGTTTGATTCCCCACTCGGCCATGGAAACCCAGTAGATGACCTTGGGGACATCACACACACACAGCCCCAGAAAACCCCGTGATAGGTTCACCATAGGTCAGAAACGACTTGAAGGCACACAACAAGAATGATAGCAAGTTAAAATCATAACTTCAAAACTAAGGCCCTTTCCACAGGAACCTCCCATCCTCATGTGGGTAAGGGAGAGGAGCAGGGCTGCAATGACACTTCTTCATAACATTGTCGTGGTCTTGTCATCCTCCCATCATCAGGTGGCACAATCACAGATTAAATCATTGATGAGTTTTCCCATCAATGACCCACAATCCTGCGACCATCCCGCACTTACCTCGCCCACGGAAGGCCCAGAAGTGCAATGGAGGTGCTTCCTGCCCCAGCACAGCCTGGGAAAGTGCCCAGTTGCACTGCAGAAGGAAGAGGCATGTCCATCGCGCCAGCTAGTGCAGAGGAGAGCACTCGCATCTGTGCTCTCATCCCAACAAAGTCGCTGCCAGGAGACAGGCAAGGTGCAGAAAGGGTCCTAGTTTTAAATGCATCAGGAACAATTCAGGCAGCAAGCTGAGAAAACAAAATCTTCTTAGATATGCTTCTTGCTGGATGCATACAGACATTGAAAAGAAGTTTGATTGTCTTGGATCCTGAGACAAGTTAATGTAAGCAAATTCTTGAGAGGAAAGATTCCCCTCTCTCCTTCATAACGAAGTAGAGACCCCATATATAGTTATAAAATATGGTTACGTTTATAGAATGTTTGGAGAAGATTCTCCTGAAAGTGTGCCAAATCAATGAAGTAGCCTCTGGAGAGGGTCAGTCTAGCTTGCCTTGATATGCTCATAATTATAGCAGTGAATATGAGGAATCATCTGAAAGTGTGTCACAAGTCAAGGGATTTCTACATGCTGTGTTAGCACAGATAGTGATGAGTTCTTGTTTATGGACACAGAGTACTATCACTATGTACTGAAATGTTCTATAACATATTGTCTGGGATGAAAACATCGGAGAAGTAAGGGTGTCAGAGAATATTGCACACATTGCAAAACCTCAGAGGGGCGGGCAAGAAGAAATGTCTTTGTACTATGTTCCTATAAAACTGTCTTGCAAACTGGTCTCTGGGTGCTTGGCTCTTTGGAAGTTATTCCAGCCAAGTGCCTGCGCGCATAACCCAATAAATCTCTTTTTCCTTATCTTTTGGTCTCTGAGTCTCAAAATTCCTGCTACAATCCAGCAACCTCCCATGTTGTTCAGGATTGCCCACAGCCCCCCAGACAGCCTTTGGTGTGGGAGCAGGGAGCAGGGAACAGGTTGTTGCACAGGAAAGGAGAGAAGGGAGACGATCCTTTAGTTAACCCTCTTTGCTTCACTTATTTTTGGACAAGCTGCTGTGATTATCTTCCCCAGAACTTCTAGCTTCCCTCTGCTTTTGTCTGATCAATCAAATGCTGAGGGAATCTTTGACTATCCCATTCCCTCCAAATTTCATCCATTTTTTTTAAAATGAACTTTACCTATTTAAGTGACAAAGGATGTGTCTGGGATTGCTTCATATTGTGTTTATATGTTGTCCCCTGTTGACATTTTATATTCCAAGAATAATTTATTCTTTGTACACTGGGGAAGATAACAAAAATTATGGGAAAAAGTTCAGTTTTGCCTTATTTTGGGAGTGTGTGAAAGGTCAAATACAACCATGGAGAAATACTCTAGGGAGAATAATGCATGATGTCACAAAGCATTGTCCAATCTGAAGAGAGAACAGCAAGCCAGTCGAACCAGTTTTCTGCATTCTGGAGAGCTTTAAGTATGTATGACAAGATGGTCTGGAACCCTGCCGGAGTGCAACAACCCTTTTTGTCTCCCTCGCTCTGTTATGCAATCTACTTTTCACATTTGTAAAAAATCATTCTCTGAGTAGAACTGGTTAACAGGTTTAGTGAATTACAGGTTGCAAAATTAACTGAGAAAGAAAACCAAGCTGGCTAAATTTAGGCAAGGGATTGACAGAAATGTTTATAATCAGTTCTTCAGACAGAAGGAACACCGCAAGTGCTCAGCCTGCTATTGCAGATAAAGCTCTAGACAGTTTAAATGAATGAGTTCCCTAGGTTAATTGATAGAACTTTGATTTATATTCTTTCCCATGATTTTTTAAATGTGTCGATGAAATATTTAAGAAATTCTTGTGAAAACCTTTGGAAGGATCATGCATCAAATTCTGAAATTCTAGCTATTGCATCAAGGAAGGTTGGATGCTATTTTCTACTTCATGTAATTATAAGAGAGATTCAGGCAGCTGAGTACATGGGAGCTTCTTAGAATTTTCTAGAAAATTTTTCAAACTGGATTTCTTTAATTGGTCCTATGGCCACCACAGAAAGGCAGAATGGTCTAGTAATTTGAGTGTTGGGCTACAGCCCTGGGGATGAGGGTTCAATCCCTTGGTCAGCCGTGGAAACCCATTGGGTGACCTTGGGCACATCACACACTCTCAGCCCCAGAAAACCCCATGGTAGGGTTGCCTTAGGGTTGCCATACGTTGGAAACAACTTGAAGGCACACAACAATGACCACCATAAGGTGATTGATGACTCTGGCCTCCACTTTTAAAAAGAAGCCCAGTATTTTAACTCCATAGACTGAAGCTACAAGAAATATATCTCTGGGAAGAGGTGTGGTGGTAGTTCAAAAAGAGGTAGATGAATACTACAACTTAGATTGTTCAACATGGCACACTGCTCTATCAGACCTGGAAGGGAATGTCTTTATGGGATGGATACTGTTAGAAAGGCATATAAACCTTTAAAGCTGATACTAATAACAACAAACTTCTGGCATGCTTTGAAGGAATCCAATCAGAAATAAAACAATACCTGTCTCCTTGGGGTTTGGGAAGAAGGAAGAGATGAGAGACTTCTTTTAATTAATAATCTTGATCACACTCACTGTAAACTGTGTCTAAATGATAGCTTTAGACTGACACATACCAGGTTTTGGATACTAGTGGCATTTCAGTATGGTTTAAAAGATATTGTAACTTGAATTACAGAAGTGTAGCTCTTCTGATGTGCCAGTGCAACATCTCATACAGCTCTCATCTAGGAAGGAATTTGATAATGCCTGCCTTTATGAAAATTAAAGGAGGTCATGCCCTTGACATCAGTTGGTTGCTTTCTTATTCAGTATCTTTCCCTTTTCCTTACAAGTAGTAGGCAGTGGTTTAAAATTAATTAGAGTTAATTCAAAGCAATGAAATAATGGAAGATTCATATACTGAAGAATGAAGATTCACTCTCTTACATACAAAGGTGGCAGGAGAATGAATCATTGCTGAAGAGTTGGATGACACCAGAATGGATAGATTGATTCAGAGTTAAGTACATTCTTGTATAGATCCTTCTATTGGAAAAGGATCTATACATCACCTTGGGAGGCAGCATCTCCTTGCAGGTTAGTCTATACATCTCTTGGTTGGTTGGTTGGTTGGTAGATAATTGTGTTTTAAGTGGCACATATGAAATCTGTCTGAATTCACAGAGACTGATTCTAATTGCTGAAAGAAAGGAAATTTTTTCACAATCAAGTTTCCTACTCTATATGTTTGAAATACAAATGAAATGTTATAAATGTTTGTATCAGGTTATAAAACCGATTGATGGCCTCCCAGCTCCAGACATTCCTGGATGAACTGGATTATCTAGAATGGAGATCCATTTCAATTGGGCCTCAGGCCTGGTTATGGAACAGAGACACTTTTGTAGATGACCTGTACTGAGAACTGGACAGGGAAAGTGTATTCCATGGTATCCTTCTGGGTCACCTCTCTGGGGATGGACTTGGAGGTATTATTTTGTAATGGCTTCAGACCTTCCTGGAGGAGCCCATGCTAATTATAGCATATGCATTAAACTGCTGAAAGAGGTTATTGAGATTTTGAGTGACTGGTGACAACCAACTCTATCTCTGCTGTCCATCCAGTTCCAAGGAAGCTATCTTTGTGTTAATTCAGTGTCTGGTGTCAGTGATGGATGATTGTGAACATGTTGAAGCTTAATCCAGTCAAGACTCCTGGTCAGTGGAAAGGCAGATCAAAGAATAGGGATATATACTGTCCTGAATGGGGTTACATTTCCCCTGAAATCTCAGGTTTGCAGCTTAGCCATAGTCCTGGACTTAGCCCTGAGCCTGTGGCCAGCAGTATTTGCAGTGGCCAGCATTTGTGCAGTTAAAACTAATATGCAGCCTGTTCCTGGAGATCTGGCTGTGGTGAAACATGCCTTGATTCCATCCTGTTTGAATTACTCTAATACATTCTCTGAGGAACTGCCTTTGGAAACTTCAGCAAGTTCAAAGCACTGCTGCCAGAGTGCTCACCAAGGTAGGTTTCAGGCAACAAGTAAGTCCTTTGTAGAAACAGTTTCATTGGCCACCAGTACATTTCCAGGCACAACTGAAGGTGGTGGTTATGACTTATGAAGCTTTATTCAGCTCTGTACTTCATTTTTATGTTTAAGACATGATTTTATACTGTATTTAAATTATGGATGTTTTTACATGATAGCTAATTTTATATCAGTTTTTTAAAATCTATATCTTGCTTTATCTTTGTTGTAAGCTGCTTTGGATGAAACCACTACCCTGCGCTGGCTCTCCAGAAAGAAATAGGTGCTTTCTTTCTGAAGCTCACTTTGAAGTCCTCCTACTCACCATCTTGATACAGGTATTCACATTAAGGCTGACCTCCTGGTTAGGCAGCTGGACAAGTGTCTTCTTCCACAGCAGCAGGTGCAGTGTGTGTAATATTTAAGTGAGAAAAGCATGACCGATGAATGATGTGAAGTATGTTAATTGTAGCAAAGGAGGATTAAAGCACTTGAAAATATATTTGTAATTTTGGTTTTAGAGCAGAGTGGGCAACTGCTGCTCCTCCCCTTATGTTACAGGCTACAGATTCCAGAATCCCTTACCACTGGTTTTGCTGGTAAACAAGATCTGTAGGTCAAAGCCTCTGGGAAAGCAAAGGTTACTCACCTCTGCTTAAGAGAGCTAAGACACAGCAATGGCACGGCCTCCATCCAGGCACAATTTGCTTTGACAATGAAGCATGGTCTTTACCACCTTTGACAATTTTCTGGCAATACAATCCAGACCCTGAAGATAAAGCCAAATTTGCATGACCTTCTCTACTGTATGTGAAACTTTTCTCAATTGTTATTGTGCCCCGAGGAAGTGCAGACCACCTAAGGAGTGACCACACTGTACAATGATAGCAATTTGATACCACATTAACTGTCTGAGTGCCATCCTCTAGAACCCTGGGACTTGCAGTTGGGTAATGTTATGCCTGAAAGGCCCCCTTGGAGTCCATGTCCTGAGAACATAATCATTTTATATAAAATATAAAATGAGCCACGAAGAGGTACTGAAAAGGACACGTAGGCAACAGATATCTGTTTTCTGTCTTACATCCTGGGGTATCTGACAAATGGTTCGACAGGCAACTTGAAAGGATGGTCAGCAGCCATCAAGAAGACAATAAAATGCAAATGGCCTGGAATCTGACATTTAAGGCTTACATCTCCGGAGAAAGAGATACTGATCTGCAGGATTCTCTCTTTCAACTAAAAAGGAAAAGAATCCATCTTCATAAAAAGAAAAGAAAAACACATATGGCTTTTCCAGGCATGGATCACAATAAATATCGAGACGCAGTTCCTCATTCCTGGGGAGTTCTTTTTGGGAAGAAGCTTTTTTGGGGGTGGGGAGCTTTTCTGGGTTCTTTCTCTGAAGTTTAAAAGATGCATTTGGAGCGTTAAGTGAGAAATCTCTCTCAGAGCAGCAGAAACAATGGAGATGGTAACCAGCTTAAATTTACAACATAATGGACTTCCCTCCTCACAGGAGTGGCTGAAATCATCTTTTCTCCCAGCTGAGGATTCTGGATTGGTATCGTTGTCATCAAATCCTTTCTGTTTCTCTCTCTCTTTCTTAATTTTAATCTTTTTCTAACTTTATAATCTTGTATGCTTGAAGTGTGAATGAAGCTGAGTGAGTGTATGAAATTTAACTTTTTATAGGCTTGTATACTTGTTATAGTGAATGTAGCTGAGTTATTGTAGGGACTTTTACATCTGTGTTAATAAAATACTTAGATTTGAACAATTGGTGTGATTTTTGTCTGACCTGACCTGGTATACAACTGGGTTGCAAGATCCTGTTGAGTTACCCTGCCTCTTGTTAGCTTAAGCTAAAGCTAATTTTTCCCCACAAGAGACAATTTTGATAGCTTTTGGGAATCCTTTTCAGAGGAAGCCCTTGCATCACAAACAAATTGGTGGAGTTCTCAGAAAACAGGGTAACAGTAAGATTAGTATTCTCTGCTATACTCCCTAAACTACCACACTACAGTTCTCTGATATAATTGTAAGTATCCTACTAAAATACAAATCCCAGAAGTCTCTAGGACAGAGTCATGGAACTTAAAGTGAGATCAAAATGCTCTAATAGTGTAGTGTAGATAAATCCCTGCTCAAAAACATAAAGCACAGTTTGGGAAATTTTTCCTCTCTAGCTGTTTTGACCTGTACCTCTAGTCAGCCCCACCTAAGATGACCAGTGGGGGGGGGGTTGTGGGAACTGTAGTCCAAAACATATGGCAAGTCAAAGATTCCTTCACCCTGGTGCAGGGTATCTCAGTCCTCAAATAAAAAGTTGATAGCACCTGCAGCTTAGAGTAGGTAGAATGGTTAGGCTTTCCATTAAGGTATACATTTTTTCCTGTAACTCAACACCACTCGCTCACTTTTACTACTGGAAACTGGGATGTTTTTATTATCTTGCCCTGGGTTTTTTTTTGGGAGGGGGGCTGTTTCACAAATACTTGAAGAAGACATCACAGTTTAACTAGCATATCACTAGTGCTTAATTTTTAGAAAAACAGATTCTAGCAGTCACATTTTGAAATCAGATCTTCTGATCCTTTCCTCAAAATCCAAGGGTGGGGAATTGAGGCTCTCCAGAAATGGCTGGAGTGCAACACCCATAACACTGTAACCAAAGCAGTAACAAGTGAGGCGTGATTGCAATTG
Source organism: Ctenosaura bakeri (assembly GCA_948474755.1). Classification (NCBI taxonomy): domain Eukaryota; kingdom Metazoa; phylum Chordata; class Lepidosauria; order Squamata; family Iguanidae; genus Ctenosaura; species Ctenosaura bakeri. The sequence goes on from CAOLHI010001423.1 coordinate 396,443, forward strand.
CAGTCCAACCACATTGAAAAGCCTCAACTGCCCCCCCATGGCTCTGATCCCTGATATGAGATGAAAGAAATGCACTCTGAACATGCTTGGAGAGCCATTTTCATTTGTTTTTAATCCAGCCGTTCCAAGAATAAATCCTGATGCTGAAAACAGATGCCAGAATTGAATCTTGGCAAGGTCTGGTACAAACATAAGTCTTCACTGGTTCCATTTAGAATACATTGCTAAAATGCCAGTGCATTGCTAATCTGTCAGAAGTTGCTTGGCTCCTATCATTCTCCAACTGATACACCACATGACCTCAGGCATACTTCTGTTCCCTGATCATTTATTTGCATAAGCTTTTTCAACATGGAACAGAGCATGGGAATAAACTGGCAGTTACCATGGTGATAATATGATGCTACCACTTGGTGCTCCAATTGAATTTGCATGCATTTAGCATACCATACATGGCTTGTTCAGTCATAAAATCCTACGCAGAGTATCTTTCTTCCCTGCCTGCCTCCCTCACAACCACTGCACAGGAAATCTGACTTGGCTTTTTCTACCTGACAGCTTCTTCTGGCTTTTAGAGATGTGAGTACCTGGGATGGTAGTTGAAACTTGCTGCCAATTTTTTAGAAGAAGGTACTTGGGAGCCTCTCCTGATTGGAGCATAGAAATCACCTCCTCTGATGCTTTTGGGTACCTCAGAAGGATTGTTGCTGAGTTGGTGAACGCCTATAGTGCATGCAAAGGCTTGGCAGGGCTAGCAAAATATCTGCATGAAACCCTCTGAAGAGCCACTGCCAGTAAATGTTGGCTGTACTGAGATTTAGAGACCAATGACTCAGAATGACATAGCTTTACATAGGTTTATGTCATACTCTATAGTATAATACGTAAGGATCCATGACTGAGTCTGTCTTTAGTGGTCATAGTATAGTAAAGGAAATTTCAAATCCAGCAGTCTTATGATGCATTTAAGTGCCTCAAGTCATTTACTGCACTTTTTGTGGGGCAGGGGCATTCCTTTATGAAATGACAAATATCTCATTTTGTCATGTCCTTTGCATTTCCCCAGAATTTATTTTCATTCCAAAGAATGCATTCATAATTGTTCAGCTTTTATCTGGTTCCTTTCTCTCTCAAGGATTCTGAGCAGTTGTCAGCATTTAATTTCCCTGTATCCCAGAAGGAAAGTCAGAATATGGAGGCAAAATATAGAAATGTATCATTAAATTAATATATAACTAGGTAATTAATATTCATCAATATATCATAATGGGTACTAAGAAAATTAATTATGATGTCAATCAACATTATCAGTCATAATTGCATAGTTTATCAAAAGTATCTGTCACCATTCAAATCTAGGGTCAATGTTCCATTCTTATAGCTCACCCCAAAAGAAAACTAGAATACAACATAGAATAATAAAGTCAGCTGGTTTTAGTTTTAATTCCAGTGGGTTCCTCTAGACTACCTAGTAGTTCCAGTAAATGTTGGGGATTTCTGTTTTAGCATTTCATAACCTGAATTATCTGTATCTAATGTGCAAGGATTTTGGCCCTGGTGTTGCTGGTTGTAGCAGAGTTGAGCATTATTCCTGATCTGCGCATTTCTTTTCAACCACCATTGAAAAGCTACCGTACTTAAGCTGTAGTCTGGGTATGGTTTTCACCCATTGCTCTGCCATCTTCTTCATGAATTTGATACTTACCTGCCATGCTCCTCCCCCAGGATCCATGTTCCCTGTCTCACACATTTACTTTCTTAAATTTAAAATATTTGCCATGTCATAATACTAAAATGCTATACCACTTTAGCACTACAACTGTAAAAGAGAATATATATCTTTCTCTCTCTCCCCTCTCTCTCTATATATATATATATATATAAAGAAGCACCCCACTGGATGTGTAATGAGAGGAGGAAAGTCAGCTGAAAACTTATGTGGCACTCAGGTCATGGTTAAGCCATGGTGTAGTTTCCCTCCATTCTACCATTGGCACCATGAGTCCTTGAGTTCCAGTTTTGGAGGATGAGTGTTGTCTAAATAAAATGAAATTTAAGAGGGAACAAAGCTCAGCAGAAACTCTCTGTGGCAAAGGTCACACCCCCTTTCCAAATGTCAGTAGTGGGGCCACCCAAAAGTTCATCAGAAGGAACCAAGCCAATGGATATGGATATCTAACATTGACCCCATCTTGTATTGGAGACTCCCAGAATGGGGCAAGGGGGGATATTATGCATTGGATATTAAAAGTCACTGCTAATACCAGAATTTCACAAGAAAAAAACAGAGACAGGAAGAACATTGTGTGATATCAGAAAAAAATCTGATAGGTACAGCTATGATTTATCACCAAATCCTGAGGCATTTGGCCAGTTTGGAGGAAGCATCTCTGTGACTCTGTCAAGAGCACACCTGAAATAGTATGGGACAGGAAACAACACATGGAATGTGGCCATTCAAGGGAGTCACCTTTATTTGCACTCTCTTCCCATGTGTGACTAAATGCTCCAAAAATAACATAATACACTGCCTTTCAACCCCGCTGATTATCAGACCATCAACTTCTTCCTGGAAAAACAAAGTATGGGTCTATATTTTTTCCATTGTTTTGTCATGATTGGCAAGGGAAGGAGCAGGCTTTCCTATTAGCATGAATACTCTCTATAAACCAGGAGTGGGGAATCTCCTTCTCTTTATTTAAAAGTTGAGGGCTGCAGTCTCCAGGGGAGTAATAGCTTAAGAGGCATATACTGGGAGTGGACAAATTTGGGGCCAGTAGCAGATAGGTGCCAAGTCAAAAACAGGCAAGCTTACATCTTGCCTTGTTATTCTCTCTCCTATCTACTTCTCCCTGCCATTTCTTTCTCTCTTCTTTCCTTCCCCATCTTGCAGATTCCTGCAGAAGGGACAGATACCTTTTGCCAAAGGCTGTGACAATTAAGCTAAGGCTTACGTGAGACCAAGCTGGAGGGTATGTGGAGCTTCCTGTTGTCCTAGGCCTGATGGAATGCCTCATAGAAGTTCTTGAACAAAGGTTAAATCCAGATGTAAGACAAAATTAGAAGAGATAAATTTAAATCAATGAGATTTAATTATACCTGGATTATGGCCCACTATCTTCAATGGGTTTTCTCTGAGCATGACAAAATATGAACCAGATATATCCATCCACAATACCAGTTATTGTGATGTTTTGGCTACAAAGCTAAACCACTTACACCAGGCACCGGAAACATGGGGCCTTCCAGATGTTGTTGGACTACATCTCCCAGCATGCCTCATCATTGGCTATGCTAGCTAGCGCTGTTAGGAGTTGCACTACTACAACACCTGGAGGGTCACACCCCTAACTTACACTAATTATCAATCTAAAGTCCATATACTTCCAAACATTTATATTTGAGCAAGTGTAACATTTACAAAACTTCTTTCAAACCTTGTTGTTGAATCACAGTTCCCCTCACTCTTGTTCCCCTTTGTTCTTTAGACAATGTAATACCAAATGTCATCGCCTATGCCTGTTATAAATAGGTAGCAATGCAATTAGGATAATTAATACAAGTTTGTTTGCATCCCTACATAACAAAATGTTCTAACTCATAGCTTCTGTTAAAAGAGAGGATTAAAGCGGTTCGCTGTGGCAACCACAAATTATGTCTCTCTCTATATATATATATGTATCACTGTTTGGTTGCTATAGGATGGATTGTGGATATATCTTTTTTTGTTTTAGTAGGAACAGTTTCCAAGCAGGTTTCATGAAGCATGTTGCCTGGGGCCAGAACTGGATTAACAGGGATAGTCCAGTGTTACAAGCTGGGGCCACCCTGCTTGTACAATCCAATAAAATCAGGCAAGAAGGAACTTTTCACCCACTCAGCTAATCTATACTTCAGGGTTTCTGTATAATTGTGAGATGACCATTTTGAGCTTTGAAGTGTTCAAAGGGTTCTGTGAAAATAATCACAGCAATTAACAGAATAAGCCTATGAGACAGGTCAATATTATTATTCCTATAGTATGGACTGGGAGATCATGATCCCAGAATGTGGCTTTCTAGGGCACTTTTATGCACTACAAGAATGTAATATACTGCTTAAGAAATGGAACTATGAATCATGACAATCTTTGCTCCAAAGTGAATAAGGTCAGGCAACATGTTTAACACTGCAGATTATCAGTATTTTAACTTTTGGATCCACAATTGTACAGAATGTCATTTGTATGTTATCAAATCTTAGCAATCATCTTAAGAGAGTATGTTTTCTTGCCATCCCTCTCCCCTCATTTAGCTTAATTCTTTCAGAGGAGCAGCAGGATTTGTGTGGCCTTCTAGATATTATTGAACAGCAAATTTGAGCTTTCCTCAGCATTGAGTGTGCTGGCTAGGGTCACTGGGAGTTGTAGTGCAATGACATTGGGAAGGCCTCAGGATTCCTATTCCTGATATAGCCCAATTGTACATTCAACTTAGAAAAATCAAACCAACCTCTGGATTTCATACTGTCCTGTTGGCTGGTTCTCACCTTTGAGTATGCTGGCTATGGCTTCTGAGAGCATCTGGAGGGTTGGAGTCCTATATCCCTAGTCCTATATCTCAGTAGTCCTATATCCCTAGTCCTATATCTCAGTAACAAGGACAGTAAAACAATCCTGTTAAAGTGCCACCAATAGGAAATGCATACGTTACATCTAGTACGTTTTATCCAAATGTGCCAACGGGATTTTGAGAATCGTATGTTTGCAGAATTCCCCAGACACAGCAGAACTCCAATGAGTGCACCCCCTTGGATCTTACATTGCTACATGTCTGAGTCAGTACAAGCAAGGAAGTAAGGGAGAGGTCTGGTCAGTAATGACTTACCATCACACTGATGGCTGCATCTGCTTTTGGGCTTCATTTCACCACATATGTTGGAAAAACCAATACATGTGCATGTATTTTGCTAGGAATGTGTCTTCCAAGGAAAAGTGCCACTCATTGTGGCCTGATAAATGACTGAGAACGCCTACTCTCTTTTCCAGTCCCAAGTAAATGGAAATCCAGGTGATTCAGTAAGCATTCGGCTGGACAGCTACATATCATGGCTGGGCTACCTGTGCCTTGCCTTGATGGATTCCCAGTGCCTTCCTTGGAAATGTGCAAAGAAAAATTCTGCAGTAGTGCCAATAGATTAAATTCAGGTCTGTCAGTCACTGCGTCTACAGGGTCAGAAAAACAGCAGAGCTAGCAAAGAACAATATAAAACCAGCTGTATGGCAAGGACGCACAATACATGATCCTCCAGAGGTTGTTGAACTATGCATCCATTGTGGATATTGGATGTTGACCAGTGGTGAGGGATGGTGGGGGTTGTATTCCAGGATGTGGAGGATTCTAAATTGCCCACCCCTGTGTTACAGTATCACCTACTAGTTGCTTCCCTCTCCCTTTAAAATTCCTCCCCCTTGCCCTGACTGCTCAGTTAATGAGACATCACTGTGTCATCTATCTTCCACTTTTTAGGTTTACCAACACAATAGGTTGAGAAAGCAAAGGTAGTATAGTAGGTTTGAAAAGATGTAGAGAGTTCTCAGCTTTACAAACAAAATGGCGAATCCATAATATCAGCCACACAGGGCTTCTAGAGTAGATCAAGGCAGTACTGCTGTCAGAGGGGTATCCACAGTGCCCCCAATGCAAATCATTCCCTCTGGTTTTGCTGGAAGGAAAACACATTATACAGCTATTTCTCTTGTATCCCAGCTGGGGAGGGGCAGGGTCTAATAGTGAGGGATCCATTTCAGTCAAGAAAATGGGAACGGCAGAAAGGGCTAAAATCCCATTCCCTCACTTCTCTGTCCCAAACCAACTTGTAGCCCTAAAATCTGCTCTTATATTTTAAAAACAGTAAGATCAGGATATCCCAGAAGGCACATGTTTACTTGGAGCTCTAAATTCTGATACCTCTTAGAATGGTTTGTTTTTCCTACACAGAAACTATCTCCTGGTATGATCAATTGCACCACACATGATATGAGAAATCTGCTGTGAGTAGCCAGATTAGGCTGGGAGAAAAATAAGAACATCAATCTCCTTAGTGTGTTAACATGTTGAAGGAAGCTTTGAGACAGAGATTTTTGATAATGAAGAACTTAGTTGTTATGCGCCATCAAGTGATATTCAACTTATGGTGATCCTATCATAGAGTTTGGGAAGATTTATTCAGAGGAGGTTTGCTGTTGCCTCCATCTTAGGATGAGAGAATGTGACTTGCCCAAATGGATTTCCATGACTGAGCAGGGATTTGAACCCAAGGCTCCTATAGTCCTAGTACAGCACTCAAACTACTGCATCACACTGGCTCTCTTGGGAAGAACTACACACACAATAAATCAAAACAGAGAACAAGAAGTCAAAATTACGGAAGGAGAAGTACACACATCATGCTATACAATGAGAATTGTGCAAGCATTTTAGAAAAAAAGGCATGTGAGGTACTCTAACTCCTAGGTAGGAATCACTTACCCTTCAACAGGTTCTGTGGGTCAACAAGTGACAACCTACTGTGTTACCCGATGAGGACTTGTGTTCTTTGGAATGTAAGTAATGAAGAACACCATACTCTGTGGACAGTATCAAAAACCTTAAATTTGGTATTGCTAGCTTCAGCTCTATTCAGAATGCCTCAGGCTTGACTCTCCAATGAGCTGAGCAGGGAACCCAGAGAGCAGATAATTAGGAGACTAGCTTGGGCAATAAGGCAATCCTCAAAATGAGAGAGTTCTTTGGAGCTGTGATTAGATGCTAGGGTATGCAGGGAGGCTGGAGTAGAGTGGGTCAATGGTTTCAAAACCAGGCAAGAAGGAACTCAAAAAACCTTTCTTTTTACTTGGGTCATTAACAGTTGCATAACAAAGCAACTGTCAAGCTTTTCTTTGCACAAGTTTGATAGCAGTAAAGCTCTTCCTCCATGGGTTTTACTTGTCATACATCTGTTAAAGGATTCAGAGCCTCTGTCAGTAGAACAAACAGACAAACAGAAAATATGGCAAGCACAGATAGTGGGATCCTCCCAAGAGCCTCCGCCCCATTACTGGCTTCAAAGATGCATGTAACCTCCAGCTCTTGCCTTGTGGGAAGGAGCTGTGTAGCAGTTTATGGATATCCAGTGTAAGGATTCACATTATAAGTGGTTGAACATTTAATCAGTTAAACATTACAGAAAGTAGGTTTAATACCACTCAGCAAGATTTGGTGCATTGAAATCTTGTGCCAACTCTGAAATATAACCCCCAAATTTCTATGGTGATGTAATCGTAAATGATATGTAACACATATATTGTGTATGTGTGTGTACACAAGCATGGCACAGGTGAGGAGGCCTCATTTAAGAGCTGCATCTTGCATGATATTTTGACTCATGATAAATGTACTGTAGTGGAAGTTTAACTCCACTGAAAGATAACTGAAAGGAATACAGAGCCTGGAAAATCATTTACAAGAGGTGGTGATGCTGTTGCATTTTGTTTCATTTCACTTCATCTGGTTTTGAATCAGGTACATATTTCAAATCGAGGTGTTTCCTTGTATTCTCAGACTTAATGTGTACATTCATGTCCTTTTCTGCTTCCCCCAAATTCCCAAGATACACAGCCCCACCTCTGTAGAAAAAAATTAGATAGGGAAACTGTGTATCCTAAAGTTATAAGTATCACACAAAAAAATCAATTAATATCTGATAATTTCATTTCCCCCCCTAGTATTAACAGAATGGCTCAACTTCCATCACGAGTCACTACTATTTGATTTGAAAGCCTATGTAAGTAGGGAAAGAACCAAGCCCACTGCACTGTATTTTATCCCAGTGACATCAATTGAAGTTGTATTAACAAATGAAATCAGCAGGGCTGGATTTATAATTGAATTAAATACATTGTAGCATAAGATCCCCAACTTACAGATTCCTGCCACAGCATTATCTGAGAGCCTCTTAGCATGATGTGGTACTTTAGGCATTAAAAATCCATCTAAGCTAAGACCATAATAATTATTACTACTAGCTATTGTGAGATTTTTTTAAAAAAATGCCCCCAACAGCAGAAACAAAATAGCTCCACTAGAGTGCTATACATTTAGAAAATCATAAAACCTCCCTTAATATTCAATTGCATGTTCATTTCATTTAATCTATATAAGTCACTACTATGGTTTACAGAAACAAGTATGTGGCAACTTAGTCTTGTGAGTCAGCTTCACCTCTGGCAGAAATGGGTGCAGTTCTTTTGGCTTCACAAAAATGCTTTCCATTTTTAACAACGTGAAATTCTGTCCTGTGACTTAATATGGGAAAAGCAAGAAACAACATGTTCAAAGTAACTCATCTGATCCTCCACTGAATTGCAGTGCAAGTTCCACTACACATCAACGAAGATGGAAAGCTAAACAAAGGCTAAATGCTACTTTGAAACAAAACACCTATATGTACCTCAACTAATAGCAAAAAAAAAGGAAAGAGACTGAAATAAGCAGCAGACTGGAATTTCCACCAGGAGATTCAACTGCCAAATGACATGGACTCCCCCTCTGCAAAAAGATCTTATTTGTCTATCTTGTCTGTGTAAATTGTAATATTATGCATATTTACTCAGAAATAAGTGCTACTAAATTTAATGGGGGTTTCTATTGAATAAATGTGTGTATATAAGACAGTGCAGATCCAGTGTAACATAGTGATTTAAGTTCTGGACGGTGACTCCGACTACGGTTTGATTCCTTGCTCAGCCATGGAAACCCAGTGGGATGACCTTAGGCACGTCACACGCTCTCAGCCCCAGAAAACCCCGTGATAGGGTCACCTAAGTCAGAAACAGCTTGAAACCACACAACAACAACATATAACACAGTAGCCATGGATCTTGAGCCTATGTGTTTTTACTCAAGAAATAAGGCTCACTGTGTTCATTTTGGGCTTAGTCTGAAATGCACCAGCCTAGGACAGTAGCCTTTTTTGGGGGGAGGGGTTATATATGATATTCTATTAATTCCGCTTGTGGCGATAGTTCATTGTTTCTGCAACATCAGTACAGCACAATCCTTTTAAGACCACTGAGCTGAAGTATTTAATCATACACTCCATCTAAGCTACTTTTGCACTGACACAGCAGATATCAGAGCAGCAGTATTAAATGGCTGAATGGGTTAGCCTGCCCTGAGCACCACTGGCAATAAGCAGGACCAGCTCCATTAGGAGACTAAAGGCTCCGAGGTGGTATGTGGGGGGCATGAAACTGTGCCACTGCTTGCCCAGAGTCCTTCCTCCTACACTTCCATCATACTTTGGAGCCAAACCCACTTGACTTCACAACATCAGATAGGGCAGCACATTTCATTGTTTAATAACATTTCCTAGGGAATCACTTCTATGTGTGTTTATTTGAAAAGATGTTAAAAGATTTCATATCTACACTCAGTTTCAAATTGCCCTCTACTACTGGAACATCACCATAATTATATTTCAATACAGAGAATATTCTTTTATAGAGAAAAGATTTACTTGTTTCAAAACATAAGATGTGCTAAGTTGATCCATATTAATGATAATCACTATGTATCCATGGCAAGTTTGATCTTTTAAACTCCAAATGGACAATTTCGTCAAGAATCCCAGTTTAAGCATTCTACTGCTACCCCAGCTCTGATAACTCTCTGTCTGGCAGTTTTGACATTGTGACTCATAAAAAGCTTATAATTTAATTATATTTTTGTAATAACTGTTTGTGTTTATTCAACAGCCTTCCATGCTCCAAATGCTATGTTTTAGCTATGGATAAAGGATTCTTCTGGTTTGGTTTTCTAATAAATACCCAAAAGAATTCATGTAATAATGAATGACCACATTGTTCTGAACTAGGATTTCTCACATGACATTATAGCTTTCTAAATTTATACCACAAAAGGGATTCTTAGTGTTAATTAGTAGCTGGAAGCCCCTGCCCCCATTCCATTAATTATAGCTGGATAATTTTAGTCTGGTGTAATTTCATCCCATCCAGGTTTGTATAGCTCTAGTATATAAAAAAAAAACAACAAATATGGGGCCTTTTGGCTACAAAATTCTCTGTCTCAGATGTACTCCTTTTTCAAAATTATAAATATTTTTCAAAAGCAGAAAAAAACCTTGCTACTAGAACAAGACTTGCAACTGTATTCTCATGGGCAGAATCTGGATTGTTTCTGAGGGGCATATCAAACAAGACAGGCTTCCAGTAACTGAACCCTCTGTAATCATTCATGTAACTGGCTAGAGATAACAATCCATACCATTGATAAGAAGGAAGAGAGCTTGTACAGTATTCAGTCTTGTGTTCCTGGCTGACACTACCAATTCCCTCCCCTGCAATGGGAGACAGGTTCAAATGTGTGAATCCAGGCCTTCCTTACCCTTGTATGCCATCACACTTGAGCCACTTAATGTATGTGGAATTGCTTACTTGCCATATTCATACTTGGATTTGAGAAATTCATTGTAATTAATGCCTACTGGTCTAGTACATCTCAGTGAAATCCAGTGCTACTCAGAACAGCTATAAAGTTTAAAAGCAGCAGCAGCACTCTTGCAACAAAACTGCAAACCAAACCAAAAGCTTTGCTATACAGTGGTTATCTTGCTAATCACCAAGCATCAATAAGAAAGACAGCAAAGGATAAACTGGTACACAACACTATCATTGTGTTACATCAGTTGCTATCTCTCTTTACTTGCATGCCGTTTTTCCTCTATACAGGTCAAAGAAAGCATATGTGACTTCCGAGCATTATGCAGGCTTGAGATAGTGACTCTGCCATTGGCGCTACCTCACCCTTAAAAGTGTGGAAGCTCTTCTTTTGTATCTCCTGACTGATCCTATGTAATCCAAGGGTTCCTCTGAAGAACCGGATTCTGGCCCTAGAACTGAGGGCAGCATCATTGATGATGCAGACCAGATGTTCCAATCTACTTCTTACTCACTTCCTGGAACCAGGAATTCTTGTAACCATTTGTGCTCATGCTTGAAATGGCAGTTTAGCTCAGGAGGAGTCACAGTGTCACTGAATTATGGGACATTTAAGCCAGGACTCTGCTCCACAAACTTCCCTTCTAATGAAAGTACAGATGCTGGCCAGAGTGAGTATGAAAAAATCAGAGTTTGGAAAAGTGACTGAGAGCTGTCGTCCAAAAGTAACCTTTTCAGTGCTGTAGTTTGTTTTGCAGAGCACTGCAAGTGATAGGGCAGTCTAAGAGAGAAACAGCATATCCCCTATTAATCAGATAATTCTTTCCAATTTGGCTTCTATTGACTTTATACTGACTCAGTAACTCCTGGCTTTATTCATACAAGAAACAAAAATCCTTATACCAACTTATACCACTGGTCTATCTGGCTTAGAATTATCTGTGCTGACTGGCAATTATTCTCCAGGGTTCAGATAAAGAATCCTTCCCAGACTGAAGAAGCAAAGATTTGCAACTACAACCTCCTGCATGCCAAGCAGATCTGGAATAAGGTCTGTTTGATTGAACAATCGTAGCTGAAGGGGAAGAAAAAATGAAAAATCAGTCCCTCGAACAGGGAAGAAAATTCATGTTGGTAGGGATGTGCATGTGCTGAGCAAGTAGGGGAAGAAATTAAGCAGAATAGTTCCCTTTAGCTGTTGGGCCATTTTTTTCCTTTTCTCATTCTTTACTTTTGCTACTCACACATGCATAAGCAGCAGCTACAATGCAAATGATAGCTTTCCTCTTCTATAAAACATTCTTGCTCAACTCTTTCCATGTCAATAACCAGAGAAATCAGTTTACTATCCATGGTAGGTGAAGGACAGGTCCTAATCCATATACTTTAATCAGCTAAATGTAAGTTACTTTTCATATTCAGGTTGCAGAGAGACTGCAACGTGTATATTGACAGTATGAAGAAACACTACCCCATTTATTGTCTTCTACTAGGGTTGAGAATACAAAATATAATCATGGAAAGTTTTTTTAAAGCCTATTCAGTCACTCTGTGTTAGATTAACATATATCAGTAAGCTTCTCTGATCTCCTGCAAAATACAATAAAAGCAGTTTAGCAGGATATGTCACATATGTACCAACCAGTATGAAGAAAAGTAGGACAGTCTGAGCTAGAATATGGTTTGTAATTCCTGGTGTGCCAGCTGGCCTTTAATAGCCAGACTGTTAAAAATAGATATATTCAAGCTCACACTGTTACTCCCACTTGGTTTGGCAGAATGGTTTCCAGACATCTGGCAATATAACAAGTATGTTTTCTCCAAAATAACAAGGTAGCTAACACCAGTGGAAACCCCACTGATAAATGCACTGAAAAAGACTTCCAAAGAGCTCTTGATGAAGACATCTTGGTGGAGGCAGAAGAACGAGTACAGGGATGGCAGCCCCTACCCAGCCCTCTGCTAGTCACTTCACCTATTCCAGAATCTAAATGCATAACATACCAACTAGTATTTGCTTTCCACCCCTTCTGAATAAGTCCCAACTGTATTACTTCACATCTTTCACTACCCAAGCAGGCCTGATTTACTTATGCACCAAGCATTAAAAAGAGCTGGAATCATGATGTAGTCATGGACTGTACTATTTTAGATTACTTAGAAAGAATGACACTTCCAAATATCTCCCACCTTTGATAAAAATTCTCTGCATGTAGAAAAAAAGTTACTGGAGAGTGGACAGATTTTACCCCAACCTGCCCCTTGCTCAGATACTTTCATCCTTGTAGAGTTTCTGTTTCCATACCTGCAGTCTACGGTAATACATTGTATCACCTCGCATCCCTGCTTCTTCATTCTGTTATGGATGTAAACTGGACCTGAAGGAATGGTAGTGAAGCACTATCACTTCTGTTTTATTTCATTCTTTTTGAAATAACTTTGGCTTGGTTGAGTCTTTAACTGATAAAGTCTTAAAACATTGGTTTCACTATTCTAAGGCCCTTTCCACACGCAGGCGAAGAAACGGGGGAAACCACACTGAAACAGAGCTTACCTGAATCCATTGAAACATGGAGCAGCGCATTTTCGCTGCTCCACTCTCCTCGGCGTCCCGCGGCATCCTGCAGGGCCCAAAATGGCAGCTTATGACTGGCGGGAGGCTCTCCACCAACCGGAGAAGCTCGCCAGCCGGAAAGCCTGCCCTGGGCAGATCTGCAGGCACGCCCTTGCGCACGCCTGCAAATCCACACCGGGCGCTGCGACGGGGCTGCACGGTCGTCCTTTTTAAAGACCACATGAAAGGTGGTTTTCAAAAAGCACGCGGCGCCGCCACTTCCGGGCACCCTAGCGTGGATTGGGGTGTGGAACTATGCAAAAGTAGTCCGCCCCAATCCACTTTACGGAGTAGACGACCTCCATCAGAGGTTGCTCTACACCGTTTTTAAACCCCTGTGTGGAAAGGGCCTTAGACTTCTGATAAAGATTTGTTTCTTTTAAACAACAAGTTCAATATATTAATGTTTATCTTCTGTTTGACTATATAACGCATTCAAACAAATAGATGACATAGAGCATAAAAGCCTCCTTAATTAGGTTCTTCCATGCAGCTGGAATCAGTCCAATCTGACTGGCAAAGTGAGTTTACTCTCAGGATAGGAATTAGTTTTGCCTATGCTAGTGTATCTTACAGAACTCTGTAAGTAATTCAGTTCATTTCTTGTGGCTTAATAGATTATCTTACCTTTAATTAAGTTCCTTCATGGATCCCCCATTTTCCTGTAGCAAACACCAGGAGTTATGTTCCCACAAAGCAGAAGAGGTAGGAAAAATGTCCACCTAGCACATTTTAAAGGGACTGCATTTTGGTAGGGAAGAAACTGATGAGATCTATTCCACCAAACAGATGATCAAGCCTCGGAAAGATGGAACCAAATCAGCAAGATCTGCTTCAGTTTTGCACCTAGTTAACAATCAGGGTCAAGGATGGAAACTGGCTAAGAACCAGAACAGGCATAGGAATCATGCAGTCCTCCAGATGCTCTTGGGCCTGGCAAATCACAGCAGCCTTAGCTAACATAGCCAATGATGTGGAATGCAGGGAGTTGCAATACAGCAACATCTGGAGGGCTGCATGAGTCCCCACCCCTCAAACTAGATGCTAGGAGAGTTAAGAAAGTCTGATGAGAGCTGTTTTCTCTGGGCCCAAAATTTATCTCAAGGGACCATTATGTTTGTGCCATTTCAGGAATTTTTCCAGTAGTTTTCTCCTGCCAGCTTCATCTCTTGCTGCTAGGAGAGGCTTGAGCTACTCCACAAGCTAAAATTCTTGCAGTTAATATTACACAGTTTTCTCTCAGTGACTTATTAGTACTAGCAAGAATGTACAACATCTCTGTCTTCATATAATGGAACAATAAAAGGCTTTCTCACTGGATCTCACAATCTAGGGGCACTATGGGATTACTGCATATGTTTGGCATTTGCAGGGAGTGAATGAATGCAGGGAGTATGTCAGGGATGTTCTCCTGGTGCCCTGACTTCAATGATTCTGTGTATGTGTACATCATGATGTCAAGTAAAAAAAATCTTTAATTGCTGGTGTCTCTAGTTTACTGGAGCATGGAGTGTGTGTGGCATCTTTGCATTATCTAGTGATGTATTGCCTCTCCCAAGCTCAACAGGTACACAAGACAATTGCCATGCCCCACCACACCCCGTTATTATGGATTTGAGTACAATTCTGACCATGTCTTAATTTCACATCACACTGTAATGTTTAAAATGATTTGTTTGGTTACTATCACATTTCAAAATACTTTATTAGAGGATCTACACAAGGCATGCAGTTATCCATGGAACTTTTAAAATGAAAAGTTATTTGAAAATCAAATGTCTTACTCCAGACATTCTACATCTTCCCAAGATGCATGCTGTTACACAGGCAAACGTGACTTGTTTTCATTCATTTTGTATATTTCCTGCATTTCCTGTGTTCTAAATATTACATTGAAAAATAATGTTAGTTGATGGAAGTCTATCATTAAAAGCTCACCTTTTTATTAAAACAGAACTATCTTCCTTCAAAAGGCAAAACAAAACAAAACAACAACCTGTATCTAATGGACTAAAGAATGCAAATGTTAGATTGATCTTTAATCATCAGCAAATCTGAGTAAAACAATCTTAAATTTAAAAGGTAGGCCTGAAGTGGCAGATGTCCAAAACTCTGCCAGGCTATGCTAGCCTGGGTGGTATTCACAGGGAAGCAGCTTTGCTTTGTTAAATCCTGCCCCTACTAGAAATGATTGGGGGAGATTTTAGATACAGTATGCCAGTTCCAGATGGATTGAGCTGGTAGAGCTGATCCAAATCCATTTCAAAGGACGGGAAGTGATTTGGATCTAATGGCTCACAAGCGGAACACTGCTGGTGATAGACTTACAAACACAGAATTTTCTGCATATGCAAATAGGACCACCACCCCATAGATCTTCTCTCCACCTGCAGAGAGCAACACTTACCCCATTCCATCCCACCCCACTGCACAGCTACCAGGGACAATTAGGGTTGGGCAGTAATCATATTTTTTAACTGGCCAATGAAATTTGTTGTCCTGTTTTCACCAACAATTGTGTTACCACAATTAAACATAAAGTTAAACTGGTTTAAGTCCCACAGCTTCCACAAGGTTAAAACAGAACTCTCCATTGCATTATAGCAGTCATAGGCTTGTACAACTAAAGAAATTTAATTTACCTCTTGTTTTTCACGATTCTGATCCACATTTAGTAAAGATGGTATTTTAGATACTTCAGATTTCTTTGACTCCCTCTTCAGCACTCTTACCTGTTTTACTTTTTTTTAAAAAAAAGTTAATTATTTCTACATTTTGATTTTTTTCTATTCTAAAGCAAATTATACAAAAAGTACAATTCAATAGCTAAGAAAATGAAGAAAAATATTATTTCAATGTAGAATTTGTGTGTTTGGGGGGGAGAATATTGGTTATTTTTGTCTGAGGAGCCCAATACAAGCTTTCACATTTAAGTCTGGAGCCTTGTACACAGTTTTCTGTGATTCCATAAGAGATACACAGCTAAAAGGAGTAATTTTGAGAAAAATGATGGCAGGCAGAAAAAGATTTGGAAAAAAGAGAGCAAGAACTGTGGACCTTACTGCAGTGAAATCCACAAGGGACAAAGAAGACATTTCTTAAGATGCGGAAAAACCATCCTTTTAGTGTCCTAAGATGTGTCTCTTTTCTCTCTTGTAAAAAAAGGTTCAGACCATCACTACCATGTTACACCTTCTTCCCTCAGAACTAAACTCTGCACAGGCTACTTTATTACTTTTTAAACTTAAAATAATATATATGTTTTGTTATATGCATTAGCATATAATCTATAGTTTGCCATAATGAAAGCATCATTTCAAGCCTAAACTTCTGGCCAATAGCCTCGACTCAAATAACAGCAGAATTAGTTCTGGGGGTCCAAGGACGCTTTAGACTTCAGAAACTCCTGTTATTCTTCTTCCCTCTCCATGAGAACCTAGTTTTGAAACTGAGGAAGGTTTGAGAGATGGTATGAAAGTTAAAATTGCAGAGTTGGAAATGATCCCAAGGGCCATCTAGTCCAAACTCTGCCAGTGCAGGAATCCACAGCTATCCAAACTCTGCTTAAAAATCTCCAACAAAAGAAAGTCCACCAAGGCAGTCTATTCTACTGCTGAACAGTTCAATGGAGGCTCTGTAATAAATTTTGTAAAGTTGTATATTTCATTTAAATGGTACAAGTTATCTGAATGAACTCTAAGGGCTAAAATATGCAATAGGTAGGAAATCCATGACTGTGCCTTTAATTTTTTTTTACTTTTACATAAAAGCAGCCTGAGGTATGCTAATTTTCTTGAAGGAATTGCACTGGTGGGGGGCGGGGGGCATGGGGAGGCTTAATCCTATATTCCTTTACTATTTTTTAAAAAACTTTACATTACAAAAAGGAGAGGGGAGGTAGGCACAAGCAGGGTTCAAAAATAATAAAAAGACAAGTCAGCTTGTCAGAAGCAAAGCTGGAGACTAGGTGACTTTCTGCACTAGACTCTTATAGTGCTGTTATTCCACTTTCAACATCCTGTGGAATTCCGGGGTTTGTAGTTTACCGAGGCCAAACAGCTCTCTCGCTGAGATTTCTAAATGCCCCTCCCTAAACTGCAAACCTCAGGATTCCATAGGATGTTGAAAGTGGAATAATACCACTATAACAGTGTAGTGCGGAAATGGCCTAAAAGAACAGGGAGATTGGTGGCAAATGTGCTCACTGGTTGCAGTGTGAAGCCAGGCTCATTCTCCTGCCCCCACACAGTAAGAAAACTTGCACTGTTTTTAGTTTCATTTGCATGCAGCCCACGATTTGAAAGGAAGAATCCTGCTTCAGTTGATTCACTAAAAGGAATCAGACTATTTTGGAACACTTTTCTATGAAACACACTGGTATTTAAACAGTATTTCAGATTATCTCTTAAAATCCATGGCCTTACTGTTTATCTGAAAAAGATCTGCAGAAGGTGACAAACATACTTTCCATTCCTTTCAATTCCTTCTGTTGCCCTGTTGTTGCCAGTTCTGGGAAGTGAATGTCTCTCTTCTCACATCTTGAAATATTGCGTTTTTTTCTGTTTATGTTGACCGTTTGATCAATCTGAGCTGCTCTTTCATACAGGGAGACTTTCTCCATTTGGTTCTAAAAACAGAATCATTATGTATCCAAGATAATATCTGTGCTATGATTACAATTTGACTATGCTTTTAACTAATTAATTCTGATCTTGATACAACCTATTAAAAATATTTCAAGGCTTATGTTTAAAGAAGGCATATCATTATATACTACTACGGCTAAATCATTATCCAGAAGAACTATTAGAAGTGTTATCTTTGAGACTAAATTGATAGGTCTTTTTCCTTATTAGCTGGCAACATCCAACAACCAGTACATTCGTATATTCCTCTGAAGAGTTCAAGCATCTGCTTGGTTTACAAATTACAACACGTACCAAGAAAGTAATTTCTGGTTATCTGCCAGAGGACTCCCTTTTACAGCTCTGTCTTATGTTGGGCCTATGGATAGTAAAATAAAGTTTGCTTTGCTTTACTACTCTGCCAGAGTTCTGTCTGGATTTCTATTTCCCATTTCCGCCTGGAACTGTATCAGTTTGTGAGCATTAAGGCATCATACAATCACAGTGGTAGACTGCCAACGCTCATGGGTCAGGAACAGCTGATGTTCATGTGACAAGAGGTCAAAGCTCAGAGTTAGCCTTGGGAAAGGGAAAGAATAGCAGGAACAGAAACTGAACCACAAGCTGAAGAGAATGGGAGGTGGCGCTTAACAACAAGAACAAGCCAAGAGGGTAAAGAAGAGCTCATCCAAGTTGGAAAGAAACCATATTTCTTTTTATTTTATTTATTTTATTTTTATTTAACTAACATACACAATTCTCTTTCCCCCTCAGGAAGACTCTAGGTCAAAATGTGGCCGCCAGATGTTGTTCCTCTTTGCACTACCCACCAGCTCAGCATCGTGTTCTGTTTTGTTTTTTGCCTCAATCTTCCTTCCCTTTTAAATCTCTCTTATTTTTTCCTTGTCTCCCTACTCATCTTTTCTGTCTTTAGCATAGATTACTGCTATATGGAAACTGATAGATGAACAAGTGAAAACTGTATATGGTTTAATATGTAAAGTATGCGTGTATGTGCCTTCAAGTTGTCTGTCAACTTATGATGATCCCATGAATTTTGTAGGGTTTTCTTAGGCAAGGAATACTCAGAGGTGTTTCTGCCAGTTCCTCCCTTTGAAATATAGCCTACAGCAGCTGGGATTTGTTGGTGACCTCCCATCCAAGTAGAAAACATTTGAAAATGATGAAACAGCACCTCAGACAAATTATTCTGGTTCCAAGAAAGATGCAGTGAATACTTATCAGAATGATTAACAAGACCAAAACACACACAAACACACACACACATATAGCAGAATGTTTAGGATTTCTCCATCTTCAGCTGGTCTGATATGAATACATGTATCTTGTTAGAACAGCTAAAGAAGGTGGGAGCTGAAATATTTGCTATAACCAATCAATATTTTTTATTAGTCACTCTTAAACATACGGTTTAATATGTAAGATACAGACTGTAGTAGATGTCAGTGCATAGGCAGAAGGAATCATGGGAAATAGAAATATCGCTATAAATTTTGCTTCATAAATTGTGTCAGCAAGGCATAGGCAGAAGGAATCATGGGAAATAGAAATATCACTATAAATTTTGCTTCATAAATTGTGTATTTGAAAAGGAGGAAGGTTATACTATTTTATTATTTAAAAAGTCACACTTATTAGTTCAATAGAGAAAAAATAACAAAAATATGTCAGCCAACTTTTACACAGGTATTGCTATTTTCATGTAGCAACCTGAGGTATACCTCATCTTTCACTCTATAATCTAGACGGATGCACCATACCATGCAGATGATAGAAGCCCTAACACCTGTGATCCAGACGCTAGGAAAGTATAAATGGCTTAAATCTAATGACATGCTAGCAGACATTCACTAATGTGGTACTTTCCCTGCATCTCCTCTCTTCCTGCAACCCACTGCTCAGCCTGCTACCCAGCTCTCTAGAGGAGAGCTGCATATGGTTATGAGGGGAGATGAGGTTGTATTTACCCTCTCCTTGTTCCACTGGTGTACCTACTTCTGTCAAGAGAACAACAGAATTAGATTCCCTTCTCCTTTTCTTCTTTCTTTCTTTCATATCTCACCTTTCTCTCAAAATGGGATTCAATGAGGCTTACAATAATTAAAGAAAAAGAAAAACCTCCAGATAAAACATTAAGTTAAAAATTATTAAATATCAACATTATTATGAACAAGATAGTTACAAACATTTAAAACACAGCTTTAATAAAAGCTTTAGAAATACAATGCAACCCACACAAAAAAACAGAGATAGATAGTGTGTGTACGCAACATTATCAGCCTGTACATCGTTTTCCAGCTGTTGTTTTTTTCTTGTTTAAGTTGTATCCAATGCTACTCAGAAATGTCAAAACATCTGCAAATCTTTCTATGGAAAATATCATCGTCGCTACTTGGGTTGCGTCACTTTGACCATTTCCGCACTAGAGTGTTAAAGTGCTGCTATTCCACTATCAACCTCCTATGGAATTCTGGGGTTTGTAGTTTAGGGAAGGGCACTTCGAATTCTCAGCCAAAGAGCTCTTTGGTCTCAGTAAACTACAAACCCCAGAATTCCACAGGGCGTTGAAAGTGGAATAGCAGCACTTTAACACTGTAGTGCGGAAAAGGCCGTAGCAGCTGACAGCACGGAATCTTGCTTTTTGTGATGAATAAGACAAACTAAATGTATATAAAAGGCAACAGCATGGTATTATCAGGACTCACCTCTTATACACATACATGGGTAGAATCAACTTTTTAAAAAGTGTTGTAAAATCTGATTTGCCTTTTAGGCATGTAAATCCTTCTGAGGATTCTAACCGTAGACTTCAAGAGATGCTACAATGCCATAACCCCAAAACCCAACTGTATTTTTAAAAAAGATACTATTCGGACTTACTTGAGCTATGGTTCCTTCTTCCTGCCGGTTATTTGAAGCTACTTGCCCAACTGTTGGCCAGGGACTTCGTCTTTTTTTTGCTTTTTCAGGTAGTCTGAGAAAGAAACAGATAAATGATAAATAAATTCATCAAGTAAGAACTGAACTGTTCATTCCTAAAGTTAACTTTAAAAATAAAGAAAACCAAGGAACATGTTACCTTGGTGTTCTAATTCTGTTTATGTTATGTTGAGTTTTTCAAAAAGTAACCACCCAGAGCTTATCAAATTGTAGTTAAAAAAGATTTGCCTTTTTAATATTACTTAAAAACAAATTAAACATTCAGATTTACAATACATACCTTGAATTAGGACACAGGAAGTGTGAAGTAAAATTTCCAGTAATACTTCCACAATTTGGGTGGATGCGGGGCATTGTCATAGACGGTGTTTGCGGAGGATTTTCCTTCATCCCACCAGCATCAGCCCCAACTCCTGCCGGGGCGGTGCCACCACTGCCGGTGGATTTGTTCTCATGAGGAAAGTTTACAGTATTCTGAGATACAGCGACCCACTGGGAGGTTGCATCTTCTTGCTCATTCCTTTTAAGATCTGAGATTTCCGATTTCCCCCCTTTCATCTTGATACCTTTGACCTTTATCTCCTTTGGCTTTTTGTCCTTTTCCATTTCCTGGAAAAGGTAATGCACATGAACTTTGATCACTTCTTTCTACTCATTGCCTGTCAGATCCCACAAAAAGAACAAAATCGTGGCCACGGAAAATATTTTTGGACACCAATTAAAAGGAACTTGAATTGGATATCTGTCCACCTTTTTTCCTTTTTTTTTTAAAAAAATAATTTATTTATGCCTTTTTTCCCCAGGCCCAGTGTAGTCTATGGAAAATGACCTTCTGCTGCTGCCCTCAGTTCTTCCTGGTCTAGATTTTCTTTGGCATCTTCAGTAGAGAAACCTATGCAATCCCATCATAATCCCCCTTGTCAGATATGTTAATTCGCTTACTACAAGTGACTTGGCAAATTACCTTCCTGATCTGATATGCGAGAAATAACCCATGTGATGTGGTTTGCTTCTCTGTACCACCCAGAGAATAGCACACTACCAAAAGGGTTTCACTTCATGGGCCACCTTTATGAAACTTGATATGTAGATCCTGGTTGTTACTGCTGTTGTGTGCTTTCAAATCATTTCCGAATTTTGGCAATCCTAAGGCAACCCTATCAAGGGGTTTTCTGGTTCTTAGAGTGTGTGAGACACCTAAAATCACCCAGTGGGTTTCCATGGCTGAGCTGGAATCAAACTCTAGAAATATTGAAAAGTTTTGTGGCATCTTAATGGCTAACAAATTCATTGTAACATAAGCTTTTCTAGAACTGAGTCTAGTTCATCAGATTCAGGATGAAATGGGCTCTGGTCCCTGAAAGATGATGCCATAATAAATTCTTTAGTCTCTAAGGCACCATAAAACTGTTTGTTATTTTAGGTACCACAAGACACTTTGCTGGTCTTGTTACAATAGACTACCATGGCCGTCCTCTGAAAATTATTGTAGACTAGAACTCTCCTTGAATTCATACCGAGTTAAAAATGTAGTATTTTATTAAAGGTGTGCTACAACAGAATTTTCTCAATTCCTCAACAGGTATTTAAAAGCAGATATTCCATATGTATACATACACACATATATACACACACATACCTCATTAGAGTAAAAAAGAAATAAATTAATAAATACAAGAAGCCACACACAATGCATACTTTGCTCCTATACTTGTGACAGTTTCTCAACAAGGGTCACTAGTTCTTAGCTACTATATATTAAACCTTCATATATGAATCTCCTTTAGCTCAGTACCAAAGACATCTACACTGTGCCCTCCATATATGCAAGGGTTCTGTTCCAGGAACCCTGGTGTAAAACAATAAATGCAAAGAGTTGTGTTCTGTTATAACCAATGGACATGATGTGTGCATACCCATGGCAGTAAAGCTACACACTTGCTTAATCCATTGTCTCTTTTAGGATACGATGCTTTGCACAACCTCGCATTTGTGTATATGGATGTTGCAGTAAGGGAGGGGCCACTGTATTCCTTGTGCACCACCAAACCTATTCTGCTACCACCAGACAACTGGGCCTGTAGCCCAGCTACTTTGTACTGGATGCAGAAGAAAGTACTTAGGGTACAAAACAGGCCTAAGGCCTGAGAACAGGAGTATTTTAATTATACTTACAGAAATGTGATGAAGCATTACCTTCTGAAATGAAGGCAAAGAAGTGAAAGTTGCAGCTAAATGAAAATGTTGTTGTAATATGGTTTGAATAATTTGCTTTGCAGATGGCGAGAGAGTGTATTTTAACCTTATGAAATCTGTCGCAATGTGCAAATCAGAGATTTGAGTTGTATAATTTACGTTACATGTTCTCACTGACATTGTCTGACATTTAATTTTTTAGAACAAATTCATGCCATTTACCTAACTTTTAAATTAATTATTAAAATCCTACCTCTCTTCTGACATGGAACCCAAGGCAGCTTATGGCACAAATTAAAACAAAGTGTAATTAAAACCAAAATATAAAAAGTAAAAATACACACACACAATTAAATAAACTATCATATTAAAACAACACTAATTTAAGAATAAAAGTAAACAATCCCCG
Organism: Ctenosaura bakeri; assembly: GCA_948474755.1. Taxonomy (NCBI): domain Eukaryota; kingdom Metazoa; phylum Chordata; class Lepidosauria; order Squamata; family Iguanidae; genus Ctenosaura; species Ctenosaura bakeri. The sequence goes on from CAOLHI010001423.1 coordinate 419,725, forward strand.
TTAAACTAGCCATCAATCTTCCTCACTATTTATTGCTTTCAGTGTAAAATACTAGAAAACTGCTTCTAAACTGCATCTCCACTTTCTTGTTATCTCAGCACCAGTGTCTTGTGCCTTTTCGGGGCACAAGTTCTTACTCGAAAATATCTGACTGGTGGCAGTAATCCCATGACCAACTCAACAGGACTGTGGCAACCCTGCCAAAAGTCAGGTATGGTTAACAAGCAATTCCACTGGCCTGGGTTCTGACAATTGTCAGTTGTTTATCAATATATTTTCACATCACATCAAAATCTGATTTCGGGACATCAGTGTATTCCCAAAGGAAGTAAAAATTCTACTAAAATTCTACTAAAAAAAATTCTACTAAAAATTCTTTAATGTATAAATTAGATGACAGTATTTTGTTCCTACTAGTCATATCAAGAGCAATTTTCCATTCAAGATCTCTTAAAACTCTGCTCCTCATCCTTCTAGGTCTTCTCTAAACATACCAAGCATTCCCAACATATTTTAAAGTTTATTTCCAAATGTATAAAAGCTAGAAGTTATGTGTGAATGTGAGTATACACAATACTCCAGATTGTGAATCCTACATCCATTATTTAAGTCCAAGCTTATATGGAAGAATTAGGAAGTCTCACAAGGCATAGCTCTGGCTGTGTTCTAAGGATATTCCTATTAATAAAACAAAAACAAACCAAATACTGGCTTGGTGAACCTCTTTGCATTTAACCTGATACCCAGTGGCAATAGAAAGCAAGGTTTTCGTCTTTACAGAGCTTGTTTTCAAACAGACTTTAAAAACGTAGCATAACTTCTTTTAATGTGTGCCCTTCCACCAGGATTGCCACAAAGCATCAGCATTGTATTTTTTAAAAATTTGCACATTACCCATTCTAAATATGTTGTCTCTGTGCAGAGTTACACAGAGCCCCACTTCTTGCACAGTTAAATTTATATGCAGGCTGCCCTGGAAATGTACAATGGGAAAAGATTTCTATGGACAGGAGGTTCCAAGCGTGCCCTGAAACTCACTTGTGTAACGTAGGTGCATTGACTGGCTCCAGCTCCGCACCAAAATACCATTATAGTAGATATGAAAATAGTAAGACTTACCCAGGCAAGTACAACAGTAGAGATACACCTGATACTGGAAGAGACATACTGAGAACTTGTTCAATTTAAGGAAACAGCAGACAACAAAATATGCTGAAGCCCACAGTTCTAATCATACCTATCTGGGAATTCCTTACTGAACAACACAGGACTTACTTCTAAGTAAATACTTAGCATAATTTCTTATAGGACCCACACATAAGCCTACACCTTACTACAGACAATGTGGCATAATGAAGTTTATGCTGACTCACAGCTGCTGAATCAAAGGCTTAATGGATATAGAAATAAATGCTTTAAGAGCTATATCTATATATAAACACATATATACACAAATACACACACATACACACACAGGTGGGAAGATGAAGATGACAAATAACTATCTGTCTACACCCATCTATGACAACCCTGCTCGTTTTACTCAATTTGAAATGCCATTATCCTAACTTGAATTCTTTACCTCTACACATAATAATACTACCAAACAGACTAAAAACAGTAATAATTCTTACCTTTACAATAACTGGGCCACTCTGAGGAATATTAACATGAGCTGTTCTCTTTTCATCCTTGATTAGCTCAGTCTCTTTATTATTGTCTTTGAATTTTGACAGAAAATTCAGTTTTGCTTCTTGCAGTAATTTGCTTTTCAGCTCTGGCAAGAATCTGATAATGAAAAGTACCATCACATCACAACCAAGAGTCACTGAGTCCAATTGCTCCTTGATCTCTGTACCAAATTTCCCCTTTCTCACAATCAACCTTTACTGTATGAAGATCAAACTATATACTACAAACAGTGCACCATGCAGGAAAAAAATATAGGGCAAACTATTATGGTTAATGCTTGATGTAACCCTTTATTCAGCTTCAATCCCTGCCATATCACACATAAGCAAACTATATTTAGCAGAACTACAAAGCTCACCAACCACAACACATCTGCTCTACATTTCAGCTGTGGTCTTGAAGTCAAGGCCTTTAAAGAGAATTTGCTTTTAACTGTATGATATTCTGTGCAAAATGTTTATTTTTCACCAGGAAATATATTTCAACTTTCAAGTTCTGTTTCATATACAATAAACTATGTGACAGTCTATTTATTATACTACAAAGATCAAGGATTCCTTCTTGTCACAACACTTTAATTAAACATTTCAGGTTTGAGGAAAAAAGAACAAATATCTAGCTAGATTTGCAACAAATTTGCTCAACAGGAGTCATGTGTACATGTTTAGTTTTTGCCTACTATTTAAGATGATTAAGTCAGTAAACACAGGGGGGGGCATTTGGCTAAAACAAAAACAAAAACAAAAAAACAGAAGAGAACATAAAACTTGAAATTCTGTTAATTTCAATGGAATTCATTTCCAAATATGTGCACTTGAAATTACAGTGTTCATCTTCAGTCCTCAATAGTTACACGAATGAAAACAGACTTCCACACACCAATCATCTTTCTGGGTTTCCCTCCACCCACCCAAAACAAAGAAACAAATAGAATTTGGTGCCTGGAGCCAACCCTCCACCCTAACACCACAAGGTACTCAGTATGTGTGCATGTTCTATGCAGTGTCCACCTAAGGACAGTGAGTGTGGCAGCCTTTAGATCAGGGGGCACTGTAACTCTCAGCATCTCCTTCCATTTGCGATGCTACCTAGGGCAGATAAGAGTGGGTCCAATCACATCTGGAAGGCCAGACTCTGCCCATGTCTGCTTTAGATTGTTAGTAACTTGTTCAGGAGAAAATGAAGCCATACACTCTATTTCCTGCACAGGGGATGAATGCTACCTGACCTGATGCCACCTACCATCTTTTTTGGTGATGGGGATCTCCTTATACTTATCAAGGCCATGATCATTCAAAAACAGCTGCACTTTCCAATGGGGCTTTTTGGAACTTTCATTAGTTTTCAGAAACTTGAACCCATTCATACACCAGCAGCTGTGCAAAAATGCTAGCCCCCGATGCCACTGATACTAAACATTAGTCTTTCTGGAAAGTACAGAAAGCAGCTTTTTCCTCCTCCCATTTGTACTGCCAGAGGTTGAAACTAGTTACAGATTAACTGTTCACTCATAATAAATTTTCTCATGTCCAACAATTATGTGATTACATTACATAATGATTTCAACTTAATACCTAGACGTAAATACCACTATCAGAGTTACTTCACTATCTGCCCGTCTCACATGACGTAGGACAGATTAATCACAAAAAAGAGGGCATTTTCAATGGTGGAATTACCTCTGTGGAATGCCCTCTTGGGAGAGGTTTAGCTGGCACATACATTATAGTCCTTTTGATGCCAGGCAAGAGCTTTTTATTTCTTCAGACATTTTAAGAAATATTTTCAGTGATTTAGATGTTTTTTCTCAGTTCAACCCTGGCTCTATACAATCTAATGTTTTCAGTCTTTGCTGCTGGCTTTTTATTGGTTTTATGTACTCTTGTGTTTAAATATTATTTTATTATTGCATCACTAGTATACAGTAATATTTTAAAATTTTAATATACTTTACATTATCCAGAGAACTCTGGTTAGTAGACCATTTAAAATGCAATAGGTAGATAAATGCACAAGTGAAAACCACTCATTTTCAGGTGTAACTGCAATGTTTAACCCCATGGCATTGTGGGCCTAATAAATGTGGAAAGAAAGTCTCACATTATCTGAGCACAAGCTCACACCTTATACTCTAATATGGATGCAAAAGAGATGATGATGTGGACAGAAGACTTTCTGCCACAGATTGGCAGCTTGTAGGTTAAAAAAACCCCACCTAAATGTAACTAATCCAGCTACTTTTAACAGAACGGGAAAGCAGAGTTACTTTTTTAAATGGCATATGTAACAATAAATAACAAATTTTCTAGATACTGGCAATATAATGGCAACTAACTAGTTCCAAAAAGTAATTCTTTGCACTTTGTTGTTGCAATTAGCTTCCTTTTCCTTGCTTAATTCCCAACTGTAAGCAGCAGACATTCATTTAAAGACTTCCCAACTCAGAAGCTCCAATTTCCAGGCAGTTTAGAGACCTAATATCCTTCATTTGAGCATAGTAAGGGGAGGGTGGGGACTAGAATAAGTTAAAAAGAGTAAGCTCTCTCCTCCTTGCTGAAGCACTTAAAGAACTCCATTCTTTCCTCTTTGAAAGCTAGCTCCCACACACACTGAAAATATTGCACCCTCCTGTTTTTCAATAATTACATGTTTGAACCCTTGTATATTGTCATAGTATTGTGGAAGCATTTTCCTCATATCTAAAAGACTTTGCTGGCTCATACATAAGAATGTCATTCATTCATTCATTCAGTTAATGATCATCAGTCACATCACAAGCTTTGACCAAACGTCTGCAACATTTGAAATGTAGAGTTCTCAATCAAAAACCTAACAAGAAAATCAGGTTTCCCAGAAATTAAACACTGTGACTTGAGCACAAGAAAATACAGTATTTCAGCTACTTCAGTGAAGATATTTTGATCCCTCAACTGCTGCATCAGCAAACTAGCAGTACATGTCCATTTGTCATGCAAAAGGCTACTCATTCGGAAAGGCTTCAAAGCAAATTCTGAAACCTTGTCTTAAATTGCTTACTTTTCAACAAAACCATCTCTGGTGAAATATTCATGCTGTAGTAAATCAGCAGATGATATCCGATCTGCAGGATCCATTTGTAAACAAGCCTAAAAAATAATGGAATGATTATTTTAGAAGGCAACTTTCTAGAAATGATATACAATATTTTAAAATAGGAAAATGAGTATAATAAAATGTCTACTGTATATTATGTCTGTGTAGCTAAACAAATCATTTCTGCCAGTTAATTATCTATGATTTTTTTTAAATGCATATTTTAATTTTGTTATTGGCTTAAAAAAATATTCTGCATAGCTATTAATAGGGCTCCAGTTCCTTTTAAGGCAGATTTGTTTAGAAGTATGAAAAACCAAGGATATCTATCCTTTTGTTGATTTTTGAAATGACCTCTACAGAATAAGAAGTGCTGTTTTTCAGATCTTTTATTGCAAAGAGCCATGAACTGCACAATATTGTTTCTTCAAAAAGACACTGGGCCATGAGATTTGGAGGGCCGTCTGAACTTTCACTGCAGAAAATATGGGCTGATATGGGCATTTATTGGATAACATTTGCAACTGATGACAACTCAGTTCATCCTTCCCCAGTCTGATGGTCTACAGATATGTTGGACCATAACTACCATAATCATTTATCTTCCACTGGTACTGCGGCTAGTAGCAATATGTAGCACTGCTCTATAACTTCTATCTGTCCAGAAAAATGGCAAGCATCTACCAAGTAACTGCTTTATATTTATCAAGGAGCAATATTTCCTGGCATTACAAAAGTTAAACCAATACCCTTCTAATTAGCCAAACGATAGTTGATAGGATTATACTATTGCATATTTAAGCAGCTTTTCATTTTCTTTATTCCTTTAGTATTTTTAGTGTTTTTGAGAAGTATATTCTTGGACTCAATTCAATGCCTTTGCAAATCTAAGACAAAGGCTTCCCAATAATCAAAACTACATGGTAGTTTCTCAGCACAAAGGTCTTCTATTTATATTGCCAATGAAGTTTAACATACAACACAACTATGCAGAAAACAAACTGAAGCTACCATAACATCTCAGATTTTTGGCCAGCATAATTTGGTTTATGAATACTATCATTCTGTCACTTACAGAAACTCTGGCTTCATGGACCTTTCACTGAATGAATGAGAGCCTTAATTCCTTGAAACTAAGCCTACTGGCACTGAAAAAAGTATAGCTAGTAAGGACGTTTTATTACTGCAAGGCTCATTACTTCTTGCTGAATCAAGTACTTTAGACCTTTGTTCAAGTATGAATGATAGCAGTGAAATACACATTATTACAAGAGTGCCTGGCATTACAGTTGACATGAACAATTTGTCACATTTGTAATGGAACCTTCTTTAACATGTACATGATTTGCCATTCAGCTTTTAAGCACAGAAACACTCTGCCTAAAAGCATGTTTATAAAATGCGATCTTCAAGAACACATCAGAGAAAATAAACACAAAATGTCTTTTTATGATGAAAATATCACAAGGAAATGTAGACATTGTTTAATTTGGGGGCAGAAAACAGGCTTTATTACATTGTTTTCATTTTGATATGAGCTTGGGTAATATAGCCTGCTTTCTAGGTGCAACAGAAACTTCCAGCAAGAGTATAAGCAGAGGAGCCAGAGCAAACCACCGCCCTACCCTGGAGCCAAGATGCTGCACAGCCCCACGGCCAGGCAGCAGTTGCAGGTGCTGCTGTAACTCTGCTCTGAGCAATGCTGTCCACGACAAGGAGCAGGCACAGGCAGAGAAGAAAAGCTGATACAGCATCTTAGATCTACTGGAGCAGCCTTGTTCATTGTTCCAGGAACGCTATCAGGAGACAGGAGCCTGGAGTCGGGCAGGGATCTGGCATGCATGTTTGCACTGAATGAAGGACGTATCACTAGAGCATAGTGTAAATGTGTTTCGCTCCAAGTGAGATATAGTGCCATTCTGATCGCAACACACAGGTGTTGCATTTCAGAATAATAAACTTTCAAAGCAAACTTTAAAAACTGACCATGAACAGTTATTGAAATGTACTTATATCTACAGTTAATTTTATTGCTGATGCAGTCAATCCTGCCTGCAGGGTTGGTACATACGATAAACCATTTCTAATTTAACAGACCCCTCAAGAAGATTAATCGCTGCTGAATTGAGTTCTTACATCTCTGTTTTATCTAGCATTTAAAAAAAAATCTGTCTTCCTGAATTTAGATACTAATGACAAGTTCTCCCTGTAAGCAATTTATTCAGTTTTAACATGTAGAGAATAACTGGCACACTGAAATTAGACGCTGTCATGGGGAAAATCAGTTTATTATTCTTTAGGCAATTAGCATTTTCCTAGCTAAAGATTTTATCATGGAGTTGCATTAAAATGCTACTCTTAAAATTCTATAAAAGAACTGAAAATGAATTTGAAAGTGGCTCTTTTCCCTTTGTACTAGCCACCATTTCCTAGCACAAGCAAACAAACTGTAAGATAAATAATACAAATTATATCAGGAATGTTACCCTCTGCCAAATGAACACAAAAAGAGTAGAGTAGCAGCAGAGCCATACCATGACCAGGACAAAATCAGGTCACACCACATCCAGCTCAGCATAGTAAAAAGGACTCCTGTCCTTAATGGTTACTCATTTAGTTCTTCCTCATTCCACATCTCTGTCAAACAACTGCTCAAAACACAATGCATAAGCCAGCCTCAGTCATGCAGAAAAATACCCCTTCTCATCTTTACTGTCTCTCACAGTGTATACCTGTCTCTCACAGTGTATACCTGATGACACTGTTTGGAGTAGCCAGTTTTGAAAGGCAGCTCCTTCCCCTCCCAGAGGACAGCAGAAAAGACAGTGTGAATTTTCATTTTTTTTTAAAATCCAACTCCCACCTACTGAATCTTGGGGTTCCCAAAATATTTGCTTCTGCAATCTCAATATTCAAGTTAGTCATTCACTATAGTAAAATCATGCCATTAATTTAAAATGTTACATTTTTAATGAAAAATAACTTTCTTTGCCACAATGACAATTTGGGAGGAACTCTAATTTTTCCTTAACCTCATGTATGATAGAAACTAGAAAGCACACATCGTACTAGAAAAAATAAAATCTCATGGTCCTACTATACGTTTTTGAAATGTGCAAAAAAAAAAATATCACGAGGCTGGACTGGAACTTTTGAATAATCAATATAGTTTCTTTTCTTTGAATGTGAAAATGATGGTGGGGCAGGGAATATAGATCTATGCAGACTGAAGCAGACAAGATAATAGATATATTGATTTTCAAATTATATACGCAAACTATGCCAAGCTGCAAATAATTATTATCAGTAAGCTTGATACTCAGACCTCTTCTGACATACATGAACCATATCTGCAAGATGTGCATTGAGCTTGGGATATTTTTTCCTTGCACTTTTAGGATGCTGAACCTCTGGAAGGACCATCCCTGAAAAAACTGGGCTCCTTATAAAAATACTCTGAAGGTGAGGTGTCAAATTGCCTGAAAGAAAGAAAAAACAGCACAGTTGTATCAGAATGCTGATATAGGATACATTTACACTAACATTAACTATCTGTAGTTAATTTCTGACACATACATTTAGTTGCTGTATTCATGAAACTGAGACCCAGAGTGGTACAGTGGCTTGAGCATTGAGCTATGAATCTGGAGACCAGGATTCAAATCCCCACTTAGCCTGGAAACCCACTGGGTGAGCTTGGGGCAAATCACACTCTCTCAGCCTCAGAAGATGGCAAAGCAAACATTCTCTGAACAAATATTGCCAAGAAAACCCTGTGACAGGTTCACCTTATGGTTGCCATTAAGTCAGGAATTACTTTAAGGGACACAGCAACACTTAAGTTCATATTTAGAGTAGGAATAGACTTTTTACCACAATGTCTTCAAAAAATATCATCCACAGTAGTACTTACCTACTTTGGTCACAATTTTATGAAGAAGGTCTAGGTCCGAGCTGCTGGGTAGGTATGGGTTACCAGTGGCCATCTCAATGATCATGCAACCTAAAGCCCAGATGTCCACAGGTCTAAGATCAAGAAATGAACAAAGTGTTCAACAATACAATGACTGAAGCTATAAGGAAGTCTACTCACTTTCAATTAAAACTTTTTAAAAATAGTCAAAGGAAAAAACACTGCAACAGTTATGAATGTACAATTTGAAAATGTGAAGACAAGAATAGTTAAGCCAAGGCCAATGGTATAAGAAGTCCAATCCTATATTCCAAAGAAGATCACTGAGTTCAAGTAGATGGCATCAAAGTAAGCAACTTGAGAACAGTAGTCTGGCAGTGATTCCATTCCTGTCCTAAATTGTGCTAGGATACATCATGCTAATTATGAAACTCGTACATAAATTATCATTAAAATTATATAAGAACATACAAAGATGGCTGCTATCATAATCTCTTCCGGGTATTTGTTAATTTTATAGCCCATCAACATATTCTGTTGTTAACCTATTCAATTTCGCCTTCTACCATTGGCCAGGACAGAACACCTGCAAAAAGCCACAAGCAATGGGACAGGAGACATTGCTAAACACCACAGATCTATGACCCTGTTTCTCCTTCTCCCTCTTGCTACCTGATTCTAATAATACTAGCAAGAGTAAAGAGAAGGAATGGCAGTTTTCACTTGCCTCGACCTCTCTCTCCTTCAGATAGAAGGGATATACCGGTAGAAGTGAATGAGCTGTACAAACACAGGTAGAGAGCGAAGGCAAGGGAATGACCAGTGCTGATAGTGGCAAGGAGGGGTTGTAGCGCAAGCATTCTCCAAAAAGCTGTACTTACCACTGCAGCTGGCAACAAGAAAGCACCTTTTATGCCCTTTATGCATAATGAAGTACATAACACATATGAATGACACAAGCCCACTCCATTGAAACCAATAAAACCTACATATAATAGTAGTTTAAGATTTAGCTGCAATTCCTGCACAGTACAACTATTTCAATTTTTACAGGCATCAGGTAGCAGGAATCAGTTTTAAAGATAAACCATCTACCTGTATAAGTGAATCCAATGTGGCATTAGCAATTCTCCTCTAAAAGAGAAAGAATAGGCACAATTTCATGCACGTTATTGGGACTGTGGCCCTTTTCACACGCGGGCGGCGGAACGGGACAAGCCACACCAAAATGGGGCTTACCTTGTTCCGTCGCCACGCGGAGCAGCGCATTTCGCTGCTCTACACACAGCAGCGTCCCGCGGCATCCTCGGCGCCCGGCAGCGCTCAAAATGGCGGATTTTGACTGGCGGAGCCTCTTCACCAATCGGAGAAGCTCACCAGCCGGAAATCCTGCCCCCTGCCCGATCTGCAGGGATGCCCTTTCGCGCGTCCGTAAATCCATACGGGCACTGCGATGGGGCTGGACGCCTCGTGCTTTTGAAAAACCACATAAAATGTGGTTTTTTACAAGCACGCGGTGGTGCCACTTGCGGGCACCCAACCACGGATTGGCATGTGGATTTACTCACGAGTAATCCACCCCAATTCACGTAACGGTGTAGACACCGTTTTTTTAACCCCATGTGAAAAGGGCCTGTATGTTTTATTAATCTCCTTTCCCAACAAAACTAGAGCCACTGATTAAATGTGTGTCAGGGCGCCATCTACTGTCCCTCTGCTATGCCTTCCTCACAGCTAAGATTGTATGCATTTGTTTTCAAACTGTTTGTGTAAATACTCTTTCATTAACAATAACTTACAATGCAATACAGTACAATTTATATAGTGCTATCCAGCACAGGCTCTTAATATAATTTTAAAAATACATACTTCCCATAGGTAGTGTCCTTTAAAACCAGCTCTGGAGCTCTGTACCACCGTGTCGCCACATAATCAGTGTAAACGTCACCAGGGGCTGCTAAGGTCCGAGCAAACCCAAAATCACAAAGTTTAGTAATTCCAGTCTGTGAAACTAAAATATTCTCAGGTTTAATATCACGATGAATTACCTGGCAAAAGAAAAATACAGAATCCGGTTTAAGAATAAAAAATTTTGTTTCTTAAAAGGAACAGTGAATTATTACTTGAATGACTCATTAGAATAGGGAGACAAGTTCTGTCCTTCAGACAACCAAGTCAACAGACAGGAGAAGCTTTTGGTGGGGCTGCGGGGGAACACCACTCTGAGAATGTCAAGCAAATTACCTTGCTGATGGTTGAAGCAATGTTCTGGGTCACTGAGCAGAGCTGTGATGCATGTCTGGCATAAAATCAAGGACAACAGAACATAGGAAGTTGTCTTACACAGAGCCAGATCATGGGTCCTTCCAACCCTGTATTGTTCATGCTGATTGGCAGCAGGTCTCCATGTTTCTGAGTAGGAGTTTTCCCTCCTTACCTGAAAATGTCCAATTGGTGCAGGGTGCCTACTGCAGGCAATCTACCACTGAATGTCAATTCTACATCACTTTAATTCAGAACAATTCAGGGTCAGCACAAACTAATTGTTTTAATAGCTGGACTATTTTATTTTAATTGTTATCATAATCCTAGGGTATTTTGTATGTTTTTAAATATTCGTTTTGGGGTGAGGAAACGTACTTGAAACAATTAGCTTCTCACTTTTTTAGTTGTAACTGTGGTTCCAAGAGGCTGAAAGGCAAAAGCAATGGAACTCGTGAGTACAGAACTCTTTCTCATTGCCCTGCCCTGCTTGGGCTCTTCTTCTTTCCCAGCATTCCTGCCCTTGAGTGAGAAGCACTCAAGGGTCTTCAGTAATTACGTGGAAATAACACTAAAGAAGTCATGTGAAATTAATACTATTTGATTTTTCTCTACAGTTCTGCAGAGTACCTACATTGTTGCTGTGGAGATAGTCAATTGCTCGAAGAATCTGATATAGATATCTCTTAAGTCTTCTGTTATCCAGCCCGTGAGAATAATGCTGTAGCTCATCTAAAATTGTATGGTCAATAAATTCAAACACTAGGTGAATTTTCTTTTTCTGTCTGAAGACTTCAATCAGATTGACCAAGTTTTCATGACGAAATTGCTGTTGACAAAAGAAATAAACAATTCTACGTTCTTTCTCAACACTGTCCCTAAGATTCTAAGTATAGCTATTTATCTACTTTTTAACCATTAAACTGAGTACAGTTGGCCCTTCACATTTGCTGGTTTAACTTTCATGGATTTGATTATTTGCAAGTTTCTCCAACCCTAAGCCCCCACCCCAAGTGCTTCTTTTCCAGGTGAACCTTCCCTCTCAGCAGTTCCAATCAGGCCATGTAGCCCTTTAAAAACCCACCTCTGGTCCTTCTCCCCCTTCACCGACCACTGCCAGACTCACTAAGGATGGATGCAGCCTAAATTCTCAGCACCACAAACCCTCTCTTAACGTCCTCCATGCACTCAAGGAAGGAGATGGAAGAGAGGGGAAGTATAAGGCCACTATGCCAACCCACTCCCTTTGCCTCTCCTTTCCTTGATCTAGTATGGAATCAGGATGCCCGCTCTGCCCACCATGCCATGCCCCCCCCCAGATATACACACACACAGTTTTTTCCCACTTTTTCAGGGGTGTTGTGCCCCTAACCCTAATGAACGTGGAGGGCCAACTGTATATTCTGAAGTGATTTAATAAAAGATGGTCACCTTTATTGCTATGCATACTATGAAAAGTAAATAAAAGTATCTGTTACAAAAAATTAGTTTTATTTATATTACAGTAGAAAAGTCCTTGCATGGCCTCTCTGTAGTTTGCTAATGATAACGGAAATTTCTAATTACAGTTTCTAATTACATCAGTTACTTTATCTGTGTTCAAATCCTGAATGTGTTTGCCTGGATGTCATTTCAGTTAAAATCAAGAACATTCCATTAAAATCAAGTACATTCATTTATGTACATTATTGATATAAACAGGTTCCATGTGCAACACACTATGTAGGAATCTCAACTGATTGATCAATCATTTTATTTGTATCTCACCTTTCCCCAAAAAGACTGGGACTTAAGACAGCTCATCATGGTAAGGTTCTTAACAAAGTGATAAGGATCTTATTGCTTTTTAATCTTTTATGTTTTCATAGACTCTGTATATTGATAACTTCTAATATGTTCCACAAGGCATGCTTAGTAGTGCAACCATTCACATTCATACACATATACACCAATAAGTAAGCCTCACTTTTTTCACTCTCAGGAAAATGTGTGTATCAGGGATTATTTCCACAAGGAATTTAGGTCCTTGGGAGTGACACTGGGAGAACGCAGGGATTCTCTACAATGGGATGTGTGTGAAAGTGGCAGCATGAATTGGTGGTGGCAACAACAGCAGCAGCATGGATTGTCCGGTAGAGGAGGATATGGGATTGCTTAGGGGTTATCAGGAGGGTGCACAACAGGCTGTGTGAGTGGCAAAAATTCTGCATCCCTAACAGTCTAAAACTCCAGAACTAAGTCTCACAAATTATGTTCCTCATATCAGAAGAAAGCAGGAGTTGAACCATTATGGTAGCATCTTGAAATTGAACCAATTTGAAATATTTAACTGAAATTCCCACTGATTTGTAGGTGGATGTATTACAGATCAAAATGTCAGCTGATTTCTAAGAAGACACATAGTGTAATTTTAAAATTATAATAATAAAACAAACCTACACAAACACAATCCCTTTTCTTAATGCTGTATGTGCTCAGTAAGCTGTGATTATAAGTCATACATAATGATGATGCATATTGTATTTTTAACAGAATAACAAGGCACTGCTTTTCAAAATGACAACAAAAGAAGCAAACCTTTAGGAACTTTATCTCTCTCATCGCAATTTTGTTGACAGATTTTTCTGACTTCTCATAAAATATTTTAATGGCAACTATATGTCCTGTTTCCTTGTGTTTACATTTCATTACCGTTCCATAACTTCCCTCTCCCACTTTTCCGAGGATCTCATATATCTCCATACTCAAGTCTGAAATCTCTTCAGGGAAGAAAAATATGTTATTTTACACTATTCACATCTTGTTCTTTTTTAAATAAATAAATTAAAGCAGACAAATTATTCCTACAAGGAAGGAAGCTTTTTTGAAGACTCAGGCTATTTCCACCCTACACTGTTATAGTGCTATTATTCCACTTTTAGCATCCTATAGAACCCTGGGATTTGCAGTTTAGGGAGGGGCATTTAGAATTCTCAGCCAGAGAGCTCTTTGGCGTCAGTAAACTACAAACCCCAGAATTCCACAAGATGTTGAAAGTGGAATAATAGCATTATAACAGTGTAGGGTAGAAATGGACTCTGTTTTATGACAAACAAGCAATGTAGCTGTTAAAGACTGTAACATGTATGACTGGGATTCCTGCCATGCAAGCATTATTTAAAGAAATGGGAGCTCTGTATATAAGCCCTCTTAAGATTTTTGGCACAGTCCAACACTGCTAGGCTGAAACGTGGTTTTCACAGGACTCTGACATTATGGTCTTGCCAAATAACATACCATATTAAGTAATTAGGGATGGACTCCATCCTGATGAACCACTTACATTTTATATCCAGGTCTTCATGCTTATGCTATTGCTGGTATACCTCATTCAACAACCTTCTGGAAACACCATTCAGCATGTATAGTTGAACAAACCTGTATCCCATAACTGAAAAGCTGTATTGGTGGTTGGCTTCTTGCTCTATGGGGGAAAAGGTATCCTTCTTCTCTTGTTTAAAATTCTCTGGAGACACCTCAATACTTATGAGCCCATTATAACATTTTATTTCTCAATTGTGCATAATGGTATCCAACATGTTCTTATCTATGGTTCTGTATCCTCCTGGATGAAGAACTTGAAGGGAGTACTGTAGGGATCTACGTTAGGCTTTATGCTATTCAGTATTTTAATAAATGACCTGGAAGAGTTATGGAAAGGCTGCTTATCAAATCTGCAATGGCACAAAGCTAGGAAGGACAGCCATGGCCACAGATGAGAGAAGATTCAACAGGATATTGATAGGCTGGGAGAAGGAGGAAAAATTAACAAAATGAAATTCAACAGAGATAAATGGAAAGTCGGGCATTTAGGCAGAAGAAAGCAAAGACTTTACACTGGATAAGGAAGAGCTGGTCTAGCAGTAATATACATGAAGAGGATCTATACATTTTAGTGGATCAGACAGTGAATATTAACCTGCACTGCAGTTGGTAAAGAAGCTAGTACAATTTTAGCCTGTATTAACAGAAGCATAGTGTCCAGGTCAGAGCTCTGTTCAGTGTTCAGTCAGACATTAGGAATATCGCATCCAGTTCTGGGCAAAACATTAAAAGGGGATTGATTAACAGCATGTCCAGAAAAGACTGATTTGGATGGTGAAGTAGAGTTGTATGAAAAACAGTTGAAAGAACTATTTTAGCTTAAAGAAGCCTAAAGGGAGACATGAAGAAGATGAAACAGAATTGTGGTCTCTTGCTCCATAGGGCAGGATGATTAAAAATTGCAGAGAAGCACATTTCAAACAAAATATTTTAAAGTGCAAGGTAGCAGATTTCAAATAATACTTAATGAGAAATCCCCTAACAGATGGGTGACAGTGGAACAAACTGCCTCCCAAGGTAATGGTTTCACCTATGCTGAAAGATTATGGAGAATGGGACTTTCAGAGGCTACCAGTCATAAAAGACATATTATTTCCAGTGTCAGAACCAGTGTGCCTCTGCATGTCAGGCCCTGGGAGAAATGATCAGGAGAGTGGTGCCACAATCACATCTACTGTGCTATCCAAGGCCATTTCTGCACTAGACTGTTTATAGTGCTATTATTCCACTTTTTTTTTTTTTGGTGGAAATAACCTTTATTGGGATGGGGGGCCAAAAGCAGCTTAGTCCTTCTTGGCTGCTGCTTTCCTCATGGCGGCCAGGACGTTGCTGAGCTCCTCACGCTTTCTCTTGGCCCGGATGTGAGTCCCCACCCTTTTCTTTATGAATTTGAGCGCTCGCTTGTCTTTGGAGACTTTCAGCAACTCCATGGCCCATCTCTCATAGGGAGCAAAGCCGCACACTTCCCAGATCACGTCCCGTACAAACTTGGTGTGCTTCGTCAGGCGCCCGCGGCGTCGGCAGCGGCGAGGCTTCGAGACGTTCTTGGTCACCTTGTGGTCTTTGTTGAGGCCGACGGCCATCGGGTAGTGGATCACCATGGAATTATTATTATTATTATTATTATTATTATTATTATTATTATTATTATATTATAATATATTATTATTATTATTATTATTATTATTATTATTATTATTATTATTATTGAATTATTCCACTTTCAACATCCTATGAATCCTGGGTTTTGCAATTTAGGGAGGGGGATTCCATAGGACGTTGAAAGTGGAATAACAGCACTATAACACTATAGTGCGGAAATGGCCCAAGATGCGCATTTGCTCTGACCCAGCATTGGTCTTATGTTCTGAGGCCACCTGCCAGGACAGGTGAAGTGCCGGCTGACCTTCTGCGACACTATGACTCTAAAGGCAACGGATGCGGGAAATGAATAAACAAAAGACGTGCTTGGGTCCTCCACCCCTCGGCTTTTCCTCGGCTGCTTCCACCGCGCCTCAACCGCACTCCCCCAGCAGGCCCCGCAGCCTCCCCTTCTTCCTCCGCCTCAGGAGGCCTCCCCTCGGGCGTCACACAGCGTAACCCTCAGGGACATACCGCAGGAGCCGCCCCGCCCGCCCTGCTCTGCGGGTCAACCTCTGACCTGCTCCCGGGAGCTCCCCATGTTGACTCTTCTCGGGCCCAGCCAAGCAAACCGGCCCTGTTACCGTAGCAACCGCCGGCCTATATCAACAGCAGCCACCCTGCCTGCCTACGCAAAGGGGGTGGGGTTTCTCCGACCTCATCGTGTTCTCTAGATTCCGGGCGAGGAAGGGCGGGGACGGCCGGGCCGGATTCCACCGCGGAGTGACGTAGCCTTCCCGGCCCTCTCTGCCTTCGCAGACTTCCGCAAAGCGGCTGTTTCTCGAGGCTTCTGGCGCTCCGGAGTTGTCTTGAACTTGCCAGAAAATGTCGGCTGTCCTCAAAACAAAAAGAGCCCCCTAAGCCCTCATTGCTTTGTCCGCACGGCTTCCCTCAGCAAAGAAATTCTAGGGGCAGCGCGAGCGGATACAAAAGGCAGTTCTTAATATTCAAGGTGTCCGAAAATTATCTTTACAATGTCGACTGGATATAGGATTGAAATTGTAAAGATAATTTTCGTACACCCGTGCTTACTGGGTGGAAGCCCCATCGAACACGGGGGCTTTATGTCTGAATCAGTGCGTGCACCGGATTGCGTTGACGGTTTATTCCTGTGGCTGGGTATAAAAGCTCGTCTTAATACCGCGTTCATTTGCAGGAGTGTAAAGGCAAACAGGGAGCCCTACGAGGTGGCAGGTCCCACGGAGTGCCATCGGGCAACCATAAACACTGCGCATTTCATTTCCCCTAACTACAAACTCCACTTGGCGGGTCTCTTCCTACCTGACTTCCCTTAAAGCTAAACACCCCCAAGTACTGTTACCTCTCAGTTGTTCCAGTCCTTTGATTATTTTTTTTTTCTTTTCTGCACTTTGTCTAGCTGATTCCACCATAGATTTAGAGAGATGTATCCAAAAGCATACTTTATGGATTTATATAAGGGAAGCATTATATTGTAGAATCATAGAAATGTAGAGTTGGAAGAGACCCCAGAGGCCATCCGGTCCAACCCCCTGCCATGCAGGAACACCCTCAAAGCACTCCTGACAGATGGCCATCAAGCCTCTGCTTAAAAACCTCCAAGGAAGGAGACTTGACTACACTCCGAGGCAGCAGATTCCACTGCCGGACAGCCCTGACTGTCAGGAAGTTCTTCCTGAGGTTCAGGTGGAATCTCCTTTCCTGCAGCTTGAATCCATTGCTCCTTGTCCTGGTCTCTGGAGCAGCAGAAAACAAGCCCTCTCCTTCCTCTACATGGCATCCCTTCAAATATTTAAACATGGCTATCCTGTCCCCTCTTAACCTCCTCTTCTGCAGACTAAACATACCCAGCTCTCTATCCTCATAGGGCATGGCTTCCAGGCCTCTCGCCATTTTGGTCACCCTCCTCTGGACTTGCTCCAGCTTGACCATGTCCTTCTTGAATTGGGGTGCCCAGAACTGGACACAGTATTCAAGATGGGGTCTAACCAAAGCAGAGTAGAGCAGTACCAGTACCTCCCTCGATCTAGACACCATACTCCTATTGATGCATCCAAGAATTGCAGTTTTATTGGGCAGTTTTATTTCCAGTTTCCCTTTTTAATATGACCAACGGGGATTTTTGTTTTTGTTTCTGTTTAACAGCAGCACCCACAGTGATTTGAGATTTTCGTTGAACTATCCAAGCCCAAGGGCAAGATCTTTCTCTCAGTCAGTTGCTGATAACATAAGTATATATATGAGTCTGGGCTTTTTCCCGCCACCCTAAGAATAATCATACCATAGTAATTCCAGTGTCTGTATATGATTCTGGAAGCTGACAGGAAGAGAATAAATTCATTTGAAATGTGATGCTAGAGAAGAGTTTTGAGGAGACCACAGACTGTCAAAAAGATAAATAAATGGCTCCTATAGCAAATCAAGCCTGAACTCTCAGGAGAAACTAAAATGACCAAATTGAGGCTGTACCTTGGACTCATCATGAGACAACGTGACTCACTGGAAAATATTGTAAAACTTAGTAATATGGAAGGCAGGGGGAAAGAAGAAAGCCACATTAAAGGTGGATTCAGTCACGGAAGCCACATTCCTGAGTTTGCAAAACCTGAGTAGGGCTGCTAAGTCCTGGGCCTCATGGAAGTGTCTCATTGATAGGGTTGTCCTAAGTCAGAGCTGACTTGATGTCAAATAAGAACAAAAAATACTTAACTTTACATATTCTTGCCTTCTATCTTGTATATTATTTTACTCCCATTACCTCAATTGGAGAGATACTTTTTGAACCCTTCAGATTTTGTTTTTGTTCTCAACAACCTGAATAAATTAGTCACCAAGTGTTAACACTATATCCTACTGATACTGGCAAATTTGGTCACCTCAATAATTCTGTTCCCAAATCACTTACGGACAAGCTTAAAAGCACTGGTCCCAATATTGTCCCTTGAGGTACTACACTTTGCACATCTCTCCATTGCAAGAACTGTTTATTTCCTTCTCTGCTCCCAATTTTGTACCGATTTTTAAAATCCATAGCAGGACTTCTCCCCTTGTCCTATGACTGCTAAGTTTGCTCTGGTGTCTTTATCAAAAGCATGGGACCTGATCAAAAACCTTTCAAGAGTCCAAATAGACAGTGTCTATCAGATGACTCCTGTTCATCTTTTCTTGTTATTTAAAAAAAATGCAAAAAAGCAGTGGGATAGTACTTCTCTTTGCAGAAGCCTTGTTGATTGTACGTAAAGCCTGTAAGTATGTTGATGACACTTGATTTCTAATCTATTGTCTCATCTGCTCTTCTTTAGAGTGTACCTTTATGAGAAGGACCAACATGACCAGTAAGTGTATTGTTTCTCCTTCCCTAGTGACACATGTCACTAGTGATAACTGCCCACACTACAGAAGAGTTGCAGTTGAAAGGGAGGATTTTTCCACACCAGACGACCACCATGGAGCAAACAAGGGCTAGTCTGGCACCTGTCACCTCATGGCAGTGGATGGACATTTTAGTGCTCCCCCTCACACTCACAGTGGCACAATCACAGTTAAGAAGGTCACTGTCAGTGTAGCATTGCTGCCACTGCTATCAAAAAGACACAGCTGAGCCTGAGGGGTGGCTTAGCTCAATAGGCTGTTCCCTGGTCTGCAGTAATATCAGCTGTCTGTTTCATCATGAATCCTGTCATTTCATCTTGAATAGATGCGTCTCCCAAATTGCTATTGTGATAGTGATGATGGATAAGCAAATCAGAGAGACTCACTTCTAAAGTTCCGACTTTGCTGCTAATCTATTCTTGGAGATCCGAACTTCTTTTCTTCCTACCCAGTGCCAATCCAGTAAGACTTCAATCGTAGCTTTGTTCTTATGGGCAATAAGTATTGGAAAACACTTAACTGTGCTACATGAGAAACAGCTTTGGATTTGTATAATGGTACTTGGTCAATATGCTTCCCTCTGACTTTGTATGAAACCAGACATTTAGGCCCCCAGTTCCTTGATGAGTACATATGCTTTCCCAACTCTCATATCTCTTACTCAGTAAGAGCCAAGTAAAAAAAAAAATACTGATTCCTCTGTGTTGTCTCACAATGTTTTGCACATTGCTTCTGACAACAACAATAAACTTTATTAGAATGTAATTCTAAATTCACTTAAATAAACGTAACTGAATTTAGAATCCATTTGCCCCTTTGTTAGAAATAAATTTAGTTCCTATGTCTTCTTTTCTGTATTGCCCTCTCCCCCGCCTGCTTCGTCACTCCTCTCTTGCTCAGCTTTTCTTGCAAGCACTTACCTCCAAGATGAGTTAAATGTACTTGCAGCACAGCATGTGTGATTATTTGCCAAATAATGCGTTTAAGACAGAGATGTAAAACCCCCCGTTATTATCATAAACTCATCTTTGCAGCCCACTTCATTCACATAAATTAACTTGAAATCAGTGCCTTTTTAGCCAGTTTGCCAGTGCAATTATATATCTGTCTAATCAGAAGTAAAGTCCTCCTTCTACATTCGTGGGTTTGACGTTCATGAATTTGATTATTCATGAGGTGCATGGGTACCTTCCCTCCCCCCAAGTTCTCCTCCTCCCATTCCCTTGTGTTTTGCTGGCCATGTGGATAAGGAAAGCAAGCACCTACAGAAAAGGCAAGGAAATGGAGCAGAGGCTTGAGTGCACCTTCCTTTTTTCCTCCAGAGCTCCTCCCTCCCATTCCCTTGCCTCTGGTCCTGGCGCTGAGAACTTGCACTGAGGCAATAGGCAAGGGAATGGGGTGGGGTGGGGTGGGGTAGGGTGGAGGAAGGCTTGGGGGAACCTTCCTTCTACCCTCAAGAACTTCCCCCTCCCACTCCCTTGCTCTGGCCCCAGGATGCAAAAGGCAAGGGAATGGAGGGGGATCACAGGGGATGAGTTGTTCATGGTTTTTCCACTTTTATGGGGGTTCTGCACCCTGAACCCTCATGAAAGTAGAGGGGCCACTATAATACTGATTTCAGTGGGGATTACTACCAATTAAGTAGACACAGAGTTCTTGTCGCTGTCTTGAATCTGGAACACGCTTAATAGACAGCAAGACCCACTGATTCCGGTGGTATTGACTTCTGAATAAACATGCACAGGTTTGTGTTGAAAATGTATTATAATGACCAGGGATTAGAAATTTATAAACTTTACTGGATAAAAATGAATAGCAACAGATAAAACACAGTTTCTAGTCCTTCATGCTAAATTAAAGTGGCGGGGGGGGCTGCAGGTATTATTTCCTCTAGATGTAAAGATGATTTGCTGCTACAGGTCAGACTGGTTAAAGAACTGGTGGTAGCAAGTAAATGGAAATCAATTACCATTTTTTAAAAGCAGTGGACAAAACATGACATCTTGGAATGAATCTGAACTATAGTCTGATGCTATCGCTCCTTGAATGAGAAAGCAATGAGTGACGAAAAAGCAATTGGTTGAAACAACTGATGTAACCAGAAAATGAAATTACTGTAATTAGGTTGCTTTCGGTTTCTTTTAAAGAATAAGGCCACTCATTTTAAGGAATAAGATAACTTCTTTGAATAACAATATTCCAATATTGCTTATTCATTAGCAAATCATGGCATATTTTACAAAATAAAGAATGACAGAATGTCATTAATAGAAAATGCTTTCACCATGAAGGGCTGAATAACTGAAATAATAAATTCAGTTCTGTAATTATCTACCTACTGCTGTTGTTAACTGCTGTCGGGACAACTTTGACCTATGGCAACCCTACGGATGAGAGATCGCCACGTAACTCTCCCATCAACAGCCCTGCTCTGGTCTTGCACATTCAGGGATGTGGCCTCCTTGATTGAGTCTGTCCACATGGTCTTCCTCTTTTCCTCCTGCTTTCCACCTTACCAAGCATTACTGTCTTTTCTAGTGAGTCATGTTTTCTCATGATATGGCTAACGTGTGACAGCCTCAGTTTAGTCATCTTGGCTTCTAAGGAGAGATCAGTAGATCTAGGACCCATTTGTCTTTTTAGCAGTCCAGGGTATCTGTAGAACACTTCTCCCATACCACATTTCAAATGAATTGATTTTTTCCTATCAGCTTTCTTCACTGCCCAGCTTTCATAACCATACATAGAACCTGGAAACACTATGACATGAATAATCCTAACTTTGGTCTTCAATGATATATCTTGACACTTCAAGATCTTGTCTAGTTCCTTCATAGTTGGCCTTCTAAGTCCTAGTCTTCTGATTTCTCACCTGCAGTCTCCATTCTGATTAATAACTGAGCTTAGATATAGAAAATTTTGAACTATTTCAATATCTTCATAATCTAAGATTATGTAAACCATCTATGGTCATTATTTTTGTTCTATAAATGTTCAACTGTAAACCTGCCTTTGCACTTTCTGCCTTGACTTTCATCAGAAATCATTCCAAGTCTTTCTTGTTTTCTGCTAGTGGTATGGTGTCATTGGCATATCTTAAATTGTTGATGTTCCTTTCTCCAGTTTTCACATCTCCTTCTTCTGAGTCTAATCCTGCTTTACGTATGATATTCAGCATACATGTTAAACAGATAGGCTGATAAAAAGCAGCCTTGCCTGACCACCTTGCCAATTGGAAAACCATTCCATTTCTCCATATTTTCTCCTAGCAGTAGCTTCTTAGTCTGCATACAGGCTACACATCAAGACAATCAAATGTAGTGGCAGAGCCATCCATAGTTTCTTGTGATCTGCACAATCAAAGGCTTTGCTATAATTGATGAAACACAGGCTGATTTTCTTTAGAAATTCTTTGGTGTGTTTCATTATCCAACATATGCTTGTGGTATGATCCCTAGTGCCACTTTCTTTCCTGAACTCATCTTGGATATCTGGCATTTCTCACTCCATGTATCGTAGAAGTCTTTGTTGTAGAATTTTGAGCATCACTTTACTTTCATGGGAAATTAATGTTATGGTCCTGCCATCCCTGGTGTCCCCTTTATGGGGACTAGAATACATATTGAACATTTCCAATCTGTGGGCCATTCTTTTGTATTCCATATCTGTTTACAGATTTGAGTTAGAACTAGAGTAGATTCTGTCTCTGTAGACTGAAGCAGCACTATTGGTATGCCATCTGTTCTTGGTGATTTATTTCTCCCATGTGCTCTGAGTGCAGCTTTCAGTTCACTTTCTAAAACCGGCAGTTCATCTTCATAAGTTTCTTCCTTGAATGAATCGGTCAACTTTCATCATTTTTGTATAGTTCTTCTGTGTACTGTTTCCATCATCTTTTTATTTCTGCTTGGTCATGTTATGTGTTCCCTTGATGGTTGAAGAGCATGCCCACTCTTGGTTTAAATATCCCTTAGATTTCTTGAATCTTGTAAAAAAATCTCTTGTTCTTCTTTGTTTGTTGTTATTTTCTGTTTCACTGCAGTGATTACTATAGTAGTTCTTTTTGTCTCTGTGTACAAGTCCCTGAACAATTATATTCAGGGTTCTGATTCTGTTTGTCACCTTTTACTTCTCATTTGTCCTTAACTGGTTGAAGAATTTCATCTGTCATCCACTGAGGCTTCTCTTTCTTTTTGGCAACAGATAGTGTCTTTTTGCATTCCTCCCTGACAAGAGTTTTTGTGGCTTCCAGTCAATTAGGTTTCATAGTGCAAATCTAACTATATGAACAAACAATTGTCTGCCTAATAAAACGATAAAGCAAAAATAAATAAATAAAATAGATCTAATTGACTTAACAAACGGTGGCAACAGAAAACTATATATCAGACATATTGAACTATGTATTTTTGAGACTTTATTAAAATCTCAGTCCAGTATAAAATTAAATGTATGTGAAAAAAAAATAATGCAATGTAACACTAAAGCTGTTATTAGGTGACATCTTAAAAAGAAAGGTATGTATTTTCTTTTACTAAATTTAAACAATGAAGTAAAAAATTTTAGCAGTTACATAACATGGTTCTGTGTATGTCTCCCTGTAAGTTCCATTATGTTAAATGAAGCTTAAGCAAGTACTGTAATTCTGAGCAAGGCTGCACCTTCTTTCTTTCTTTCATATATTTTTAGCTACAGACGTTTTTTACTTCCATTTCTTTTTTTCTGTAAGGTACCTCGAGTCCTAGTCTTATACAAAGAGCAGGTATGAATAATATGATTGATAGCACCTTTAAACTTGATGCTAAGACTCTGTTTCCTCTAACAATACCTGTGACTTGGACAGTACGTAGATTAAGGGTGAAATTTCTGACACCTGGTCAAAGACATTTCACTGCTTGAATCAGAGCACCAAATAGCACAGTGTGGATTTAAGACCGGTCAAGTTATTTCACACCTCATACTGAGAATCCCACAAGTATTTCTCTTCCGCTCTAGAAGTAAAAATATGAAAGAATGCCATTAAATAACTAGCATCTCATAGCATTTGAAATCAACAACCCAGGTGATAACCCCATTTTGCTTCCCTGAAAGACAATATGTCCTGCTGAACTTGGTTCAATTTTTTGGTGTGAATGTGCCTACAGTTGGGCTGTATCAGGAACAGGAATCATGCAGTTCTCCAGAGGTTATTAGACTACAACTCCCAGCAGCAGCCCACAAAACCAAGGGTGTAGAATACTGAGAGTTGCAGTGCAACAGAATTTGGTAGGACACATGATTCCCACTGGTGGCAACTTTATTTTTAGGACCCAGGTGTAAGTGCCACTGAATAATCACCAACCGTTTGTATAAGCAACATGAATGTGTTCTCAAACCAAAAGCAGATCCTGCAAACCTGAAGCCTCAACTTCTGAATTTGGGTGTCTCAGCTTTAGAATACCCTTTACTAAAAAACAAACACTCTGAAATGGTAAATATCTGAAATCAGACTGAGACCTATATGGGTTGCCAAACTTGATGCTTGCAGGCTTCATTTTTTAAAATTAGAATGCTGAGATCCACTAGTTGGGGTGGAGGCAAAACGGTGGCTGAGTCAGACAGGTGTTTGTTATATAGATGAAGAAACAGGGTTAGTGCTGTCGGGTGTTTTAAGCTTGTCCCTTATTATAAAGGAAGTCTCCTATTTACATAGACTGAACAGGATGTCAAAATCCTGTATTTTGGGGTGTGGGCCCTTCCAAAAGCAGAAGTCATGGAGTTTATGAATGGGACAAAGTATTAGTTTTAGAAATACATGGCTAAGTTAACTAGGTAGAAACTTGTAGATAGCCACTTCCTGATTGGCAACCCTGCATATCATAGGCCACTTCCGCACTAGCCTGTTATAGCGCGATGATTCCACTTTCAACATCCTCTGGAATCCTGGGGTTCCAGAGGATGTTGAAAGTGGAATCATCGCGCTATAACAGGTCAGTGCGGAAGTGGCCTATAAATTTCGAGTGTCCTTTACTGCTCTTTTGGAAACTTGGCGACGGTGCTTCCGTGTACACGTTCTGCCCAGGAGTTTGCGATCTGTCCCAAACCAAACCTTACAAGTCCCCTTCCATACAAACATGAACTCTGCAACAATTCCTTTTTGAGCACCTGGGGAAAGGGGATTGTTAGTAGTAGCCCCTGTTGAGACAAATGGTAATAAAACAAAAACAAAAACAGACAGTTGCTGACCTACTGCAAATCTCTCAAAATATTGGCTAAGACGTCCGCCTAGCTTTTGCGCATCCCACTCATACGAAAGAGATTATTTTGTGGATAAGAAGCACCCACTGTGTTCTATTATTTTGTGGAATAAAGGGAAACAGGGATTTAAAAGCACAACAGACCAGCTCTTCCCAACAGCAGAGAGGACGTATGGGTTGTTGTAGTGTTATGAGTACATATATGCACCCGCTCGCTGTCTCTCCATCCCTCCACGCAGCGTGATCTCTAAGCGAAGTTTGCAAAACTTCCCCGGGAAGGGGAGAAAGATCCATCCTCGGCTCCCTCGCGCTCAGAGAAGGCGGCCGCCCCTCCCACAGTGGTACGTTCCTGAGGCATTCTCGTCCTCCCCCAAGCAGGCGCAGTGGTACAGTCGCGAAGGGTGGCTGCTTCCCTCCCCTCCCGCTGGCGGAGGGAGACGCCATTGCGGAGTTGTTTGTTAAGCAGCAGAGCAGGAGCGGGGAAGGAGGAGGAGGAGGAGGAGGAGGCGGCCGAGGACGACGGCGGCGGCGGCGGCGGCGGCGCTGGGGGTGCGTCGTCCGCGGTGCTGAGGCTTTTGGGGGACGGGGATTATTTGACCACCAGGAAAGCGGGGAGACCATGTCCACTCCGGCCAGGCGGAGGCTAATGCGGGATTTCAAGAGGCAAGTGGCTCCCCTGCCTTCTCCCTTCCGAGGCGGCTGCTCCCAGGGCGACCCCCCCTTCCCTCCACTTCGGGTCTGGGCTGGGCTTTCTACCCTCCTCTTCTTAAAGGGGTCGCGGCTAGAGGGCCGCTGGTGGGGTCGCGGCCCCTCTTTCCCCTCCTTTCCCAGCGGGGCGCGGGGGGGGCAGCTCCCTCCGTGTGTGGGGAGGAGGGGAGGGGGCGGCCTGACTCTCTCCCTTTGCCCCCTCCCTTTGCCCCCAAACCGGTGGGAGGACAAAGAGTTCAGGGGTTCCCCTTCCCCCTCCTCTGAGGAGTCCCCGGTTCCCCACACCGGCAGTCCTGCTCCCCACTTTCTTTCCTGTTAGGAAGAGAAAATCAAGACAGGAGGGTTCTGCTAGAGACAAAAAGGCTATAAGGTTGCCACCCCCCCTTAACAAGATTGGCCACCCCCCCAAAAAAAAGAGAGGCGGTGGATCTGTATCCTTTGGGCTGGATCCGAGGGGCTTTTCCCTCTGGGGGGCGACCCAGCCCCTTGCATTAGGACCCTCTTGTAGATAAAGTGGGTTGGAGTGGAGGGGGCTGCCCAGGTCAGAAATACAGCTGGTTGGGGCAGCTCTTGTTGAAAGCAGGGTGGCAGTGTGTTTATGACATACTTTTCTCCGAGATAAACATTTTCTGCAAAAAAGTTGGAAGGGACCACAAAGGTCATCTAGTCCAACCTCTCGCCACATAGGAATTCATAGCTCAAGCATTCCTGAAAGATGTCCATCTGTCTAAAGACTTTCGAAGAAGAAGAATCTGCCACCCTCTGAGCAGCCAATTCTACCACTGAACAGCTCTTACAGTAAATAAAATCTGTTTAGGTGGACTCTGTTTTCTTGTAATCTGAATCACTGGTTCAGGTTCTGGTCTCTGGAATAGTACAAAACAGGCTTGCCCCTCATGGTATCACTCCAGACATTTAAAGATGTCATGTAATGCCATCTCTAAGGACACTGCCCCCGCCTGAAAAAAAATTCTTGCCCAAAATGGGAGGTTTTACTACTGGAAGCCTGGAATGGCTTATAAGGTTTCATAGTGGGGCATCCTCTGTCAGTAGTGCCCAGCTCTTTAATTCGAGAAATCAGCTGTTTCCTCTCCCCCAGCCCGCTTCTTCCAAGTGCTGGGCACAAAAGTGACCCTTGCTGCCCTGGAAGACTGAAAGCAAAATTTCCCCACTTCTCCAGCCCAGGCTGGAGGAATGGAGTTGTTACATAAAAGGCACAGTCAGCCTTATGGAAATAATTGCTAATTATTTTTTTGCAAAATTAAGGGGAGTTATTTCGATCTGTTCAAAATATACACTTTATTCTTTAATCGAATAGGCTCTCCATTTACTGATTTCAGAGCATCTTGCCAATGTAGTGCTTCCAAAATAAAAGGAGCCATTGTCAGAGCCTCAGGTTACCCATTGAGCCAGCTCTGGAACTGTAAATAAAACTTCTTCCAGTTCACAGTGTCCTCCTCCTCCTTTTCCCTTGGCCATCCTGAATCTTTTAATACCCACGTAGGCGCTCCAAAGTAGAGTTTCGGTATATTTGGATCTTGCTCCATTATGTCCCCTTAAGCTTATGCACAGAGGATGATTATAGAAATTCTGCTTTGAAAAGTAGGTTGGAGAATAGTGAGAAGTCTGGAAAACGGTGGAGAGGAGCCTAGGGATTTTTGTTTTATAGCCAGCTGCTTTTTCCTTCTGTAATTTGGGAAAGTTAGCCCTCACAAGGAAGCCACTGGATTGTCTCTGTTGCGTGAGGAGGGTTGTGGTGCTCCCATGTTTGTTTTCAGCTACTTCCTGTAGTCCAAGTATAACCCTGTACTTCTTTGCCTCTTAGCTTTTACTGACATCTGGAGGCATCTGGAGAGGTTATGCTGAAGTTAGCAAAAAATAATGGCCATTTTCTTTTTCTCAAGCAGGCTGCCAGGAGAGGCAAACTATCCAAAATGACTTTCCTGGCACTGCAGATGGATTCCACAGGGAAACCTGTACAACTCCTACAAAATTAGAATTTATAACCTGAACACTTAAAAAGATTTAGATCAGT
Source organism: Ctenosaura bakeri (assembly GCA_948474755.1). Taxonomy (NCBI): domain Eukaryota; kingdom Metazoa; phylum Chordata; class Lepidosauria; order Squamata; family Iguanidae; genus Ctenosaura; species Ctenosaura bakeri. Next base: position 447,998 of record CAOLHI010001423.1, read on the forward strand.
ACTTTAACACTGTAATTGTTTCCTTGTAATTTTAACTGACTACTCAGCAAGCTCAGCTGCAGTACGTCAAACTTTGTTTTGGGCTAGAATTGGCAAGACTGACTTTATGAATGGGCAAATATTTCAGACTGGGATCATGCAGTAGCTGCTGAGTCAGCATAGGACAGCAGATACTTGCCTCACTCCCAGTACATTAAATGGGATTATGCCAACACAACAGAATAGGCTGGTGTTGTTATGCTCTCAGGAGCACAGTGATCCTATGCAACAGTATTCTGATTTTTCTTGAGAACATTTGGGCTTATTTAAAAATAAATGTTTAATAAGTTAGCTAAATAATGATTATATTGTATCATTCTTAGGCTTTGTCTGTAGAGATTTCTCTTATTCTAGTATGTATTTTTTCTTTTTTTCTTTATTCTATTTCTTTTAAAAAAATAAAGCAAAAATGTTTAAGTATTAATTTCAGGAACTGGATATTCTTAAGCTTTTCATTCATGCTGAACTGAGCTCTGGAAACGAGCTTTTAATACTGCCTAGTTGCTTTTAATAGCTGTTTCAATATAGCTAGAAGGCTCAACTGTTACAGTTGTGACTTTTAGATTTTCTCTGTTGGTTTTAGATTTTAATGCCTGTCCTAAGGCATTTTGGCACTGAATTTGGAAACTCTGTGTGAAATAGCTTTAAAAATAGTTCCTTCGAAACAATAAATAAGTGTGGATTGTGTCCATGATAGGTTTTGAAAACTGTAACAAAAGATTTTTGGCCATGATTTACACAGTGCTGAATAATTTCATTTGGACCTAGTATTATGTGGGCTAAGATGGTTTCTTTGAAAGTAGAGTAAGAAATACACTTTTTCTATAAAGCAGGGAGTGTGGTACCTTTGGCTGTCCCTTCAGGCCCAACCATCATGGCTAATGCTAAGGGTCTGAGAGTTGAAATCCCAAAATATTTATAGGGGCAAAGGTTTCCTACCCCAGCTATTAAAGGTCCCCAGCCAAGACAATCATTAAATAATTTTACCTGTTAAACTATTGAAGAAGACATTCTAAAGACTGAATAGGAAAATAAATGGCAACAGAAATCTCAAGATGGAATGCATTTGAATCTAAAACATATTCTGGATAACTGGATTTAGCAAAGTGACTAAGAAAAGAAGTAAGCTGTGTGCCAGGAGAAAGCCCTCAATTGGAAGCTTACTACAGCTGTTGCCTGTGACTAATGTATATGAAACATCTTGAATATTTGAAACGCATCCTTTAATTCTTAAGTATTATTCTTTGTTCAAAACGCCTTGAATTAATAGGAAAATAGATTTTGGCTGAGTTATTTCATTTAGGCTGGGATAGTCAGAAAGGGTCTCTGTGGTTTCGGTGATCTCAAGTGAACTCTCTTTGTGTGTGTGAAAGCCCAGTTTGGGCTGCAAAATCTTTCTAAAAGCTAAAGGCTTTTCACAGCATGGTATTTCTGGAGCTTTAAGATCTAAAGCTATCTTTGAACTACGCATGGGACTTAATGCATAGGCCTGGGCTGGCATGCAAGCTGGCTGTCATGTAGCAACGAGTCACGTTCCTTTGCTCCCTCGTCAAGGTTTTGGATAGTCTCTGCTGTTGACATTAAAGTGATTGAACTGAGCATGCTTGAAGAAGAGAACTGTGTAAACACAAAAGCTAGAAAGTGCAGACTGACGATACAGTGTTCATAATTTCTCATCATCCCTCGTGCTACTTAGTGTTGATTTTCCATTCAGTGGAAGTGTACCTGTTTAGTGTCCTTGTTATTTATTTAATTACAGGGAACCCTCTGTATCTGCAGAAATCTGGTTCCACAGTCCCCTCACGGAAGCCAAAAACTGTGAATGATTGCATCCTATATTATTAAATGGCAGTGATGTGTACACAGTCACTTCAGTGCGTCTGTGTTCATTTTGCTGCCATTTAATGTGTAGGACATGACTCTCCATGCTTAGTTGAAATTGCAGATCCAGAGGGTCCCCTGTATAGTGCTCCCTCTTCTGGTGTGATCTCCGCACACATGAATGTGAGGTAGCACAAAGTGTTGCTTCCATTATTATCAATGCATGCAACACTCACATTTTTTTATTTTACACTCGCATTTTTCGTTCCTGGAAAAGAATCTCTGCATATACAGTGGGGGTACTGTACATATATATATATATTGTTGTTGTTATGGGTGTGTGCGTGTATGTACTTTCAAGTCACCTGTTAAGGTGACCCCATGAATTTCACTGGGTCTTCTTAAGCAAGGAGTACTCAGAGGTGGTTTTGCCAGTTCCTTCCTGTGAAATGTAGCCGACAGCACCTGGTATTGCATGCCTTTTAACTGACTATTCCTTATTCTGATCCAATAGGAGAAAACTCCTATCATGGAGTTTTCTTGACTAGACTTATTCAGAGGAGGTTTGCCATTGCCTTCCATTGAATGTAGTCTACAGCACATGGTATTCCCTGGTGATTTCCCTTTCAAGTAGTACCCAGACCTGACCCTGATTAGCTTCTGAGATCAGACAGGATCTAATGCCTTCAGGATATTTAGGCAGCAGCGTTAAGGTTACTAACAGAATGATCTGTTTTCCTGCATAAAAGCGCTCTGATTTAGCAAGCATGGTTTGAGGAAGTATCACTAATAACACAACACTATAATGGCAATATTTGTGTGTAATGGTGACGTAATTGTGTAGCAAAGTTAAGCCAAGGCAGGCTCCTGTGGGTATGGTATAAGGTTACAGAGGTCATGTTTGCCACGTGGAAGGAGTTCACGTTCTCTGTTTAGCTTGTCTGTAAGAGATATCCTCTTAATAATCCAATCTGAAGGATTGAATGACGTACAAAATTAAGATGCTTCCTGACTGTGCGGAGGCAAAATGCATGGGAGGTTTTTGGAATTGGGTAGCATATGGAGGTGGGTTGAGATGGGATGGCACAGCCAGACTGTTCTACCATTCAAAATAGAACAGCACAGTTTTAACTGTATTGCGGTGCAGCTAGAATCAGGAATGTTTAATGCCCCCCCCGCCCCCAGATTTATACCTCTTTCAATAATTTTCTGTCTGTGCTTTGAACAGATAGAATGTCTCCTTCAAAAGATACTTATTAATCTGCGACTTTAAAAACCGATAGTTATCTCCCAGGTAGTGGCTTTATCTAGTCTAGTGTATAAAATTCTTGTTCTAATAGTTTGATTAAAATCCTGACTAGTGTCTTTCACAGTTAGGAAGAATGCAAACGTATTCTATTTTCTTGCAAGAGTAAGCTAATAAAATACTTGGATTACTGATTCAAGCCAAACTGCATATTGTTGATCTGCATATTTAACATGGATGTGTACTGTTGATATTTATGTCTGTCTTCCGTTGCCTTTTTAAAAAATTATTTAAAGGTTACAAGAAGACCCACCTGTGGGGGTCAGTGGTGCACCATCTGAGAACAATATAATGCAATGGAATGCAGTTATATTTGGGTAAGTGAAGAATTTCAACTATTCTGAGGAAGATTTATATATTCTGAGTACCTTATTCTCCGAAAAGCTTCTACAGATGCTAAATGAGAATACTGAAATGATTGTACCTTGAAGAATGTATTATTAAGTATATCCTTGGTTACTGAAGTTATCAGTGTAACAGCACAGCATGGGACATGAAGGCTTCTTTTATTTTAAGAATTATTCTGACTTTAAATGTAAATATATAAGTATAGAACTCTTTATTAAATGTGGAGCAGTCTGCCATCAAAATGTGTTGGTCATCCCTTCATAGTGCCGGACACAATGGCTGAGATTCTGTTCAGCATGTTTGTAGCATGAATATATTCTTGTTCATTTATTCCAGGTTATATCATTACACGATTGACTGTACAAGATAAATTTCAAGCCAGCAGTCCCTGTGGTGTAACTGCTTACAGTTAGGGACACTTCTTATTTAGGTTTCACATTTATGCCAATTAGAGAAAGCATAATTGCTTGTCAACATGCTGCACCCACTTTTGCAAATGTGTTCTGGATTCCGTCTTTCCGCTGGGACTGAGAAAATGGAATAGCTGCTGGCACAGTAGGACTTAGGACAGCATAAGTACACAGCAGTAATCTGGCTGTTGTGTGAAAATCCAGTGACCTCACTGGCATGCAGAACTCTCATTTGAGGCAGACTTTGTGAAAGCGAATGCACTGAAATCTTGAGAGTCAGCATCAGATCTGTCTTCAGGGTTGTAGGCTATAGTCTAATGAGAACCTAAATTGTAACAAAACAGTTGTAAATAGGAGTTTTGTGTTTGTTCACCCCTACTAAAAGAATTATTCCTCTTGTCTCTTTTTCCAGGCCAGAAGGTACTCCCTTTGAAGATGGTAAGTTTTTTAATCTTCATTTTCCTGTTGCTTGCAGTTTTTTTGAACACAAAATTAGTGTAGTATATTAGCTTCCATTTGCAGTCTACATTTCCACTCTGAAGTGGTTATTACTTAGGATAGGAGTCCAACTTCATTAACAATACATGTAAAACTAGGAAACAATAGCCAAAGATCTACCTATCTAGTATATAAAAGTCAAAGTTTGTGAGCTTTTCTGTGTCAGGCGAAGACCTGACCTCATATGATTGGCTGTGCCAGGCGAAGACCTCACATGATTGGCTGTCTGAGAAGATTCTATGGAATCCTGGTGTTTGCAGTTTAGGGAGGGGCCTTTAGAATTCTCAGTCAGAGAGCTCTTGGGCCTGGCTGATTGCTATGGAGATGAGGCCTAGCAGCAAGGAGGAGGGCAGTGTAATCCCTTAGGAGCCCAACCTCTATGTGTTAATAACCCTGAATACAGATTGGATTGGGGGATATGGGGAAAAGCTACCGGTACTGGATAAGACAGTTTGGGGAATTAGAAACACAGGATCTTAAATTTTTCTAACAGGTATTACCTATGAGAAAATAAAATCACAGGCAACGCCAGGTATATATGCTAGTCATAAATATATACAAATGTCATAATTCCCAACAGTATAAATCAGGGATGGAGGAGGTCCAGATATCTTGGTCTACACCTGCCATCATTCCTTTCCATTTGTTATGCTGTCTAGGATTGATGAGAATTGCTGTCTGACAACATCCGTAAGGTCATATATTTTTATCCCTGCTATTTGCATTCAAAAACCCATTATAACAACACATGTGGACAGAAAGTTCATAGATTTAAAATTAAATATATAAACATTTGTTTTACCTGGCTCAGGTCCAGGTTATTTGAAGGACCATATTCCACTTTACGAACCAACCCAGGCTTTGAGATCCGCTGGAGAGGCCCATCTCTCTGTCTCACCATCCTCACAGGTCCACCTGGTGGGAACATGGGAGAAGGCCTTCTCCATGGGTGCCCCCAGGCTCTGGAACTCACTCCCCAGAGAAGTCAGACTGGCACCCTCCCTGCTGTCTTTCCAGAATCCAACATCCACAATATGTTTCTATTCAAACAGGCATTTGATATGTGATTAGATGTAGCCTGTCTGATAGAATGTGCTAGATATTGTGTTGATGATGAGTTGTGAGTTTTAAATTATATATTTTAATACTGTTTTAATTCTCTTTGATTGCTTATGTTTTAACTTCTGTATTCTGTGGGTTTTAACTATGTCTTTTTAATTGTTGCAAACTACTTTTGAAGCCCCACCAGGGAAAAAAGCAGGGCATAAATAAAGATGATGATGATATTATATGCCAATAATGTGTGTTTGTGTCTTCAGGATGCCTGTTGACATATGGCAACCCCATGAATTTCATTGGCTTTTAGACAAGGAGTACTCGGAGGTAGTTTTGCCCATTCTTTCTTCTAGAATATAGCCTACCCACCTGGTATTTGTTGGCAGTTCCCATTCAAATACAAACCAGGACCAACCCTGCGTAGCCACCAAGATTAGACAGAATCTGGTGCCTTTTAGGGTGTTTAGGCCAGATGCCAACAACAGTACTAAAATGTAAATGAAACTGCAATCAATATTATTTGCATTGATGATATAAATGAGGCTATGTATGACTGACTGCATGTAGGACTGTGGTCCAAGTGGAGAAACGATTAATAATTCCAATGACTTACTTATGTTGGTCAAAAGCCCTTCCCTGGGATTTCTCTCTTTGGTAAGAATAGTTTCTTGGCCAAAATGAACACCTTTCAACAACAGGCTGGGATTCAAAGAACCACATGGCCAGTTGTGCATGCTCAAGGGAGCTTTTGACTTGCATTTCTTGAACATCTGTCATGCTACATGGCAAATTGCTTTTGGAAGTGGGTGGAAGTGTTCCTTCTTCCCCCTTCCCCAGTTCTCCTGATGATGCCTAGGCCTTGGAAACCCCTAAAAGTAGCTCCTTGGATCCTGGCCACTGTTTCTATCAAGGCACTTGAGGCATGGAACAGACTACTGAAATGCAACTGTTGATGGCATCTTGGTTATCTTCCCAGTCTGTGTTAATTGGTGTTCAACTGGATTTTGAAAAGAATAGGCAGAGGGAGGTAGAGAAAGAAATAGGGAGTGAATAATACCCATACCCAGGGCTTAGGCCTAGAAATCAAGACCTACACGCTTGAAATCATCTGCTGTATTCAACAGAGCCTTAGTGCTGGGAAGTATTTGCAGGGCTGGTTTATATCTCATTCCACTGTGCGTGTGCACGTGTGTGTGTGTGTGTAAATATCTGGTTTCATGCATAGCACATGATCCTGAGTCATCTTTTGATGCTTTAAAATAAAAACAACTGGACATTTGCTTGAACTTATCTGTATATAAAACTGTCCTTGTGAAAATAAGCACAGCAAAGTGTGGGAATGTTCTGGCAGACCTTGAATAGACTACTTTAGCTACCCATTTTTCATCCTTAAGTGTTGTGTCTTGTAGAAAGTGGAACCTCTGCTTTACCACAAGCAGTTGTATGGATTTTTTTTCTTTTTCTTTTTTTTTTAAATCTGTATACATAATTTATAGGAATACGTTTAAGGTTTGGAAATGTTTTTAAAGACAAAAATATATTTATTTTCAATAAAGTTGAGATCTATTGATTGAAGCTGTTACATATTAATATCTGAGTTTTAAAAAAGGGGGGTGGTATTAGCTTGTAGATAAATCCCAACAAAGTTTGTGGTTCAGGCGGCTTAAATTTGTATTTTTCTTGTTCATGTCATTTATGATATGTGGAAAGGGAAGTAGCATGGTTTAGTGGTTTGAGAATTGGACTGTGACCCCAGAGACTAGGGTTCAGTTCCCCACTCAGCCATGGAAACCCACTGGCTGCATCAGACACAGCCTCAGAAAACCCCATGATAGGTTCACCTTAGAGTTGCCTAAGTTGGAAACAACTTCAAGGCAGACAACAACAACAAGGGAAGTAATTTTTGTAAAGATTCCTGGAAAGCACTACTTACAAGACATCACATGTGTCTCTTGTGTTTACCCTGAAATCCTGTGGTCCTATTTGGCACAGTAGGACTGATCTCTGAAAAAAATAAGAAGGATTAAAATTACTTTGGAAAAGAATCTTTTTCAGAACAATAGGTTATGAAGAGTCTCTGTCTCCAAATAAAACTTGGAAATCCTCCCTTCTAGATTGAAAATGGGAAAATGTTGCCTTCCAGATTTTGTGAGTGGCACTCCCAGCATAGCTCCTCATTGGCTATGCTGGCTGGGGCTGATGGGGTTGCAGTCCTACTACATCTGGTGGGTTTCACCCCTCCCCCCAGTGCGTTAGCTCTGGAGAAAAGTTTACTTTGAGGGAGCATATCTATCTACATGTACTTTTCACAAGAAAGGGTTTTATTTTTTTAAAAAAACAAGTGTGCTTTTCTGTTCTTTTTCTCTTTATGTTTGTATGTGTGTTACAGACTGAGTTTTTCCTCATATAGTTTATATTCTTATAAATAAACCCTGTTTAGGCACTGAGAGCCAGCATAGTATACGGGTTTGAAGGTTGGAGGTGCAACCTTGGAGAGCAGGGTTCGATTTCCCGCTCTGCCTTGGAAACCCACTAGGTGACCTTGGACACATCACACACTCTCAGCCTCAGCCAACCCTGTGATGGGTTCACCTTAGGGTTGCCATAAGTCAGAAAGACCTTGAGGGCACACAACAACATTCCCTTGTGAGGTTCAGCAGGAGGAGGGAATACCTAAGTACAGCTGCAGCAGGAAATGCAAGTGTACATCACGTGTAGTAGGGGGTGGGATGGGAAGAGAGATTGAGATTTATCTGAAGTACAGGTTTCAGTCTGTTTTCTGCACAGAAATAGGAACGGTACAAGAAATAAATATTGTATATAAAGTGGGAGGGGAACAAAAAGGCTATTTCAGCAGATATAGTAATTATCATTGCCACTTAAAATGCTGTATTTCAGCTCTTAAATCACTCTGCTAAACATCTTGGTATTTACTGTATCTTGAACACAATTTTTTTTAGTGACACCAGTATAACTTTTAAGCTTGTAGAATTTCCACAGTAATGTGGTTTATTAATCCAACTGTTTTTAGTGCAGCTGATAACTGAGCACTTACACTGTGGTGTAGTTTCTATTCCATATTCTCTTGAGTGGGCTGCTAAAGTATTAGGAGGATATTGATGTTATTTTCTATTAATAGACATGTACTCCAGTTTTTAATAAGTGCTTGAAATAAAAATAAACAGTTGGCTTAATATTTTTTTTAGAGTAGTAGGTGTTAATTAGAATGCTTTTTGAAAAAATGAAATGTTAGTTTAATTTTTTCCATTTTGCAGCTATTTTTAAATTTGTTTTAGAAATGTATTGTATTACTATAAACTGCCTCAAAGTGTTTTGATGAGGTGAGATACAAGAATATTCAAAAGGTAATATGCCATGTTTTTGGCTTTTAAAAGTAGTGTCATGTATGTAATTTTTATCTTTGTTCCCCTGCCTTTTTTCTTTCTTTATACAGGTACCTTTAAGCTAATAATAGAATTTTCAGAAGAATATCCAAATAAACCTCCAACTGTTAGGTTTTTATCAAAAATGTTTCATCCCAATGGTAAGTATTCATGATGATCCAGGTATAAAAGATACAATGTTGTATCTTTTTCTACCCAGCAGCATCTTAACATCCTTATCATTTTTTGAAGATAATCTTCAAGGCAGCTGCCTGAGAGCTATACTTGTTGGCTGTTATTTATTTCTGAAGGGCCTCATAGACTTACACATGATACAGGGTTATAAAAAGAGATAGTATGAGCCCAAAGGCTCTTAGTCTGAAGAAGTACTGGTCCTTCCTTAGGAAAAGGTTAAAATTACTGTTTTGCATGAAAGCTCACAAAATGGAAATAAACAAGAAAGAACACATTCTCTAGTATGGGGCACATTTATTTTCCCACTGTTATGGAATATTTAGATATCAAGATAGTCCCCTTTACTGTATATTGCTGCATATTGAAAGGAATCTAAAGCTTCATCTGATCACATATTTCTAATAATTAATAATAAAATTTAATTATAAATAATCAGATGCTATCTGTATGTGATCTGTTCTCCTTCATGGAGCCCACATAAATGTTGTGACTCATTCTCCTGATTCGCACCAGCATTCTATTAATTGCAGGTTTCCCTTTTGGTGAGAACTTACAGAAGTTGGAAACTCTTCTCAGAAGTTAATTATGGACCCTTTTTTACTTGGAAAGAAACAAATCTATTGAGTTCTCACTTTGCAGATTGCTAAACTATTCAACATGAACTGAAATGTTTAACATCTGGAAGAATATATTCCTTTTTTTTTCATTGTTTGGACAGAATGAAGTTGAAATAACAGTGGTTTAATTCTAAAACTTTTTTTAATTTTAGTATATGCCGATGGTAGCATATGTTTAGATATCCTTCAGAATCGCTGGAGTCCAACATATGATGTCTCATCTATTTTAACCTCAATTCAGGTAACTTTATTAAATACTGCATGAATCTGCTCTTTTCAAGAGCAGAGGAAGAATTGCTAGCTCTCAGTCTACAGCAGTTTGCTATATGTGTCCACCATGTCACTATGTAGTAAGGCTAGACTGATTCAGAAACATCAGGTGGCAGAATTATTATTATAGAAGTAGAGCATGACAAACTACTTTAGGAAAGTTATTACCATAGTGAGTCTAATGAGAGCTGGTGTTGTGTTGTGGTTTGAACATTGGACTATAATTCTGAGACAAGGGTTTGAATGCCCACTCAGCCATAGAAACCCATTGGGTGACTTTGGTCAGGTCGCACTCTCTCAGCCTCAGAGGGCAAAGGCAACTGGCTTCTGAACAAATATTGCCAAGAAAATCCTGTGATAGGCTTCCCTTTGGATTGATAAACAACAAAGTGAGTTAGCTGTACTTAAGACAATAGAAATCAATAGGCTTAGGCATTCCTAATCCTGTGTTAGATTGCAGCCATGTTTCTAAGGCCTCCCAAAAGCTGAGTTGCCATTTTAGCTATAGTTCTTAAAAACAACTCTTTACTTTCTCCAGTTCTCAAAAGTAAATAGATGTGCTATGCTGCTTTCAAGGTGGGTGGTGGGGGTAATTGTCAAGAGATGTAGCTACAAAGACATCAGTATGTGATGCATGCATGTCCCAATGCATGTATGTTTCCCAATGCAGGATCTGGTCCATATTTCTAAGATCAGGGCACCATCTACTTACGTTTGATTAGCTTTGTTTTTTTCTTCTTCTGTGTCTATTTTGCTGATAAGGCTAATGGTTATGTCTCTGCATTTCTTTTCCCTTTTTGGCTTCACACCTGCAGTCGCTGCTTGATGAACCTAATCCAAATAGTCCTGCCAACAGTCAGGCTGCACAGCTTTATCAGGAAAACAAACGTGAATATGAAAAAAGAGTTTCTGCTATTGTTGAACAAAGTTGGAATGATTCATAAGAAATGACTACTACATTAACTGGCATCCTCATAATCATCATGTACAATTTAACTTGTGATAGGAAATGCTCCTGGAACTTCTCAAGTGCCACGTTTGACTTGCATACAGATGTATTTGCAGAAATATGCCCTTCAGTTTCAAAACTCTACAAGCTTGTGTACCTTGATTAATGTACTTTTTATTGCATGTTATGACCTAAGTTATTGCTACATAAATTTGTAATATATCCTGTTTGTATTTTTTTCAAAGTGTATAATGTTGGTGTGAAGTTTTCATGACAGAATATACATATTTTGTAAATCTGTACTTTTTTCAAAATATTGAATGCCTTATTTTTGAATTCTTTAGATTTTTAAATTGGACAAAAATCACTTAACAGAGTTTTATATATAAAATATTTCATGTAAAGCTGAAATACATAATAACCTCAGTGCAAGACATTCTTCTGTCACTTCTTTCAGTTTTCTTTCCATGGGCTCACAGAACCCTTGCATGCAGACTTATTATAAAATGCATCTCCAGGTAGTGAGATGCTCTTTCATGCGTGCAGTCTAAAATTCTGCTCAGGTAAGAGATTTTTTTTTCCTGGTGATAAAATAACCTTATGTTTTCAGCACTTCTTTCTAATGGGGAAATAGTATGTCGAGACCTCCATGATTGATGTGGGGTTTTTTTATGGTGGCTGTTTACATTTGTTGTATGCTTTTCTCCAAGGACCTTGACAAAGTAGGTGCTTTCCTCCAGTTGTGTAAAGCAGATGAAAGTAAGAGAGAGCCCAGCGAGCTTTTTGTATGACCTAAGTTCTCCTCACCCAGACCTAACATGGTAGTCTCTCTCATTGCCCCAGCAGACCCAGTGAGTAAAACCCAAACAATCCCACTGGTGCATAATTCATACCAATATTGTAGATGTACAACTCCCCAAAAGTGAGTTTTTGTACTGTTGTGATTCCTACACATTCCACTTGGTTAATTCTGTCAGCATAGCGAAAATGTGGAAGGTTTACAGAAGGTCAAGCTTTAACTTCGAACAGATATAAAGAAAAACTCCACAGCCTTAATGATTGAATCCCTCTTTACTGAACTTGACCTTAATTACTGATCATTGGCTGTTTTATAATATCAAGTGTTGGGTTACCCCTAAAAGATATAACAGGAAACAACTGGATAATCGTTATTCTGGACCACATTCATGATAAGGGAAAAATATAAGAGATCCTTTGCAATATAATTTCTCCTTTTTTGATTGAAATAAGAGAAATATTTGAATATTCAACCAAAACATTTTGAGCAATTCATAGCCTTCAGTGATTTTATGGAACACTGCTAAAGAATCCTGTGAGAACTGGAAGGACTTCTTTGTTTGAAGCAGGCACTGTCCTAGATAATTTCAGTCACTAGATTTTAATCATGCTGTAACACTTAAATATTCCCTTCCCGCTCTGAGGTAATGAACACATGTATGACAGACGAGGTCCCAGTACTCAAAGTCAAATCAAATACAAGAAAACATCCTGAATTCACCTTTGTATATAAACTGATAACACTGCAGCAAACCTTATTGGCACTCTTCTTCATCGGGCGGACTCAATAGCTAGATGCATAATGCTTTAATCGAAACCAGACTGGAAAGTAAAGGTTTGGTGCTAGATCACTGCAACTGTTTGCACAAGCAGTTCATTCACTTTCCCTCATGGCTCTGCCTGTGTGATCTTTGTTATGGCTGAGGTCATATTGCATATTTATAAATAGTACTAATGTACTGATATCAGAATACATGTTACTATAACAACCTCATTAGCAAGCATACCAGGTCATTTAAGGTCTGCTTTTGCTAAATGAAAAAGAAACATTTAGCTGCTGGATAGACTTACTAGATGAATTCCAAAGATGATAACTAAGAAAAATGGGGGAATATTACCAAATTTACACTGACATTTTTATATGAAGCTTTAAGAAGAAGGTGACAGTTAACACAAGTTGATTGCTTGTATGGAAAACAAGGGCCATTCTAATAAAACAACAAAAGTAAATGATAAGACTAGGTTTCTTCAAAAGTAACTTGTACAGTTTAACTGGATGTACTAGCTACCAGCAGTAACATTTTAAAATAATGATTTTTATGAAAACAGAAGGGCATGAGTGGCTTTTCTTTTTTAAATTTTTTAAAAAACTAAGTAGCACCACTTTTCTTCACTTTCTATAGCACAAGTACCTCCTATAAGATTATTTCTAAAAAGCTCTTGGCAGAGTGTTAACGGGTAGGCAGCTGAGAGACAAATGTGCACTGCAGCTATATTTGACTTCACCACCTTGGCAGTTACAATTATGTGGGGGACAACAAAGCCCATCCACTTCTTTCCAGAAGAAGGGGAAAGCATCCAAAATATTTCCCCTGCCAACCCCAGATCAAGCTGATCTGATAATGTGTGATAGAGTAGGCAGTACCCAGCTAGATAACTTAAACTGCTGTAAGGCAACTTCCTCTGTTTTGCTGGAATTTGGTGAAGTCTAATTTCCACAGTGAAATTGTGCAAGTGGAAGCAGATGGGAAGAAGCACTGCACTGCTTATTTTGAATTATTTCATATATTTTTTCTCTGCCTTTTGATACCAGCCAGTGCTATAGATCCATACATTTCCATCAATGGATTATAAAAATTACCTTAAATTCAAGCAATTAAAAAAAATAAGCCTGTTAAAATATGATCAAATTGAGAGTAATTCGCATATATGTTAGTGGAAAGTTCAATAAACTCTTTCACATTTTAGAGCTAGAGAAAACAGTTGTTTTTTAAATGTTCTATAAAGCAACCATAGAGGATGCTCATTGCATATCTCTGTGGAGGGGATTCAATAGGGCAAGTGCCACCACTGAGAAGGCCAATTTGGTAGTGCTTATTAGTGTTTGTTATGTTGGTTTCAGGGCAAGAAGTATGACCTCTGCACAAGTTTATAAGAATGCATATAGAATTTTAAACAATCTGGATGCAAATTATATTAAATTTTAAAAACTACCAGGATTTGGACTGAGTCTAGAAATGCAGTGGCAACCAAAATACCTGGTGGAGAATTGCTTTCATATGATCATCTAGCACTCAACAAGGACATGAGTGGCCACAAGAAGACAGCCTCACATATCAGAGTGGGGAACACTTGCCAGGGCAAAAGGCAAGGAAATTGAAGAAAGGAATGCACACCCACCCTTCCCTTGCCTTTTGCCTGGGCATGGAAAAGGAAAGCTCGCACACCGGGGTTAAAGGCAAGAGAATGTGAAGAAGAGTGCAGGGGGAGTTATTCACAATTTTTCCACTTTTGTGAGGCTACTGAACCCCAAACGCTTGCAAAAGTGGTAGGGCCAGTGCATTAGAAACAGGACTGGCTGACAGAGGAAAGAAAGCTCTCTTTATATTCTTATGACACCACATTCAGGACTTTTTCCAATTCTCATTAAAAAAAGTGTGTACACTAAATCTAATGAAAAGAAATGCTAGTACAATTTACCATATGAGTATTACACTGCCCATGCAAAGATCAATTCAGGACATTTTCTAGTATTATGCTTTTAGTGTTGGAACTGTTTCTGTTTTCTACTTCCAGCAAAAAAAATATATCTGTTTTAATCTGTTAAACATCTTAGCATTGCAAACATAGCTAGGCATCCATTTCTCATGACTGAAATGACCTAGCAGAAAATAGCCCTTCCATGCTTCCAATGTTGACCTCATATGGATATTGAGTATAATTAAATTGAACAAGTAAAAGGTGAAGGTGAGACCCAGAATGTTGTAGTGGTTTAAGCACTGGACTGTCACCCTGGGGACCAAGGTCAGTTCCCTGCTCAGTCGTGGAAACCCCCCGAGTGACCGTGGATGCATCGTACTCTCTCAGCCCCCAGGAAAAACCTGTGATAGGTTTACCTTTGGGTTGCCCTAAGTCAGAAACAACTTGAAAGCACCACAACAACAACATGGAGTGAAGGAGGTAAAATGGCTAAGATGGTATTACACACAGGTGCACAAAAAATATTCCCTGCATGTATATTTAGGATCCTATGGCCAGAATCATCTTGTTACACTGGTAGCAGTTGTGCTTTTCCCAGGGTTTTGGTGATAAAAGAACACAGACAAAATGTGCCAGCTCCAAGCAACATGTTTCTCCAATTCCTGCCTTCTTTCACAGGCTTTTTGCTCCTGCTGCCACCACCTGTGCCACCATAATTATATCAGCATAGTCTGCCAATAGGATTCCAGCTTTCTTCTTTTCTCTTGCAGTTTTTAAAAATCTTCACCAATGTTGCTGACAGGATACCACTTATACTTGCCCAGTATACTAAATTAATTAACTATGGCTGGAATTCACAATCTGAGAAAACCCTCTGGAGCATCTTCTTCAGCCCTGAGGACTATAGAGGGGAACAGAGGAGTGTAGACGTTGCCTTATGCTAGTCAATTAAAAGCCTATACTTTTAGGAAGTTTAAGGCATATATAAAAGAAAATCTAGGCAGGATATTGGGGATACTGGACAGCCATTCAGTTTCACAGAACAGCACACCCAAATTACCTTCAGTTTAATGGAATAATGCACTCAAATCAAGTATGACCAAATTTTCAGTAATAACATATATTTGGATTCATGCTCTATCTCCTTTTATGCACAAGCCAACTAACATAATAAAACATAGTTTCAAATATAACACTTTTTTTAAAAAAAACCCTGTGGATTAGATCCCTACCTTATCATATGCAGCACAGACCCTTTGAAAATATTGGTTCTCCAAGTTATGTCTTTGATTTCAGTGGGTCTGACTCTTAATATGGCTACATCTGGATCTGACATCTTGCAATTATTATTTTTTAAATGCATGATATTCAGTTCAGTAAAACAATACTTCCAGAAACTCACAAAGTATTTTACAAGTCTGTTTTAAACAGAACACTTCATACAACAAATGTTCTCAGTCTACTTTATAGTACAGCTTAAAGGCCTGCAAGCTTTGACTCCAGCGGGCCTTAGCTAGCATAAAATGTTCTATATAATGTCAAAAAAAGTGTAGAAAGGTACTGACTCCATCTGCCATTACAGTATTTCCATTAAGAACATTATAGGCTGCTCTGGCTTTACACTTCCTTGTCTCTAAAACCAAGTCTCTAGCTCAAAATTGGAAAGACACAAAAGGAAAGAAATGCACTGAAACTTTTTTTATAGACAAATGGGATACTCTGTTGTCTTTCACTTTAAAGCACTACTAGTATGAGATGGATATTATAAAGAGGTGTTCTTTTTCTTATGTTAATTTTTAATAACAGTAGTATTTTAGTAGGGCCTAAATACCTTAAAGACACCAGAACACATCTGATTTTGGAAGCCAAGTGGGGTCAGACCTGGTTAGTACTTGGATGGGAGACAACCAATACAAAATATTGTAAGCAATGTTTCAGAGGAAAGAACTGGCAAAACCACCTCTGAGTATTCCTTGCATAAGAAAACTCAATAGAAAATTAATGGGATTGCCATACGTCAACAGGCAACTTGTAGGTGCATATACATACACATATCACACAGTATATTTTAATAAGGGGGGTAGCTGTGAATTTCATCTCTCTTTCCTTAGCTTTTAAAGATGAAAGCGTTAAGCACATATTTTATATAATGTATTCTATACAGAAAATTAAGTGGAACATGATTCTATTTGCCTCTTGAAAAGAAAGGTTAATTCTCCTACTTTTGAGTGATGTACAGATTTATTTTAGAGTATGCAAAGGAGAAGCAGACTCTAAAATAGCAAAACAGCCTCCCGTAACATTCTTTTAACAACCCTCCTATATTTACTGCTCCCATTTATGGAAAACTAATCAAGCATTCCATCCATATATATTTAACACTATAACCTTGCATTGCCTATCATGATACCAAGCTTCTAGGAAAGTCTGCATCCACCACTGTTTCTCTAACTATTAAACTATTAAATCAAACATAAATATCTGATGCTCAAAGAAGGAAAGGAAGAAAGGAGGCAGAGTGTCATTATTTTAAAAATTTATTAATTTGTTAAAATTAAAAAATCATTATGATCACATTTGTTTCCATTATCCCTATTTATTTCCATCATTCATTCTTCTGTTGCCTGACATGAAAGCTTCAGATACTCTACTTCTTCAGTAAGCAGGCCTCCCAAATTTCAGACACATAAGGAATCATCTCTATTTTATTTCAAAGTGGCACAGTCACACAGTGTAACTACTGTATATACTAACTGAAAACAGGATCGAAAACTGCAAGAATGGCATGGGGGCGGGGGCAATCATGGGCAGAAGGTTCCAGTAGACTTTGACAGATTGTGGCCACTGAAGTGTTGGGACTTAAATGCAAAAACTGAAGTGGCCACAACAACCCAGGAAGAGAGAAGGCAGCAGAGCTGGTGAAACTGGCATTATTTAGCAATCCCAGTGACAGAAGCAGGCAAGACAGAAAAGGACGACTTCAGTTGGCATTATTGTGGTACGGTAACTCCTTGAGATAGAGAAGTTCATTTTATCTCAAAGGACAGTGCAGAATATTCCTGAGTAAGATTTAGTTTGTGGCATTCTAACTGTTCTACCAACAAAGGTGTCAGCAGTATAAGGATTTCCATTGTCACTAATTTCCAAAAAGACAGGAAGTATACAATATTTGTTCAAATAATATGCTGCTGGTTAGACAAGGCAGTAGCTCTTACACTCAACATATCAAAGGGTCTCTGCTTTGATAGTGTGTCATCATGCTGTCGTCTGTGTCAGTGGTTCTCAAACTCTGGGTCTCTAGAAAGTTTGGACTTCAGCTGCTAGAAGCCCCAGCTGGGGTGACAAGGGGTCAGTGATTTTGGGACTTAAACACAAAAACAAAACAAAATGAAAAACCTAAATAAGGGCAAAAACATCTAGATAACTGATAACCATTGCTCTCTACCAGTATTGACACCAGCACTCACCCATATAGCCTGCCCAGGTTCACATAGGCCCAGCCAAACAATGGCCTGGTGGGGGTGATGCTGTTACTTGGAGTGAAGGTGGAGTTTTTACTAGGTTCCCCTTCCTCCACTTTCTACACATCCTCTTCTTCCGCACAGTGTTGATCTTCTCTACTAGCTCATTGTTTAAAGAGGGAATTAGCCACACATTATCATGCTTCCAGAGTGTACATGTCAGCCAGCACATGCTCCTTCTACTTTTTGATTTGGGACATCACTCCCGTAAGTCTAATCCTTCACTCCTTGCTAAGGACCTGCTGTATGTTCTCCCATAAAATATCTTACACAGGAATAGTTTGCCCAGGAGTGACAGTGCCAAAGTGGAGGCTCTCCATGACAACCTTTAAAGGCTTGAGGACGATTGTTATCTGTAACATAAGTCACTGTTCCCCATGGAGTAGTCTTGCTACCCCAGTGTCATCCATGTATGCCAGCTTGTGAAGAGCTTGTACCACTCTGCTGCTACTCTTCAACAGAAAAATGAAACTGTCTTGTATTCCCAGATCAGCACAAGGTGGAATCATGACATACTTTTTTCTGTCTACTTTCCCCTGAGAAATTGCTTTTCATATTGCAGCTGAAGTGCCCCTTTTTTACTATGTAAGATTTTAAAATCACTAGTACCCTTATGTACATTTCCAGAGCAGCTTTCAGTACCAGCTGAAAGATGGAGGTTAAAAAGTAGATGCTCACAAAGCTACAATATTGCACCACCACCTTTGAATTATCACCACCATCTGCTTTCATGAGGGTCCTAATGACAGGTACCTCCACGTAGTGACATCACCACCATGTGAACGACCGTCTCCAATATGTGGGCAGATGTATGAGGCCTTGTCAAACATCTGGGAATTGTGCAGGGTCCACAAACCCTACCAGGTTTCTGTATATATGTAGACTCTTTGTTCTACTGCCTCCTCCATCTTGCCACCTCGGAGTAAACAGGCATGCTGTGTAGCCTGGTTGCTTCAGATGTTAGTAGTGAAGTGCACAGTAAGTCTCTCAGCTATGACCAGCTAAGTCATAATCTGATCTCTAGTTGCCTGGCCCCTGCATTCTACTAAACATGATACCTGCCAGATTCTTAAACTTCAGGAAGAACCAGTACATTAAACCTCATCCCTGTTTCTTGAATAGTTTTTGGGTGTATGCCAGATGATCAATGGAGGAGTGGGTTTCAGATTTTTTCTATAATCTTAATTGAAGGTTTATAACCTTTAAAACACTCTAAAATGAGTATTCGGTTTAAGAAGTGATGCTTCTTGCAGCTCCCAGATTACATTCTTCTGCTTAAGTGGATTGTATGGCATAATGAAAATCTGGCATCTCTTCTCTTAGTCACTAGTGTTGGTTCTAAAAAAAAAAGGGTATAAGGCAAAAGTCAGTTCAGAAAAAGTCAGTCACATCTGAAATACAGAAGTTTCATATATGGCAATACATACTTACACATTATGTAAGAAGCCTGAGCTACCAGAAATCATATCATATCTAGAAGCTCTCCCAGTTTAGTTTTAAAAGTAATTAAAATGAACTAACTCCAGATTATGATCTGACTCACACATCCATTTCTGTCTGCAGCAGCTGGAAGAAAGCAAGAGAATACTATATTCTAGCTGCTACACTGTGTCAGGTCAATTACAGATGAACAGTATGGCGAAAGGTGAATTTGAACAGTTGTATCATGTGCATAACCATTTAATTTTTGTATTTACAACAAACTCTGGCATGGCTTAAGTAGCTGAGGACCCACTTGTTTCTCTGTGGCCATTATATGCCACAATAGTTATTACATGTGAGGCCCCTAGACTTACTATTGTTACACACCAGAGAAAATACAAGATCTTTGGAATACTGAATATTTTACATGGTCTTTATACTGTTTCCAAAACTTAACACAGCAACTTAAGTTGGTTTTTACCTCCTCTACTATGTTTAGTACAATCCCCCCCCAAAAAATATGTAGGGGCAGTTTTCCATAGTGTTTTGGCAAGCAGCACTGCTATGCATAAAGGTCTTTAAACTGCAATATTTGCCAATGATTCCACATTATGTGACTAGTTAAAAACTGAACTAGTGAAATAGAACTTTAGAGAATTAAACAGACAACTACTGAAGAGGAAGCCTGAGATATGGAGCTATAAAGCAAGAAGGAATTAAAGTTTTTAGAACCTCTGCCTCTGCCACTTTTATTGTTTTCAGCTTTCCCCAAGCAAGCAAGCAAGCAAGCTTTCCACTGCTGCCAGGAAACTAAACTAAATTTTAGTTTATAATAGAGGCAGGTCACATAAACAGAGAGCTTTTGAGAAAATAAAAGACAGGGGGTTGTATCCTTATGTAGCCTTGCACTAGCACAAAGGATTTATGCTCACACATAAGGACAGATGATTTTCAAACCCTCCCCCATCTACCACTTGTTTTTACACCATATACTGTACTGTTACAGCACTACATTCACCAATATTAGTACCACTTTTTCAGAGGAAACTGCAGATTGTGTTGAGCAGTGGTAGGAAATAAGCACAAACAAGACTGTCTTGATCTTCATGAGAGTAAATACTTTAGGATATACTCAAAGCAGGATCACAATATTCTTCTGAACAGAATTAACTTCCTGTTTTAGAGGTCCTGCTAGCGGAGTCACTGATAAACAAGTAAATCTGTTTTAACGTTCTCAAAATGTTCTCTCCAACATTTTAGCCCCCTACCCACCCAGAATATTCACCTTTTTCATTAATTCATCACGGGTAGTGAAACGTGGTGCATCATCAACTTCGATCCCCGCAGCCATTTCTGTTACCTTGTCCAAGAGATCTTTATTGTAGCTGTACAATAAAAATAAGAGTGAATGGAACACCTGGTATCCTGCTACATTAGCCCTAATCTATTTAAGTTATAAACAAGAGTTTTCAATTCCTTGTTCACAGTGCCTTCAAAAAAGTTCAGTCTTCGTAAGTGGAATCTGTAAGGTCAATTAAAGGCAAAAAAAATCAAAAAAAATCTGCAAGATAGATTAAAGGGCTGGATGAGGACAACAAATGTGACCCTCGAGAACAGTTTCAAGTTTTGTTTTTTACGTTTCTGATGATCTATATTCAGAAGTGAGACCAATGACAGGCAGGACAGGCTATTCAGATTATTTTTATACCACTTAAGAGCACCGTAATCTGACAGATAAAAAAAACTCCTGAACTTTCAGGGATGAGGTTTTGCTTGACAAATGCAAGTCTGCAGCTTTGGGCCACATTTTACTCTTCTCACCGACCTCATCTAAGCCCCTGCGGGAGCCTCGCCAGCCAAAAGGGAAAGAAAAAGGCTCATATAAATAAGAGGCTTTCATTTTTCAGTAAGTTTTCTGTCCACTTTTGGGGTGCTTTTTATTTTTATTTTTTATTTTTTTGTATCCCGCCTCTCCATATGGATTGAGGCGGCGAACAACTTACAAACAGCATGTGTTTCAAAACATTTCTATACATGCCCCCAACAAGCTGGGTACTCATTTGACCGACCTGCGAAAGGATGGAAGGCTGAGCCGACCTCGGAGCCCGGCAGGATCGAACTCACAACCTTGTGGCTTGCAGTACCGCCATTTAACCACTGCGCCACCAGGGCCTTCTGAGGGGGCTCTTTAAGGGCAACGCCACAGGTATAAAAACAATGGCGGAGACTCCTTCCAGACCCGCAAAGGCGGGCGGATTTCAGACTGCCGCCGCACTGGGGAAAAGGCTGGGAGGCGGGGCAACGACGGTGTCCGTTCAAGGGCGGGCCACTCGCCACCCCACTCGCCCTGGGCGAGGAAGGCCACCCAGCCGCCGGGCCACCGCGGCGGAGGGAGGCGGGCGCTACCTGCATCCCAGGAAGAGGTGATTGGCCCAGACCATAGAGAGAGACAGCAGCTGGTCCACGCGCAGCGGAGAGAGCGCCTCCCCGCTCTCCGGAGGAACGTTGCGGACGAGGAAGGCGCGCCGCGCCCGCCAGTGCTTCTCGTTCTCCGAGTAGAAGCGGAACTGGTCGGGGAATTCAACCGTGGCCGCGGCCACCACCTCGCGGCCCCCCCTCACCATCCCGTCTCCTCCCTTAGAGGCTGCCCCGGAGACAGCGACAGCGGCGAGGAGTCGGAAGTGACGTTCCCAACCGACCGAGCGAGCCGTTGAGGGAGGATGCGGGAGAACGACGTCGCCTCTCTGGCCTTCGCTCTACTGCTCTCCCCGCGCAGAGCGGCCCTGCCTCTGGAGTCCGCGGGCGGGGGACGCGGGAGGGAGAAGTGGCTCTTTTCCCGTCAGTGTTGCGCGTGCGCAGAGGGATGGGGTTTGGCGCTCCTTCCGTTCTGTTGGTTTACCTGAGTGAGGGGTTGGCGAGTGAGGGGGGACTCGACAGTCCCCAGTGGCCGCCGTTAGGCTTCTGTCGAAGGCCATTTCCGCTCTAGCCTGTTGTAGCGCGATGATTCCACTTTCAACCTCCTCTGGAATCCTGGCCGGCCCCTCCCGAAACTGCAAACCCCAGGATTCCAGAGGAGGTTGAAAGTGGAATCATCGCGCTACAACAGGCTAGTGCGGAAATGACCAAAGCGTCCCACCCGTTGTTGTCGTCAAAGCGGCCCCAGTCCTCCCTCTCACCCACGGAATGCCGTTGCGCCAGTGCCCAGCCAGCTTCGCTTGCGGCCGTGCCAACGGCTGCCCTGTCGGGGCACCATACGCAAATCCCTGCAGCAGATCTCCTTCTGTCCTGGTTGATCCAGCTGCAAAACACTACGGAGGGCAGAGCCCAGTCAGTGGGAAACAGGGGTCTGAGGTGGAGGCCCCCCTCCCGGCATGTCGTCAGAAAACTGCTGTGGCCCTTCCCACAACCTCCATGCG
Organism: Ctenosaura bakeri; assembly: GCA_948474755.1. Lineage (NCBI taxonomy): Eukaryota > Metazoa > Chordata > Lepidosauria > Squamata > Iguanidae > Ctenosaura > Ctenosaura bakeri. The sequence continues at coordinate 470,747 of CAOLHI010001423.1, forward strand.
TTTCTGATTCGGCAGCTGTTAGTGGATCTGTGCCCCTAGCAGCCTGCCCCAGAGGACACAGCACAGGCAAAATGCAGGCCTTGGGACCACCTGGGGATCCCAAGTCTGTTTCTGATCATTGTAAACTCTCCAAATGATCTTTTTTTCCCCCTTCTCCTTCCTTTCTTTCAGACAAAAAGGGTAAATTGGCCATTCTAGAGGTGGCAATTCCACATTTAAAGAGTAGTAGTAATCATAATCGTAATTATTATTGTTTTATTTATTACCCCCCTGTCCCCAAGGTTCGAGGCAGGGTTCAGAATATAGAGCTAAGAATCATAATTAAAATACACTAAAACATAGAATGATTAGTACAAACATACTATGATTAAAATATATCATGATTAAAAGTACAATTAAAGTACAGTTAAAATGCAATTAAAAGTACAATTAAAAATAGACTGGGTAGACCTGCCGGAAGAGAGAACTTTAGCAGTTTTTAAAATTCAGACAGTGTATTTTGCCGCCAGATCTCTTCCACCACTTCATTCCACAGTCTAGGGGCGGCCGATGAGAAGGTCCTCTGGGTGACCATGGCCAGTCTTGTTTTAGGCAGTTTAAGTGAATGGCCCCCAGAGGACCTGAGTGTACAGGGCAGATTGTAAATAGTTGCAGACCCCTTCATATCTTTAAGCCATTTCCAGTTTGTTTATTTTTGCAGAGTTTGTGTCTCTCAGTGGATCCCTTTGACTGATCTCTGGATTCACTGCAGACCTTTGGGGAAAAGGAGAGTGTGATTAGCTCCCATTCCTAAAGTGGCCAGGACTTACTTGGGACATGGGTTCACTGAATTTGGTGGGACTTCATAGTAAGCATGCCAGGTTATCTATTCAAATATTGATGCAAATTCTGGGCACTAAAAGGCAGCCATACATTGGTTCACACACCTAAAATCTGTCCTTGCTAGGATTAGTCTGGTGCATGGTGTCCTTCTCTGTTCAAGATTAGCCTTCAGAATAAAACCACTCAAAAGACCAAGAAAATTAGGCTTAACTAAAAATTTGGTTCTCACATAATCAATCCATTGTATGGAATTTAGCGTAAAGAAATAAAATGCAGGAATATTGTTTACTTCAGTTTCAGTATTAGATGATCCATAGCCACCTGTAAAATGGTGAAAGAGGTATGATTATGACAATGAATCTTCACTTCAGGCAGGGGAACTAGAAGTGGGGTTTTATTATAGTTGTTATGTGCTGTCAAGTTGACTGACTTATGGTGGTGCTATCATAGGATTTTCTTGGCAAGATTTTATTCAGAGGAGGTTTGTTCTTGCCTTCCTTATAAGCTGAGAGAGTGTGACTTGCCCAAAGTCACACAGGGGTTTTCCATGGCTAAGCACATACTCTCCAACTGTTCCAATTTGGCAGGTGCAATCCTGATCAACTCTCTGTCATCCCACTTGTCAGCTGCTTTTAAAATGTCCCAGTTTCTCTCTCTTCCTATGTTCCCCGTTTGTCATTGAGTTACTTCAATTGCTGCAGAATAAATTAAAAGACTAAAATTAGTGTGCACTCAATTAACTCCGCTGGGGAGAGAGGAGAAGAGGGGACAGAAGGTTGACCTTCCCAGTATGCTTAGGCAAAGACAAGCTGCTGCACCCTCTTCTAGCTTGTGTGTTCTTCATCATTAATAACTTCTGTCATCTTGACCACTCTCAGATGTTGCTTGGCCAAAACGTTGGATAGTATGTCAGCAGGAATTTGAACACTGGTCTGTTTGAAGCCTAATCCATCACTTAAGCCATGCTTACTCCTATGTAAATGGAGATAGCATTACAGCTCAAGTAGTTTGGTGATTAGACAATGCAAAGGCAAAGCAAAGTTTATATACCACATGTCTGTGAAATGTGTGTGCCTCCAAGTTGCCTGTTGACTTATAGCGAACCCACAAATTTCATAGTGTGTGTGTTTTTGTTTTTTGGCAAGGAATACTCAGAGGTGGTTTTGCCAGTTCCTGCCCCTGAAATACAGCCTACAGCACCTGGTTTTTCCTTGCAGTCTCCCATCCAAGTACTAACCACGACTGACCCTGCTTAGCTTCCAAGATCAGTCAGGAACTGGTGCCTTTAAGCTATTTGGGCCCTTAACCCCCACTAAACTATACTGACCAAGTTTTCTTCTCTTATTGAAACCCTATTTTGTTCAGGTAAAAATAACTCTTAAGAAGACGCCTATGATTGTTCCACCCTCCTCTAAATCCCCAAGGCCTAATTTAGCAGAAATATCTAGGAAGAGATGAAAACACTTGGGGCCACTACAAGCCTGTGCCATGTCCTACAGTGTAATTAGCTCAGTAATGCCAATAGATCTTGCAGCACATACCAGCTCATACACCAAGGGACAAATCAAGGGGGAGTTGGACCATTTTCTGGTTCTTAGCTGAGCTCTCCTAATGTACAGCAGCAACTGCCCTTAGAAGGGGCTCCTAGTGCATTTACTGGTCCTTTTATGCTGGAAATAGGCTATTCTGCAGTATTTTTCCAACACAGCACTAGACCCACATCCCATTTTATATGTTTTAGTTGTTGAACTTTTAAATGTCTAGACTGCATCTGTGTTGTTCCCATTTCTGTCTGATTTCCATTTCTCTTCCTCCAGTTAATTCAGGCTACATCCTCTCTCTCATTGACATGGGGGCAAGCTCAGTTCAACTAACTTGGTTTTCCTTCAGAGTAGTTGCGTACAGGATTGTACTGTAAGGCTGAAATACTAAGCATACGTATGAGGGTGTAAGTCCGACTGAACTCAGTGGGAACAGACGTTTGAATAAACATGCTTAGTACTGGGCTAAGGATACGTCAGCAGCTTGCACTGAGTGTCATTTTTCATATCAGCTGGGGCCTAGCCCACTCGTTGGTCCAAGTCATTGCTTTCCTGTTGCCTGTGCTCATTAAAAATAAATCCTCAAACAGCATGTAGATACAAGTTAGCAGTGCCTGGAGTTGAATTTTAATGGTATTTGACGGCTGTAGAATGTTCAACAGCCTCCCTGACGTTGGAGTGCTATTTTGCAACCCAGGAGCAATTCCATAGGCAATCTCCAGAGATTTTTAGAAAAGAAACAGTGAAATGGATGTGGTTTTCATCTCTAATTTTCAGAACGTCTAAGTATTTGTGGGGGGAGAGTGGGAAATTTCATGGATCTACCTCAGTTTAAAAACAACAGCTTGATGCAGTCTTCTCTGCTGCCTCCCCCTCATCTTCAAAAATTAATAGTTTTTCACTTTCTTCATTGTCAGAGATGCAGGCTGTGAGCAAGCAAGGGTATCATCTTTTCATATAGAGTTGTCTTTGGAAAGGCAGATTCTCTAACTTGTCTGTATTAGCATTTACTACAGATGGGTAGAGATAAAATTGATTCACCATACCTGAAACTGTATGCATGCTTACCTAGGGGCTTGCCCCATTAAAACATGTAGGATTTCCTTCTGAATTAGGAATACATAGGAATAAGAGCCATATAATTTTTTAAAAGACAAATATCTTTTTTAGGTCCAGTGTGGTATAATGGTTTGAGCGTTGGACTATGACTCTGGAGACCAGGGGTCAATTCCCTGCTCAGCCATGGAAACCCACTGGGTGACCCTGGACACATCACATGCTCTCAGCCTGGGTAAACCTGTGATAGGCTTGCCTTAAGGTTGCCATAAGTCAGAAACAACTTGAAGGCACACAATAGCAGTAACATTGCCAGAAACTGGAGCCAACATAATGAAGTAGTTTGAGTGCTGAACTAGGGCTCTGGAAGATCAGGGTTGTAATGCCCACTCAGCCATGGAAGCCCACTGAATGACCTTCGGCAACTCACACTGTCTCAGCATAAAAGGAATTATAGAATCTTAGAGTTGGAAGTGACCACAAAGGCCATCTAATCCAACCACCTGCTATGCAGGAAAGACACAACTGAAGCACCCCTCAAAGTTGTCCTCCCAGTTTCTGTTCAAGGACCTCAAAAGATGAACTGCCCTCCAAGGCCGTTGAACAGCTCTTACGGGGGGGGGATTCTTCCTAATGTTTAGGTAGAATCTCTTTTCTTGTAATTTGAATCCATTCATTCTCATTCCAGTCTTTGGAGTAAAAGAAAACATGTTTGCTCCATTTTCTACATGGCACCTCTTCAGCTATTTACAGAGAGCTATGTCACCTCTTAACCTTCTCTTCATACCCAGCTCCCCAAGTTGTTCCTCATAAGGCTTGGTTTCCAGACTTTTGATCATGTTGGTTGCCCTTCTCTGGACATATTCTAGTCTGTCAATGCCCTGGAGCTGTGGTGTCCAGAAACAGGCACAGTATTCTAGGTGAGGTCTGACCAAAGCAGAATGCGGTGGCACTACTACTTCCCTTGATCTGGAAAGCAATGGGCAAACCTCCTCTGAAAAAAACCTTGTCAAGAAAACCCTATGAGAGGGTTGCCATGACTCAGAGTCAATTTGGTGGCACATTAACAACAGCAAAAACGAAGTATCCTTACAAGACAAGATGTTGTAAACCCCACCATTCTCACTGGAGGCTACCTGCTTACCCTGCCAGTACTAGATCTATTTTTCTGCTCCTAGTTCTGTTTCTTCCAAAATCAATGATGTACACCCTCTGTATTCTAGCGGGAACCTCTAACCTATCCACCTACATAATTTAGATTGAAACCTTATCCTTTGTTATCTCCCTAGTTAGTTGAGCCCAAGCTGTAGCAGCTTACTTCAGAATAGTTCTGGGCTCAGCTTCCCAATTGCTCTTGGTTGCTTGTGTGGCCCAGCCATGCCCAAGAAGCATCCAAGTATCCTTCTCTCTAGCATATTTGGGATAGTGTGCATGGATAGGAACTTCCTCTTCCAAGGTAAGGACTTTAGCCTGTAGAATGACTCACGTGGATATGGAGGAGTATTTATGTATTTGTTATATCTCACATTGCATCCCATGAGCTCAAGACTGTGTACATGGTTTTCTCCTCCCCACTTTTATCCACACAACAGCTCAGGTTACACTGAAGGAAAGTATCTGACAGAGTGCTACCCAGTGAATTTCTTGGCTCAATGAGAGCTTGAACTTGGACCTTCACAGTCCAATACTCTAAGATTCAGTTTCCATGTTCTTGCTTTCTCCAGTGTCTGTTGCATTTGCTTGAGACCAGAGTTCAGTTTCCCACTTGGCCATAGAAACCCATTGAGTGACCTTGAGCATGTCACACACTTTCAGCCCCCAGAAAACACCATGATAGGTTTGCTTAGAGTTGCCATAAGTCAGAAACAACTTGAAAGCACAGAATAACAACAAGTAACGACTCTGATATCTGGGAAGTGAAAAAAGACACATGTGGGGAAGAGATATAACATTAACTTCTGAATAAATATCCTCCTTTGATCCCAGTTTTGTGCCCAGCATGAGGAAAATCAGCAGATATTTCTTTCACCATGCATGCATATAAAATAAGGGGAGGGAATCCTCTTAATTTGGTGATTTGAAAGAGCATTAAGTTAAAAGGTGGAAACCCCCAAAATCAGAAGATTAAGGGCTTTTCTTCACTACACTGTCAACGCGCTGTTATTCCACTTTCAACATCCTATGACATCCTGGGGGTTTGTAGTTTAGGGAGGCGCATTTAGAATTCTCAGCAGAGAATTATTTGGCCTCAGTAAACTACAAATGCCAGAATTCCACAGGATGTTGAAAGTGGAGTAATAGCACTATAGGAATATAGTGTGGAATGGCCCTAAGAATTAGAAGGAGACCTATGGAGCTAAAATAAATAAAGTGTAAAGATGTATAATTGTGTGATCATCCATACCTGAATGTAATATTGAAGGAGACATTAATGGATAATATGGACTACCAAAAAAGGACAGACAAATAGGTTCTAGAGAAAATCTAGCTTGAATTCTCACTATAAGCCAAAAATGACCAAACTGTGGTTATTGTTCCTTGGACATTTCACAAGAAAACATCAGTCACTGGAAGAGATGCTAATGCTGGAAGGCAGTAGGAAAGGAGGAAGACCACACTACAGGTGGACTGACTCAATAAGGGAAGCTGCAGCCTTGAGTTTGCAAGAGTGGATCAGGGCTGTTAATAACAGGCTCTTTTGGAAGCTCTCATTCATAGGGCTGCCATAAACTGAAGCCAGCTTGACAGCATACAACAAACAATCACCCTACATATGTGGGGAGAGAAGGGTTGCACTGTGCCTAGTTTTTCTAGCACAAACCACTACCGCAAATAACTAGACTAGCACTAATGCGAAGAGAATGCACAGTAAGTCAGATTCCATAGCTTTGGGGCCAAGAGCCCAGTCACAGTGAACAATCTGACAGAACCGGAGTAGATATTTTCCTCATCCATTCCTGCTGAACAGATCACTTCAGGTATAAAAGAAGAGAGAATATGTTTTCAAGCTGTCAGCAATCTGAATAATGCTGGCTGGAACAGTTTGGCATCATCCCTCAGGCTTCCCCCACCCTCACCTCTTTTTCTCTCCTGGGGATGTGCCCTGCCCTCTTCAAGCTAGATGTTGTTCAGTCCTGAAAAAGCGCTGTCAGTTTTGACATGTATTCAAGATAATACGTATGTTTTGGATGGTTAGTTTGCCTCCAGTTACTTTTGCTGACTTGAGTCTATCATATCACAGTTACCATGAGCACAGAACACACACAAGCAAAGAAGAAACTTTTTAAAAGATAAGGACTGTAATTAACATCATAAGACTGTAGAAACAATCATATGCCCCAGAGATTTCCTGTCATTCATTTTTTCCCCCTATTGTGCTTTATAAGCAGTATATTTTATTGGCTGTTAATGGAAATTAATATTCTGGTCTTTCATCTCATTATTTATATGTCTGTTAGAATGACAGTTCTGAGTTGATAACGAAGCACTTGTAAAATAAGCTGCATAAGACTGCTAAAGTGATTATTATCTATTTGTCTGCACATATTTCTTTCTCTCTTAGGAATTTCTGGTCATTTTACCAAACCGCTAGTAGCTGAATATGTTTGCTAGGCCAAAGACATCAGTAAAAAAGTGGCATCCTGCCCCCCCCCATGTAGTTTAACATTTTAGAATCTGAGTAAGAAAATCAACCACGCTGAGCGGGATAGGGGGAGACCAATGTGATACAACCAACATTAAGACTGAAAATACCCGTGTAAATTTACATGGGAATAAATTCCACTGAAAACTGCAGGGCTCATTTCTGAGCCTGCTGAGGCTTTGCACTTTTACCTGAGAACAGAGCTTGTGAAGAGGCCTAAATACCCTAGAGGCACCAGCAGGGTCAGCCCTGGTTAGTATGTGGATGGGAGACTGCCAGGAAATACCAAATGCTATATATCATAGGAAGGAACTGGCAAAGCCATCTCAGAGTATTCATTGCCTAAGAAAACCCTATGAAAATTCATGGGGTCACCATAAGTCAACAGGCAACTTGAAGGCCCACACACAAACAGACCTTGTGAACGTTACTGTTTTGGACTCTTGCTGCCAGAATTCCTTCAGCCAGCAAGGCTAGTGGGTTTCACACAGGAGCCTTTTCCAACTTAGTATATTGTCCTGTTTTTTGACCATGTGGCTTATGCCTGGAAAGCAAAACTCCATTCTGGCTCAAGAAAAGCAAAACAGAGGCCTCTTGCCCCCAAGAACCAGGCAAAACATGTTCAGGTTCAGTACAAAACCTTCGTACGTGACATGTGAGGCCTGTTGTCTCTGACTTAATCCCTCACCTCAGGTAATGCTTCCTGTGTGCGTTGCTTGCAAAATTGCTAACGTCGCCTGAAGGTGCTGCCATGGAAGAGGTCACCAGCTGAATGCTTACAGTTAATCCACTTAGCAGCTCTCTGTTAGATTTGATGAGCCACCAGACATGATTTTTGCTTGTGTATAGATTTTAATCATTAAACCCAGGAACTGAGCATAGTAAATGGTACTTTTGTCCCTGTAGCTGAGACTTCTTCTAATTCAAAAAGAAGAGTTGGTTTCTTATGAGGGAAATTTTGTGGATTCCTCCAGCTGCTGAAGTGATATCCTATAGCTTCCATCGCCACTGCATTCAGGCTCCGCGGACAAAGCAGGAAACCTCCCACACATTCTCTCTCTCCCTCCCTGCCACACATTCTATTCACTTGCACCTCTTTTTCCCCAGAGGACCCAGCCAGCTTCTCTCAGCTCCTTAATCTCTTCTACCATTTTTTTCTATGTACAAGAAATTCCAGGGAGGCAGGATTCTAAGTCCTTCTCTTCACTCTCACCATTTTCTCCTTCCTTGGCTTTTCTTCTGTTTTAACCTACTCATATGTGCTCTCCCACTATGCTCCTCTGCCTTCTTTCAAAGGACTCCGCTTTGCATCTACATGCTTAAAACTCTGTCTTTCATCCCTGCTATCCCAATGGTCTCTCTGCCACTCAGCTACAACCTCTCTGCCCTAGAATTCTTTCGCTAGGACTGTGCTTTCATCAGTCTTGCTCATTCTCTTAGCTTCTTCTAAAGCCATTCTTCACTCCTGAGAAAATCACTTCCCTTGCTCAAAGCACCCCCTCAACTCTCACCAAATCGTGCTTAAACAACTCCCAGACTCCTTATGGCTCCCTCATATTCTCAAACAGTTTACTGATGAAAACCTGGACATGTGTGGCCAGGCAACATCAGAGTGTGGTCAAGATGGCAAAAGTTAATGAGCAAAACCCCACAAGCTAGGGTGCAGCAGTTTGCTGAGTCTACTGGGAAAGGTAAGATCTCACTTCCTCCTGTCTTCCTCCACATGAGTTAACTTGAGTACTGTCAGAGGGATGATGGATGATGGGAGCTACACAAAAATTGTGGTAGCACTTCCCTCCAGCACGGAGCTCTGGCAAAAAGACAGTTCACCAGAGTCAAGTGTTTAAAAATCACCATACAGCAGAGTTTACTCACACAGCTTGAAACGTCCCAGCAGAGTGTTAGACCTTAGCAGCAAAAACCTTAAAGCCAGGAAAAATACTCCCATGCAAATGTTATCTTCCAACAGGAGGCCTTTACTCTTGAGTTACAATACATACAGTATATACAATTCTCCAACAGAGTGTTCAGCATTCAATAGCATGCAGAACATAGCCTCCAGCCACTGTCCTGGAGAGTTAGAACACCCCCCCTTATGTACAGCCATTGCTGATGCAACTCTAGCAGCCCTTGCTAGAGGTATGATGCAACCTTCCTGCCTGGTTACACAACCCAATGACTCATGCAGGTGTTACTTGGTATCGCATCATCCACTGTCATTCCCAGATGCAAAACTTAAATGTACATCAAGTATATTTTATTTGGACTTAGGTTCCATCCAACCTTTCCTCACAGGTACAAATTACATTTGCACTTTGAACTCAGGCCATTTCCACACTACACTGTTATAGTGCTATTATTTCACTTTCAACATCCTGTGGAATTCCAGGGTTGGTAGTTTACTGAGGCCAAAGAGCTCTCTGGCTGAGAATTCTAAAGGCACCTCCCTAAACTGCAAACTCCAGGATTCCATAGGAGGTTAAAAGTAGAATAAGAGCACTGTAACAGTGTAGTGTAGAAATGGCCTCAGTTTGCTGCAATTGAAGTAAGCTGAGGACAACGGGGAAAGTGGGAGGAGGAGAGAGAAACTGGGATGTTTTAAAAACAGCTAAAAATGGGATGAGAGAGGATTAATTGGGACTGTCCCTACCAAATCCAGATAATTGGAATGTAAGCTCTCTGTGTCTCCCATTGGATCCCTCCTGTATCTGGCCTCCTCCTTACCTCCCACTTCTTTCCCCTCTGTTGGGTTCTTTCTATCGTTCAATTACATGTCACCAATTTTAAAACATGATTATCTTATTTGTTAAACCAATTAGTGAATTTTGATATTGGAAACACTTTTGTTAACTAATGTCTTTTGAACAAAATTCTTAATCAGATCTTTTCAGTTTTTCTCAATAAATTCATCTTTGGTTAGATAACTCTAGCTGGAATCCCAGTTGCTACACCCAGCTAGAGTAGACCCATTTGATCAGTTCTTGAATGGTAAGTCAACATGTTGGTGAATCCACTTGATTTAATGGCTCTACTCTAGTCAGAGCTAGTAACAGGATTTAGGCCTATGACTTTCACTTTCAAATCTGCCTTACCATGCCAGTTTGGGGAGAACTCAACAATCAGTGTTAAAAGAGCCTTATATATTCTATGGTAGCATTGTTTAGGCAACCCTATCATGAGGTTTTCTTGGCAAGATTTATTCAGAGCAGTTTTGTCATTGCCTTCCTCTCTCGCTGAGAGAGATTGTCTTGCCCATGGCTACCCAGTGGGTTTCCAAAACTAAGTGGGGACTCGACCAGAGTCATAGTCCAACACTTGTACCACTAAACCAGGCTGGCTGGCTATGAAGGTGTACATCGAGATAAACCTGGATGTTTGATAAGGGAATCCTACCTGGAAATCCCTGAGTGGGTACCAGGGATACAACCTGATATCTTTTGAATGTATAGCAGAGGTCCTGTCTCTGTACTGCCACAATCCTTCCGCGAGCAATTAAAGTCACAAAGCAATAGAATGGAGCTTATACATATTTCTTAACAGCAAACAGTGCCAGAACTGCTGTGATAAAAATGAAGAGTGGTTTTAACACCAATTTATTTTGCAAATTCCCATTCATGTTATTTGTATAAAGATGTGTTGTGAATCATGCAGGAATAAAGCAGCTTGGGCAGGACGATGTAATATAGGGAAACTGGGGGGCAGAAATGGATTAAGCATATTTTCTCTGTTTGAAATTTAATTTTCATGAACTTTCATATATAGTTATGCCCATGTAGATGATCTGATAAGCTGTAGCAGTATTCCTGGATCCTCTTGGTTTCCAAAAGAGCTTGTAAGTAGCATGCATGTTCTATTCTAACATCCTTTCCCCTCCCCGCCATGTACTTTTATTATATTTCCATTCCAATTTCTCTCAAGGATCTCAAAGCAGTGTACACATGTGACAAATCTGATATTTCTCAGCAGTGCCCCCTAGAGAGGCTGATAAACGGGCACCATGGTGGGAAATCTGGTCAGGCTTTTATCATTTTGTTTCAGCAGAAAAAGGAGACTGGCCTCCATGTGCTTGTTGATGGTCTATATTTATTCTTTATAAAAGCCTAGTACTTCAAGATCAAGGGACTGTATAAATAAATAAAAAACTGAGACTGTCTTTCATTACTTATCAGTCCAGCTAATGGAAAGAGTGTATTTGTAACTCCAGAAATTTTTGCTGATGATTTATTTAATGGTATGTACGTAATCTAAGACTAAATTGTGGCCATTTCCCACTAGACTGTTATAGTGCTATTATTCCACTTTCAACATCCTATAGAATCCTGAGGGTTGCAGTTTAGGGAGGGGCCTCAAAGGCCCCTCCCTAAACTGCAAATCCCAGGATTCCATAGGACGTTGAAAGTGGAATAATAGCACTATAACAATCTAGTGCAGAAATGGCCTGAATGTTTTACTATGGTAATTCATAAATATAATTGTATGTGTTTTCCTTCTGAAAAAGTTTTTAGCTTAATATACCTATTTGTGTTTATTTTTAATGTAGCCTCTGAAGAAGGCCAATCAACTTATGTATAGGCTGAAACACATTGGGCTTTTTTAAAGAATAAATTTAGACTACTGGTTCTTAACCTTTTCTTTACCGCAGACCCCCTTTAAAAACCTTTTGTTGTCGCGGACCACCAAGACTTACCTCAAGACAGTCTCTAGTGTATGGTAGCAAGAAATATCATGTGCTTTCACTCTGCCACTCAGCATCATTCATTTGCATGTTCTTACCGCATGCAGAAGTAGCAAGTGCTGAGTATGTTTTTTGCTATCAAACAGTTTCATAACTGTTGAACGCTTTGAGATATTGTAAAGAAACTTTGTACAAATGATGTCTGTCACCGGTGTAAGCCTCCTACTCTTTGAGATCAATGTATGACTGTCTGTTTTTCTCTTTCTTTCTCCCTTCTGAATGTTTTTCTCTCTCTTTCTCCCCCCCCTTTCTATTCTAACTGTAGAAGCTCATAATATTTATTCAAGCCTTCACAGACCACGCTCCCTGGGGCCCATGGACCCCAGGTTTGAAGAACCATTGATTTAGAACTTCAAAAAGCATTTGGAGACCAGTCTCCTTTTTCTGCTGATTTACCTTTTCTGCTCTTACTTTTTTGTTTGCCAAGCTTCATTCAAAATTCAAACTGTTTTTTTTTAAAAACAATAGACTATTTTGGCGTTTTTGAATTGGAAGGCACTTTTATTTATTAGGTGGATATGTAAACAGTTAACATGTTTTGTTTGGGTAGTTCTTAGATCCTGAAAGATTATTAATGCAGCGCCTGCCTGAGAGACTGTGGAGAGCTTTGGCTGGTGAAGCAGACATGTGGTGGATCTTCTGCCACCAGGGCAATAGGTTCTAGAGTCCATAGCAGCATCATGGCCAAATGTTAAAAGCTGTCCAATGGTATAAGAAGGGTGATTTTCTGTTCAGCAGGTCCTGCTAGACAGTTTAGCCTGGGAGTTCAAGGATATAAAGGTCACTGGGAACAGAGTAGGGGACTGGGAACAAACCCTCCTCTCAGCAACTTGCTTGTGCTGTGAGGATGGGAGATGAGTCACACCTGCACAGTTCAGTTTCTTTGCTTCTGCCATATATAAGTCCAAGAAACTGTCTTTCAGTTGCCTCAGGGGTGGATGGGAATGTGCACTTGTACTCAAGGGGCTGGATATTCAGCCACAGGAATCTGCAGTCCTGGTCCTGACATGATCGGGGTAGAATGTATTTAGTGGCCCTGTTCTGCCACCAATTGTGAGGTGATGCTGGTACCCATCAGGCTGTGATGCTTTCCTCTGTTGTAGATCATCTCCTGCATTGATTTACCACCAGTAAGCTTATCGTATAATAGTGATGTGTATCAGTTTTTGGTAGTTAAAGAAATCTTTGGGAGGCCTGGAATTGCAGCCAGCTCCAGCTCAGAACCTGACAAGTATTAGGCTAGATGAACCCTTGGTCTGATTTGGGATATAAGTTAACTTCCTATGTTCTTAGGAGGTAGAGTGGTTGAAACAACTTTAACGCGCACTGTGGCTTCGGCTCCTGCTGCATTTTTGCTGCCCAAGCAACAGCCCTGGAAGGCCTCCAAATGGTTTACAAATATGGTCTTCTGTGATTACATTCTGTTAGCCAGAATTGGTTGCTGTCATTCATTTCCTGTATTCAGTGGTTATGTAACATTTCTGTGTGTTGCTGGTGAGGTGTTGGAGGAAGCGAGCATTGTTATAGTTAGTGGGAGAAACAAAAGCTTCTGAAATGCAGCCTTCTGGAAAAAAATAACAATGCACTTTAAAAAGCACCTCCTACATTTCTGGGAAAAGAGAAATTTTCATACCAAAATGCTGAATAAGATTACTATAATAGACAGTTTCCCCCAGAAAAAAACTATCATGGGGATCGTTTCTTTCACAAATGTTGGCAGAAATGTAGAAGACCAATCAACAAGATTATACCAACAAACACCATCCCCAGCTTGAGGCCTTCTTGTGTTATGACTGACTGCTATGTAAAAAACAAAAAACAAAAACAAAAGATGATTCACTTATAACTCAGCAGCAGGTAGGATGGCTAGTGGTGATGACAATATTTAGCCTTTAGTCTTTAAAGCACTTTATGTACAGTATCTTATAAATCTTACAGCAAACCTGTAGGGCAGGCCAAGACTACATCACCATCCCCCTCCTCCCCCTCAATGCAAGCAGGTATAGCTGGTGGCTCCCAAAATTGGGGGGGGGCAGTGAATCTGGGTCTTAGGACAAATTTTAAAGGAATTATCCAAAGTCCTGAATCTTTGTTGGGATAGGTTTCAGCATCTAGAATAGCTGCTCCAAAGAACAGACAGAGGCCATTTCCACACTACAATGTTGTCATGCCCTGCTTCCAGAACAAGGACTCTGACTCCGAGTCTGGAACAAGGGCATGCCAAAGGCTGAAAAAGGGGGCATTTCAGGACCTGCTATGCAGGGAGAGGTTAGTGTCACAAACAGAACACGGGGCGGTGCCAGCTCCAGTAGAGAGTCCTGCTCCTTCAAACACAGAGGATAATGTAACAGAACCTACCTTTGCTGAGCACAGAAAACAAAGAGAAAGAGCCTATGCTGATACCAGAGACTATATAACCAGTAGGGATTGGACAAATCCAGAATTTTCCAGATCTGAATCCCTGGAAGGTTCTGGGAATCCATGAATCTCATGAATCTCGAATCTTTCAAATCCCCCTTTTTAAGAGGGTTTAAAAAGCAAGGGAAAGAAGGGTAATCTTGGGCAAGACACACTCTCTCAGCCTTAGCAAAAGCCTAGCAAAGGCAAACTTCCCTCTAAAGAAATATGGCGAGGAGAATTGCCATAGTTTTGCCTCAGGATCTCCCCAGATTGAAAATCTTATTTATTTTTTATTTTATTTATTTATTTGTATCCCACCTCTCCATATGGATCGAGGCAGCGAACAACTTACAAATAGCATGTATTTTGAAACATTTCTATACATGCCCCCAACAAGCTGGGTACTCATTTTACCGACCTGCAAAAGGATGGAAGGCTGAGTCAGCCTTGGAGCTGGGCAGGATCGAACTCACAACCTTGTGGCTTGCAGTACTGGCATTTAACCACTGTGCCACCAGGGCTGACATGAAATGACATGAAGGCCCTGTTGACACAGGCAGGAAAATGTGGATTAATCCAACATACTCGAGTACAGGGATAATCCAGGTCAAAACTGGATTGTCTTTGCATAGCTCCTTATAGCATCCTGGGGTTTGTAGTTTGATGATGCACTAGCACACTTTGGCAGAGAAGGCTGTGACACCTTGTAAAACTCCAAGCCCCAGAATGTGTCTGAAAGAGCTTTGCAAGGGAGCTATGCAAAGGAATCTTTCAGCTGTCCTTGAAATCTCAAGCCTGTACCTTATAGTCAAGTGCTGAACTTAAATATTAAATGTTCAATTTAAATATCTTAGAATACAACCCCAGATGTAATTTCTGAAATTGTTAGCAAAGGCCATTATTACTCCAAGGGAAAAACTCACCTACTTGCCATTTCCCCTTGTGTGTCTGGTCTCCCAAGTTTTCAGGCATCCCGTTCTCCAGCAAACAATTTGGTTGGTAGATTCAAAAGATTCGGTTTGCCTATTTTGGCACAGGGATTCAAATTCGCAAATCTTGAATCCTGGCCCAGGATACAAGTATTTGAGGATTCAGTTGGTCTATCGCTAATAACCAGCAACAATTAATCAGGCAACAGCTACACTAGGTGGCTGACCTATATAGCTGCCGCCCTTTCCCTCCAGGAGTTGTCAGAGCTTATCTTACCTCCCTCTTTGCCTTGCTGAACTCTGTGCCTGACTCTGGATTACCCTGACTGACTTTGGGCTTGTTGCCTTTGAATTCTGTTGGACTTTATTTTGACTTTGTGCTTACTGAATAAAAGTAAGTAAGGAGCTGGGAGCTAGTCAGTTTGTTTTGTTTGAATTGTCAGCTGTGCTGCTGGGACTGAGATAGGACAACTGTTATAATGCTATTATTCCACTTTGAACATTGTATGCAATCCTGGGCTTTGCAGTTTAGGGAAGAGCATTTAGAATTCTCATCCGGAGAGCTCTTTGGTCTCAGTAAATTACAAAACCCAGAATTCCACAGGATGTTCAAAGTGGAATAATAGCACTATAACAGTGTAGTGCGGAAATGGCCTAAAACTCAGAGTGGATTTGCACTCTGCCAGTGGCGGAGCTTGGAGTGTGTGGAGGAGGGGGGCAGGAGGAGGCGGGGCTACTGTGTGAGGGGCTTGATTGTGGTGCATGAGGGCATGGCCAGGGCATGTGGGGGTGTGGCCAGGGCATGCAGGGCTGTGGCCACAGGCTGGGACGCCCCAAAAACATTGCCGCCTGGGGCGAATCACACTTCCACATTGCTATGTGACTGCACTCTGCTGACATGGATGCCACTACCTGGCATTGGATGCAAGGTAGTGATGTTGAGAGTGAGAAGGAATGACTTATCTAAATATGCCTTTGGAGTAATTCTACATGATTTCGAAAGCAAGTCCTGTAGTGTCTAATGGGCCTTACTCCAGGTAAGTGTAAAGAAGCCAACAACATCAGTGTCATACTTGCTATGGGTGATGTTTAGGATACATTTAGGATACAACAGTGCATTGTGGAATGAGTGAGTATTAAAACCATTTATAAAATGAGATATCCACCATATACAACATAATACAAAAAATAATATAAAACAGAAAGAACACCTAACAATGCAGCAGTTATTTAAGATCTTAAAACACACAAGCCTACAATTGTTGGACATACACAATATTTACTTTGGAGCTGAACAAAATACATCAAAGATTCAGTTATAAAGTTATTGGGGGAGGCTAGTAAAAAGACAAGAAAGAGAGACAATAAAATGTATTTATGACTAATACTGTTTGCACCTTTTTTGTATTAAAAACTTACCTGTATAAGTCTTGAAGTATTTTTCATATCTTTTTTCTATTGTTATAAAAATCTGAATTTTGTTTAAAAAAAAAAAAGACAATTCCTGCCTACAAGCTCACAGTCTAATAGGAAGGATACCAAAAATTGTGTGTGTGTGTGTGTGTCCATGATGTCCATCCCCTAGAAGCCAGAGGGTCACATAGGCTAAACAAATGAAGAGCCTTGGCTCCATCTGGTGTTTTTTCAACAGCTATGTAAGAAAGGAAGCTTCCTTCCTGATATGCAACTGTTAATTACATTCCTTGTTTAAGGTAACAGACTCTCTAAAGTAAGCAAACACCTCAGTTCC
This sequence comes from Ctenosaura bakeri, assembly GCA_948474755.1. Classification (NCBI taxonomy): domain Eukaryota; kingdom Metazoa; phylum Chordata; class Lepidosauria; order Squamata; family Iguanidae; genus Ctenosaura; species Ctenosaura bakeri. The sequence goes on from CAOLHI010001423.1 coordinate 487,623, forward strand.
TGTTAGTTAAATTTCTCATGCTATCTGTAAATGATAAACAGATTAGGACAGTTTGGAAAAGCCGATAGATGCCAGACAGAGAAGATGTGCTTTGAACTAAGTATTAATTGTTTTCTGAATGTTTACATGAGGAAACCCACCTGTTTAGTGTATATAAGGTGGGTGCCGGGAAGTGTGTTTTGTCTCACTTCAGACCTTCACAAGGTGCTGACCTATTTCTGCTGCAGAAATAAACTTTGCCTTATCTTAACTCCTTGCTCATGTTGCTTTCCTAATTTGGACCACGCTGCTGGGCAACAGATCACACTCTTGTGAAAGGAGAAGGAAGAGGAAAGCAAGATTGGAGTAGCAGTTCCTCTCTGGTTGATAGTTTCCTGATCAACCTCTTGTTGGATCACCCATCATAAAATTCTTAGAAAGTAAGCTGAGAAAGCCTGGCCTCCTACTCCTACCTTAATCTGTTTTTGACAATGTGTGCCTTCAAGTCATTTCCAATTTATGGAGAGGCTAACACTGACCTATCACAGAGTTTTCTTGTCAAGATTTGTTCCTAGGCGGATTGTCATTATTTTCCTCTGTGGCTGGGAGAGTGCAACTTGTCCCAAGTCATCCAGTGGGTTTCCATGAGTGAGAGGGAACTGAACCCTGTTCTCTCAGAGTGCTAATTGAATGCTCAGATCATTACACCAGAGTGATGCAAACTCTTTGTTCCCATGAACAAAACCTTTTTTTTTAAAAAAAAATAGACTTTGTGATGTATCTAAACCACCTCTAACACTTTTAATTAGATGAGCATAAAATAATATTTATATATAAATATATGGTCTTTACTACCAAGGCTGAGCCTTGACTTGGAAAACAGGTCCTACAGCTAAGCTCTGGCAGTTAGCTTAGACCCCACTGAAGGCAGCACAAGCTGTGTAAACTAAGAGGTTTATTCACTGCAGGCATTTAAACTTTCTCCTTCAATAAACAGGATGGTTTATCAAGTGACAACTTATTGCAGTATGCATTTAACCAGACAAATCTCAGCCAGGAACACATGGTGCTGATGGCTGAATCAGTGTCTCTGTATGTAGGATGGATATATGCAAAAAAAAATCCTCAGGAATCAAATCATGCTGGCTGCATCTCCTTTCTAGCCCCCATATGGAGATACTATGGGTTGTGAACCCAGACAGCCTCTGAGTGGTCCTGCAGGTCACTGTAATAAGGCTGCCATTTTTAATGAATCTTCTCTACCTTAATATAAATAGTTTCCATATACCCAGAACTTAGAAACATTGCTTTTAAAACTGCAGCTCCCATAATCCCACCAGTCAGCATGGCCAGGGATATTGAGAGTTATAATCAAAAGGCACCAGATCCCATCTGATCTTGGAAGCTAAGTAGGGTCAGCCCTGCTTAGTATTTGGATGGGAGACTTCCAATGACTACCGGGTACTATGGGCTATATTTCAGAGGAAGGAACTGGCAAACCAGTCTCTGAGTATTCCTTGCTTAAGAAAATGCTATGAAATTTATGGGGTCACCATAAGTCAATGGGCAACTTGAAGGCACATACACACAGTCAAAATGCCACATTTCCACGCTCTGCAGTATACTTGGGCATTCCAAGGATCCATCTAGCTCACCATCATTTTCTATAGTTGCTGCAGCTCTCTCTGATTTCAGTCAGTGGTCTTTTCATAACACCCACCCTGAAGTTAGTATGGAATGAGCCTGGGATCCCCCACATGCAAATATAGGCTTTAATGCTGAGCTTACCAAGTGAGTTCTCTGTTAACATCTGGCCAAGTGGTGAAGGTTCAGAGATTTTGGTTTCTCTTGCAGTATACAATTACAACAGTTGGATACCACTTTTTCTATCATGGGCCCATCTTATAGAATCCTGGGATTTGTAGTTTCTTGAGATACTTACTATTCTTCGCCAGAGAGTCCAAATTCCTCACCAAATTACAAATCCCATGATTGTGCAGCCTTGACATTTAAAGTAGTATACATGTGCTATAATTATATAGTGTGAAGAAGACCTCTGACAACATTATCAGTGTTTTTTTCAGGAAAAAAGTTCAAGAGGAAGCAGGAAAGGGGAAGAACATTAGCAGGAGAGAAAGCAGCAGTGGTCAGTGCCCCTTCCTCTTAAGAAAGCATAGTTTCTAGTCTCCCAGAGCAAAAGAGCCTGTGGAACTATTCATGGTGTTGGATTTCAGCTTCGATGATCCCTCACAGTTGGCTACATAAGCTAGGCTTGACAAGGGTTTGTTACCCTGTTTTCTGGGGGTCTCAAGAGGGACACCTAAGTGCACTCCAAATTATAGTAGTTGGGGAAATTAGTCAAAGAGCACAAGCCAGCAATACGAGAGGCAGGGCAACGGAGCGAGATCTTTTACCCAATGTCTACGGGGTCAGGCCGAGTCAAGGAGCAAACAGAAGTGAAATGATAATTGTGGTTTTTATTAAAATACAATCAAACAGTGTATGCAGCACACTCACTCAGACAACTAGAGAAATAAAGGTTGGAGTGGGATAGAGGGATTTTTAGAGGAGTTGTTGGTTTGGGTAATACTACACCTGTCCTGAAGCCCAGGTAGTCTGCAGCAGAAGTTCGGAAGTATGGAGTCTCAGTACGTGGGACTGAGGGGAAGGCTCGCCAAGCAAAGCGGCAGCAAGGCAGGATGGAGGTCGGGAGCAATCCAAAGAAGCTCTCAAAGTCAGGGGTTCTTATAGGGGAAAATGTGGCTGTAGGCTAGTTCATACTTGGGGAAAACAATGAGTTTCGGGCTGGAGACAAAGCCTCCAAAAGGTCAGAATTTAGCATGATTGAGTTAAGTCCGAATTGACAATGGAGTAGACAGTATGCAAATGCAGAGTGCTTGACAGGTGAGGATTCTTCTAATCAAGCTGCCTGCTCGGGGCAGGGAGTTCTTTGTGAGTAGCATGCATACATAATAGAGTACTTGCCTTTGAGGTCTCCTGAAGCAGCAGGATGGCTATTTCTGGCCTGCCTGTATTGTATGGAATATTACAGTGATTAGCGGCCGTGCCTATCTGCGAGCTTGTCCGGGGGACCTCGCAGCACGTGGAGAGGAATGGGTAAAGAAGGCCAAATTATTGATATCAAAGTGATATCTAATATCCCTCAAGTCCGGTAACTGCGGTAACAAGTTGCAGTCCAAAAGCATTTGGAGGGCTTTACATCCCCTAGCCCTGTTTGAAGAGGTAAGGAGAGAGACACAGATGTCTCTGCCTTCTTGGCCAACGTCTCTCCCAAAGCATCCCACTTGGAAGTAAATGTGACTGGATGATATTTATTTATATAATGCATGAGAGAAGAATAACAAAAGAGAACCAGCACCATGATCACAATTGTCTTTGCTGTTAACATCAGGGTGGTGCTGTTTACCTCCTTCCTAATCTAAATTATTTTTTAAAAAAATCTTTCTCTGCATAAATAGAGGCTAGGGACTTTCGGACACACCACTTGGACATCATATTCTTCAAGAGAATATAATACGCAGTAACAGAAATCTAAGCACATTAAGTGAAACCATATTAACAATGCTTACATTATCTCCCATGCATCTTCACACAATGCCTCTCTCAGATGTTGATAGGACACAACCTGAAAATGGCAGACATGCAAATCCACTTACTCTGTGGTACCCATCAAAAATAATGATGTTTATTGTTTTATATTGTCTAAGATAAATTTTAATGTTAATGGAAAAGATTTCTTTCAGGTGATATAAATTAACTTAGGGTATAACATATCTAGGTAAATAGATATCAAGATATAACATATCTAGGGTATTTTTGAGAGCCTGAAATCAGTTTAAAAGCTCACATTGTCATTATTTCTGAGCTTACCTCTCGGTTTTCTGAAGGGCTGCTCAACATTTTAGCACTTAAGTTTACCAATACTAGTGGAGGAGCATTGCTGGATGAATGTAGTTTGTCCACTGGGGGGTGTTGGTATCTATTAGTTGATACACTTTTTAAAAAACAAAAACAAGTACATGTAACTACGCACTGGAAAAGCCCCCTAATCCATTTTTCCCCTGTATGAAGTTCTATGTATTGTGCAACTTGCTCACTTCAGTTTAAGACCAGGAGATCCAGGAGGCAACAGTAAAGACATGCCTCTGTTAACAAAGTCTGACAAGGAAGCTCCTTCTTGCAAAGTCTTTGTTATGCCTGCCCAGTCCACTTCTTTCCTCCTGGTCCTCTATCTAGTTGGAAGGTTTTGTTTTGCTTTGTTTTTTGTATATCTTCAGCACTGAGGGGATGATGAAGGAAAACAGGATGCCATACTTTTAGTTTCAGACTGCAACAGTGTTGTCTGCAGTGATCAATGCAATAAAGTTTGAGCCAGTCCTACTGCAGCTGTGTGCACCTGCCTACAAGAGGCAAGGTAAAAAGCATCTACCTCCAGAATCCCTTAGTGAGCCTGTGTCAATAGCAAAACAGAAAGCAAAGGAGAGATAATCCTACCTCTCCAGGTACTCTCCAGCATGTTAAAAAAGCCATAGACTTGTATTTTTTTTGGCTACCAAAACAGAAATAATAATAAAAAGTGGACACTGGTGGAAGAATAAAAGTCATTCCTCTGTGCAGTTTGGAATAAGCTTTCAAGTGGTCTCTAGAAGGTTCACAATGTTTTTGTTCACTTATGTGAGGTTTACCTAGCCATTGACATATGTATATAGTTAGTTTTGAAAAAAAACAATTGCTGAAGCATGTGGAACTGCTTTTCTTCTTTTGTGGGGCAGGAATCTATACCTATTCTTTCCATGTTATTTCTGTCTCTGGTTGCCAAAGTTTCTGTTAAGGGGGTAATGCTCAGGACCACATCTACTTTGTTAATTGACGTATATCTGTATACAGTTCCACAAAGGAATGTGTAATGAAATGTGGAGGGAATGGGGAAGGAGTAAGAGACTAAGATTTGATCTTGTGACCTCTGTGAGAGCACTCTATATCACACTATGCAATTATTGCAATTTGATTCAATTTTAATTTCCATGATTCTGTCCTATGGAATTTTGAGATCTGTAGTTCAGCAAATTTCCTAACATTTTGTCTGTCAGAGAGCTGTAGCCCACTCCCCTGCATTATAGTACTACAGCTCTCTAGCACAGAGGTCTAAGTACCTTGTCACTGTTGTATTGTTGTTGTTGTGTGCCTTCAAGTCATTTCTGACACAGCAACTCTAATGCGACTCTATCACAGGATTTTCTTGGCAAGGTTTCTTCAGGGGAGGGGATGTCTTTGCTTCCCTTTGAGACTGAGAGAGTATGACTTGCCCAAGGTCAACCAGTGGATTTCCATGGCTGAGTAGGAATTCAAACCTGGTCTTCATAGGCCCTTTCCACACCGAAGGAAGAAACAGGAGAAAACACGCTAAAATGAAGCTTACCTGAAACCGGGTAAGTCCGTTGCCACGTGGAGCAGCGTGTTTTCGCTGCCCCACACTCGTCGGCGTCCCACGGCGCCTGTGGCGCCCAAAATGGTGGCTTGCGGCTGGCAGAGGCTCTCCACCAACCAGAGAAGCTCGCCAGCCAGAAGCCCGCCCCTGGCAGGTCTGCAGGCGCACCCTTGTGCGCGCCTGCAAATCTACACCGGGTGCTGTGACGCGGCTGCACGCCCCATGCTTTTTAAAAACCTCATGGAAAGTGGTTTTTAAAAAGCACGCGGCAGCGCCACTTCCGGTCACCCTAGCACAGATTGGGGTGTGGAACTACGCAAAAGTAATCCGCCCCAATCCACTTTACGGTGTAGACGACCTCCGTCAGAGGTCGCTCTACAACGTTTTTTAACCTCCATGTGGAAAGGGCCATAGTTGTAGTCCAACATTCAAAGCACTACACCATGCTGGCTCTAATTTAGCTTACTAAACTATGGATCACAGGAATCTATAGTGTAAAGCCATGACACTGCTATATTGTGCAGTGTAGATACAGTCTAAGTCATTAAACCACAAGCCTCAAAAGCAGGATGTAAAACAGGAAATACTTTGCAAGTTTGTAATTACCAGTTCTGTTATCCTCATGTTGATCCTGCTCATCTATTTGGGCAAGTATAAGACCACTGAATTTATCACCTGGTTTGTGAGTTTTGGGTACAGCAACTGAATAAACCTATTCCTTTCAAAAGAGGAAGGCAGCCTCAGAATCAGCCTCCTGCTAGAGGAAGGCAGCCTCAGAACAGAACCTGATCTGGAAAAAAAGAGAATGATACACAGAATCAAAATGGACCACTCAGGAAGAACAGCATGAAAAGATTACTTTGGGAAGGACTGTTTTATTGGGATGGGCCAAGCGAATACCAGCCTGGGGAAAGATAAGAAACAAATGCACAGAGACATAATACAAGTCCATGTTGAAAGAGAAAAAGAAATAGGGGATGATTGCTGAGAGAGAGGGTTTAGAATAGAAGATATCTCAATATGTGGGAAAGCAAAGGAGGAGGAACTAGAAGATGAACAGTGAGAAATTACTGAGCTGGAAAACTAGACAGACATGTCATTAAGAATAAGAAGTGTTGATGGTTCAGACCAAAAGCCTATCTAATTTTGCATTCTGTCTCCATAGTGGTCAACCAAATGACTGGGGGAAACCCAAAGGAGGACAGGAATGCAATCGTACCCTCCTGCTCATGTTCCTCACCAACTAGCACACTCCTGCTCATGCTAAAGAAACTATAGATCCATAATGACTTGCAGCCGTTGATAGCCTCACCTACCATGAATTTGTCTAAAGCCCAACAAGTACATGGCCAACACTACATCCTATAAGACTGAATGCTGGGTGAAGTATTTTCTCTTAAGAGAACCTCCCACTATTCAGCTTCAGTGGATGACTGAGTTCCATATTCTCAAACATTTCACAGATGAAGACTGAGAAACATGTGCCCAAGCAATACCAGGGTTTGGTCAAGATGGCAAAAGTTATTAATAAGGAAGGACAGACAACCCAGAAGAGGCTGCAGCAGTTTGCTTTCACTTGAATTTATTGGGAAGGGCATGACTCTATACCCTCCTGTCCTCTCCTCTCTGTTGAATTATTGGAGTACAAACTATTTTTGCATTTTAAACTCAGTTTGCATTGATTGAAGTAAGTTGAGGACAAAGGGCAAAGTGGGAGGAGGAGAGAGAAACTGAGGCTTTTTAAAAGCTAAAAAATAAGTTGACAGAGAATTAATCAGGACTGCTCCTGTCAAATTAGGACAGTTGAAGTGAAAGGAGTTCTAATATTATGGTCAGTGAGCTTCTCTGTATCTATTCAGTCCACACCATGCTTAATTTTATACACCCCTCTTGTGTCTCCCCCTAACATTTTCCTAAACCTAAAAGGACTAAGACTGGGCCCTTTTCCTCAGAGTGGGACTGTTCTATCTAGCCTTTTGATCTTTCATCCCAAATGCTGATGGTTTTGGCAAATGTTTTTGCTTAAGTGTTGTTGTTTTGCCTGGAGCACTTTGGCTTCTTTGAAAAAATATCATGTTTTGTTTTATGCTCAAGGCCTATTTCCACTTTGTTCCCATTTGGATAATCGGAAACATTTTCATTTCCATACCTTAAGGGAGATGCAACCTGAGTTGGATGTTTCCCAACTCTTGTCAAGTTTTCCCCAAGGCTCAGTTTAAAAGCATGTCTACCACCTTTTTGATGTTAAGCAGCAGCAGTGTAGATCCATCCTGGCTGAAGTGAAGCTTGTCTTTCATATGGGCCTAGTTTGTAGAATCCACCCCACCACACCACTGCCTCATCCATGCATTGAGACTCCTCTATTTCACCTGTCTACATGTCCATTTGTGTCTGTGTTCGGAACAGGCAGCATTTCAGAGAAAGCTACCATGGAAGCCCTGGCTTTCAATCTCCTACCTAACAACTGAAATTAAGCCATGAAGACTTCATGATCATGTTTCATTGTGCCATTGGTACCTGCCCACAACCACTGACTCTGCCCTAGCACTATCTGGATGATGTATGATATCTGTAATCTTTGTATCAGACAGGCAGTTTCCCATGTGATTTATATATCTGTTACAAAGCCAGTTGTCTATTTCTCTAATTATCAAATCTCCTATAAGCATATAAGCCACCTTTACCCTCCAAAGTCATCTTCTCAGTGCAAAAGGATATCTGCCCACAACCCACAATAAATTGGTACTTTCTAAGAGATCATTCCCCTCCTTCTCAGAAAGGGACCTCCATTTTCTGCATGAACTGTCTGAATTCTCTGACCTGCCACTCTGGGAGTGGAACTACTGATTTCAGATCTCTGAGCAGTATGTGAAAGGACCCATAGAGACCTTTGCCTTGTAGGGCCCTGTCACAGTACATAGTTATAGCAGTAGGATTCCACATTAACTCCCACAGCCTATCTTTAAGAGGCAGGAGCTTGTTTCTTCAAAAACACTCTCAGCACATTTGTCCAGCAGGCAATGTCACTAAGCACAACACATTAAGCATCAACCATAGCTGCATTAAGATGGTGCCTATTTTTTTTAAAAAAAACCCTCCACCAACTTTTAATAGATATGCAACACACACTTATATTTTAAGGGCACTGCTCTCACCCTGAGATTTCTCCTCCTTACCTCAGGGACTGGAAAAAGGGGGCCAGGCCCTGATTGCTGGGGATCCTAGTTGTACATGTGACATTGGATGGCATCCAGTTATGGGCATATGCATGCGTAAGTCATGCTATGCATGGGGCCAAAAAGTCACTATTGCACAACAGACATATTCTACTGATAGCAATGGAAATGAAACAGAGCCAACAGCATATTATTCTGTGCTTTGTCTTTGCATGTTGGAACTGTGCATTGGATTTTGCAGTTGGGCATTGGTTCATTGCAGCTGTCCATTACATGTTGTGCATCATGGCTTTGTGTAGTATATTGTACACTCCAGTTGCATGACGCATAGTGTGCACTGCACACTAGTCACTGGCATATGTTTCACACTGATCCTGTTTTGTATGGGGGTTTTGTAGTGGTGGTTGTGGAACATATCTCCACACGGTGCATTGGGGAGATATTGGATTGAAACCATTTAATGAAGCATATTGGATAACCTCCTTTCTGGCTTTCTACTTCCTTAGCTGTAGAAGACATTCCACCAGAAACCTGCACCAGAGCACATAACTGTAGACAACCCCCCCCCCAACTAAGAACGACTAGATAGAGAAAAACCAAGTTGTTACTTGCTACTAGAAAGGGTGCTGTTGCTGGTGGTTAGAATGCCATGACTTCCTTGCCCTGTTGAAAAGCTCACCTCTGCATTTTCTTGGTGGGCCTACCTCACTGGCTTTGTGGACCCTCACTAGTAAAGTTGGTCTCCTTCCCAAATTTGTCCTCCTTCTCGAACTCCCTCACATACTTCCACATAAGACATCTTTGTGAAGGGAGGAACTAGACAAGTCTGGTTGGTACCAGCCAATCACAACTCAGGGAATGTTGGGAAGGGGGCCTATAGGGGAGAAACAATACAAAACTGAGACTTGACCCTGACTCAAGGCAGATAGGGAAAAGATTGCAGAGAGACAGAGACAGAGAATAGCTGTAACAGAGGTAGGAGAGGCAGCGAAGGGGAAGAACTGCGCAGGATTTTGGGGAGCTATAAATGATTAAATAATTTAGGAGTTAATGTTTGATCTGAATTTGTGTTAACAAACTTCTGTTTATTCTTTTTTACAACCATGTCTGGCTGTTCCTGTTAAGTTTTGATAGAGAGTCCGGTCACGTTTGCCACAGTGAACACACAGAACAACACATCTGCTGGCTCATAAAGGGATCCCTTTGAGGTCCTACCTGTTCCAGGGAGGGATGTTGGGGGCTACAGGAACCCAAGAGTTTGGAACTGCAGTGCCAACCTGGAGAGAGGATCTCTCACAACCCTGTTTCCTGCTCCTGTTTGCTCACTCTAGATCATTTGACCTCTGGGACTAGCAAGCTACTTACAGAGCTAGTTAGCTCCTTGTCCTGCACCAGAGTAGCTCTGTGACTCATTTCATGCACCAGAAGGCCCTCCAACTAGAAAACATATCAGAGTGCAGGTAAGAAACTGGAACCACCGAAGAAACAGCAAATTAATCAAAGCCAACGAGTTCCAAAACTAGCAAGGTGACCTCTGGTCAAGTAGGCACTATCACCCTCCCCTGCATATTTTTCCAGTACTCCCCTATAAAATGTCCAGATTGTTGCTTCTGTTTACTGGCTCTGGTTATGAGAGCAGATCCTTTGCTTTTTGTAATCACTAAATAGGCATTAAAATGTGAGGGTGCTGGAAACTAACACGTGTGTAGGTGGAGCATCTAACAGCATAACATTCAAACCCATCCCCCCACCCTGCTTCCACACAGCACACAGCTTAGTGAACTGAATTGTTTTCCTTTCTCACTGCCTGAGGCCATGTCACTGGCCCTGTAAATGGCAGGTGAGAGTCAGGACCCTGCTTGGAATGACCAGTCGTGCTGTACATTATTTTTAAAGCCCTGTCTTCACTCCCATTAGCCAGGCAGGGTTTATGTGTCCAGTATTCTGTGCAGCCACCCTCTGCTTTGCCCTCATTTATCCCATGATGTGCAGGAAGGCAAGGCGACGGGAGCAATCTCCATTCTTGTTAGGAGGAATTGTGTACCTCATTCTCTGTGCATTGTGCTGCGAATGAACAGGGAAAGACGTGTTTGGAATCAGCAAAAAGCCTCTCCTATTCAGTTGGAAGAGCGTGCTGGCTGTAGCCCACGAGAAGGGAGAAGAATGAAAAACAATTGCTTAAAAAGAGAATCAGTTGGATGTCTCCCCAAATTTCTGCTGACGCAATGACAATTTGGAAGTCGTTTCCAGCCTTGCTCCAACCTAGTTGCTAACCTTTGTGTTGCATGCAGTATTGCTGTTACCAGCACTTTCCTCACAATGTCAGTTTTTCATCTCCACGCTCACTAATGGCTAAAGCAGCCTCAGTAACGTAGTTACTTATTTTTCCAATATAATTATTTCTGAGCACTATCACAATTGCTGCTTTCCCTGGGGGACGGGCTCTCCGCTGTGCAGCTTTGATAGCACCATCCTTAGCATTCTTCTACATCTTCCCTTCAGGTGGCCAAATCAGGTGGCAGCACCTCACTGTGACATGTTTTCAAGCTCTAGTGGCATCCCACCCCTTCCTCTTGGCTTGGATGCTAGCTCTGTAATTAAGCAGGAGGAGGCAGCTAACACTGACTTGTACACCCCTAAATGATGCTACTTTCTGCCTCGACTGAAGACCTGAAAGCATCTAAGCCATAATGAACAAAGCCTCACAATGCCAGCGAGAGCAAAAGACAATGCGGAATTTGGATCTTGTTTACCTGAGCTGCTTTTGAGCAGTTAAGAGCAAAACCATGCCATTGTACAACAAAGGAAACCTGAGGGTTGGTAATACAGATTCCAGAGTTCATACAGTTCACTCCTCCCCAGAAATATGGGAAGTGTTGTATGTTGTTCTAGCTAACACTCGACATGTAGAAGGCACAAAGCAACCAAAAATTTAAAAAAAAACCACTATCTGGTTAAGTTTGGCAATGAGACGCCAAGCTTCCCACCCCTGTGCCTATCTTAACTCTAGTCATCATATCAGAGGCAATTCAGCTGAAACCAATGATTTTCAGAGACAGATATGAAGACAGTTACCTGGGCATGGTTCTGGTGGGGAAAGCCTGTGATGCCATGAACATATTAGCAAGGGTCAGAGCACCTGGGGAAGCCAGATTCAGCCAAGTCTAAAGCAGGAAGCTAACCTAAGTGGATTAGAGACGGATCTTGGATCTTATTCCTCCCAAAGCAATTGTTATATTGGTGATTATGATGATTGTCATTCTATGTACCTCACAGTGCTATAATCATAGAATTCTCCCCTATATGCTTTAAAATAAACCACCAAAAAGGGGATTTCTCTTTTTGGACTGTACATGCATATATGTGTGTGTGTGTACATGCATGAGCATGCATGTACACATGTATATGTGTGTGTATGCAAAGAATTACTTTCAGTCACATACAGTATATACAGAGGGTCTGGAAAAATTTGTGTCCACTGTAATTGCCAGTGATATAAATGCTTCTGTGGAATGATTCCAAGTAACCTGAAAGGGGAATGACAACAGTCCCTTATCCCTCTCATTATTACCTCTGCTCATTGGCCCATGATGTTTGCTCAGTAGATCAGAAAATAGATCACATCTTCTTTTCATTCTTATGAATAAGAAAACCAAGCAGTTTTAGCTTCCTGTTTAACATGCATCAGCCTTTTCCAACTCAGTGCCGTTCAGATATATTAGACCACAAACCAGACCATAGCCATCTAGTGTGAATATTGTTCAAGCTGTTTTTAGAGGAGGGGGAAGTGTAGTCCAACCCATCCAGGGAGGGGCACCAAATTAGGAAAAGGACACATGGATTATTTCCAGATAATGGAGTAGGAACTATCATTGAGTCACCAGGAGCAATATGAAGTTCTGTCTCAGCAAGAAGTGGAAGCAAGTGAACTGTGAACCAAAATTCAGAGAAACAATAAACTGTGCATCATTTCCTTGATGGCAGAGAAAGACAGTCAAACACTATTGTAGACTCCTGAAGCTTTAAAAAAAAACTTCAAGATATGTTATTGGTGGTTATGATCTAAACTATCTTGGCTGTTGGTTGAGGAGAAGAACAGTAGATAATGGTAGTAGCAGCAGCAGCAGTAGCAGCAGCAGCAGTAGTAATAGTAGTAATAGAAATAAATAAATAAATAAGCAAGCAAGCAAGCCAATTCTGTTAAAGCATCACACTTGTAAACTTGCATTAATTCTTTCTTCAAGTGTTCCATGGACCTGAACTGGGAACCAGATAGAAAAGAAGAAGAAGAAAATTATTTAGCTCCAGGCTGAGAGACAGCCAAAAGAGAAATCTGGCCATTCAGAGGCATTCTGGAGGAAACTGATGAGCTGGGGAAGAACAGCCAGATTGCCAGCATGGTGGGTCAAATGGGCACCATAACAGGCTCTGGATTTTCTTGGCTTTTTAGTCCCTTGCACTGGTTATATGTGACATACAGGATAGCCATGAGTTCAAGGAATTGAGCTTAGATGTTTCAGAAGAAACAACAGCACACCTGAGTGTTGCCAAGACTAAACAAATATTGGATTTTCAGTGCTATATATAAAACATTACATTTCAAAATTACTGTGCGCTAACATACCATTTGATGGTTTACCAAAACAACACATTTCCCAGGCTTTCTGTTCCCCTCCCATTTTCTCACTCAGCTTGCCAACAGTCCAACCTTGCCTGTTTATTCTCTCAGGTCATTACAATAACATGTCCATGTGCTCAGCTCACACAGCCATCAACAGATCCCACTATCCCCCCTACATAGCAAAGCACACAAACACTAAAGCAAAACATGGCAGGGAGAGCTCAGCTTACCTGACAGTATATGAGATGATAAAACATTGTTGATTTGATTAGTAGAGACTAGTTGGCTGGTAATCCTACTCAGCTATTTGGCACCATTCATCTCATTAAGTGGTTTTAAGCAATGGAAATCGACACAGCGGTATCTCCACTTTTCCAGTTCTCTCCTGCATAGCACCTGTCAGTTTCCAGAGGCTACTTACCCAGGTATTCAGAAGAGAATCTAAAAGATTTGGTAGATTTAGGCTTTTGCCCAGAGGTGGTTGTTTTTTTTTCTTGTTTTGTTTGTTTCAGTCTAAGCAAGTAAATTTTGCTATCTCTGCAGTGCAGCAGTCTGGGCCTGATGTGAATATTTTATTTTATTTTCAATGTTAGGGGTAAACAAAGAATTTGCTTCTGGTTTTAATTTATTCGGTTTGCAGTCACCACAACTTCCCACCCCAACCTTTCTGGGGGTCACACAGAACCATAGAATCTTGGAGCTGGAAAGGACCACAAGAGCCATCCAGTACAACCAGCTGCCATGTAGGACTATACAACTAAAGCATTCCTATGCAATCTCTGTTTAAAGACCTGCAAAGATGGAGAGTCTAACATGCTCTGAGGTGGTCTATTCTACTGTTGAACAGCTCTTACAGTAAAGAAGGCCTTCCTATCATTTAAGTGGAATCTCTTTTCTTACAATTTGAATTCACTGGTATACGTTCTAGTCTCTGGAGCAGCAGAATGTGATCTTTTTGTACAGAAGATGGGAGTTTATATCCACAGTCCTGGAGGAAAACTCACTGGTCTGATAGGATATGTGCATGGATTTCAATTTTTCTGTCTTATATTCTAGGTCAGCCTTTGCTACCCTAGCACCCACCATGTGAGCCTCACTAGAACTTCCATCCCAACCATCTAGCATGGCAAGTGTCTAGAAAAGTAGGATTTGTAGGATGATACCTATAGAGGGTGTTGCGTTTGAGGATGGTGCTATAACATCTTCTGTAGATGGACCAGGAAGAATTGCACATATGCCTGCTGTTTTGCAGGTCCTTCCTCAATTAAGAAACACTTAGAATGACAGAATATAAAATTCCCTCTTTCCTTTTACAAAATGCTATTTGTCTTCTCTACAAGGGACATGTGTATGAGTACATTTATGGAAGAGAACAGTTAAGGTCTCTGTAAACTGGAATCAGGCAAGTGTTGTTCCCATCTTCAAGAATGGGTGAAAAAGGACCCACACAACTAACAGCTGGACAACTATACCAGGAAAAGTTCTAGACAGATACTTAAACACTTAGTCTGTGAGAAATTAAAGTAGAATGCTGTGATTGAGAGGGGCAATATGGATTTTTTTTCAAAACAAGTCATGCCAGACTAACCTTATCTCTTTTTATGATGGAGTTACAAGCTTGGTATACAAGGGGATTTCAGCGGATGTGGTCTCTCTTTGATTTCAGTAAGGTTTTGATAATGTCCTCTGTGACATTCTTTCAGAAAATCTGGTAGAATGTGGGCTGGACAATGCTGTCATAGATGGATTTACAGAGGCTTGATGGACAGAACCTAGAGTATTCATCAATGCTTCCTCATCATCCTAGAGAAAAACAAGAGGGGTGCTGCATGGTACTGTCCTGGCCCAAGCATTGTGCATTTGCATCCTTGCAAATGACTTCAATGAAACAACAGAGGGTGCCCTCATGAAATCTGTAGATGACAATAAATCTGGCAGGTAGTGAACACCTCACAGGAAAGAATCAACATTCAAGACAACTGTGACAGATTGGAGGACAGACCCAACATTGCCCATAATAATTTTATTTTAACATAATTTTAACAGAGGTAAATATAAAGATGTATGAGAGGCACAAATATAGCCTGAACAGTATGCCCAGTACATCTGAAATGGACCTAGGGATCTTAGAAGCCCAGAAGTTAAAGATAAGTCAGTGCCGTGATGTGGTAGCCAAAAAGACCAATGAAGATCTAGGCTACATCAGCAGATAACCTATGTTGAGACTGTCTCCCAGCAGATCAGAATTTAGCTTTCAGCATTTAAAGAAATGTATGTTTGATCTACAGGAACTATTCACAAGCAGGATCATGGAGAAGGTGAAAATGCATGGCTTCCATGTAAGCAAATCATTTGGAAACATTCTTTTCCCGGGGGTGCAAACAGTCAGAAATTACCTTGCCATTTCTGAGAGAGGAGTGTGGGTCTGTAAGAGACACATTAGGTAAAAGTAACTTTCTCTCTATGTAAATGTATATGTATATGTATATGTGTATATTGGTGTCAGAAGAACATTCCCTTCCCCTCCCCCAGAGGAACAGAATCCTTATATATACCCACAACCTATTAAAACAAACAGTGCCCTCAATACTCTCACGCAAGGTATTATCTTGAACAATAGTGTCTCAAAAAAAAACCAAAAACACCTTACTTTTGATCAACTTATGAATTACAGTCGCCCTCCACATGTGCTAGGGTTAGGGTGCAGGACCCTGGAAAAGTGGGGAAAAATACAAATGTCAAAATGTGTGTGTGTGTGTGTCTGTGTGGGTAGGGGGGGCAAGGTATGGTGGGCAGAACGGGCACCCAGGGTCCAAATCAAGTCAGATAAAGGAGAGGGCAAGGGGGTGGGTCGACATGGTGTCCCTCTACTTCCTTCCTCTAACCCTTGGGTGTGTGGGGGGGGCATTGGGAGACGGTTTGTGGTGCTGAAAAATTGGACTGCAAGCTGCCCATAGCAGGCCAGGCAGTGGCTGGCAGAGGAGAAGGAGGACTAGAGGTAGGTTTAGAAAGGGCGGTGTGGCCTGATTGGAGCCACTGAGCTGGAAGGTTCCCCTGGAAAAGAAGTGTCTAAAGTGGGAGGGGGGCAGGAGTTAGAGGAACTTGCAAATAATCAAATCCGTGAAAGTGACACCTGCAAATGTGGAGGGCTGACTGTATTCTCTAAATAAATAACTGGTGAAGGTGGGGTATTTCAAAGCAGGAATAGGCAGTTTTTAATCTGTAGACTTCCTTTCCTTCCTATCTACTTGGTAGTTCTCCAATAACCTAACTTCTCTGGATGTCATACAATTAAGCAATCTGAAACAATGTATAAACACAAAAGCTCCATACTGTCCAATCAGATATGATGATACAATATTAGCAGTCAATAAAACCAACCAACTTGTAACATTATATTAGCCATTATCTCATGAGCTAATCACACAGAAAAGTGAAACAACTTGAAAGGGCAAAAACACATTAGCTGCCCAAACAGCAGAGATCAACTTATTAATATAATTATTTCCCATGATGTTTATGTTAAAGTAGTGTTTCAATATCTTGTTAGGACTACGGGCTTTTTCCTGGCCCTGATCCTCCTATGCCTTAATAGCAACCAGACTTACATCAGTCAAGTGAATGTAGCCTTTCCATTCTCTATGACTAGAAACCCTTCACCTGCTATGTTCCTGCATGCCAGGATAGTGTTAAAGACATAGAGGGAGAGCCAGTAAAACATTGGCAAACTTAAGCTATTGTGAAGAGAGGACCTCAGCAAGCCTGGTTGGTGCCAGTCAATCACAGTTCAGGGGATGCTGTGAAAGGGGGGGGTGCTATGCAGGAGAAAGGAAAAATGAAAGGGATTCTTGTCTCAAGAAAGATAGAGATGATGGCCTAGAGATAGGGAAAAGCTGTAATGCAGATAGGACAGTCATGCAGGGTGAAGAACTGAATAGGCTTTGGGGAGCTGTGGCTGATTAAATAGTTTAAGGATTAATATGTGATCTAAAAGTGTCTTAATATACTTCTACTTGTTGGTTGGTTTGTTTTACAAGTGTGTCTGGCTGTTTGTATTAAGTTTGATAGAGAGTATGATCACACTTGCCACAGCAAGCCATAGAACAATCCATCCACTGGTCCACACAGTGATCACCTTGAGGACCAAGTACCCAATCCAGGCAAGGATTAAGCAGGGAAAAGGAGCCAGGTGAGTTACAAGAGCCCAGGGGTTGGAACTTCAAGGCTGGCCTGCATAGGGGATCTGTCACAGCCACATTTATCCCAGGGGTAACTATTGTCTGAGCCTACTGGGAAGGGCAAGATTCTGCCCTCTTCTCTCCTCTACCCCTTTGCACTGCACTAACTGAGTGCAAACTACTTTGGAGCTTTGAGCTCAGTTTGCAACAACCAAAGCAAGCTGATGACAAAGGAGAAAATAGGGAGAGGAGAAAGAAACTGGGGCACTTTAAAGGCAGCTGAAAAAAGCGAGGGAGAAGATTAACGAGGACTGGAGGAAATGATATTTATTGGTGGATAGGCAGAGATAGCTCCTGTAATATCCTTGTAAAGTTAAATCCTGTCTGAAAGTCTTTATGGTGGGTGGGCTCCAAAAACTATGCAAGGCAGCAGGGAGAGAAGAAAGGGGCCACCTGAAATGGTGGGATTCAGAGGGTACGGGTCTCTCTTTCTTTCTTGATTTTATAACATCAGCAGCAGCAGCTCACTAAGTGACATGCATTGTGTCTTGTACAGTGGATAATTATAGAGAAGGGCAGATTATTTTTCTCACAGTGAAGACTGCTATGGGCATCTAGTGATGTGCAAAATGGCCCTGTGGGCAGCTAAGGAAAGTTACACCACAGGGACCAAAATTCCAAGTGTTCCCCCAGCCAGTCCTGATACCTTTAAGGCAGCACTTTTCACACTGCACCGTGGTTCCATTGTAACTGGCATGGCCACCTTTTGCAGAATCTGGAGAACTGCTGCTTGGTCAGAGGCACTGGAGCTCTTTGGCTGAGAGTGCTAAATGCCCCTCCCTAAATGGCCAATCCTAGGATTCCATAGGGATGGAGCCATGACAATTAAAGTGGTATCAAAGTGTTATGATTGTGTGGCATGCAGGAGATTTAACCAGTCTATTATGGCATAAGCTTTCATTGATGGCAGTCTTTTATAGTCTTATACAGTGACAGAAGACTTTTTTGCTGCTTAAGCTTTCCATGAGGCATTTTCTCACTACCTCTGGTTTCTGATACACAAGATGCATGTGCAAACCTGAGGTTATGCCTTTAACTGGAACCCTCTTCAGCTCCTCAGAATTCCATGGAAGCCACAACATAGCAGTTTAATCGGTGATTTCTAAAGAAAATGATGTGTCACATCCTGGGAATGTAGGCATCTGAGGCTGTGCCAAATCCCCTTATGTGGGCAGCACTGCAGGAGAAAGAAAGTGGTATTGATATGGCCAGGTGGGGGAGGGAAGCACAGAAGTTTTCAGAAACACAAAGGCCATTTCCACACTAGCCTGTTATAGCGTGATGATTCCACTTTCAACATCCTCTGGAATCCTGGGGTTTGCAGTTTTGGGAGGGGCCCGAAACTGCAAACCCCAGGATTCCAGAGGATGTTGAAAGTGGAATCATCGCGCTATACTATAACAGGCTAGTGCGAAAATGACCAAAGTCAAGAGGAATAACAATGGTTAAAAAAATAATTGTATCTCACCCTATATCTCAGAATCTCAGGGCCATGGGTAAAAAAAAAATCAGTTTAAAACAATTTAAAACAACCAAAGTAAACAGTTTAAACGAATTAAAAGCATATTGAACCATCACTCCATAGTTCTATCCTACCAGCTTCTAGCTGAACTTTCCAGGGTTTCAATTGATTTAGAAAATTCAATTGGTCCAGCCCACCATAGCACTTCAAAAAAAGACCAAAAGTGTAATTTGCTGGCAGGCTGGTCAGAAGCTTCTTTTAGGGGAGTCTGCCTCATCTGAATCCTTGAACATACCTACTCTCCCTTTCCTTGTTCTTCCCCTTTGCATTTAAGGCTTATCTGTACAGGCAGGGAACTAGAGGTCTTCCGGAGGCCAATGGACTGCATCTCCCATCATTTTTGTCCAACGCCCATGCTTCCTGAAGCTGATGGGAAGTGGAGTCCAACACTACCTGAAGGACCACAGGTTTTCCTCCTTCCTTAGTTTCGTCCAGCTTCTCTCGTTTTCTGGGAATTCACACAATACAATTATAGTGCCGTTATTTCACTTTAATTGCTATGGCAACATCCTATGGAACGCTGGGGTTTGTAGCCTGATGAGGTACAAGAGGTCTCTCGCAGTTCCCTAAGCTGTCAGTCCCAGGATTCCATAGGACAAACCATGGCAGTTAAAGTGGAATCATAGCACCATAATTCTGTAGTGCGAATAACCCCCTGGGCAAACTGCTCTAAATTCAGCCCAGTCTTGCTTGCCTGATGCCAACCTGCCCTGAGTTTTCCAAATTGTAATCCTACCCAAACCTACGTCGGCAACCCACAATGAAGCTGTGGTCCTAGTAGCCCTTTAACTTCTAAAAATGACCCAGGTGTTGGCCAGAGAAAAGCCACTCATATGAAACATCTGGAGGATGCAGCAGCCACAATATCTAAATGGCTTCCAGTTAAAAAAAAAAAAAAGAATCTGCCTATCTTAGGTCTGTATTGGGTCCTGGGCTGGGAGAAAGGCAGAACATACATTAAATAAATAAATTTATTTTCAAAAGAAATACTGCTGGATTGGCATAAATTGAGAGGATGAATTGTTTTCTCCCCTGATTTTTTTTCTTAAGCAATTGTAATTCTGTATGTTCCAATAGTGCATGCGTCCACATTTGCACTAAGGAATCATATTGTGGGAAAAGATGGGTTAGGCTTGAGAAAGAGGGAGTGTGGTTATTTGTGATAGTACTGTCTTTGTAACAAAGAAGAGAAAGCCTGCCTAGGTACCAAGGAAGGTGATGAAATTGAAGCTTAGCTTCAGTCTAACCTAAGGTTTGAAATCATAATCATCACCACCACCACCACCCCCAAGATGGATAGCAGTGCTTCTTTCAGGTGGGCCACAACATAGTGTAGTCATCACCAATATTCATGTGCTAGACAGTCAGTTTTACAACTCAGGGGGAACTTGAATTAAGCTTTCCCAAATGCCACTTTGGCAGTCTAACCACGACACCACACTGCTTCTCAATGTCAGCATTCTACAAGTGTGCTGGACCACAGTCCCCATCATCCCCAGCCACCAAGCCCCATTGATTTGGAGTGGTGGGATCTGTAGTCCAGTGATCTGGCATCAGGTTGGGAGAAGCCAAGTTTGGTCTTTAGGGTTAATGACACAACTGGAGGAACACTTACTATGTGAAAACTGAGGATAGCTACAAAGTTTGTAAGAGTGTAGTGTAGTGTAATGTAGTGGCTTGGGCATTAGACTTTGACCCTGGAGACCAGGCTTTGTTTCCTGCTTGGCCATGGAAACCCACTGGGTGCTTTTGGGCACATCACACACTCTCGGTCCCAGAAAACCCTGTGATAGGTTTGCCTTAGGGACACCATAAATCAGAAAAGACTTGAAGGCATACAACAGCAACAGAGAGTTTGTGTGAGTTTCTATAGGCGTCCCACCAGTAACAAGCATATTGAAGCTATTAGTTATCGGTATGTGCATCCTCTGTTAATCAAACGTACTTTAGTGACAAACAGAATCTGGCTCTGCTTGTTACTAGGCAGTACTGAAAGTGGAGGTCCAGGTTGGCTGGAGCCTCCCTCCAATTCTAGTGGGGGGAGGCATAAGCTATAGATACAGAACAAACCTACCCCCACAGGGTGGTGGGTAGGGGGAGCTATGAATGCTTTTCTCCTCCTGATATTACTCCAACAGCACAATCAGAGAGACAAGGCATGAATCACCTGCACTTCCTCATTCAAAGCTTTCCTGGTATCGTGCAAACCAATCTTTAGAAAGCACTGCTAATATAGAAACATTGGAAGCAGCTCATTTGTATCATGTTTAAAAGTCAAATTGTCTTAGTGTTACTCACCACCTGATGAATCAGATAGGCCTTGCCATAGCAACTAATAGGGCCTCAGTGCTTGCATCCACACTGATTTGAAGTGTCTGTAATGCCCATCTGATTGGTGTGGCCTGAAAACGTCTGTGTAGGAGAAGCATTATGCTGCTAAACAACTCTGCTAAATAACTCCTACACTGCAAATTGCCACATAAAAACATAGGTGGACAAAAACCTAAATTGCACGAGTGCATAAGAGCCAGCATGGCAGAGTGGTTTGAGTCCTGAACTAGCTCTCTGGGTATTCTATCAACCTTTGACATAGGATGTCAATAATGATATTTGTTTGGTACAACTTTTTCATGAGTCAGAGTTCAAGACTCTGAAATTCTATATTCACAGTGAAATCTTTTTCCCCTTAGAATCTCCATTATCTACATTCTCAATATTTTCTCAATTTAAATGCCACGAGTGTTCAAACATTTTGACATTCCATACCCCAACTTTGCCCAATCTGATGCCATCCAAATGTTTTCTGCTGAAACTCTCAGTAGCTGGCATGACCAAGAATCAGGAATAGTGGAAGTTATGATCCAAAATATCTGAAGGACACCAGGTTAGAAAAGGGTTGCATATCTAATATTGGTGTGACAGTGTGTGTGTGTAGGGGGGGAATAAGAAAGGTGATTTTGCTAGCTGTTGTTGATGTAGAAGGAGGACACGGCAGCCTCAGCCTGGCATCTTCCAGCAGTATTAGACTCTAACTCACAGCATTCCTGACCACACAAAACTTCTCAGGAATACAGGCAGCAGTCTGAAACCACACAGAGATCTTTTTGCCAAGATCTCTTCAGAGGAGGTTTACCGCTGCCTTCCTATAAGGCTGAGAGAGTGGAACATGCCCAAGATCACCCAGTGGGTTTCTATGGCTGAGCAGGGATTTCAACCCTTGTCTCCAAGAGGAGACATGATGGAATGAAAACCATTCCATCAAGCTAGCTCTAGGTTTGATTAGTAACAGAAAATGCAAGTGGAACTGTACAGACAGGAGGTTAGCTTGTTGTACGATCCTTTACTTAAATCAGTACTAACATAACTCAGTCACAAGTGAATTCTACCTTGTAGGTTCCTGCGATCAATTACTGTTCACTCCTGTGAAAAGGGCATTCTTAGGGCCTTTCTGCCCTACACTGTTATAGTGCTACTATTCCACTTTCAACACCCTTTGGAATTCTGGGGTTTGTACTTTACAAAGAGCTCTCTGGCTGAGAATTCTAAATGCCCCTCCCTAAATTACAAACCTCAGATTTCCGCAGGATCTTGAAAATGGAATCATAGCACTATAACAGTGTAGGGCAGAAATGGCCTTGTTTTTCATTTAAGCACAGGCTCACAACAATCAAAGAATCCCCCCTCTGGCAACACTATGGTGAATGAAACAAGCTATGAGGAAGATGTTCTCAGAGTAGCCATACACACAAGATGGCCTTTCCTTTCAGCTTCTTAACACAGGTCAACCTTACAGGGTTACTGACAGGCATTACTGTGAAAATGTACCAGAAGAGGTCTCAGCACTGGGTGGGGGGAGGTTATATAGGTGTTGAAGAGTAGAAGGAGGTGGTGGAGAAAGTAAGGAAGTCGGAGGCTGCAGCCTTTGGGAAATCAATGAACAATTGGCACCACACCCTTGCTGTGCTCAGCTAGGAACTGAACTTTCTCTTCCCTCTGATTCCTGTGCCAGTCAGGAAACAGAGAGCCCTTATCTGCCTGCAGGCACCTTTTTCAAGTGCTCAGTATTTGTCATAAGGACATAAAAGGAGCCCTGCTGGATCAGACCAAATGTCCATCTAGCCCAGCACCACAGTGACTAACCAGATGCTCTGCACAGCAGGAACCAGAAGCAGGACCTGAAGGCAAAACCTATTTCCCATTGTTGTTCCTCAGCAATTGGCAGTCAGTGGCATAAAGCTGTCATCCTGACAAGTAACCCTCAACAGCCTCATCCTCCAGTCATTGATCTAATACCTTTTTAAGACCCTCTAAACTTTAAATTACTAGCCATGGCCTTATCTTGCACCAGAAAATTCCTTACTTGATGCTTTGTGCCAAGGAGCACTTCCTTTTCACTGTCCTGAATTTCTTGCTAATCAATTCCATTGGAGGACTCTGAGTTACTTCCAGAACAAGCCACACTCTGAAGCATTGAGGGGACAGTCTGTGTCTCTGCCCTGATGGAGGTAGAGTAAAGGAGGGCAGGCATTGGTGAGGAAGTCCCCAGATGAATTCTAGCCTGACCAATAAGTTCTCACATGAAGTGAGTGCTGACTAGAGTCGAGTCATTGAATCAGATGGACTTATCTACATATTGGCTTATTGACTCACTATGCAGCAGTGATGTCTTTTACTCCAAATCTCAAGTCAAATCTCAAGTGTAGTCTCGGGAGCCAACCTTTACACACACACACACAAAAAAGGTGCTAGTGATCTGTGTGTTGTAGGGGGCGGCAGGAATTAAGCTGAGAGCAAGCTGGCTTGGAAGGAAGCCTTCAGCCATGAAAGAACAGGAAAGCCCTCAAGAAACTGCTTTCCACCCTGCCATGGCTGTAAAGGACACACTTTCTTTCCCATTTACTCATGAGCAAGCAGGCTTGGAAGGAAGTCCTCAGCCATCGAGGAACAGGAAAGCCCTTCTGAAGGAAACTGCTTCTGACTGAGCAATGAGCTGGCTAGATGGGGAGGGAGAGGAGGCGGAAGATGATTTCACATTAACAGTGATGGGACTTTAACCCCTAACCCTCCTCTCAACCCAGATAAAGAGACCATTCCTTGCCCACACTCACCAAAAAAAAAGGTGCAAAGTCCTGTTTTCCCCCTTTTAACTCATTCTGCTTTGTTGCTTTGCCATAAAAGGCTTCTGGAGAAAGGGGAGAAACAAAAGAGGGGGGGGGGGTAAAGAGTCTGTGCAGTTCTGATTGGGTTATCAGCATAACATTCCCTCACTGCTGATTGGGGTAAGGCTGGAGGGGAGAGGGGGCAGCAAGTTGATCACTAAAAAAAGACAAGTCTCGAATCGAGTTGAGTCTGTCAATCATTTTTTTAGTTCTTTTTATTAAAAACAAGAACAAATATTTACATACATATTTCAAATTGTCATATTCATTTTTCTGATTGTATAAAAACATATATATTATCTATATACTTAACGTTCTATTTACTTATTTTCATTTCAACAATATATTGTAAATATTATATAATCTATAATAGAAAG
This sequence comes from Ctenosaura bakeri, assembly GCA_948474755.1. NCBI lineage: Eukaryota > Metazoa > Chordata > Lepidosauria > Squamata > Iguanidae > Ctenosaura > Ctenosaura bakeri. The sequence goes on from CAOLHI010001423.1 coordinate 512,144, forward strand.
ATATATGTAATGTCTATCATGCTTGTTATACAATCTCTATTTTATCTTTACTATATATTTTACTCAGAAGGATCTTCTCTATTTTAGATCCTTTTCTACATCTCATTATCTTTCACTTTCTTCTTTCTTTTACTTGGTTAATCCTTTCTCCCTTTTATCTATTACCTCTATAAATTTATGAAATTGTTGACTGGCCACCAACATTACTTATTCCAAACCTATTTGTTATCTTCAGCTATCAAGCATTTTTATTATCTTCTCTTGTCTACCTCATATTGATTATTCTTCCTGGCAAATCTTTGCCCAGTTATTCTCAATATATCTCTTCACTTCCATCATTTCATTGTCTTTCTCTCCCCTTCTTGCTTCTTTCATAGCATGTGATAAACCTTCTAGGGAGACATATTCTTGAAGTTTCTTTAACCAATCTTCCAATTCCGGCGTTAAATTTCTTTTCCAGTATTTAGCATATACTATTCTGGCTGCTGTGACCATATAGGGTATCTTATTTTTATGTTTATGATATTCTTTATCCACCTGGTGTATCATGTTCAAAAGAAAGATCTCTGGTGTCAGTGATATCTTTATTTGCAGAATCTTCGTAATTATTTCATGAATCTTCTTCCAGTACTTTTTTGCTTTTTCACACTGCCACCACATATGATAGAAGGTGCCACACTCCTTTTCACACTTCCAGCATTTCTTGTCTTTAGTTTTATTCATCTTACTTAGTTTCTCAGGATCCAAATACCACCTGTGCAACATTTTAAGATGGTTTTCTTTCAGGCTCTGTGCCAAAGTGAATTTCTGAGTGTTCTCCCAACTTTTCTTCCAGTGTTCCAGCTTAATCTCATGACCAATATTTCGCACCCATACAATCATTGTGTCTTTTATGGTCTCAGTTTCCAGCTCTCGCTCTAACATGAATTTATATAATTGTGATGTCAAATGGTCTTTTTTCTCAAATATTATTTTTTCAAACTCATTTAAATGAATGTTTGTTTCCAATCCCTCTAATTTTTTATCCATTTTTAATCATTCTTTGAGCTGGATATACAGGAACCACTGGCAGTTCCATCCTTCACTTATCAATTCTTCTCTTGTCTTTATACATTGTGATTCTTTCCCCACATTTACCAATAGATCTTTATATGTTATCCATCTATCTGTTGTTCCTTTCCATTTTCCGTATAGAGCTTCATAAGGTGAGACCCACAACGGTATTCTAAAATATACTTTTCTTTTCCATACTTTCCAAATTTCTAACAGGGGTCTTCTTATATATTGGTTTAGAAATTCTTTGTCTAGTTTCGCCTTATTATACCACAAATAGCCATGCCATCCAAACCAGAGATCTGCACCTTCTAAATTTAACATTCTTCCATCTCTCAGCATAATCCAGTCCTTTATCCACGTCATGCCATTTGCGTAATAGTAAAGTTTCATGTCTGGTACACCGCAGCCTCCGTTTTCTTTCCTATCTACCAATATTTTCCATCTTATCCTGGGCTTCTTTCCACTCCAGATGAAATCTGCAAGTTCTTTTTTCCGCACCTGAAAGCATTTAGTATTAGTAATTACTGGTAGATTCTGAAACAAATAGTTTATCTTAGACAGTATCATCATCCATCCCAATAAAGATATATTTTGTTTTGTCCATATCTGTAAGTTTCGTTTAACTTCCTTCCATTTTTTTCCATAATTGTTTTCAAATAATCCATTGTTCTGTTTGGTTATTGTTATTCCCAAGTAGTTGATCTTCTTTTCCTCTTTGAATCCTGTCATCCAAATCAGATCGTCTGTTTCTTTCTTTCTTATATTCTTAGTCAAGATCTTCGTTTTCTCCTGGTTTATCTTAAAGCCTGCTACTTCCCCAAATTCATTGCATATTTCTATCATTTTTTTAATGCTTGTTTTTGGGTCTTCGAGGAATATCACCAAATCATCGGCATAAGCTTTCACCTTATACTTCTGTCCTTTTATTTTTGTTCCTTTTATTGTATCGTCTGCTCTCATCTTTCTTAAAAGTACTTCTAACATTGTTATGAAGAGAAGAGGTGATAGGGGACATCCTTGACGTGTTCTTTTTTTAATTTCAATTGATGCTGTCTTATTTCTATTTATAACTAATTGAGCTTTATTGTCTTTATATATTTGTTTTATCCAATTTACAAATTTGTTTCCACATCCCATTCTGTCCAATAATTCTGTCATAAATTCTTGATTCAGAATGTCGAAGGCCTTTTCTGCGTCAACGAAGACCAACACTCCTTCCTTCTCATTATGTCTCTCGTAATATTCTAGAATGTTTATTACTGTGCGTACATTATCTCTAATATATCTTCTCGGGAGGAAGCCATTTTGGTCTTCATGAATTATTTCTTGTATGATCCTCTTCAATCTTTCCGCTATTATACTTGTAAATATTTTATAATCAATATTCAATAACGATATCGGTCTTTAACTTTTTGGTTCCGCCGGATCTTTATCTTCTTTTAATATCAAAGTTATATTTGCTTCTCTCCATGATTCTGGTTTGCCATTTATTGTAATCTCATTTAACATTTTCTGCATTGACAGGGACAGTTCTTCTTGTAGCTCTTTGTAATATAGTGCCGAGAAGCTGTCTGGTCCTGGTGCTTTCCCTATCTTCATTCTTTTTATTGCTTCTGTAACTTCCATCATTGTTATGTTATCATTCAGGTTCTTTTTTTGATCTTTTGTCAGCCTTGGGATATCTTGTTCTTGTAGATATTTGTCTATTTTTTCCTTCAGTTTCTTGTTACTATCCTTACTATATAACGCCTTGTAATAATTCCGGAAGACTTACATGATTGTCTTTTGATCTGTGTATATCAAATTTTCTCTCTTCGCTCGTAGAATTAAATTTCTCTCTTGTCTTTTCCTCAGCCTGTATGCTAACCATCTTCCTGGCTTATCGGCATTCTCAAAACATTTTAGTCGTAATATTTTTAACTTCTTTTCCATTTCCACTGTATTCTCCTCCTGAATCTCTTCTTGTAATTTTTTAATCTCCCTTCTCACTTTTTTATTGGTGGGGTCTCTTCTTAACTCTTCTGTCAATCATTTATTGATGAGTCAAGTCCAAGTCAAGTCATTGAAGAGACTTAAGTCCTACTTAAGTCCGAGTCGATCAATTCGAGTCTACATCATTGCCATTTAGCAATGAATTGAACGGGTCCACTCTAGTTGAGACTAGCCAGAAGAGTTCCAACCATTGACTTCTAGGTTTACTCAGAAAAAAAGAAAAATTAAAGTCTTTTCTACCAGACAAACTGCCTTCCTGAAGACAAAGAAATCTTAGCTCCACAAGATCTAACAAAATGTGAATTTTGAAAAAAATCTAAAAGTCAATTTGGGAAGGATAAGCATGTGAGGATGAATCAGGAGTGGCAAACTGTTTGGAAGGCAAACAAAGTAACTGAACAAGAGAAATCTCTGGAGGCAGATTGGAAGAGGCATGCTCTTTGAAAGGCAGCTTTCAGAGACATATGAATAACGTGATGAACATTTGAATGCCAAAAGATCTGTTGAGTGCTCATTGTCTAGAGCAGCTGACACTGAATGATCATTAACAATTGTTAATAATTTTCTTGAGCAATGAGGGATGCTATGGAATGGTTCATTCACTGAAATAAGGAACAGTGGCAAGCCTAGTCCAGACTAATCAAGCAAGCCATCAAGTGAATGTGGAACTCAGAACATCCCTTCCAGATTGATCACATTATGTAGGCCTCAAAGCTTCTTCAAAAATCCAGAGAAAGGCAGCACATAGGCTTCTGGGACTGGCAAGCAGCACAAAGCTTTTGAATCAAAAAGGCTAACATAAATGGTCTATGACCAACAGGGAAGCACATGACATGATCAAGTAGAAATGAAAAGACAATGGAAACAATACATGGAGGAACTATATAAAAGAGATGAAAAGATGACAGATGTCTTTAGTGAAGAACCAGTAGAAGATGGACCTCCAGTTTTAGAAAATGAAGTGGAATTTGTACTCAGAGCACTTAGGAGAAATAAATCACCAGTGACAGATGGCCTGCCAACAGAACTGCTTCAAGATACATAGAATGTACTCTAGTTCTAACTAAATCTGTCCACAAATGTGCAAAACAAAAGAATGCCCCACACATTGGAAACTCTCAATATACATTCCAATCCCCAAGAAACAGGGCACGAGGGATCGCAGTAACCACAGGACCACTGCATTAGCTTCCTATGCAAGTGAAGTGATACTCATAATCGTCCAAAAAAGATTTTTACTATATATAGAGTAAGAAATGCCAGATGTCCATGCTGGGTTTAGGAAAGGAAGAAGCACTAGGGGTCATATTGCAAAAATACATTGAATAATGGAACACATCAAAGAATGTCAAAAGAAGACAGCCTGGGGTTTATAGATCTTAGCAAAGCCTTTGATCATTTAGATTATGAAAAACTATGACTCACTCTTAAAGAAATGGATGTGTCACAACATTAATAACCACAGATGATTTACATAACTTTAAAGTAGATGATGAAAACATTGAACTAGTTCAAGATTTTCCATACCTTGACTCAGTCATTAATCATAATGGAGACTGCAGTCAAGTAATCAGAGGAAGATTAGGCCTTGGATGGTCAGCTATGAAGGAACTAGATAAGATCTTGAGATGCCAAGAAATATTACAGAATACTAAAATTAGGATTGTTCACGCCATTGTATTTCCAGTTTCTATGTATGGTTGTAAAGCTGAACAGTGAAGAAAGCTGATAAAAAGAAAATCAACTAATTTGAAATATGGTGCTTCAGAAGAGTTCTACGGATATGGAAAGGCAAAGAAATGGGTTCTAGAGCAAATCAAACCTTAACTATTTCTAGAAACCAAGATGACTAAACTGAGACTGTCATACTTTGGACATATCATGGGAAGACATGATTCACTAGAAAAGACAATAATGCTCAGTAAGGTAGAAGGAAGTAGGAAAAGAGGAAGACCAATTATAGCAGAGTAGATTTAATGAAGGAAGCCATGGCCCTGAGTCTGCAAGACCTGAGCAAGGCTGTTGATGATAGGGTGACCTGGATGTCTTTCATTCATAGTTGCCATAAGCTGAAGTCCACTTGATGGCAATTAACAGTATAAGTGCAAGGAGACAAGCCTTTTACTTTTTTCTTGTAAATTGAGCAGAAGCTGCCATATCTTGAAATTCAACTTCCAGCTCAAAACACTGATCTCAGAACACAATCTATATCCAGATTTGGGTGCATCAGCCCATAGTCCTATGTAGCTTGCCCTAGCATGTATGTCTCTTTCTCCACAAAGGCATGTGACACTCCTACAATTTTCCACATTAGGGAATATATGTTGTTGACTGCATGAAAACACCATGAAATTGTCTTCAAGTCCATTTAGTTTCAAGACCTCCTCTGTGGTGGGAGCTTCTCATATGTTAACATCCATATGGCAAAAACCAAACCACATGGAAATTGTTTTGAGGATGCTGAGCCTCAATTATTTTCTGCCACATTTATATTGTAACATGGAAACGTTCTCCCTGGTTCCAGAATCTTCCAAATATCATTAAATTGTCTCTGCAAATGATCCTGTGTTTCCAACAAGCTTATGCATCTGAAGATGCTGGTGTTTGCATAGCAGGCCAGACACAAAGAGATTTTCAGCAGAAGCCTTGGAGATAAGAAGCCTTAAGATGTCTGGTGTACCAGCTCAGCAGGGGTCAGCACAGACCACTTAATGAGAAACATCTATGCTCTTTCCAGTGCTCCCCCCCACCACAAATGTACCTGAAATGAGTTTCATTTTTACCCCATATAAGGAGGGAGCCAACACTTTCAGTGCATAAAGCAGTTCAATCTTGAGAGAAATAAAATGGACAATGATAAGTGCTGGCAAGCCAAATTAAGACAGGCTTGAGATTAAAGAGAAAAAAGAAAGAAAGAAGTGGCTCTGATGTGGATCTGAAGTGAAAGAAGTGGATCTTGTCCTCCTAAAAATATGCATAAAAGTATATTTCCTTTTGAGAACTATAATTTTATTAATGAAGAAGCAGAGTGGTCATTCTAGCCAGTTCAAATGAACATCTGGAATATATGTTTCTGTTACAAGCACTAGCTCTGAAACACCCAGGGGGCGAACTTACTGGACACACCATAGAAAAGTATATAGGCAGACATGGGCAATGCCAATGTATCAGCCTCCATCCTTGTGAGAGGCAGTTTTATTCAAATTACCAATGGAAAACATTAGTCATAGGCAACTAACTGGAGTTCCAGTGATTTCGATGGTGCCTTAGGGTTGCCATAAATCACAAACAACTTAAACCCACAATAATATTACCTAAAGAGTAATCTCTTAGGTATTCAATATATTACCTAATCAATTAAGTATATAATAATTAATTAAGTTTATATGAGTGATATTGTATTATAGGCACACCAGTGTAATTTTCTCACTGGACCAGGGCTAGCCCAAGACATTTTGCTGCTTGAAGAAAAACAAGATGGCACCCTGTCCCCATTATAGATGCTGACTGGTATAGTAACTGCATCTTATTCTGTCACTTATTGGGGGGGGGGGTGTAGTACATTCTTAGAGAACCAGCATGGTGTAGTGGTTTGAGCATTGAACTATGGCCCTGGAAACCAGAATTCAGTTCACTGTTTGGCCATGGAAACTCACCGGGGAACTTGGGCACAGCACACATTTTCAGCCCCAGAAAACCCCATGATGCCTTAGGGTTGCCATAATTAGATAATTAGAAATGACTTGAAGGCAAAGGACAACAACAATAACAACAGCATCAACAACAACAACAGTACCTTTCTCCCTTTCCATGGTAGGGAGATTGTATGATCCTATGAGGCAAAAGGCTATGGTGATGGTAGCAGTGCTTCTGTTAGGTCTACCATGTCAGGCAGGCTTTTGCTGAGGAGCCAGACTAAACATGCCAAACAGAAGAAATAAGGCAACAGCATTAGTAGTGGTGATGGTGGGAGGTTACATTGGCTGTGGATCTCTCAGAGACAATGGCAGTGACACCATAACTAAGACTTGTTAGTACTGTGCAGGAGACAAGGTAAACCCTTTTTGAATATCTTTTAGCACAAGAATCCTATGATGAGACAATCCAAAGTGAAACAAGAGATAGTGCCAGAAAAGGAAACTCCCAGATTAGATGGCACTCAGTGAGCTACAGGGGTACAACAGAGGACAACTATGAGTGGTGCTGTGGCTAAGGATGGAACAAGCACAAGCTGACAGGAGGTTCATCTGTTGACACGCTCAGAGGTGGGGGGAAAAGTCCACAGCTGCCAACACATAGGAGGATGAAGCATGAATCAGGGGATGCTAGACATAGGCAAACAAAAAATAGAATGTATAAACATTGCAATACTTGGGGTGAGCGAGTTAAAGTGGACAGGGTTGGGACATTTTGAGTCAGATAATTACACAGTGTTTTACTCAGGAAATGAAACTCTAAGAAGAAATGAAGTGTCATTAACAGTGAGGAGAGAGGTAAGCAAAAGAAGTCAAAGGATGCAAAGTCTGACTGAATAATATCAATAAGACTTCAAAGAAAACGCATCAGTATAACCATAATCCAAGTTCACAGGCATATCTAGGGTGGGGCAAGTAAGGTATGTGCCCTGGGCGCCAACGCCAAGTGGGTGCAAAAAAGCAGTGCCAGAATTGGCAGAGGAGAAGGAAGAAGCGGCCCTGGAGGTAGGGGTGCAATTTCCACATTTGTCCTGTTTATGCGAGATATGTCTCTGTCCAAGTTTATGTTCTGACTACAGAGACAGAAGAAGAAGAAGAAACTGAAAAATTCTATGCTGGAGACAAGGAGCAAAATGATCACACGCCAAAATAGGATTTGTTGTTAATCATAGGTGATTGGAATGGAAAAGAAAGAAACAGAGTGGAATCAACAATTGTAGGAAAATTTGGCCTAGAGATCAAGAAACAGAGTAGGAGACCAACTGACTGAATTTACTGAACTGAGACTGCCATACTTTGGCCACATCATGAGAAGGCATGACTCACTAGAAAATACAATGATGCTTGGTAAGATAGAAGGCAGTAGAAAAGAGGAAGACTGCTTCACTGTTGGATAGACCCAATCAAGGAAGCCATGCCCATTAGTCTGCTGATGATAAGGTGACTTGGATGTTTTCTTTCTGTGGGTCACCATAACTTGAAGCCAATTTGATGGCAGTTAACAATAAGTACCCTGTTTGCTGGCATATAAGACTCACTTCCCCCTCAAAAAAGTATTGTTTGAAAGTGGGGTGCGTCTTATACACCAGTGTGTCTTACACACTGGCAAATTCTATTTGCTGGCATATAAATGAGATGTGTCTTATACCCTTGTGCATCTTATATGTCACAAATATGGTACCTTCTTGAAGCAAGCTGGTCCTCCAACAAGGCAACCAACCAAGGAAACCAGAGGGAAGCTGAGAGTCTGAGCACCTGAGCACCCCAGCATCTGAGGTTTTCTCCTCACTCTGCTCTGTCCCCCAGCCCTGTATCTATAGCAAATAATTTCACAATTAATGCAGAAGCATCTCGAGAGGTTTTATAGTCAGGGTCAGGTATTTCTTTATATTCCCATTTTTTGTTTGTTTGTTTGTTTTTTTTGCACATACTGAAAACAAGACTAATCATACTGGATTACAGGGAGGGTTTTAACACCATTGCCCTCCAGTTTCTGGCCATTTAAGAGACTAGTTTTTGGGTTGTTTTTTTTAATGAGGTAGATTTGAAGGGGAAATAAAAATCCCAGAACATAGAATTTAAGCTAACTGTTGTGAAAACAGACCGATACTATAAAGGACAGTAGCAGTTGGGGAAGGCTCAGCCTATTTAAGCACCAGAAGTCTCATATACTCCCTCTGATTTTTATTTTCCTGCCGTTGTAAACGTTTAACATTGGGTAACTCCAGAGCAGAAAGCTGAGTCATCACACAGGCCATTAGCTTTATCTGCAATAAAGCGTACACTCTAGCAGAAACCCCCAGGCCCATATGGTTTCACATCTGAATTGTTTTAAGCCATTTAAGTAACAACTTGAAATAACCCTCCTTTCTCCATATGTTTAGGGGTGTGTAGATTCCCCTTGTATAAAGCAACTCTTGCCAGCCTTTGAAGAGGATGAACCTTTCTTTGATCTGGATGGAAAGAAGTGGCCCAGTCTTATGGTGGTAATACAGCTCTGTTTCTTTCACAAAGATTTCATCCAGAGAAAGTTATTTACAGTTGCCATACATTCCTGATCCTCACCAGGCCAAATTAATCAGAATTCTTCAATGTACTTCCATGCGCACACTAGAGAACCTTAAAGAGGCTTCATTTTGTCAGGCATTACTATAATGGGACTAAAGATTAGAGAATGCTGAATGTTTTGAAAGCTATTAAAAACAACTGAGGAGGAAAAGAAGTGGCAGATGGTGGCTCCCATGTCAGCGAGGAGGTGAATCCATGCCACGTTTTGGCTAGCTTTAAATGAGTTATCCAAGGTTCTTGGCTGGTTTAGAACTGTTTTAGAACAGAGCAAGGTTCTTGGCTGGTTAAGAAAAACCGGGAGTAGATTTACTGCTCCACTGATATGGGGTCAAAACAGCAATTATCCCTTGTGATCCCCAGAGCTTGCCAGAACTATGAAAGGCTCTTCCAGCTATTGCTAAACATATGCAGCAAGGGCAACACTATTGTTACCCTGTATGTTGGGGGTCCCAGGAGGGGCGCCCAAATAACCAAGTAAAAACAGAAGATGGGGAAATTAAGCTCGAGCACTCTCTTAAGCTAACGAGAGGCAGGGTAACTTCAGCTAGGATCTTTCACCCTATGTATACAGCGTCAGGTCAGAGAGCAGCTAGACAAGGTTTTAAAGTAACAAATAATATTTTATTGAAGACAAGCAACACGAAAGACAAGACATACGCTAACTAACTTGGAAATAGAAATAGAGAGCTTTGGGGGGATCGGTAATATGACACCTGGTCTCGTAGTCCTGCGGGAAGCGGGAATTGCAGGAGAGAAAGCTCAGCGCGACTCGCTGAGGGGAGTTCCTTCAGACTACCGGCAGCAAGGCAGGATGGAAGTCCAAAGTAGTCCGAGGAAGTCCCGAAAACAGAGACTTTTTATAGGGTGGATATTACCTACAGGCTATGCCATGCTCAGTGAGAACAAAGGAAATTTGAAGCTGGACAAAGGAGTTGGAAAAGGTCAGGTTTTGCATGATGAGCTTAGCGCTTGATGACAATAGTATGACCAGTGTACTGATGGCCCGACATAAAGGAATGTCTCGGCTCTTGGCCGTGCGGCTTTGTGTAGATGCGCGCCGAGCAAAGCCGGTTTGCAAGAAGGTTTTTCCCTAAAGCATCGGAGAGGCTTAAGTTGCCTGCCTAAATGAGGTTTGGAATGTACAATCATTAATATGTGCTTGTTCGGTGGACATCTGCAAACATGGAGTAGGGTGGCAGAGAAAGGTCAAGCAAAGGTCAAATTATTTGATATCAAAAGTATATCTAGTGCTCTCACCTGACATATCATAACCGTAATAACACTATGTAGATCCAGCTGGCAGGGTAGAGAAGAGGTTTAGTAGGGATTGGTCAGGATTTACTGGTAGATCAGAAAGAGAGAAAGGAAATCTTGGCAATAATAAAGCAGCTTCTCAATCAGCTTGTTAGAATCTCTCATTTGTAGTAACTCAGCTACAGGTCAACCCAACAAATGGATCATGGAGGTAAAGTGGGTGACAGGCTTCATCCCCTGAGCCAACATATTGCAACTGGCTCCTCATTTTCAACCTGGACTTCACACTTGCCTCTCACTGATGAGCCTGGAGTTCTAGTTAAATACAAGAGAGAGAGGGAGGGAGGGAAAGAAAGAGAATGAATGAATTCTGGCTATGGTTGTAACACAGTATAGTAGAACTTCAAGGTTAATTGATCATACTCTCCTCTTTGTAAAGCTGCAGCCTCTAAGGACCAAACTTACATATTATACAGTAGATCTATTATTATTTATTTGCTTGTTTGTTTACACTGAAATGTAGCATAAAGGGGCTACCAATCTGCTTGGAGCAGGAGGGGAGATCACACATCACACAAAGTACCTGAAAGTATTTATTAGAGTAAAGAACAGCTTTGGGAATGTTCTGATTAGAGAAATGGCATCTTGGGATTTTCCCCCCAAAACAGATTAGCAGCCTTCCATTTCCATGGATCCACTATCGCTTTTGCTCCCCCCTCCAAAAAAAGTTTTGCGATAAGTCTTGGGTTTCTTATGTAAGGCACTGATTGGCCCACAGACTGATCATGAATCTTGTTTCTTCCCTTTTTCAGAGTAGATCTGTGCATAGATATACTTGAAGGTGAGGATTTGAGGGGGGGGGGGAGTTTTCAAATAATGTTTTAAAACTCTGCTTCACAGATTTTTTGTAAATCTAAGTTGCTACATTTACTAACATATTTAACATTCGTAAATATGATTTTAAATGGACTATATTTAATTTTTTAATTTTTTTTGTAAGCCACTTTGAGACCCCTGCCAGGAAAAAGGCAGGGTATAAATTAAACAAACAAACAAATATAGTATTTAACTCAGATATAATAATGCTCAGGTGAAGTGATCCATTTCCACAATATGCTTGTAAAATGGGTCATAATTCCCAAGTTCTGGATATCTAAACCATGAAAATGAAACATCATAAAAAGCAATACATGTTGTACTAAGTGCAGTTCGAGGGGGAAGTAGCAGAGCACATGTTGCGCTATCCCCATGTGTATTTGACATAACTCAGTGAAGTACCTACATGTGCAAGTGTGTGCATGTGGACTGTGTGTGTTTCAGGAGCCCTTGATTTGGCAGGGTCCTGGATTGTGCCTTCAGAGCCTACTCATCTGTACTGAAAGTATATAAGGTTTTTAGCTGGTCTTGTCAAATGCACAGACGGCAAGGTTAGGGCTAGCTGGTGTGTCTATGACACAGTTTCCCATCCTTTCATGTGCAAACTATGTGAACCATTTTAGCATATTGCGCTATCCAGTGAACTAAGTCCTTGATCTCAGATTGCCCATAACCAATTCTATGCCTCCATGACTTGGAGCAGTAGTTTCACAGTAACCTTGGAACGTACCACACCAGTTACAACAAAACTTGAATATCTTATTACAGCCCCTGTTCTTAGAAAGAAGGAGGGAAAGGTGCTAATCTCTCATATCCTGGCAACTGAGATGACTTGCATGGCAATGGAGTGAATCTGTTCCAGCTTTTAGTCTCAGTTTTGAAGGAGCTATCCAGGTGCTGAGCCTTATTCATGAACTGGTTCACGATCTTGGATAACTCTTTTAAAACTGAGACTAAATTCAGGTCGTATCAAGTCACCTGATGTGCGAGCCACCACTGCTAACGGTGACCCAGTGATACACTCAAAAATAATATCTTATTAAAAACCTAATTATACAGTCAATGTTAAACCTAGATCTCCCAAACATTTATGTTGCTTGCGGGGGGGGGGGCGGCAATCATGTAGCCCTTTCATTTCTAAATTTCCTTGAGAATGATGTGTGATGAGATAGAACAGCAACAAAGCTGTCTTTAAAAAAAGACAATACGATATTCAGATATCAAAATGAAAATCACATTTTCAATTATCTGAGTCACTTTTTCCTGGGGATTTCAGCCTCTGGCTTGGTTCCATGGCACCAGCTTCCTGAACCAGAGAAATGAGAGTCAGAAGAGGGAGGCCTACAGTTAATAAAGTACGCCTTAACTAGAGAGCTACGGTGCCTTATTACTCAGCATTAGACTGACTCATTTCTTACCTAACTGTCTTTCTCACTTACATGTGAGATTCTGTACACTAAAAAAAAATACTAGTGGTCCAGCAAGGTATTTATTTGTTCCTCCCATTTGTCTCCTGAGGGAAAAATCCATTTAAGTTTCTTCTCATGGTGAAGGGAAATATATACATAGCACAACATATGAGCATGTATGACTGCATGGGAACATGCTATTCACCTCATGTTTCGGAAGGATAAGACAAGACTTCAGTTCTGTGAATGGTGTCAATGACAGACAAAGGTGGCTGGTGCCTTCAAAAGCAGGGCTTCTTTTGTGCATATTTTCTCCAGTGGAGCCAGCTTTGTGTTGTGACAGATTAATGGCAGCCAGGCTGACAGGAGCTGATACTGTGTACTCAAGACTTTGCAAAGTTTGATACACCAGAAGCTGCTGAGCAACCATAGCGGTCATGGTCCTCTCTTTTCAGGCCTGAGGGAGGAGACAACTTTGAGCATGCCCCCTCAGCTTTGTCCTACCTGATGTGACTGAAGTGGGAGTGTTACTCACTTCTTCAACCAATCCCCAGTTGGGAAATGAGGTGGGATGGGTAGTAAATGCTATCAAGCCTTGAAAAATACAAGAGGGACAGAGAGAGATCTAAAACCTCTCCATTTCTTCAGTAGCATTTCTTTCTTGATAGCATCACAATATAAAAATCACATGAATGTAATAGTGTGTGTGTACATGCATGTGTGTGGTGCGAGCAGCAGCATGGGGCTCTTTGGCACTGAAGTTCCCTGGAACATTTGGTCCAATTGCACCATTGGTAATCCCATTGCAGCATTGACAATCCAGCATTGGCCAGCCCCCAGGTCACAGTTACTTTGGGGAAAGATGTCAACACTGATCATCAGTGGAACTTCCAAGGTGGTTTAGAAAAACAGGATGGTATTTTAAAAGAAAAAAAAAATCAAGTTCCTTAAAAAAAATCAGAGGGACCCTTGTTTGATGCCCAAAACCTAACATTGTTTCCTTCTTTATCAAAAGGAAATTCCGCAAACAGGGTGCCACCACTGGGAAAACTATCAAGTGACTTAGATGAAGGAATAGAGAGGATATTCCTCAAATTTGCAGAGGACACCAAAGTGGGAAGGGTAGCTAATACTTTAGAAGATAGAATCAGAATTCAAGATGGCCTTAACCGATTGGAGAACTGGACCAGACCTTACTTTAAAAAGGGGTGACTTCCGGTTCCGCAATGGCGAAGAGTAGGTGATTCTCTCGGGCATCGGGGAGAATTCATCGCGTTCCACGATCATGGGGGATCAGAGTTGTAGTAGATCCCTCCGAAAAGTTCTCCGGAAAGTGGAGAACTTGAATGGGCCGCGGAGACCTGTTTCCTTTCTCGCCCAAGAGTGAAGAAGTCAGCATTTCACCTTGTCCAGAGAGAGGAGGTCGGATGGCAGCCATCGTCAGGGAAGGTAGCTGTACATTTGTACAGCTCATCTTGGTTGCAGAGTTTTAAAACCACTTGAGTATCCTGGTGTAGGGAGATCCATTTTGGGCAGGAAAGGTATCTTTAGATCTGCAAATAGGGGCATAATATATTTTTTTTTAATCCACTTTTTTTTTTTTTATTCTCTTTGGAAATGGTGACAGTGCTTTTGGGACATTAGGATTCTGGGAATCCCTGTAAGCTTTGGAAGTTTGCTTATTAGAGAGAAAAATTGCTTTTTGTTTTTCTTTTCATTTTATTTCTCTCTCTTTTTGAATTTGGAACTCCTTGAGAGGAAGAATATCTTTTGATTTTTTGATATTTTGCCCTGCGGGGGAAAACTTTTTCTCTCTCTTTTTCCTTGGCGTTATGTTAAGCTAAGATGGCGACGGGTGACTTAAGGAGAGGTGGAGTTTGAACTGTAGAAGGGAAAGCAAGTAGACGAACTCAATACTTCTCTTTGTATCCCTGTTTTTTTGGGGGGGAGAGTGAATTTGATAAACCTTTGGTAACTCCCTTCAACTTTTTTGTGATGGTGGGGAGTTGGTCGCACCAAGAGTTCGAACTTAGATTTTGATTGTAGGTGGGATTAACTGAGGAATTTGGGGGTGACGAACCGAGAGAGGAGTCCTCTAATATTGAAGAGAAGCATCTGTGCCTGTGGTGTGGAGGTTTTTGTGATATCTTCGACGCACAGATCGGTGCGTGAGGGAGGATTGACGCACCGGTCTGAGCGTAGGAAAGATTGGCGGAGACGAGTGGCGAGTGTTTGGCTGAATTTGGCGTGTAGATCGGTGGGCAAACTCGGCTACGGATCGGTGCGCGGGGCCTGACCTGGTGCACCGGATGGGGAGGAGGCGAGACGAGAGTGTTTGGTGTGAGCAATTTCGGCACACAGATTGGTGTACGGGAGGGAGCGGCGTAGAGAAGGAATGGCGACTTGTCCTCGCTATCTGGAGGTGTTCTTGGGATAATTTCGGCGCACAGGCCGGTGCGCGGAGTGGCTCGGCACGCCGACCCGTGCGCAGAGAAGGACTGGTGGAGACAAGTGGTGAGTGTTCGGCGAGGGCAAACTCGGCGTACGGGTCGGTGCGCGGGGCTTGGTTCGGCGCACAGGCCGGTGCGCGTGGGGGGTAGACAGCAATACTGATTTGGTGTGGAAAGAAGGAAGATTAAAGTTGGACATTAGGATTTGAGACCCAAATCAGAGTAAAATAGGCAAGCAGATTAAATAAAGTGAACCTTATTTGAAATAGTTTGATTGAAAGAGTGTGCTAAGCGTGAGGAAATAATCTAACCTTTGGAGATTTAATTGTACCTTAAAGAACTAAGTATTTATATGGACATGTGGCTGTGTATGTATATACATATGGTTGTGTGAGTGTATATTTATATACATATACAGATTGGAGGAAATAGTGAATGGTGCTGAATTGCTTTTGGTTAAGACTATACAACTATATAAATGTTGATTGTGTATGATTTGATTGTTCATTGATATTGGCATTGGGTGGTTGAAAAAGAGATTTTTCTTTCTGTGACTGATTTTGAAAACTTTGCTATAAGAAAGGATAAAAGCCAGACTTTGATGTCTGATTGAATGGATACAAGATCTAAAGCTAAAATGGCAAAGCAACCAAGAAGAATGTCTATTGATGCTAAACAATCGTTCCTAACGGTATCTGCGACACCTAAACAGACTGAACAAAACTTAATATTGGAAGAATTAAGATCAATGAGAGCAGAACAGACCCAAATGAGAAAGGAACAGCTAGAATTGAAGTCAGAATGGAGAAAAGATATGAAAGATTTGCGCAGCGAAATAAAATCTGACTTTAAGAGGGAATTTAAGGACATAAAAGAAACAATTAATATTCTGTCTGAAGAAGTTAAAGGAACATCGTGTCGAGTTGATAAGATGGAGGAGGAGCTGAAATTAATTCAGGAAAAATGTTCAACATTAACTTGGGAACACGAAAAAGAAATGGATGAAAGAGCTCTGCTTGAACTTAAAATGAGAGAAAATTCCTTGAAGATCCGAGAATTGAAGGAGAAAAGTTCAGAATCTTCGACAGATCTTAATTCCTGAGTTGGCCAGCATAATTGAAATGGATTCTCAAATGTTGGATCTTGAAATCGATAAGTTTTTCAGGATTGGCCCTTTAAGAAATAGAAGAGAAGAGCCACCGAGAGATGTGCTGATCTCTTGTGTTAGAAGATCAATAAGGGATCAGATACTTCAAGCAAATAATAGAAAAGGTTTAGAGATAAGAGGACAAAAGTTACAAGTATTTAAAGATATACCAGCAAGGATTCTTTTGAAGAGGCGAGAATATAATTTTTTAACTTCTAAACTTCGTAGAATTGGAATCCAATATAGATGGGCTAGATTAGAGGGAGTGACGTTTGCTACAAGAAAAAACTCTTTGTAATATCTTCAATACAGGAAGCTAAAGATTTTCTAGTAAGATATGGAAAAAATCTCTCAGAGAAAGAGCAGGAGGAAGAAGACGGAGGGCAAGGTGCAGAAGGTCCTTTATCCTCAGAAGCTGAAGAAGGTGAAAAAGAGGATCCGGCTTTTTTGCAAGAAGATTCAGCTGGAGAGAATCAAAATGAGATGAAAAAGAGAAACGTAGAAGAAGACTCCGAACAACAAATGAGACTTAAGTTGACATCAGCACCTATAGATAGAAATGACTCAAGTGCATAAGAGTACAACAATGACAGATTTGAAGATTTGGTCCTGGAATATAAAAGGGATATGTACACCGGAAAAAAGACGAAAAATTTTTCATTACTTGGGTAAACAAAGAATTAAATGTGATCTGCCTGCAAGAAGTCAAAATAAGACGAAGTAAAGAGCATTTGTTAAGAAATAGAAAATTTGGAAAAGAATATGCTTCACTACCGGAAGAGAAGAAGCGTGGAGTCGTATTGTATATCAATGAAAGAATTCCATCAAAAGAGATTTTTCGGCATGATCAGGGACATTATGTAGCTGTTGAAATTGATTGGCAAGCTCAAAAACTACTGCTGGTGGGAGTATATGGGCCACATAATGGAAAAGAGAAATTCTATAGAGAGCTGCAAGACCAAATTATGGATAGAGAATACGACCAAATAATTCTGATGGGAGATTGGAACTGGGTGGCCTGTCCATTGTTGGACAGGAAATCTGATAGGAAAGTAAAGAATCAAGGTAAACTACCGGTAGCATTTGATAAACTCATACAAGAAACAGAAACAATTGACCTATGGAGATTTCTTTATGGAAAATCACAAGGGTTTACTTTTTATTCAGAACCTCACCTGTCCTTCTCGCGTATAGATATGTTTTTTGTTTCGAAATCTTTGTGTGCACAAGTTAAATCAATGGAAATTCAGCCTAGTATTTTTTCCGATCATAATGCCATTGTCATGGAATTCAAAAAAAGGAGAACTGAATATAGATGGCGACTTAATGATTTTTTGTTGAGAGATGAGAAGACTGTGGTAAAAATAAAGGAAACTCTGCATAACTTCTTTCTGGAGAATGTTGTGGGAGAGATACTTTGCAGACAGTATGGGATACCAGTAAAGCTGTCATAAGAGGCTTCTTTATCCAACAAGATGTGTTACTGAAAAAAGAAAGGAGAAGATACAACAGATAAATGAAGCAATTCAACTAAAAGAATTGGAACTACAGTCTAATCCTTCTCAGAAAAAGATTAAAGAAGAGATAAAGATATTGCAAAAACAATTGGAGCTGATGATGACGGAAGAAATAAGTAGGAAATTGAAGGCCTGGAAGCAGAAGCATTTTGAATGGGCGAATAAACCTGGAAAATGGCTAGCCCTGAGATTAAGATATAGGAAACAAAATCCACCCATCCTGAAAATACGTGATGTTTATCATCAGACAGAGAAAATAAAGAAAGTATTTGTACAGTTTTATCGAGACCTATATCGGAGAAGAGAGACCCATAAGGAAGATATCGATAAATTTATATCCTTGGTAAAACTGAAGGGAAATTTTCTGAAGAGCAGAGAAACAAGTTAAATGCACCTATTTCGATGATGGATTTGGTAGAAGCAATAAAACTTCAGAAAAAGAATAAAGCTCCAGGTCCTGATGGATTACCTTCTGAATACTATGAGGTATTGCAAGATGAACTAATTCTGTACCTTCAGGCGGTGATGAATGAGGTCAAGGAGGGTAAGATACCAGAATCATGGAAGCAGGCTTTATAACCTTGACCCCGAAAGACGAACAAGATCCCTTGACTCCGAAGAATTACCGTCCAATTTCTCTACTGAACACAGATTACAAATTGTACATGTGGATAATCGCCAATAGGTTGAAAAGACATAATTGTTGAAAGACATAATATCGGAAGATCAAGCGGGGTTCTTACCAAATAGACAAATAAAACATAATATGAGACTTATACTGGATATAATCGAAGCTTTTGATAAGCAACCAAGTAGAAAACTAGCTATGTTGTTCTTGGATATAGAAAAAGCTTTCGATACGGTGAATTGGCAATATATGTTTGCAATGATAACTAAGTCGGGAATGGGGAAAACTTCATAACGGCTATCAAAACCATATATGCAAATCAGTATGCCCGCATTCTGATAAATGGAGAGCAATCAGAAATGTTTGAAATCGAAAGAGGCACTAGACAAGGCTGTCCGCTATCTCCCTTACTGTTTTTAATATGTATGGAAAGTCTGATATTAAAGCTTAATGAAGATAAAGAAGTGAAGGGAGTACGGTCAGGGTCTAATTAAGATACGAGCTTTTGCTGATGACGTGGTTCTGACCATTGAAGACCCTCTAGAAAATATCGGCCGATTTATAGCTGTACTCGATATGTTCTCAACTGTTTCAGGCCTAAAGATTAACGAAGGTAAAACTCACTTTCTGGTTAAAAATATTAAAAAATGAAATTAAACAACTGGAAGAAAAATCTGGCTTTAAAGTTAAACAGAAGGTGAAGTACTTAGGAATACACCTGACTAATAAAAACTCTGATTTATTTAAGAATAACTACGAGAAAACCTGGAATAAGATAAAAGAAGATTTTAAGAGCTGGGAGAATAAAAGCCTCTCTCTGTTGGGCAGAATATCGGCCTTTAAGATGATGGCACTACCTAAGATGATTTTTCATTCCCGAACATTCCGGTTATAAACAACGATTCGATATTTAAAGTTTGGCAAAAAGACCTTGCAAATTTTATTTGGAAAGGGAAAAAACCTCGTGTTAGATTTAAAATTCTCTGTGATGAAAAGAAGCGAGGAGGACTAGCACTCCCCAATGTGAACTTGTATTTTCAGGCTTGTTGTTTGGGTTGGGTTAGGGAATGGATTAAATTAGAAGATCATAGACTCTTGACTTTGGAGGGGATGCAATTGCCCTTTGGTTGGCATGCCTATTTGGGGTTTCTCAAAGGGGTGCCACTACAAGATTTCAATAATCATTTTGTAAGAAGAACTATATTGAAAACATGGAATAAATATAAGTTTAGATTGTACCCGAAAAAAACCCCTTTGGATATCTCCTCACGAAGCTTATTATAAGCGTGAGAATGTTTTCTTTGGTAAATGGCTAACGTATGAGGATATATCGATTGTAAAAGGTACAGATATAAAAGCTAAAACAATTGAGGAACTACGAAAGGAAAATCCGAGCTTTTCATTGGTTACTTCACCGACAACTTTGTGAGAAATTTAAGATTGAAAAGAAATTAAATGATTTCCAAATAGGGAAAAATTGGTTTGATTTGGTGATCTTTGAAAAAAAAAAAGGAACGATCTCTATAATTTATCAGCATTTATTGGAGTGGTATACTGAAGAAGAAGTTGTAAAGGAACCAATGATACGATGGGCTCAGAATGTGGGGAGAGAGATAAGTTTGGAGCAGTGGCAGAAAACATGGCAGAGAAAACTGAAATACTCAGTCTGCCAAAGTTTGCACGAGAACGTCTATAAAATGCATTTGAGATGGTATCTTTCACCAGAGAGATTATCTAAGATGTATAAGTGTAATGATAAGTGTTGGAAGTGCCAAACTGGGGAAAAGGGGGCTTTTTATCACCAATGGTGGACTTGCAATTATGCACAGAGATATTGGAAGCATATTCATGAAAACATGGAGAAAATTTTGGGAATAAAATATCCAATGCTCCCCGAAATGTATTTGTTGAATATTATAAGTGATGAAATGAGAAGAACTATGGAAAGATTCTCTTTTATATGATAATTTGTGCTAGAATATTATTTGCAAAGTATTGGAAGTCTAAGGAAATTCCTACGCAAGACGAATGGGAAAAAGCTTTATGGGATATGATGGTTATGGATAAGCTAACTATTTATCTAAGTAATAAGAAAATTGAGGATTTTGAAAAAACTTGGAAACCATTGATAGTTTTTTTTAAAGAAAAGTGGAGAGACAAAGTATTTGCAGTGGATGTTTGATGAAAAAGAGTAGGTTTTTGAATAAGTATATAAATATGCAATTAGAAATCTGAGCCTGTTCCTAAAGGTATAAATTTGTATCGCCTGAGTATATGGAATTAAAAATATATTGGCAGATCAAATAGGATTTAATCTGGATCCTGTAAGTAAAAGAAAGTATTATAAAAATTGGATAAATCACGTGGATATTGTATATATTGATAGTGTATGTTGTATTGTGTTTATTTTTTCCTTTTGTTTCTTTTTTATTAATATGTTGTTGTTGTTATATGTGATCGTATTGTTTGAATGTATTTTAGTATTTGAAAAAAAAAAAGGGAATGTCAATAGGAATCACGTACTACGTTAGGCAGGAAAAATGAGATGCACAAACATAGGATGGCTTAACAACACTGCAAGTGAAAAGGACCAAGGACTCTAGGTCAATAGCAAGCTAAACATGAGTCAACATTGCGATAGGGTGGGCCACCAAGCCAATGCAATTCTAGGCAGCACCAACAGGAGTACATTGTCAAGATCAAGAGAAAAAAATATGACTCCATTTTGCTTTGGCCAGACCTCACCTGGAGTGCTGTGTGCTCTTATTTACAGACAGTTTAACAATAATATTGAGAAGCTAAAAGCAGTCCAGAGGAGGATGACAAAGATGGTAAAGGGTCTGGAAACCAAGCCCAATGAGGAAAAGTTGAGAAAGTGGGATATGTTTAGCCCAGAGAAAAGAAGATTATAAAATATGTTAGCAACCTTTAAATGTCTGAAGGAATGTAATGTGGAAAACTGAATGAGTTTGTGTTTTGCTGCTCCAGAAGATGGGACTCAGACCAACAGAAACTAGACCAATGGATTCAGACTGCAAGAATGCAGATACCAACTAAACACCAGGAAAAATAATGGATTGTCAGAGCTCTTCAACAGTGGGACAGTTTTTCTTGAAATTTGAGGGAAAATCCCTCTTGGAAGTTTTAAATCCAAGGTCACATGGGTCACATCAGAGATGCTTTAGCTGTAGATTGTTGCACTGGAGGGGATGGCCTTTGGATCTCTTCTAACTATGACTCTGTGATCTGCTCTTCCATCCAGCTGGTCAACAGAATTAAGCCCCATTGAAATTCTAGAGTGCTTTAGAATACATCAAGGCAGAGAAAGAGATTGGCGCTAGAGGCCCTTGGGTTACACCTCATCTCAGCCCTGACTTTCCTAGGTGGTCTTAAGCATGCTTTATCCCTCAGCCTAAATCCACCTACCTGCAATTATGGGGATAAAAGTACTTACTCGACTTACAAGCCTTTTATAAGAACTACTGCAAAAGTGCTTGTGAAGCACTCAGTGAAGCTTCTGTATGCCTAATATGTTAAATTTGTACATTTTTAGATCAAGTTAATATTTAATTGTGTTAACTGCTGTATTAATTTAATGTAATTATTTTGTCTTAAATTTTACTGCTGTAGCTTTTGACTTTTAAATTTTCATTGTAAGGCATCCTAGAATGAATATTAGTAACAGGGAGTAGTACATCAGTGCTTTAAACAAATAAAATGATAAGAATAAGAATAACTACTTATTGCTACTACTACTAGCGGTGGTTAGCCTAATTTTTAGCAATGAGCAATGGTTCTGCCTGTCATAACCTGAGAGGGAAGAGAAGCTTAATGAACATAATATGTTTGCTTGGGAAAATCTGTTTTTCTCCATAAAACCATCTGTGCTAAGTAGAATGTGGTGCCATAAAAATGCTGAGGGAAGCTTAAAACTTAACAGTTGCTGATGCAGACTTCTGATGCTTGCTTGGATTTCTGTGTCAGTGTATAAAAGAGTTGCCAGTTGTCCTTTGATCAATAGTTTGTATTGTAAACTAGCCTACTGACAAATTACATCTGTAAAAGTAGCACAGATCTTTGAAATAAAGAGGAAATAAGAAGAAATTAACATTTTTTAAAAAAAAATATGTAAGTAGAAAGGAATGTGAACCTATACCACAGTCTTCAATCCTGATTATGTCTGCAGATATGTGGGAGAAAGAAAACTTACCTTTTAACCAGTGTTGCAAAAAACAAAGGAAAGAAAGCAAGAACACATAGAAAGGTTGAAGCATACCTAAACTATACAAGCTCTGGCCCTGATGATGTAATGATCTAGGCACCAATGAAAGCAAATGTCAGGCTCCTTCAGTTATATAGGATTATGAGTTGTAAAACCTGATGCCTTCCAAGAATACATACAAAACAAGCCAATCCGGCCCCGCCCAGTGTCAGCTTTAGAACAATGTATGTGAAATTCTTTGGAATTCAAAAATCGTTAAAATGCCAGAGAAATGCTTAATTAACAATTTCCTGGTTTCCGGGAGGGACTCCCCCCTCCCCCTCCCTTAATGTTGCCTAGCTTTCCTAAGCCAGATTTGCATTTTGACAAAGGTGTCCTGATTGAACCAAATTAGGAGGGGGGAAATGACTGGACACTTTTTAAAGTGCTAAAATATCACCTCTAGGACATAACATTTTTTTTTAAAAAAATGCAACCTTATAGTGCATGTTATGGGATGTTAATAGCAGACATAAACACTGAGAAACAGACAACTGGTGGCCTGATTGGGCCCTTTTAAATCCCCCAGCACAAACTTATCAAAAAAAGAGAAGTGGAGAGAAAGATGTGAAAAGAGGGGGGATAATTCTGCTATTTTGAACAAACATCAAGAGGAGGCTGACTGCAGACAGGGACATAGACTGGAAAGAGCCATATTTTTTTCAGATAATACCAGATGGGCTATTGAAATTGTAGCAGGAGGATTCAAGAGTGGGTCTGATATGGCTGGGGAAGCCTTCATTAAGCTGTGACATGCATACAAAAATAGCATTGCTTGACGCTCATCCTGCTTTGATGGTTCAAAGCATGTTGGAAGAAACACTGACTTTTTCCTAAAATACATATATATACTGGATGTCAAACGAATCTCAAAGGATGGGCAAAAGGGTATCAGTTCCATTTCATATACACACAAAAACCAAGAGTTTGCTTGCATGGGCATATATAGATTCATGGATTCCTTCTTCAAAAAAGGAAAGTGAAGTGGTCCTTTGATCTGTTCATTATTCATTCTCTTGTCTTGCCCAGTAGCAACAAAAGGTACATGCAGGAAGGAGGCTGAGGATGCCACGGGACAAAAATTGCACTTGCTGCAGTTGATGGATATTGTTCTTAAGTACAAACACACAAAATCTGTCTCATTTCCATTGAAGCAAGGAGTGTCTCTTTGTATTCATTCTGTGCTTAGTACACTTGCATCCAGCCTTGCGCGATGACATTGCAGAGTGGTGTAAAGGGGTTTCCCCATTCAGGCACTGATCCCCAGTCATTAACCCTGTTTAGATCCAGCAGGGTGGCTGTATCACGTGCAAGAATAAATTGCCAATTGAAGTGTCCCAGCTTGGCACTTCCACAGCAATATCTGCCACCCTGCTTAGATGGTTTGACAAGAAACATGAAGCACTTAATGATATGGATTCACAAGTCACGTACATGTACAATTCTAGTATGTTTACATTTCTGGGGAGAAGAAAAAGTTACATTAGTCTGTTGCATCCAAAACAGCATAGGATCTTAGGTCACCTTAAAGACTATCAAGTTTTATTTGGCACAGGCTCTTGTGGATACCAGCCAGTCTATGAAAGCTTATGCCAACTAAAACTCACTAGTCTTTAAGGTGATACAAAAGCCTTGCATATGCTTGAGTCCCACTGTGTTATTACTTACAGTGACCTAGTCAAGCATATTTACACTGGAACCTGAGAAAAAATCTAATCATATCAAAGAGCCACCAGAGTGGGGTGTAAATGCCCTTCCACTGGTGGAGAAGAACATACCCTCCAACATTTCATAAATTAAAACCAGCACATGTGTGGCCAAACAACTTCAGAGGGTGGTCAAGATGGTAAAAGCTATTAATGAGGAAGAATACACAAGCTTTGCTTTTGCTTGAGCCTACTGGGGAGGGCCAGATCCTGCCACCAACTCTCCCCTCTCCCCTGCTGAGTTAATTGAGAGCAAACTGCTTTCGCACTTTGAAATCAGTCTGTAGCAACTGAAGTAAGCTGCAAATAGAGAGGAAAGCTAGGAGAAGACAGAAACCAAAACATTTTAAAAGCAGCTCGATTTAATGTCTGATCTTTGTTATATGATTTATTTAATTATTTTAAATAAAAATTAATAATGAACAACAGCAAAAAATAAAGAAAAATTAAAAATGCAGGGAAAATAAGCAGCTGAACAAGAGAGAAGATGATGAATGGTGACTGTACCTGCCAAACTGAGATGGCTAGAAGGTATGGAAGAGTTCTGCTGGTGGAGACAGGAACATCCTAGGAAGCTCCAATGCTCTAAATCTTCCACTAGTGGTGTACACACCAGCAGTAGGTCTTGAAATGGAGCCATTACAGAAGTGATGCAGAAGTGACTCTACATTTGCAGAATTCAGTTTCCCTACACTGCCATGAAGAGAATTGGGGAGCCTGTTTTCAAACAGTTTTTTTTCCTGTTGGAAGCAGTGGGAAGGAATTTTTACAGTGAAGAAAGAAAGGTGAGCCCATCTCCATTTACAGATGACCCTGGCTGGTGTAAACCAGCTGAACTTTGGGAATAATGGGTGACCATCATTTCACTTGCCTTCACTTTAATTTGTTAACCTGTAATTTAGACATAATTGTGAATACATTTTTTATCACTGTATTGGTTAAAGAACCAGAGCAATCTGAAATGGACTGACTGTCTCAGTGTCTTGGTTGGGTAATGTCACTGCAGGTTTCAGTAGGAAATGCACACTGCAGGGGTGCTTGCCTGCTGCACCTGGGCAGTTTCTCTGACTATTGTTTTCTGAGGTCAAACAGTTGAGTGATTGGCCATTATGTCAGGCTTTCCTGGCTAATCCACAGTGAACATATGACCTGGCCTTTCAGCCATAAATGTATATAACTGAATTTTGTGCCAATTAATATTTGCCAGTTAGACCGTAACAATGCATGGGGGTGTATGGCTGCTAACAACATGACATAGAGACAATAACGTTCCTTGAAACACTTTAAAGAATAAGGTTTACTATGGCTGAAGTTTCTGAGGTCTATACATATAAAGCCAGGGTGGTCTACTGCAGAGGGATTGGGGGCATTTTTCACTCCCACAACACCCCAGTAGACAACAAAAGGGCACCCAATAGGATAGGAAGCAGTATCACATCACTTCTACTTTCAACCAACTTTCTGCCAATATTTGAAGTGTTTGTTTAAGGTTTGAGAGAATGCTTTTAATTTTAAAAAAATTGCTTACAAAAATAAGAGGGGGGTGGGTTGGGACTTGGAAGGGCTTCATGGAGGTTTCAGAGACCGTAAGTGTCATTCTCTGCCTTCGAGACTGTGGCAGCGAGGAGGAGGATTCTGACTCCGAGGCAGAGGCTTCCTTAGGGGCTGAAGTGTCCCCAGAAGCTGGTCCAGAGGAAGATAATACACAACAACAACAACAAAGGCCTGAGCCAGGGAACAAATAGAGGAAGATGTAGCTGAAACACCTACATTGCAGCAGAGATGCCGAGAAAGGGAGGGCTTGTGTTGCTCAGCCCATTTAAGTAGCAATCAAGCCCTAATGAGGGAACATCTGTGGCAACAGCAGCCATAGATAAAAGAGGGCTCCAGATGGCCTTTCCTCCCAGGGTCAGTAACTGGTTTCTTTGGCCCTGAAACCCTGCGCTCTACTCTTGGATTTGGTTGTCTTGGAGCTGTGCCTGTTTGAACTATGGTTTGGATTTTCTCCTTTGGCTTTGTTTGCTTTAGGCTTCCTTTCTGTTTCGACATTCTTTGATTCTTGCCTTGTAAGTGGGAGCTGTGCCACTTGAGATTTACTGCCTGCTTTGCCATGGACATGACAGCAAGCCCCAAGTAAGCCCCAACCACATTCCCAAATCCACAATGACAGTGCTATGGTTGGAATAAGAGTGTCCTTTCCAGAAATGGGAGAGTCCTTTCCATTTGCAGAGGTTAGACTCTGGTACAGTGGAAGAGATTCCTCTGACACACACCCCAAACTCAGTGCCTCCTGCTTTGCCTCCTTCTGTTGTTCTGGGAATCAAATCAGGGCATTGCCCCTCCCAAATAAAAGATTTTCCCTCCGAATGAAATTTTCCTTTAGTCTCCAAATTACTTGCACTGCAGTAACTTAAAATTTCCCTTGACCATTTAGAGATACAGTATAGCCACCCAAAGAAAAGAGGCAACCAAAACAACTAAAGGAATGAGAACATAGTAAATGTAACAGTTCTATGTGTGTGAACTATGTTCAATGTCTTACTGTCTGGAATACTAGAAATCTGGAGAATGAAGAAACGTTTCATTAGGGAAAAGAGTTCTTACTTGAGGGACAATGCCTTCACTTTGCCCACCTTCCCACTGCTAACTACCCTGCTGTAATGCTCCCCCCTTGCTCTTTCCTAACTGGGAGCACACCTTGAGCAGAATTTTGCTCACAAGAGCTTTGGATCTAATCCTCTGATCTATTTATTTGACCAAGCTACAGCAGACCCACTGAATCAATGGGAATTTGATAAGTCAATACTTACATAAATCCCACTGATAACAATAGGTGTATTCTAGTTGGGACTAAAAATTGGTTTGAGACTCTTTCTTTCAGGTTATCAAAAGACTCCTTGCAACCTACTAGCTACTCCCTCGCTCTCTATCTCATTTGGAATAGAAGGTGATTCCTTTTTGCCCCATTTGCTTCTCTTCAGAACTCTTTTCAGAATTCATAAAGACGAGAAAAAAATGGTTATTTTTTTATTAGTCTGCGCATCGCAACTGCTCTCTCCCAGAGAGTTAAGAATGATTAACAATACATAAATTCAAGAACTAGCAAAACCAAAAGTATGGCACATTTAAACACAACTCATATTTAATCCCGGATACCAACTGTCTGCCAAAAAGAAAGAGCATGTGTTTTCCCCCCATACAATCTAGCTCTTAGTCATTATCAGGAGATCTGTGAATATAGAACAACTATTTAAAAATGCCCGTTTCTATGACCCTAGTAATAAAGTTAATCACACAAGTTGTGTTACTAATGGTATATCTGCAATGAGTCAAACTGGAAGGAGGCAAAGATGCAAGACCCAAGCCATTGAAGACTTTACCTCCAGGACAGCCATTGAGCTGAGAAACAAGAACTTTTTCTTTGGACCACTCACTTCTTTCCAAAGACAAATTATACTCTGTCAGAGCCTTTTCCCCTATCTTTGGATTTGGGGGTTTCTACTGTTTCAAAACTCTTATTCTACATGACAGCCTATTTCTATCATAATGAAAATGCCTTCTCTTTTATTACTCAGTTACATCTTCTGTGAGAATTTTCACATGTCACTCTCTTTTTCTTTTTCCTTCTACAGCAGGTATAGCCCAAACTTCAGGCTTGAGGGCCTGGCTTTGGCCATTTCTGTACTAAACCATTATAGTTCTTTTATTCCACTTTCAACATCCTATGGAATTCTGGAGTTTGTAGTTTATTGAGGCCAAAGAGTTCTCTGGCTGAGAATTCTAAAGGCCCCTCCCTAAACTGCAAACCCCAGGATTCCACAGAATGTTGAAAGTGGAATAACAGTCTAGTACAGAAATGGCCTTTGTTTGCTTGTTCCTTTCCCAACCACAGTCCTTGTCCTGACTTAGAATGAACAATAGATGTCATATACCTGATGCAAAGAACAATACATTTGGAAATTAAAGAATTCAGAGCCCAGGGATTTGTTCTGAGTACCAAACTAAATGGAGACCCCAA
Organism: Ctenosaura bakeri; assembly: GCA_948474755.1. NCBI lineage: Eukaryota > Metazoa > Chordata > Lepidosauria > Squamata > Iguanidae > Ctenosaura > Ctenosaura bakeri. The sequence goes on from CAOLHI010001423.1 coordinate 540,721, forward strand.
TCTTTCTAGATATGTTCATTTCTGTTGCTCCAAGCAACACTACAACAGTATAAATGAAAGTGACCTTGCTTGTTTTTGCTGTTAATTGCTTGCTATTGTTTGCTGGCTACTGCCTGGCCGTGGGCTCTGCCTGATCACACGGTCTGACTAACGAGAGGGAGGAGGCAGCTAGCGGGGAGGAGCTTTATTAGGAGCTACCAACGGGCCTCTAGCTCATTTCCCAGAGGAAAGAGCAGAGGAGAGCTGGGCCTGTGAAGACGTCCTAGACCAGGTGTGTTTCACAGGCTTGTTTTTTTGCTGAGCTTGTTTTTGCTGTGCTTGGGGGCCTTGCTTGTTTTTGCTGTTAATTGCTTGCTATTGTTTGCTGGCTACTGCCTGGCCGTGGGCTCTGCCTGATCACACGGTCTGACTAACGAGAGGGAGGAGGCAGCTAGCGGGGAGGAGCTTTATTAGGAGCTACCAACGGGCCTCTAGCTCATTTCCCAGAGGAAAGAGCAGAGGAGAGCTGGGCCTGTGAAGACGTCCTAGACCAGGTGTGTTTCACAGGCTTGTTTTTTTGCTGAGCTTGTTTTTGCTGTGCTTGGGGGCCTTGCTTGTTTTTGCTGTTAATTGCTTGCTATTGTTTGCTGGCTACTGCCTGGCCGTGGGCTCTGCCTGATCACACGGTCTGACTAACGAGAGGGAGGAGGCAGCTAGCGGGGAGGAGCTTTATTAGGAGCTACCAACGGCAAGCGCCTTCGGCGCGCGCACTTGCACTCCTTTACTTTCTCGAGCTTCTCCTGTACTACTCTCTGTAGTTTCAAGGATGGAAGGTGAGGGAGCTGCTGCAGTCACCTGTAACGCTTGTGGCATGTTCCTTTTCTTGCCACAAGAGGTTCTCGGGTACACCTGCACCAAGTGCAAGCTGGTCACCTTCTTGGAGGAGAAGGTTCGCCAGCTGGTGGCACGAATTTCTGATCTCCATCTTATTAGGGAAGGGGAGGAGTTTTTGGATAGGGCAGAGAAGACCTACCAGAAGACCGAATGCACGGAGGAGCTGCCAGATCAGGAAGTCACCACACTTTGCCGGGAAACGGAGGTTTGGTTTGGGCGAATGTCACACGGAGGAGTAAAAGGACCAGGAAGGTAACAGAGACTCTTAGCATACACAATCGCTTCGAACTACTTGGCCTTATGAACAATGAGGAGCACCACGCGGAGGGAACAGAATGTCAACAAGAAGGAATCAAACTTCACCAACAGGGACTAGATCAACACTCCCAGCCTAAACAGAATGCCCAGGCAGTCCGAGTAGAACAGGTTCGCCGAGGAGCCCAGGACAAGTCTCAGAGGAGGCGAGTTCTGGTTGTTGGGGACTCTTTGCTAAGAGGAACTGAAACAGCAATCTGCAAAACGGACAAGCTCAATCGAGAAGTCTGTTGTCTTCCTGGGGCCAGGATCAACCACATAACGGAGAGGCTAACCAGGCTAGTCAAACCCACTGACTATAAGCCCCTCATTTTGGTTCATGTGGGAACCAATGACACTGCGAGGAGCAGCTTAAACCACATTGCAAAGGACTACGAGCGTATGGGGACCAAGCTTAAGGACCTTGGTGTGCAGGTGGTCATTTCGTCTCTCCTCCCTGTTCAAGGATACGGCGCATGTAGGGAAAGGGCAATAGTAGAGGTCAACAACTGGCTCCGCACATGGTGCCGCCAACAACGGTTTGGGTTTTTGGAACATGGCCTGAATTTCCATGAACATGGGCTTCTGGCGAGGGATGGGCTGCACCTCACAAAACTGGGCAGGAATGTTTTTGCAAACAGTCTTGCAAGGAAGATTAAGAGGTCTTTAAACTAAGATCCACTGGGGAGGGAGACAATATTATTCAGGGCAAGGACTCAGAGAACACAGGGGGAAAAGGCCCAAATGATACTGGACAAGTAGTACAAGCGGCCAATGGGGGAGGAGTAGAAACAATAGTACAGGACTTGCAGGAAGGGCCTGGGGACTTAAGTGTCTCTACACTAATGCAAGGAGTATGGGAAACAAGCAGGATGAGCTTGTACTCCTAGTACAAGAAAATAAATACGATTTGATAGGCATCACTGAGACCTGGTGGGATGAGTCTCATGATTGGAATATAGGAATAGAGGGGTATAGCCTATTTTGTAAAAATAGACCAAACAAGAAAGGAGGAGGAGTAGCCTTGTATGTCAAGGATGTTTTCACCTGTGAAGAGATCCTGGGCTTAAACCCAGAAAGCCAGGTAGAGAGCATTTGGGTAAGAATTAAGGCAGCGAGAAACAACAGGGATATTCTGGTGGGGGTTTACTACAGACCTCCAACCCAGGCTGAGGACTTGGATGACGCCTTCCTCAACCAAATGACTGAACATTCAAAGAGGAGAGATACAGTAATAATAGGAGATTTCAATTACCCGGATATATGCTGGCAGTCAAACTCTGCCAAGACAGCAAGGTCCAGCAAGTTTCTTGCTTGTCTTGCAGACAACTTCATGGTCCAGAAGGTGGAAGAGGCCACAAGGGGATCAAATATTCTAGATCTGGTCTTGACCAACAGGGATGACCTTGTGAATGAGGTAGAAGTGGTTGGATCTTTAGGGGGGAGTGACCATGCCCTGTTGGAATTTAGCATTCAGTGGGAAGGAGAAGATAAGGGTAGCCAGACACTCGTCTTAGATTTTAAAAAAGCGGACTTCTGTAAACTTAGGGAGCTGCTGGCTGGAATTCCGTGGTCAGGAATAGTGAAAGGGAAAGGAGTTCAGGAGCATGGGAGTTCCTTAAAAAGGAGATACTGACGGCACAGTCTAAAACTGTGCCAATAAGGAGGAAAAATGGAAGGCATCTGAAGAAACCAGAATGGTTGACTAAAGAACTCTCAGCTGAGCTAAGAGTTAAGAGAAACACGTATAGGAAATGGAAGAAGGGGGAAACCACCAAAGAAGAATTTAAGCAAGTAGCCAGGAGATGTAGGGAGGAGGTCAGAAAGGCTAAAGCACAGAACGAACTTAGGCTGGCCAGAGACATTAAAAACAATAAAAAGGGTTTTTTTAAATATGTCCGCAGCAAAAGGAAAAAGAAGGAGACAGTAGGGTCGCTACGCAGAGAAGATGGCGAATTACTCACAGGGGGGAGAGAAAAGGCAGAGCTACTTAACACCTTCTTTGCCTCCGTATTTTCCCAGAAGGATACAAGCACTCAACCTGGCGGTAGGGGAGCAGGGAGAGGAGCAGAGGAAATGAGGCACTTAATAAGTAGAGAGGTGGTACAGGAATACCTGGCCGCATTGGATGAATTCAAGTCTCCAGGGCCAGATGAATTGCATCCTAGGATATTAAAAGAGCTGGCAGAGGTCATTTCGGAACCGCTTGCTATAATTTTTGAGAAATCTTGGAGGACAGGAGAAGTTCCAGCAGATTGGAAGAGAGCAAATGTTATCCCCATCTTCAAGAAGGGAAAAAAAGAGGACCCAAATAATTATCGCCCAGTCAGCCTGACATCGGTACCCGGAAAGATCCTGGAGCAGATCATTAAGCGTTCAGTTTCTAATCATTTAGAAAACAACGCAATAATAACGAGAAGTCAACATGGATTTCTCAAAAATAAGTCATGCCAGACTAATCTGATCTCTTTTTATGATAGAGTTACTAGCTTGATAGATGAAGGGAATGCTGTGGATGTAGCATATCTCGATTTCAGTAAGGCCTTTGACAAAGTTCCCCATGACATTCTTGCATCGAAGCTAGTAAAATGTGGGCTAGACAGGGCTACTGTTAATTGGATATGTAATTGGTTGACCGACCGAACCCAAAGGGTGATCACGGATGGCTGCTTTTCATCCTGGAGAGAAGTGACTAGTGGGGTGCCACAAGGTTCTGTCCTGGGCCCAGTGCTGTTCAATATTTTTATCAATGACTTAGATGAAGGAATAGAGGGCATGCTCATCAAATTTGCAGATGACACCAAATTGGGAGGGGTTGCTAATATGCCAGAGGACAGGATCAAAATTCAAAATGACCTGGATAGATTGGAGAGCTGGGCCAGGGCGAACAAAATGAAATTCAACAGAGAGAAATGTAAGGTCCTACACTTAGGCAGAAATAATGGAATACAGAAATATAGGATGGGGGACACGTGGCTGGATAGCAGTACGTGTGAAAAGGGATCTAGGAGTCTTCATAGACCACAAGCTGAACATGAGTCAGCAGTGTGATGCGGCAGCCAAGAAAGCCAATGCAATTCTCGGCTGCATCAACAGGAGTATGGTGTCTAGATCGAGGGAGGTACTGGTACCACTCTACTCTGCTTTGGTTAGACCCCATCTTGAATACTGTGTCCAGTTCTGGGCACCCCAATTCAAGAAGGATATTGACAAGCTGGAGCAAGTCCAGAGGAGGGTGACCAAAATGGTGAGAGGCCTGGAAAACATGCCCTATGAGGATAGACTGAGAGAGCTGGGTATGTTTAGTCTGCAGAAAAGGAGGTTAAGAGGGGACATGATAGCCATGTTTAAATATTTGAAGGGATGCCACGTAGAGGAAGGAGGGGGCTTGTTTTCTGCTGCTCCAGAAACCAGGACAAGGAGCAATGGATTCAAGCTGCAGGAAAGGAGATTCCACCTGAACCTCAGGAAGAACTTCCTGACAGTCAGGGCTGTCCGGCAGTGGAATCTGCTGCCTCGGAGAGTAGTGGAGTCTCCTACCTTGGAGGTTTTTAAGCAGAGGCTTGATGGCCATCTGTCGGGAGTGCTTTGAGGGTGTTCCTGCATGACAGGGAGTTGGACTGGATGGCCCGTGTGGTCTCTTCCAACTCTACATTTCTATGATTCTATGATTCTATGATTTATTTGCTGTTGGGTTGTTTTTTGTTTGGTAACAAATCTACAGTAATTCACACAGCTCAACCAGTAGGTCCAGATCAACCTTCTGTATATCTTTTTCTATGAGAGCTGGGTTAACACTGATTCTTGACACTGACAACAAAATCATCTCCTGGTACCCCTCTTTCCCTTTGGAGGCAGCTGTACAGTTGGTACCCATGTTGTGCAACATCTGCTTCTCTGCTTTATATGTGGAGAAAAATGGGCTTGGGAAATCCATGTTCCAAACAAAGGGGTACGCTTCACCAGCATATAATAGCTTGTGAGCCACTAGTGGCTCCCTGTAACTTAGTGTCATTGTTGTATTCTGACCATTAAATGCATAAAGCAAGTCCAAGAGATCTATAATTTGTGGGAATGTGACCTCCAGATGTTGCTGTATGGAATTCACTTCAGCTCTAGATAGAAAGGCCCATGGCCACAATCCTCCCTGCTCTGCTCTAAAGGTGCAGCAGGAAAGGTGCAGTGTAGTACCACAGTGTTTCTTCTTTGTTCTTTGTGCAAAAGGTACAAAGGTGCCAGTAGGTAGGAACCAAAAGATAGATAGCATTAACCCATGGTGGAATCTATGATGATGATGGGTGGTATAATTAAAGGCTTGATGTCATAACCAATAAAGGGGAACAGAAGACAAAGTCAACCATGACAGAAAAAAGCAATGAAGGCAGGGTCAGTGGGAAGAAGACTCCATCATCTTTCTTTAAGCATCTTGAATTGGATGAACAAAGAATAGCCCTGTGTGAACCTATCTTTTGATGAAGAAGGCCCCTAAAGCTTAAACCAAGATAAAATCTTTTAAAATTTAAGGAATTACTGGAATTGTTGTGGTGGTTGTGGTTGCTGTTGTTTTGCTTCTGCAGATGAACAAGGCTGCCCTTCTGGAAACTGTTACAAAGAAAAATGATGATGCAAGTCGATGAAAGGATATACAAATCTGCGACCAGTGATCCTGAATGCCCACCTAGAGGACCAGGACTTCCCATGCTGATGAATTTCTGGATGAGCTGCATTATTGCATCCAAGCCCTTCCCTCATCCATTAAGCATTGCTCAGCCTAGCTTGACAAGCCACTTGGCTGTTGTATCCACTTGCCTTGCAGCTGAGTGAACAGCTTGCACTTTGGAGCAGTATTCTGTACATCTCCAACAAGGAGCAGCCAAAAGCCAAGGTGAGACTGAGCAAAGTTAACTGAAATGTGATGGTGTGAAGTATTAAGTCATCCAAATGGTGATGGATGAAACTTGGAAGCCAGGATTATGAGACTGTTGAATGTCTTGTTCTTTTGTATGCAGAGCGGTATGTTCACAAGGCTTATGATGAGCTTACTGGTGGAAGATAGAAGTTGGAAAGGTTACTTTTTTGGACTTCAGCTCCCTCAATGTCCATGCTGGCTGGGGAATTCTAGGAGTGATAGCCTGGGGGGAAAAGATCCTACTACTATTGCTTCTGCTTCTTTTTCATTTCATTCTGCTTTTCCCTCAACCATGGGACTCAAAGTGGTTTTACTAAATTTAATCAGACATAAATGAAAGCTGTCATCACTAAAAACAAACAAAAGGTTAAAATATAAACAAACTATTAAAACAAATTAAAATCATGTCTATTAAAATGCAAGGAATAAGAGCACCACAGCACAAACGTATCCAAGCTCTCATTGACTATGAACGTTCAATGGCCTTGGAAGGCTGGCAGTGGCAAGCAACTGAAGACCTCACCTGCTGGGCTGAAGGAATCCATTTGGTAGTTTGGAGTGTAGCCAGTGAAAGAGATAGAGAGCTGCATATTTCCTTCTGCTATAAATTAAAAAGAGGTTTCCATTCTAGTCTGAGCTTTTAAGAACTGTAGCCCAGCACACTGAATGCACAGAAAGCAATGATTCCTGATGGCTCCCATGTCAGTGGGGATGGTGAATCTGCTCTGGGTTTTCATCCAGCCTTGAAAGGACCTGTCCAAACTACAGAACTCATTTGGGAGATAAGATTTGGCACCTTGGATAACTCCTTTGAAGTTCAGGCTAAAACTCAAAGTGGATTCACTGTCCCATAGACATCGAAGTCCCCAGTCACTTGTAGAAAGTTTTCCATAATGAAGCAGAGCTTATTCTTCTTTTTTAAAAAGCCCTGTGGTAAACATGCTTGTGAGAGTTACCATGATATAGAAATTTGAGTATTGGCCTATGGAGACCAAGGTTTGAATCCCTTGCCCAGCCGTGGAAACTCACTGGGTACCCTTAGGCAGGTCACACACTCTCAGCCTCAGAGGAAGGCAAAAGCCAACCACCTTTGAATGAATCTTGTCAAGAAAACCCCATGATAGGGTCTCCTTAGGGTTGCCGTAAGTAGGAAATAACTTGAAGGCACACAGCAGCAGCAGCAAAGATGCTTAATCCCCCCTCCCCTTTATCTTCCAAGAGACTTTATGAGGTAAGTTCTACTGAGAAAGAATTATTGCCTCAGCGTCACCCAGTGAGTTTCTTACCTAAATACCTGGGTCTCCTTAAAATGTGTAGCCATTACACCATACTAGCTCTCTCGCTAACAACTGGGCAAGGAATATTTTTGTATTTTAGGGCACTCTTATTGTTTCCTGAGTGGAACTACTTATCTTTATGTTTGTTTCCATAATTCCATGTTAGTTCTTTTTACCAATCCATTCATAAAACATAAGCCACCTGGAGCTCCAGTTCTGGAGGACAAAGTGGGCTAGAAATAAAGTGTATGAAGAAAGAAGAATATAGTCGTACCTCTATATCCGTACATTCTGTACCCACAGATTCAACCAACCACAGCTTGAAAATATTAAAAACAAAAACAAAACAAACCTTTGAGTTGCTCATCATATAAGAGATGCAATTTACTACACCATTGTATATAACAGGACTTGAGCATCCAGAGATTTTGGCATCCATAGGGGATCCTGGGACCAAACCCCAGCAGATACTTAGGGCCCATTGTACAAAATTTCAAAAGACATCATAAGTCCCTCTTCTTTTCAGCTTCTCAAATTCTGTCATGAGTGGTAAAATTGGGCAGCAGTTAGTAGTTGAAAATGATTGCTTAAAAATAGACAACAGATCATAGTTGGTAAGGAAGCTTTATCTGACTCTATCCTCCTGTAATGTAAATCTACAACTCTAAAATTTAAAGCGAAAAATTATGATTTTGGAATTGATTGCCAGTGCACTTGGATCTCAGCTAGTGCTGCATATGACACAAAAATGAAAATGCATAGGTAGTGCCTAGTCCAAAAGGGGAAAGTCATGTTACAACATGCTATTGTTCACAAATTGTATATGTCCCAAAGCCAACAGCAGTGCCACAAAACAGAATCCTCCAAATAGGTTGTCACTATCTGGGAGTGGTGTAAGTACGTTAGTTGTAGCAGTGATTCACCATCCTAAAAGAAATTCCAGAAGAGTATCAAATGTTAGCTGGTACTAGCAAGACCAATCCTGACCAAGACATGTTACAACTTTACCCATCCTGCTGCCCTGGTGATTTGTTGTCCAACACACCTACAAGGAGCCAACTTGAGAAAAAGATTGGTGTTATTTTTTGCAATCATATGAATATGGTATAGTAAGAAAGTGGAATTAACATCTGTTGGTGTTCAGAGCAGGAACACAAGGAAACACCAGCCTTGCTTATGGTCCTCTAATGAAAGTTGACTCACATGACCTCTTCCAAATATTAAAGTGGATTACAGGTTTCTTTTGCTCCAAAGACAAGTCCTTTTAAAGAAGACACTGAGAGGCCTGAGGGTGAAGGTTTCTTTAAATAATGCCCCCCTCCTTATTGCACTTTGAGTCAGTGTCATTTTTTCTTCAATGATATGTATAGGTGTATACACACATAATATATCCCCTGTATCCCAAGGGGATGTGTTTCTGGACTTACCATGGATAAAGAAAAGTGCATATAAAAGCAAATGCTTTTTTCCCCCAACAAGATGAGTGACGTAGGTATTAAGACCAGTGGGTGGCTTGGAGAGGAAGCTCTGAAACTGGACAGAACTTTAGAATATAAGAGAAAAGAAGATTTGTAGCCATTATTTGCAGTCAAAAAAGCCAATTGATAAAAACATAAAAATTAAAAATATGTGGTCAGAGAGAGAGAGAGACCGACCGACCGACCGACTGCATTCCATGTGGATAAGTGAAATCGCATATACCAATCATTTGAATACAGGGAACATACTTTGTGTATGTGCATGTGTGTGCATTTCTTTTAAAAAAATCTGTATCTCACATCCAAACCAGCATTTTAAGATTCTTATAACTCTAAAATGTAAAAACAAAAAACCCATAATAGAATCAATTGGAGTGTGTGTGTGTGTGTGTGTGTGTGTGTGTGTAAGAGAGAGACAGAGACAGAGAGAGACTTCAAGTTGCCTGTTGACTTATGGTAACCCCATGAGTTCCATAGGGTTTTCTTAGGCAAGGAATATTCAGAGGTGGTTTTGCCAGTTCCTTCCTCTACAATGTAGCTTATAACACTTGGTATTCACTGGTGCTCTCCTATCTAGGGCTGACCCTGTTTAGCCTCTAAGGCCATTTCTGCACTATACTGTTACAGTGCTATTAGTCCACTTTCAACATCCTGTGGAATTCTGGGGTTTGTAGTTTACAGGAGGGAGCCTCTAAATGCCTCTCCCTAAACTGCAAACCCCAGGATTCCACAGGACGTTGAAAGTGGAATAATAGCATTATAACAGTGTAGTATAGAAACGGCCTTAGATTAAACAGGATCTGGTACCTTAATACTACCACCCAAAATGATGCAAAAAGTGGCTGCCATGGAAAGAGCCTTTTTAGTACTCTTCCCCGCCACCACTGAACTGAGGGATTCCTTTTTTTTCTGTAGTCCCCCAGTCTGTGGAATGCCTTCCCTAGGGAGACCTATCTGAGGCCCTTTCCACACGTGGGAAAGGAACCGCGCAAAAATGGGACTTACTGGACTTCTTCAGCATCCAGGCAAGTCCATCGGGACGAGGAGCAGTGCGAGCTCGTCACTCCGCACTGCTCTGGCATCCAAAATGGTGGCTTCTGGTTGGAGGAGGCTCTCCACCAACCGGAGAAGCTCTCCAGCCTAAAGCCCGCCCCCGGCAGATCTGCAGACACACACTAGTGCGCGCCTGCAAATCTACACCAGAGCACGGCAACGTAGAGGCATGGGGTCGCGCACTCAATGCTTTTTAAAAACCTCTTAGAAGAGGTTTTTAAAAGCATGCTGCGCAACCAGTTCTGGTCTTTCCGGAGCGGACTGAGGTGCGGAACTACGAAAAGTAGTCTGCCCCAGTCCACTCCACGGTGCAGAAGACCTCCGTCGGAGGTCGCTTTGCACCGTTTTAATAGGCCGGTGTGGAAAGGGCCTCAATTCTCTTTATATAACTTTATACCGGGGTGGTCAATCTGGAACCCTCCAGATACTGTTGAACTGCAGTTTCTGTTATCCTTTACCACTGGTTGTGTTAGCTAGAGCAGATGGCAGATCATCTGGAAGGCTACAAGTTGTGCATGATTTAGATGCCAGGCTATGATTTTATTTTTCTGCCAAAGGAAAATCTGCCATTGAGTCTTTGATTTCTTGCTTTTATTATTATATTTTATTTCTGCCTTTTTAGTGTCTTAGTACTTTAATGTTTCAATAGTGAACTACCTGTCTTATTTGCTTTTCTTATAACTTTATTGACATTTTGTGTTTTCCTATTTGCAGACTACTTCATGGGCCTTTGCCAGTTCAGTGGTATATGGATATTAATTTATTAATAAATTATATACATACCTGGGATGTAGGTACTTACAGCAAAGAGGATAGTAATTAAGTGGGTTTCATTCCTGCCAACTCCATCTGGAGTTGCATCATCCAAAACTGAATTAATAATGAGATAATAAGTTGTTTAAAAAGCTAAACCAGACTGATCAGATTGTGTAATTCAGAAATCCCCCTAAAATCAACATGATGTCTGCATGAGTCTGTGCAGTGGTGTATTTATGAATTCTGTTGATTGATTTTTCCCCTCCTAATCAAGGCTAAACATGACAAGTCAAAGGAGGATGTTTTGCTTTTAAGGATACAGCTACCAAGATCTGAGAGCAAAACAAAGAGCTCCTCTTCATTCTCTGAATTCTACTTTCATGTAATTGAGAAGCAGGTGCAGACCAAGATATTGTACTATGGCAGGACCAGATCTCAAAAATCTCTTTCAGCTGCTCTTGGGACATGTGCTTGAAGCAAACATAAAGCAATTAGTAGGAAATGCCCAGACCAATGTACTTTATTCTCATAATCAGCAAGTTAAGGGGATGTTACAGTGCCCCAGTTTGGAGTGGGGAGGGAATCTGGAAAAACCAAGCTAAGCCAGCATGGTGTATGTAGGGGGTAGGGTAGGTCTATCTGTTGCTGAATCAGGTCTTGCTGCAACCTAGGAAGGCACAAATCCTATGCCCCATGAAAAGTTTCATTTCAGCATGCAAGGATGATTTGCTGTTAAAAACACACAGAAGAAGGGTTAGGAAAAGATGAGGAGTGGTGTGTGGTGTGTATTTTTAAATAAAGATGAAGCTTTCGTGTTTGTAAGGAAATACAAAGACAATTCATTGCCATGAAATGTCCCTAAGATCCCTTTGTTTTCATAAGCCTGGAGAATGCCCTTGTCCTAGTGGCAGCAGTTCCAGACATCATGTCATGATGAGAGCACACTTTAGGACTTGGCCTTGGAAGGTTTTCTTGGCCATTAGATAGAATTGGCCTCCCAGTTTTCAGCCCATTGTTGGCATTTGCTGCTCTTTCTGTTGGCCCCAGCTCTCATATCTCAAAGAGAAACAGTGCCACGGGCAAAAAAAAGAAGAGGCAAAAATTATCTAAGGGCTAACTGCTAAGTTGGCAAGACTGGCAATCCCCCTTGCAGTTTTCATTAATATGCCAACTTTTGTTTGCTGAGCTCTGTTTTTTTAAAAAAAAAAAATTGGGGTTTTTTGTGCTATCACTTTAATGAAAGTATCACTTGACAAAACCAACAGAAGAGAGAGACATTTGCAACCAATTATGTTATTGCTGATCAGTCAAATTGCATTGAAAATTACATGGTGAGGTTTATTCAGGACTGCTGATAAATTAACTGGCAGCCTTGCAAGTAGGATCCAGTATCAGGTTAATACACTGAGCTGGTTTAATTTGAAATGCCATCAACAACAAAGGGAACACTTACTGAGAGAGGCTAAAACAAAATACTTGGCTATCTATTGCTGTATAATGATAGCCAACATTACTAGAACCCAGACTTGTACCCTGAGACATATCCCTTTCCTTACCCCTGTTCCAAATAAAAGCCATAGCATTGCAACAGTGTGTAAATTAGATCAAATTTGGCTGTCTTTTGTGTAAATTCATAGCTGTGGCTACTGTAAACTTTTGCTTTTACAAAATAGAAAATGATTTCTCACAACCACAAGAGGAAGTTGGTCCTTAAGCATATAATTCAGGGATTACCAAATTGCGGGCCACTGATCAGTTCGGAGGGGGATGTTTGCTTGTGTATTCTCTGTCTTCAAGGAAGACAAAGTAGCAAAATGGTGACATTTTCAACCCACAGCAGATGTGCTTCTTAGGAGTTTATGTATAGCTCAATTTTCTTAATTAGTACCGGCATTTTCAGAAGCTTATTCATGGAAGGAAGACCCAATCAAGAGATATCTTTAGAAAAATAGTTTGGTTTAAATACGTGGAAGATAACATAACAAGCTTTAAAAAAAGAAACAGAGAGAGAGAGAGAAAGAGAGAATTCATAACCCAGAAATATTAGATTTTAGAGCATTGGATATTGCAGAGATAACAGAGTTCAAGTTGCACACTGATGAACTTTATAATCTGCATTCTCAAAAAAGTTATATAAATTGATAAAGCATGGAAGTGTAATGGTTGGGAAAAGAGGCATCTGCTTAATATCCCCCCATCCCCCCATTGTGAAAGGTGGAGGAACTCTGACAGAGAAAATGTAGCAGCCTCCCCTAGCTGGTAGAGTGCTGGAGGAATGAGAGACATGTGAATGAATTCTCATTTGGGCTGGAGGAGAAATAGCATTGTCAAAGACAAATGCAAAAAGACACTACCTGCAGCCAAAAGGAAAGAGAAGCCTCAATAGATGACAGATGACACTCTTCAAGCAGTTAAGGACAGATGAGAAGCAAAAGGAAAAGGTACAGAAATAGAGTCAGAGCTCTGAATGCAACTATCTTGTGTGCAGAGATAGAGACCTACTGTAATAGACAATGCAAAGAAATAGAAGATACAAAAGAAATAGAAGATCAAGAGACTTCTTCCACAAGAGCTGAGAAGTCAAAGGGAAATTTAAACCAAGAGCAAGGATGCTCTATAATCAATAGGGGAACACATTACACGACCAAGAAGACATAAAAAGATAATGGAGACAATATACTGGAAAACTATATTAAAAGAGATGAAAAGATGACAGGCTTATTCAAAGAAACATTTGAAGATGAACCTCCAATTTTAGAAAGTGAAATGGAAGCTGCACTCAAGGCACTTGGGAAAAATAAATCACCAGGAACAGATGGCATGAATTTCAATCTACAGAGACAGAATATACTCTAGTTCTAACTAAAATCTGTCAACGAATATGGAAAACAAAAGAATGGTCCATAGATTGGAAATATTCAATATAATTCCAATCCTTAAGAAAGAGGACACCAGGGATTGCAGTAACTACTGGACCATTGCTTTAATCTTCCATGAAAGCATGGCAAAGTGCTCAACATTTTACAATGAAGACTTTTACCATATATGGAGCAAGAGATGTCAGATGTCCATGCTGGGATCAGGAAAGAAAGTGGTGCTAGGGATGATATTGCAAACATATATTGGATAATGAAGTGCATCAAAGAGTTTCAGAAGAAAATCAGCCTGTGCTTTATAGGTTACAGTAAAGCCCTTGATTATGTAGATCATGAAAAACTGTGGATTGCTTTTAAACAAATGGATATTCCACACCATTTGATTGTCCTGATGCTTTATTTGTACTCAGGATAAATAGACAAAATATGGAGAAATGTAATGGTTTCTAGTTGGCAAGGGGGTTGTGCAAGGCTGTGTTTTATCACTCTATCTGTTTAACTGGTATTCTAAACATACATACATATACATATATATATACACGCACACACGCACGCACACACACACACATATAAATGTGTATATGTGTGTATATACACACATATATACTAAACATATACATAAAGCAGGATTAGATTCAGAGGAAGGAGGTTTGAAAACTGGAGAAAGGAAAACAACAATTTAAGATATGCAGATGACTCCATACTACTAGCTGAAAATAGCAAAGATTTGGAACAATTACTTAAGAAAGACAAGGAAGAAAGTGCAAAGGCAGATTTACAGTTGAATATTAAAAAAAAAATAATGACCACAGATGATTCACAGAACTTTAAAGCAAACCATGAAGATACTGAAATAGTTTGAGATCTTTCATACCTTGGTTCAGTCATTAATCATAATGGAGACTGCAGTCAAGGAATCAGAAGAAGGTTAGGCCTTGGATGGCCAGCTGTGAAGGAACTAGACAAGATTCTGACGCATCAAGAAATATCACTGAAGATTAAAGTTAGGATTGTCCATGCCATCGTATTTTCAATTTCTACGTATGGTTGAGAAAGCTGGATGATGAAGAAAGCTGATAGGAAAAAGATCAAATTTGCAATGTAGTGCTGGGGAAGAGTTCTGTGGACAGCATGGACAGCTAAAAAGATGAAGAAATGGGTCTGCAAATCAAGTTTGATCTCCTCCTAAAAGCCAAGAAGACTAAACTGAGACTGTCATACTCTGGACATATCATGAGCTAATATGACTCGCTAGAGAAGAGAGTAATGCTCAGTAAGAGAGCCAGCATGGCGTAGAGGTTTGAATGCTGGACTATGATCAGGGTTCAATATCTGGCTCAGGCATGGAAACCCCCACTGTGTGATCTTGGGAGCATCACACAGTCTCAGCCGCCCAAAAATCGTATGAAAGGTTTGTCTTAGGCTCACCGTAAGTCAGAAATGACTTGAGGCCACACAAAAACAACAAGAAAAAAGTAGAAGGCAGTAGGAAAAGAGGAAACAGTATTACAGATGGATAGACGCAATCAAGGAAGACATGGTCCCAAATCTGCAAGACCAGAATTGATGGGAGGGTGACTTGGAGCTCTCATTCCTAAGGTCGCTATAAGTTGAAGCCAACAGAAGTTAACAACAACAACAAAGCAATAGCATCAAGCAGGCATCCATAATGGGTACAGGGAAGAAAAGCTAAGCTTGTCATCTGGACATTATTTCTACAAAATCAAAAGGGTGTGAAGTTAATCTCCTCTAACCACTTCTCTGTTTCTTGTTCTCTCTAGTACTTCCCCTTCCATTCTGTAGGAGATGAAGAAGGAAATCTTATCCTTCTTGCCTACTCCTTTCTTGTTGAGAAGGATTAAGGGCAGAGAAGCAGACTTCCAGAGGACAGGGCAATTGCGTTTCCTGCTTCTTCTACCGAGCACTGTGTGCCTCTTATGCCTCTCCTGCTTTAAACATGTGCAACTAGAACACTGGTTGGAGCAAGCCCTCCCCTTGTACCATTGCAACATGCACAAATGATGTGGTTGTGGAATCTCAAAGCTGAAAATTAGGAGGCTTTGTCTTGATATTTAGCTAAAATCTACTAGCCTGCAATTTTGACCTGCTGGTCCTAATCTTGCCTCTTTGAGCAACAGAGAAAGCAACTCCATCATCCATGTGATATCCCTTCAAATAATGTGCCTCTTAAAAGCAGTAATACTGTAGGATCTTTCAATTTGATTCTTTGATCCATAGATTATAGGATTATAAGTCCTTAATGGATGATGCCATGATCCCACATTGTCCCGCCACAATCCTGGCAATGCCATTATCAGGATGAGATTGGGACCTAAATGCTCCCCACCGCATTGGTCAGTCACCTGCAGATAGGTTGCACTTGGGACACACTTCTTCTTTCCACAGTACAGCTGGCCTCTTCTTGTGCTGTATTGTGGAAGGAAGCATTTGATAGTGCTTCTGCCTTTCCTGCACGCCCGCGGCCAACAGGATCATTGCAGGAAGCAAGGCTATTACCAGATTTTTTCTGGTAATGGTATACAGTGCGATCACAACGGTTGGGGATGCAATAGCAGTGGGACCGCAACAATGTCATGCAGTGGCACGTGTCAAGGACTGGCAGCAACTTGTCACCATGCCAGGATGGCAACATGGTGCGGTAAGAACCATGAAGCTGGAAGAGACCATGAGGGCCATCCAGTTCAACCCCTGCCATGCAGGAATACACACTCAAAGCGCTCATGACATGATCATCCAGCCTCTGTTTAAAAACCTTCAAAGAAGGAGATTCTGTTACTTCCGGTATGGCACCTCTGGTGAGGACACCCAGATATCACTTTGACATCAAACAATTTGGCCTCAGCTGGACTGGCTCACAGTTACCTCACTCCACGTGTTTGCGAGTTCTCCGGACAAGCGTGGACAGAGTGCGGCCGTTAATGGTTTTACATTCCATTCCTCTTTGTAGCCAGCAACTCGACCCTCGCCTGCAGCTTCAGGGAACTTCCCACCGCAAACCTTACAATAGCCACATGGCTCTCAGTCAAGTTACTCTTTTATGTTGGGCCATCAGCGTCCCAGCCACGCTATTGTCTTCAAATGCAAATCCAATCATGTTAAACTTGACCTTTCCAAATCCCTTGTCCAGCACCGAAACTTCCTTTTTTTCTCATCTGGCTTGCCATTGCCGGCAGGTACAAAACTCCCTATAAAAACCCCTCACTTTCGAACGGTCTTTGGATCACTTTGGACTGCCATCCTGCCTTGCTGCCAGTTGTCTAAGGGACTCCCCTCAGCGCCCCACGCTGAGCTTTCTTCCCCGGAACCCCTCTTCTCTCCAGGACTACGAGACAGGTCGTATTGCCTTTCCCGAACAAACCTCCGTTTCTCTTTCCAAGCTAGTCAGTTTATGTTCTGTCTTTCGTGTCTTTTCGCCTTTAATAAAGAATTGCCTATTATTTGGAAAAACCTTGTCTAGCTACTCTCTGACTCACCGCTGTATACATTAGGTAAAAGATCTCGCAACATTACCCTGCCTCTTGCTAGTCAAACCGGTGTCTCAGCTAATTTTCCCAATTTGGTATTTTAATTGGCAACCTGGGCGCCCTCGCGGGACCCCCAAATTCTCAGGGTAACAATTCCACCACACTCTGAGAAAGGGTATCCCACTGTTGAACATCTCTTACTGTTAGAAATTTCTACCTAATAATTAGGTGAATCCCTTTTCCTGTAGTTTGAAGCCAGTGCTCCATGTCTTGATCTGTGGAGTAGCAGAAAACAAGCTTTCTCCATCTTCCATATGACCTCCTTTCAAATATTTAAACATGGCTATCATGTTACCTCTTAATCTTCTCTTCTCTAGGCTAAACATGCTCTGTTTCCGAAGGCATTCCTCATAGGGTATGGTTTCCAGACCTTTTACCATTTTGATCACTCTCCTCTGGACATGTTCCAACTTGTCAATCCTTTTTGGATTGTTTTGTCCAGAACTGGATGGTGTTCAGTATCAAAAGGAATGAAGTTTCTGGAGCTGGTCCAATTTTATATTAGAGGCCCTTTCAAACTATACAGTGATTGTACTATGGCCCCTGTGTCCGCCATGGCTGCATCCTATGGAACCTGTGTGTTTGTAGTTTGCTCACAGGTAACAGAGGTCCTCCTTGGCAGAAGATTCTAAAGGCTTCTCCCTAAGCTGTGAATCCCAGGATTCCCTAGGATTTTGCCATGGCAATACATGGAATCATGGAGTCATAATTGTGTAGTGTGAAATAACCTGAAGACTGGTAAGGATAGGGGAGGGAGAATTTGAAAACATACCTGCAAAACTCTGGAATTTTCCATTTGCAGTAGAATGTGCAGCCTTGTTTACTATGGCATGATGCACTGAAGAGGAGAAAAAATTGAATTTCTTCCTTCTGTAGGTGGGCCTCCCTAGGCTCTATTTGAGTCACAAATAGTACGCTAGTGAGACTGTTTGCAGAGCCTGCAAATGTTTTTTTTTTTTATTGTAACACCCAGAATTCTCCAAAAGCATGGCCATTAGCCATTTGCTGTTTGGGGGATTTTAGGAGCTGTTGTCCAAAAAGGATTTTTTTCCAAGTTGCAGATATTTCTGCTGTACTGCTCTAGTGGCCAAAAAAACCAGGAAACTATGATTTCCTGAGCAATGTTAAGTACTGGGCAGGTTTTGGAGGGCCAGTCACTTCGGAAGAGAAGGCTGGAGATGTACTGTTTTCTTTCTGAGCATCTATTTAGAGATGCAAAGGTTGTTCAGGTGCTACAACGGAACAGCAGCAGCACCTCAGGCAATGCAAGTTCCAAAGCAGTTCATGTTTCAGATTTAACCTCAGTGCCCTGGGCTTCTGGTTGGAGAGAATTGTCCAGTCAATCAATCTAAGTTAGCCTGAAGCAGGTTGAAGGGAGTCAGTCTGCTCAGAGAGAATCCTCTATTTAATCAACCTGAATTTTGGTCCCTCTGATCAACATTATGATGATGGCAGAGCTGTCCTATATTTCTAGCTAGTACATCAGGCATTAAAACAAACAAACAAACACACAAATGCAACTATAATGCTTCCTCAAATCAAGTTGAAAGCTGCACATGCAACCCAGAGTACATATAGTTTGTTTATTTATGGTGAGAATGTGAACATCACACATATCTTCACACGTTGTATGTTAAAACCTAGGTGTTTGAGTAAACTGGGAGCTTAATGCTCCAGAGATTGAATTATATATAGCTAGAACAAAGGTAAGAGCAAAAGGCAACTACAGTATCAAAAGTTACTCTCAGAGGCAAAAGTGGCAAACAAATGAAGAAAAGTGATTTAAGATACAAACCAATGCTGTATGGTTCTCATATGGGGAAACAGAAGGCCAGATTTCTCTATTTTTGATTACACTGCAATGTCTCCTACAGTTGTTACCAAATTCTGCATCCCACTGCTACTACCCTGTGTGGATGTGGCACTAAACTCCAAAAACCAGACATTTGAAAGATGAATTTGTAATATTTCTTTATCTGAAGCATGGAGTCAGAGAGACAGTGTTGTTGGCCTATGCTGTCTTGAAGGGCTTTCTAGATTACCATATTTATTGTGTGATAAATGTGAAGCTGGTTCTCAGTTGTTAAATGTGGATAAAACTTCTTCTGTTTACCTCCTCATCCTCTTGCAAAATTAGTACATCTCCTACTGAGAAATAGTACTTTCCTAGAAAGCAGGCTGCAATATTTTGTTGCTAGAAAAAATCCACTTTCCTCTTCCCTAGCAATCTCTGCTGTGGTACTGCAGAAAAACAGTGAGATTTTTTAAGTTCTCACTACAGAGCACGGTGAACACCACAACTCCCCCCCCATCTACTTAGTTTTGTCATCGCAACTTAAAACATTTTGATCACATTTTAATTAATTCTTTTACTTCTAAGGAGGCTGCTTTTCTCTGCTCTGTCACTCAGATGCAAAAGTACATTGGAAATCTCTGAAAGTGTGTTTACTTTGTTAATGACTTCTCTGGAAACTATACTCTCTTAATTCTTAAAGCACAGCAGTACATAACCTTTTCCTCTTTGCCTTTAAAAGAACACAGATGAAAGACTCCTTCCTCTTACAGAAAGGCCATTTCCGCACTACACTGATATAGTGCTTTTATTCCACTTTCAACATCCTGTGGAATTCAGGTGTTTGTAGTTTACTGAGGCCAAAGAGTTCTCTGGCTGAGAATTCAAAAGGCCCCTCCCTAAACTGCAAATCCCAGGATTCCATAGGATGTTGAAAGTGGAATAATAGTACCATAGCAGTGTAGTGCAGAAATGGTCAAAGATTTCCCATATATTTTAAATAGGGATGACATGCTGGATTGGCACTTGAGAGATCCAGGTTCAGCTTTCCATTTAGACTTAATACTCACTCGGTTGTCTTCAGTCATACACTCTGAGCCTGCCCTTCCCTACCTCACAAGGTAGTTGAAAGGATGACATGGGGTGTAAGAGAACCATGTTGGCTGCCCCGAGTACATTTGGCAGCATATAAATGTAATCAGTAAACAAATCAAGGAGAGGAGCTAAGTAGAGTTTTGATAGAAAGGACTTTGAGTAAAGAAAAGACAGTGTTGGGTCAGCTCCTTCAGTAGACACAAGAGCTTTTAACTTATAACCAATGACTGTTTAGTAGGTGGCTTCCAGATGATTAACTAGGCAAGGTAAATTCTCCATATGATTTTTTTCTGTTCAATCACCAAACAAACCAATCAAGCCTTCTCGTTACTATCTGTCTCTTGTAACTAATTGTTCAGAACTCTCAGCTGTTCCTCTAACTCCAATAATTAATTATCCTTGGTCTTCAAACAGCTGGATTTGTTCAGCCAGGTATTCCCTCAAGAGTACTGGAGATCGCCCACCCTGAGTCATCATAATAGGGAATAGTTGCATCTGGTTATCTTATTTAATCCATAGCACTTCCTATTCTCCAAACATTTCAAGTTCCTGAAATTTAGACCATTTCCGCACGAGACTGTTATAGCGCTATGGTTCCACTTTCAACATCCTATGGAATCTTGGGGTTTGCAGTTTCAGGAGGGGCCACCTGGCCCCTCCTGAAACTGCAAACCCCAGGATTCCATAGGATGTTGAAAGTGGAATCATTGTGCTATAACAGTCTCGTGCGGAAATGGTCATAGTGAAACACAAGCTTTTATCCACAATGTATCTGCTTGGATGTGTGGAAGAACGCTCCAAACTGCCCCCAAAGCCAGAAGATTGAGTGGAGAGGACCTTCCAGACTGGTGTACAGTGTGGCAAAAAGTGGATCCAGCTGGGTGGAATAGTGCTGCCCTATTAGTGTGCAATCAGAGGTTTAGATCCCAGCCTGAGCTATCCAATCTGCCTCATGATACTTTGCCTGCCCCTCAAAAGAGTACAAGTTATAGATTAGGTCCAGCATCCCTCCTCCAAGAAATGGATTCTCCTCCTCTATGCCTTGTTTTTTGGTTCCACGCTTCCTGCAAGGAGCTACAGGCAAGATAAAATTGTCAGCCATTCATTCTACCTTCTTTATAACTTGGAGCTCTATTATAACCAGCTTGTTTTATCTTATTTTTTATCTTCTCTCTATGTAGTTTCTAGTGTTAGGTACAAAATTAGCACTCATCAAGATGTTTGTGGTTTGGGACAAGGCGGGCACTGTTGAAATCTGAACACTAAACCTGAGCTAGATTAGGCATTAGTAAAAAAGGGAGCACTGGTGGTGAAATAAGCATAACTTTCTCTGATGTTTGAGGTTTTTAAAAGCTGTTCTCCCTGTTGCTTATTTTCTTTGCAGTGCATTTCATGCTTGCCTCTACTGATACACTTCACACTGCATCTTATAAAATAAACATCTTGGCTTGTTTTACAACACTTGGGCTTCTAAGTGCTATTTGCTTTGAAAGTGCCAGACCGAGGCAAAATAACTCTTCCTTTGCTTTTAAGGCCAATGAATCCACTGCTTTGTTTTTTTCTGCTGGATTCTTCAGATCTGGGGCTGGGGAGTGTGTTTACATGGAAAATAGAGGCAATTCTGGCAGCAGCCCAAGAGAGGAGCTGTTTTGAAGGTCTGGAGTTATCTAACAACCTGACAGAGGGCAAGTGACGTTCACTTGTTTGTAGAGTGTGAAAGAATCGCTGTAAAAGAACCGTCTCTCACTGAAGCAATGCAAACTTCTCCAATAACTCTTTGGGTACTTGTGAGTAGCCACAGCAAAGACACACAACAGTCATTCCTCAAACAGGAAAAAGAGGCAGTGGAGCAAAAGCAATGCCCTATGTAGATTTTCTACATTTTTGTAAAAGTGTCTGCGGTGTTAACTTTACAGGTCAGAAATGATTCATTACTAAATGAGGGAGGGAAAGTCCAGGCAGTGTAGGAAGTTAATTCATGCTAATTTACCCATTTATTGTCTCTTACAGATTTCTTGGTGAAAGGACAAAGTCTAATCTTAAAGCACTTCCACACAATGTAATTATAGCATTATGATTTTACTTGAACTGCCACGTTTCCATCTTATGGCATCCTGGGATTTGCAGTTGAGGGAGGAGCATTTCGAATCCTCAGCCAGGGAGTTCGTCTGGTGCCTTAGAACAAACTACAGATCTCAGGATTCCATAAGGAGGCAGCCATGGCAGTTAAGGTGGAATCATCAAGTTATTTTTGTGTAGTGTGAAAAGGCCCAGATGCTCATGGAGACTCAGAGACTAATAGAAGGATAAAGGAGCTTCTTTCATCCCTCAGTCTCAACTTAGTTTCAAATATATTCTCGGGATGTGGCAGAGGGGAGAGATATTTCAGTGATGGGTAGGGCCAGAGACAAAAGGATGAGGCCCCAAACATTAGCATGTTTTAACACAAAGCTCTTACTGCTAGTAGCTGGACCTTTCAAAATTTCAGGAAAGGGAGGTGTATAAAAGCTGAGAAACCAGCAAATGATAATGTAATGGAAGCTCACTGGTCTGTATGGGGACTCCTGGTGGAGGGCTGGATTGAGTCCAAAGGCATGATTTTCCCCTATCTCCACCTGGTCCAATAGCTGATGTTTCAGAATGGTTATTCCTTCTACTTGTTGACTGAAGTAAGAGAAGCTTCCCTCCTGGGTTGGCCAAGGGTAAGAAATTCTGGAGGCTAAGGCTGAGAATACAGGGGAGCAAAATGGATCATGTGTCCTTCTAGTGAATTCTGATAGCATACTCATTTACCAGCTTATATGCCCTCTAGTTTGCTGCTTCCATTGTGGCAAGTACATGTCTAACTCAGTACGGTACTACTAATGAGAGGGGAGTCTTTTATTTCCCGCCCTCAAGCACTCAGACTGTATCCTGTACATGTCTATCAATTATCGACTTTCACAGCAAATGCCAGATTTTATTACTCAGCAGCCTTATTTGTTTTTTCATTATCCTAATCTTGCAGAAGCGAATTGAAACTGATAAGAGTGACAAGATGGAGTGGAAGACAAATATTGCCGCCTTTTAACTTTCAAGTGTTTTGTCAGAACAGGTAGCTATAAGAAGCTGCCTCTTTCAGAGAGGGAACTTGATTCCCACCGGCTTCCCAGACAGTGACCCTGAGAAAGTGTGCTCCTTTTTACTGCTGGATGGATGGCACAGCAGCTTGCCCTTGAACTCACACACACTCAGACAGACATGTATCAAGTTTGGGTTTTGAGGGATATTTTTATGCATTTATTTGGCTTCAGTCAGATTTTCTTTAAGTTGGTCTGCAACCAAACTAACATTTATATCGTCACGAGCTATATGAGTCCTAAGACAGGGATCACTGGAAACAGGACTAAGGTGCTGAACTGTTTGGCTCAAATTCAGCTATTAGTCCCAACCAGACTAAGTATATTGGAGCAATAAAAAAAAAAATTACAGTGTTTTTGTTTTTGCTTTAGCAATAAAGATGCTGTTAAGTCATGAATGTCGCATGTACTTGCCTTGCGTAAACTGCTGCCTCCATGTGGGTTCTGCATACACGACAGTTCTGATCAGGAGAATGCTGTTGATTCTATGCTGCAGCCATATCTGTAGCACCCATGTGGTGGTGTATGCTTGGACAAGTGGTATGTCCCCACATAAACATAGTCTGGCCACAAGTGAGAGTGTAGTCTTTGCCACACCAAAACACCTGCATTGGGGCTGATAGGGTATAAGAACCAGCCCTTAAGAGTATTTTCATATATGAAGCTGAATCTTTTAAAAAACCAAACTCAAATGGAAAGAAAAATCATCTGAACTGAAATAGAATTATATTTATTGAACAATACTCAGGAGACTGGCATCCTGGATTCCCAATGATTCTCAAATGGTATCAGATTTAAATAGTTCTTAAAACAATCAGGTATCACAGAACCTCTTGGAATATATTGCTAACAGAACTGTTAACTGGAATAAAACTAAAAGAAGATAAGTTGGGCCCAGTCCATAAGAAAAATTCTTTAATCCACAGTAAGGCAATATCTTTATACAAGGCCAACAAAAGATGCACAAAACTCAAGGGCAAGCTTTAAGGATTTCCACATCTCTTAGCTAGACATGATGTTACAAACACAGACCCTGAAACCTGATCCACATATTAGGCTGGTCCTAATAAAATTAACTCCAGCAAAAATAACACAGGAATAACAACTGTGAGAGAAGTGTTTTCTCATCGTCACAGCAATAGTGACAGAGAGTTGTAAAACTTTATTTTTCGTAATGCATAGATTCTTGGTTCTAATAAATGAAAAGAATGCAGAGAACTCTGTAGTGGCCCTCCAAATGTATCCCTTAGTGGCACATGTACTCAAATAGAGAAAAGTGTTCTTTCCTTTGCAGAGTCCTAATATACAGTGAAACTTCAGAGCTCTTGACTGACAGGCATATTGTTGCACCTGTTAACTTGGTGCTGCTGTGAGCTGGGTCCTGGGAGAAAGAAAAATGTTGGTTTAATATGATAAGTTGTTTAATTGTGCTTGCTGTCTCTCTCTCCACACATGCACACACAC
Organism: Ctenosaura bakeri; assembly: GCA_948474755.1. Lineage (NCBI taxonomy): Eukaryota > Metazoa > Chordata > Lepidosauria > Squamata > Iguanidae > Ctenosaura > Ctenosaura bakeri. The sequence continues at coordinate 565,252 of CAOLHI010001423.1, forward strand.
ACATGCACAATCAGGTTTCTCGCTTTGTTTTATTTTTGTTGTAAGCCATCTTGAGTCCCAAATAAAATAGGCATGCTTACCTGTTCTAGTTTTGCCCTTATTTTAGGCTCCTGACTGCCCTCCTAAGTCTCTCTTTCCCTTCCTTAGCAGGATAAAGAAGTGTCCAGTTGGCTGAAGAGGCTTATCAGCTCTGCCTGTCTGGGTGTTAACAATCTACTTGCTTAAGTATCTGCCACATTCGCATGCCATGTTTCCATTGTGACTCACCGTATTTGGCTGAATGCTTCGCTTCCTGCCCCCCCTTTTCTACATACCACTCTTCTGACACAGCAAGTATTTACTTAATACTCCTGCTGAAGATAAAATGAAGCTTCATTCACCTTCTCTCTCCCTGCCCCACCATTTGTTTTTCTTTCTTTCCTGATCTTTTCTTTTCTTCTTTTCTTATTCCTGTCTTTTTGGGTCACTTCCTCATCCCACACACAACTCTTAGAAAACACCTTTTTAGAAAGGAAAAATGCTAGAAATTTCTTTTCTTTAGTCTCAATGGTGCTACTAGATTCTTTATAATTTTTTTATATTAAAACAGACAATGAAGTCTGTAATCCTGTATGAATTTAAATAAACAAGCTTTAAAAGGCTCTCACTGTTGAAATCAATGGGATTGGGTGTGCAGGATTGCATCCTTAATGCCATGCTGAGGAATTCTTGCTCTCCTGTGTTCTGTTGGAGATGCCATCCCCCTCCAGTGCATATCAGTGCTGTAGGGCTGAGAACTATATCTGTTAAGTCATACCACACAAGACATCTTGGCGATAGTTAGGATGCAGGGTATTGCCTTTTGGCAAATTAACCCCATGGCCTATTCAGGTGAGGGGAAAAGCAGCCACCATAGGCATACTTTACAACTGTCCCAGTTTGGCAAGGACAGTCCAATTAATCCTTTGTCATCTTACTTCTCCAACCACTTTTAAAATGTTCCTGTTTCTCTCTCCACCTCCATTTTCCCTCTTTGTCCTCAGCTTACTTCAATTGTTGCAAACCAAGTTCAAAGTGCAAAAGTAGTTTGTGCTCAGTTAACTCAGCATGGGGGAGAAGAGAGGAAGGGACACAGTCTTGCTCTTCCCTGTAGGCTCAGGCAAAAGCAAACTGGTGTAGCCAGTCTCTTCTTCCTCATTAATAACTCCTTCCATCTTGACCAGACTATGATGTTGCTTGGTCACACATGTCCTAGTTTTGATCTGTAAAATGCTGGAGGGCATGTTTAACTCTGTTGATACATGAAATAGTTACCTTTAGCTGCCACCACATTTGCCATCAGTTGTGCTAATAAATGAAGGTGCTGCTCTTATTCTAGAATGGTTACAGCAGTTTTTGGTTTTTCAGATTTTTGATACTCAGGCCACATATGTCCTCCTCATTTCCACATGATTAAATTTGGAAGCACATTTCACACTTACACTAAAAAAAACTGTGTCTGTCTATCTGTCTGTCTGTCTGTCTGTCTGTATCAGCCAGGCAGGCAGGCAGGCAGGCAGGCAATAGTCTAAATCCAGTTTTTAGTCCTAGATAGGGTACAGACATGCTGAATCAATGGGAACTTGGTTCAGGCCCTTTCACACAACAATTATAGCATGCTGATTGCACTGTAACTGCCATGGCTGAATCCTGTAGAATCCTGGGATTTGTAATTTAAGGAAGCACTAGAGCTCTCTGTTTGAAAATTCTAAATGCCCCTCCCTAAGCTGCAAACCTCAGGATTCCATAGAATGAAGCCATAGCAATTAAAGTAAAATCATTGTGTTATAACTGAGTGGCATGAAAGGGTCCCAGTTGTTTATTAACAACTGACAATTGAGCTTTGCTGATTTTTTGGAGAGGGGTCAGTCCCGATGTTCCCATATTGTCCAGCCAGCATGACCACTGGTAAGTCTAAAACTCTTTGGAGGGTGCCAGGGTTGCTCATCCCTAGAACTGCCTTCTCAAACTTGGTGCCCTCTAAGTGTATTGATCTAGAGCTGCTATCACTAGCTGTGCTGATTGGGGATGCTAGGTGTTACAGGACAAACACATCTAGAGGTGCATAGGGGAAAGCTGCTTTAAAAGAATGAATTGTCAAGAATGAATTTTCAAGGATAGCGTTGGCCTCCTAGTACTGGCTCCTGGGCACTGCTTTTTTCTTCTGCTTATAGAGTCAGTACTTGGCAAGAGGACTGAGCAATGGCCATGCTCTTGGGATGCCCTCTCCCACTGTCACATGCACTTACCAGCTGTATTAGAGAATCCTGGTATATCCTTGCCCTCTTCTTTGGAACCACTATATATTATTGCCCATATATTGGCAGAGAATGGGAAGTGATGGAACTTTGCAGGGCCTGGCTATTTTTGGAGGCATACCTGGCGTCTCCTGTAGGTTAGACCTTTTTGGTGACTTATACAAACAGAGGTCCAACTTGTGCCTGCCCAACTCACTTTTTTGGTTGTTTCAGAGGTCTGAATCTTCTGCCTCCTCCATGCAATGACCAAAACTTCCTGTAAACCTTTTTCAAGCTTCTCATCTCCAACATGCTTATAGTGGATGACAGCTGAGAAGTGTCTGGCTATATCCCTGTAACCAGGTGCATGACGATCACATCATCTCTGGTATGTGCAGAAGACCCTGGAGGTGCAGAAGGGTGCCTTCAGCACAATGCACTTGGTTACAAGGTCGTAAACAGATGTGTCTTGGAAATCTGCTGCTCTCCACAAGCCACTGAATGGCCATTTGGAAGACAGGAGGCATGAAAAAATGAGTTTACAGGGAGAGAAGACAGGAGACATGGCACAGCTCTATCTGCAGAACTTCTATGCTGTATCACCAAGATAATGCTTTTAGCCATATTATACTAATGCAGAATGTACAGTCTGCAAATGACCACAAAGAAATTCTGTTTAAATGCACAGATGATATGTATTTATTTGTTAAATTTGTATGCTGCCTTTCCACCAAATTGTGATGCCTGTCTTACCAAGTTTATGCTCAGCAATGTATGTGCTTCCCGTGGACCATGTTCAGGAGATCAAATGGACAAAAAATAATTAGGAAAAAGTCTACCAAATGGGAGGAGACCATGCCAAACCAATCTGTGAAGACTGAGTGATTGAGTGAAGACCGGCAGAGATTGATGGGGTGGGGTAGGGTAATACCTGTGTGTATATGTGCCATCAAGTCACCTTATGGTGACTTATGGTGACCCCATGGATTTCATAGGGTTTTCTTAGGCAAAGAATACTCAGAAGTGATTTTGTCAGTTCTTTCCTCTGAAGCTCTTGGTATCTATTGGCACTCTTCCATCACACACACAAGGAAGTTGCTGAGCTTTATCATTTTTTCATTTAGTTAATTTATATCCTATCTTTCTGCCAAGGTTGGGACACAAGGCACAAAACTTAAGAATTTAGAAACCATAAGAAGGACATGCAGCTGTTTAATGGTGTATTCTGGTAATGAAAAGCAAATGGAAAATCTGTCTGTCTGACTGACTGATTGATTGACTGATTGATTGTACTTCGGTATTGCCTCCCAGCCCACGAGGGCTCTGGAGGTGATGAACAAGTAAAAATCAATTAAAGCAAAACAAAGATAAAACTTTTTCAAAACACATTAAAATACTATTTTTAAACTCCTAAAAGCAGTCTAAAAACAGTCCTAGAATCCAGTTTTGAAACAGTTAAAACAGCAGTTTCAAACATTGCACTGTTTTGACTACCCATCAGAAGGTTTTTTTTTTTAAAAGTTTCTTCAGTACTTTGGCCTTGCATAATCTGTAATGATATTCCTGCTTTATTAATGGTTTGCTGCATTGCCTTCAAGAGGTATAGCACATAGATTTGCAAATAATTATCGAGGGCTAAGAGTCTCTTAATCCACTGAATGTGTGGTTGAAACTGAGTGCCCTTTGCATTTCTGAATCTTGTTGACAACAAACCCTGGGTGAAGTGAGGAAAAGGGCAAGCCTGGCTAGACTCAGGCAATCACAGCTCATGGCATACTGTGAAAGAGGTCCTATGGGGGGACAAATATAAAACCAGAGGGTTAGATAGGGCCAGTTACAGAGACATATTTAGGGTGTGGGGCAAGTAGGATACATGCCCTGAGCACCAGTGCCAGAGGGGTGCAAAAAAGCTGTGGCAGAAGTGGCAGAGGAAGCAGCCCTGGAAGCTGGGGCACGACTTGTACGCATGCCCTAGGCACTGTTTATGCTAGATATGCCTCTGGCCAGTTAGAAATATAGGATCAGTTTGGAAGAGAGGTATGGAGGAGATCTGAGTAGGGCTTTCAGAGAACTGAAAATGTTGAGATACTTTAGGGAGAAGAGTTACTTTGTCAGAAACAGAGAAGTTATCATGTCCTGTGTATAGACCCAGCATAAGGCTAGCTGTTTACTGTTTTTATTTTCTACACGTCTATCTGAATGTTTTAATTTAATAATTAACATGGTCATGCTTTATTTAATACACTGAACACAAAGATCAACGCCGCCACCTATCCACTATAGTGGTCACTTTGAGACTTAAGTGCTAAATAGAGGGTAGAATCTTGAGAGTAAAAGAGCAAATGGGTGATACGAGCCCAAGAGTTGCAACTGAGGGCAAGCCTGGATAGGGTTCCATCAAAGCATGTTCCTGTTAAGTTTATTACGGAGCACATCATCTATGAATCTCTGATAAAATCTTAAATAGTTATCTCTAGGCTGCTGGAGTATCCCATTCCATGATATTTACTAAGACCAATATCAATTGTAATGAAAACAGAATCAGTGGAATTACACTTTCAAGACATGATATTGGTTTTTCACTTTAGAAGCTTTCTACCACAATATCTATTTTCTTTATCAGCAGCTTTGCTGTGATAAGTGTAACAGGAGACTATTTGAATGGTATTATCTGATGGATATATCACTTTGTACAACTGCAATTTACAATGTATATCTATATTTAATGGCCCTTCTAAACCAAATTAAATTTTGCTAAAATGGAGTATTCATGAAAAACAAGTGTCAGTTCTAGCAGTTTGTAGTTCATGGTATATCTTTTTTTTTTATTAAGCAGATAACTATTCTTTCCTGACATGCAATAAATTATGCACTTGCATTTTTGTAAATGTTCCTTTTGGGAACTACAGGCGTTAGGACTGAAATTTTCTTCCATATCCCAGGAGAAATGCTGTGGAAATAGACTAAGTGCTTTATACACAGAGCATTTGAAGGAAATCCATATAAAATGCTGGATTTGTGCCATCTTAATATTTGTAGCATCTTCTGTGTCTCACAGAACTGGAAGAGCAGAATTGGCTGCAGACCTGTCACTGCTGTAGTGGTACTGTCCTGGTTGACTCAGCACATGTAGCACTTTAGTCTGTGCAATCTATTTAACTAAACTACAAAGCACAGTTGGACTGCAGTCTGAGCTGGAGAGGTGGCATTTCCCTCCATTGTTTCAGGTTGACGTGTCCCCCTCCCTGGCCTGTTAGTCACCAATGCCACAAAGCATCAACAGAAACTGCATAGTGAACTGATTTCAAACACCATAGGATTGTTGTTGATGATGTTGGTATGTGCTTTCAAGTCATTTCTGACCTATGGCAACCCCATTAGAGGGTTTTCTTAGAAGAATTTGCTTAGAGGGGTTCTTGCCCTTGCCTTCTGCTGAGACTGAAAGAGCCAAGGTCAAGCAATGAGTTTCCATGGTCAAGTGGGGATTTGAACCCTGGTCTTCCTGTTAATGCTATTGTTGTTGTTGTTAATTGCCATCAAGTCAACTTCCACTTATGGCAGTTTTTGTTATCAACAGCCCTGCTCAGGTCTTGCAAATTCAGGATTGCAGCTTCCTTGATTGAATCTATCCACATATAATGCAGTCTGCCTCTTTTCTTACTACTTTGCCAAGCATTCTTGTCTTTTCTAATGAGTTATGTCTTTGTATGATACAGCCATGGTATGATAGGATCGTTTCCGGTCTAGAATAGGCCTTTTTCAGTGGTGGCTCCCCACTGAAGGAAATCCCTCCACTAAACAGACTAGGTGGATGGATGGACACACACACACACACACACACACACACACACACACAAACACATTCCTGCTCTCCTTTCACTGGCAGGCAAATACTGTTTTATTCAAATAAGGATTTCATGATTAATGGGTCATGCCAAAGAGCTTGTAATGAGGGAAGTGCTGCTTTTTTAAATAATAATAATAACAATAACAATAATAATAATATGTATTTCTATCCCACCTCTCCACATGGATCGAGGTGGCGAACAACATGAATTACATTAAATACATTAAAAGACATTAAAAACATACTCAATCCTCCCCACCCACCAACCCACCTAAACCAACCCCTTAAAACACACAACAATTAACAGTCCATCAATTAACTACCGGTATTAACAAAACAGCAAGACAATTGATGGGAGGTGATGGAAATGCTAGTCTTGGAAGGCCTGTCGGAACAGATCAGTCTTGACTGCTTTTTTAAAGCAGTCAAGTCTGGTAATATGCCGGGTCTCCTCTGGCAGGTCATTCCATAGCTTGGGAGCGACAGAAGAGAAGGTCCTCTGGGTAACCGCAGCCAACCTGGTTCTGATTGGCTGCAGTAAGTTCCTCCCAGAGGACCTTAGTGTGTGGGGCGGATTATATGGGAGAAGGCGATCCCACAGGTAGGCTGGCCCCAAGCCATAAAGGGCTTTAAAGGTAATAACCAACACCTTGCACTGTGCCCGGAAACTAATTTATTAAGTACGTCCTGTTTTATCTGTATTATTTATAGCTAAACAACTCAGAGTCTTGGGTCCCATATTGGAGGAAAGGCAGGACATAAATAAAATAACTAAAACAAAGATAGACAGATAGACAGACAGACAGACAGAATATAAACTCTTTTTCAAGTTTAATTTTATCAAGTTTATCAAGTTTAATTTTATTTTTATATCTTTTGAATGATTATATGTTGTTTTAAATTATGGCTGTTTTTACATGGTAGCTAATTTAATTAACATGATAGCTAATTTGTATCATCAGATTTTTAGTTGTATCCTGTTTTAAACTTGTAGTAAACCATCTTGGGTCTCTTGTTGAAAGAAAGACAGAATAGTAACTAACGAACTAAATGAACAAGTAGAATAAGGGTGAGGAACCTGTTGTCCTCTAGATCAGTGCTTCTTAACTGGGGTCCATGTACGGTTACCATTCATCCTGGAAAAAAGGGAAAATCCTGGATTTAAGGGACTAAAAAATGTCGTGGCTGGTTGCAGCAGCATGTCTCGGATTTCCTCAGAGGTAGAAGTGGTGATGGTGGCAGTGGCAGTGACAGCATGCTGGCAGGCATCTCATCCTGTGCTGCAGGCTCCAGGAGGTACTGCACCAATATGCCAAAGAACCCAGAAGGCAGGAAGGCAAGAGGAGGGCCCAGAAAAGAAGGGAAAGCATCCAGCCCAGCCCCTCCATGGTGAGTGTGGCAAGGCTGCTTGGGTCCAGGGCCAGGCAGCTGTTACTGCGGTCCAGGCCTACCCGGAGATAGCACTTGATATCGTTTTGATATCAAACCATTTGGCTTTCCTCTGCCACCCCGCTCCACATGTTTGCGAGGCTTCCAAACAAGCATGTAAACAGGCACAGCCGATAATTGCTGGACATTCCATTCCCCACTTAGGCAGGCCGAACTGAGCCAGTTCGTCTCTTCAGGGACCTCTCCGGCAAACACCCTTTTACTTATGCGCGATACTAACAAAGGCGCCCTGCCCAAAGCAGGTAAACCTTACAAAGCTGTACTAAGCGCTCTGTATTTGCATACTGGCTACATTGTTGTTGATTCGGGTTTAAGCCAATCATGCTAAACTCTGACCTTTCCAAAGCTTTGTCCCGCTCCTAAATCACATTGTTCTCACCGAGTAAGGTATGGCCTGCAGTCACAATTCACCCTATAAAAGCCCCCGATTCTGAGACCTTCCTCAGATCGCTCTGGACTTCCATCCCGCCTTGCTGCCGCTTTGTTTGGTGAGCTCCCCTCAGCGAACCACGCCGAGTTTCTTCCTTGCACCCCAACGAACTCTATCTTCATATCTCTTCAGGACTACGAGACAGGTGTCTTATCCCCCATTTCCCTCCGAAAATCCTTATTTCCATTCTTCCGTTAGCTGTGTGCCTATGTTGTCTTTAATGTTTGTCTGTGTTTAATAAAACATCGTTTCTCCTATTTTAAACAGTCTGACTGCTTGACTGACCTGACCCCGTAGACGCTGGGTTGCAAGATCCTGCTAAGTTACCCTGCCTCTCGCTAGCTTTAGTGAGTGCTCCAGCTAATTTTCCCCAAAGTTGTGTTAGTGCGTTTTGGTTATTTGGGTGCCCAGAGAACAGGGTAACAGAGCCCAGCAGAGCTTCATTTCTAAGCAGCCAAGAGAATATAAGGGAGTCTCTTTACTCTTGTGGCTGCTTGGAAGCAAAAACAGCAAGGGTCTCAGTGCTGCTTTAGAGAGGAAATGCAAAAGAAATGCCATTTCTCTCTGAAGGAACACTGAGAGAATAGAGAGGGTAGGTGCTTTCAAAAGAAGCACTTACCTGTTGATTCTGTCAGTGCTCCTTCAGAGGAAAACAGTATTTCTTTTGTGCTTTCCCCCACAAAGCAGCACTGAAACCCTTTCCAGGTGCTGCTTTGTGGGAAGGAAAGGGCAAAAGAAATGCTGTTTCCCTCTGAAGGAACACTGAGAGAATAGAGAGAGGGTAGGTGCTTCTTTTATTCCAGGGTAGTTACCTATAACCCATAGGTACTTTGCCTTACCATCTCCAGGCATCTTTTCTGCACTGGAAGAAACAGGTCCAATCCTAAGAGCCAAGGAGCAATGGAAAAAGGACAAAAATGGGAGGACATTGATAATGAAATTCTCTTTGATCTTTTTGGTCCTTTTAGATCAAGTGAAATCATATAGATTAGCACCACCCTACAAAGTTATGGAAATAAAGGAAGGTTTCATTAGCAAGTTACAGTCTAATGCTGTCCCATTTACAAGGTCAGGATGTACCTATAGCTGCAGGAGCACAATTAGCTGGCCATAGGATCTTACAGGTTGTTGATGTTACATGCTTCTTAGTTTGGGTTCCACTCAGTCTTTTAGAAACAAAAAGAGAACCTCACCAATGTGTTTAAACAAAAGCAAGAAATTCATTCTTACAAGGGATAGGTAAGGAAATACTAGTTAACTATAACATAAACTATACTTTGATACTGAAGAGAAATCTGTCAACAAGCACGTAAAGCTCCTCTGGTAGTGGTAAACATTTCTGTCCTTTGTCAAAAGCATTCTTTGAGTTTAGAGTATTTAAGATTCCTCCAAATTGCTTATGTCAAGATGCTTGTATTATTAACAACTGTTGTGTGAATGGTCACTGTCAAGACCACAATCATCATTCTCTGGGCTTTCTGTGTTTCATTGCCCTGTTTCACCATTTACGATCCTGCTTTTTGCCAACAATGTATACAATCATGCATTTGAGGGAACATACCAGATTAAATTTACTAGGGTTGTATCCAGCCAGCAGCTCCTGTTGATGGAACAGTCACCATCAGTAGAACAGACCTTCTCTGTCCTGTTTCTCCTGTAGTCACCACAAATCTACTCTGGTGGGCTGGGGGACTCTCCAAGGGAGTGTGGTGAGGGCTGGAGGTAGGAGCAGAGACAGAGGAAGGGATCCATTGTAGTCAACAAACAATGTTTCCCTAGTATTTTAGTTTAAGGAGAGGATGATCAAGAGGTGATGTAATAGTCATCTTGCAAAATTTGAAGGGATGTAATGTAAAAGAAGGAACAAACTTATTTTCTTTTGCTCCAGAGACCAGAACATAACCCAATGGAATCAAATTTCAAGAAAAGAGATTCTGCCTTAATATAAGAGCTTTCTGAAGTTAAGAACTGTTCAAGAGTGGAATAGAATGGTGTACTATCCCTCTTCGGAGGTCTTTAAAGAAAAGTTGGATGCTCACCTATCATGAGTGCTTTAACTGTGCATTCCTTCATGGAAGGGGATTGGACTAGCTAGCCCTTCAGATACCTTCTAACTCTATGATTCTATGATTTGAGGACACCACAAGACTTTTTACTGTTCCTGCTGTGAAATAAACACAATTGTCTCTCTGAGTATTCATTTCTAACATTTCTTTCACATCTTTTGTTCAGCAGACTCCAACGTAATTTTGGAAACAGGATTCCTTCTTCTTCTTTTTTTTTCTTTTTTTTGCTGTTTATGTAGAATCTCAGCTGTGAAAGAGAGTTAAGTTTTGTGGACCTTTGGGATGAACTAGATAGAGATGGGACAAAAATTTAGAATTAATGCCTACACGTAAATATTTCACATTTTCAATGGGAACAATAGGTCCTGTTGAAGTGGGGGAGATGAAGAGATCCTGAAGTTTTAAATAACTTTCATAAAGTTTACTGTTGTGGTTATGAAGCTCCATTCATATAAAAGAAAGAGGAACATTGTTAAATGACAGTTTAATAACAGAGAGACTGTTAATCTCTGTTATGAACTATTTGGCAGTTGATTTTTTGCATCCTTTGGTATGGTTCCCCTCCCCCTTAGGTGGAAGAAAAATGAAGTCATTTTCTCATTCTTCTAAGAGTTTTGTCTCAACAAAAGCCTATTTTGGGTCTAAACAGAGAAGAGGACTATGGGTAATGAATACAAAGAATGACAATGAAGAAAGCGCTATATGTCAGCCAGAAGCTCTTTAAATAAGTAAATCAACCCACACAGGGATGACCTGCAAAGATTCAGGGAATGCTTCAGGTTAAAACAACAACAACAACAGAAGCACTGCATTTTCTGTTATGTGTGCATGGAGCTCTAAGCTACCGTTTCTTCTGCCTCTATCTCTGTTAGTTTAGTTAAGAGTAAATGTTTTGCCTTTTAATAAACAGGGACTCTGTGCTGGCAATGTATCTGTGCTATCAATGTACCACAGTGTTGAGAAAAGCTCCACCTGCTTGATTCCTGCCTGCTGTACCGCCACTAAATGCAGAGAGACTTTGTATTGAAAATATGAAGACATTATGAAATGAAGGACAATATCCTTCACCCCCACCCTTTTACAAACACTAAGAGGACAGATAGGTCAGTCTTACTCAAATACTAGTGACAGCATGTCCTGCACTATAGCTAAAGGCAGCAGGGTACCTAGGGGTGGGTGAGATGCAGAACAAACCAGGCAGTGGACACAGTTCCTTCCCCTATCCATCTGTCCCACCTTTTGTGACAGGGCCTTGTCCTGTTTCATAATACATGGAGGCAAGAAGGAACTGGATATGAAATGGGAAGAGAACAGTAAGCTGGTAGCCATAGTGTCTTCTTGTCTCCATGCTGTTCAATATGTATACCAGACTTCTGAGAACATCTGGTTCCTGGCCTTTGCACAAAAATGAAACATACTCTTTTCCCTGTCAATCTCTGACACACCTCTTGGTTCCTACACCCCAGCCATCTTATGCTTCTTATTTTCCCTCTCTTTATTTGCATGACATAACATTATTTCCTGATTCTTGATGCTTTTTCTGCCCTGCCATCCCATAATAATAAAAGTGTGCTTCTGTATCTGTGGTAGTCATGACTCCCTGACAATGTGAGCGCTTTTCATTGTCACTCCAGTTCCAGTGTCCAGTTCCATCCCAAAGGAGGCCCGCTATAACTCACCGGGACCTTATGGGGAAAAAAATTGGTTCTCACTTCAGTTGAAGCTGTCACCAAATGAACAAAAGACGTTTCTTGACCTAAAAGGCTAGGCCAGAGGCCAGGTTTTATTCAGTACAAAAATATAAGAATACAGACAGCTGCAGCTGGGTGGCGATGAAGAGATCGCAACAAAACATGGAGGCCTGGCAAGACCTTTTATCCAGGTAGACAACATACACTCCCACTTCAACATTTTCCACCAATGAGGCGGTGCCACAGGTGAGGAAGGGTCTGGGTCTGCTATGCTTATGTGAGCTATGTGACCTCCTGCCAATATGTAATGGCGGCTGGTTTCCTCCACCCACAGTATAGGTGAGGTAGTCATCATGTGACATGGCAGACATGGGAGGGGCTAGTACTTCTGTGTATGTGACCAACTTCTAGCTGATAATGGAGATTGGCTTTCCTCCACTCACATAGTGACTAGTTTCAAGTCAAATTCCAACAGGAGTTCACTGAAACAGGGTTTCATAGAAACAAAAAATGAGGACTTGCCGTAACTCATGGGGAAGTATTTTTCTAAAAGAGGCAGAAAACAAAAGGGAGATCTCTGAGACACTGCTGCTAAGATTCCTGAGGAGGAAAAGGTGGGAAGACAGGAGAGGGCTAAGGAAGGCACTAGCATTAAAATTCCCCAGCCTTTAAAAGGGGGAAAGGCAGGAAAAGATTCTGCAATGTTGCTACTAACATTTCTGAGGTAAAAATGGGGGCAAGAAAACAGGAGAAGCCTTATGGGCCTCTTTCGGTTTATGAAGTAAGGACCAGGAAGGTACCATCTATATTATAGCCAGTAAACAATACAATCATATGTGTACACAACTCAGCCAACATCTGTAGAAGAAAGTTACACACATGCTTGGCTATTTATTGTGAAAATTGCTGTAGTTTTTTTCTTTTCACCGAAATTTCTTTGCTTTGAGGTGTTTAGTGGTTGTCCTATTTTGCTAAGATTTTATTGCAAATGATTGTTGGGAGATAATTTATGTACTCTGAGTACCATATTATTGTCTATTATAATTTTCAGAAATTAAAAAAATATAGAACAATGATTAAATGGAAAGAGACAAAACTGTGAACAGCACCTGTTCAAGCCTTCAGCACTCTCAGTCTGACATATTTATGGTCAAAGTATATAAAAATCGTTTGGTTCTTTTAGCAAATCGTCTTTAGTTATTGATTTAAGATTGTATAAAACCTTTGTTATGAAACACCTGGTAATTCCAACTGTCTCTTCATCGTGCAAAGACTACATTCCTCTTTTTCTTCTTGTAGATCAGCAAACACAGAAAAAATACAGTCTTAGTGGATGAAGATGAAAGACAAATACAGGAGGTGTCCCCTCAAGAGAGTATACTGCCTGCTTATAAAGCTGTTAAGTGCAGCCATTCAGCCTTTGGGTATAGACAAAACCCTTAAAGATTCCCAACAGAGCTTGTAGTTCTACTACCACATTCCGTTACTGTTATTGAACCATCTTCAGGGCTTAGGAAGCTGATAAACTTAAATAAGGCAAACAAGATGACAAACTATGTAACACAGTATCACAATAACCACTTTAATTCCATCTCCTACGAGCATCATATGTTGCTGTTGGTTTCCTGTTGTACTGTATCACAAAGAATGTATAAGGACATGGGAGAAGTGGTAGATGAGAGGGGGTGGTGGTAAAGAGAATGGGCATATTTGATTTTAGCCCATGCCCAAGTTAAAGACACTAGATCTTTAGCTGAAGTTTTAGGAATTGCTGTGCTTTCCTGAGTCTCCTGGGGCCTTTTCACACTACATAGTTATAGTGGTATGATTCTACTTTAACTGCCATGGCAACATCCTATGAAGTCCTGAGTTTTCAATTTAGGGAGTGGCATTTAGAGTTCTCAGCCAGAGACCTCCTTTAATGCCTCACCAAACTACAAACCCCAGAATTAAAATAATTATCCCATCCCTCCAGGGCCACCTTAAGGTTTCCATAGGTATTTGAATCCCCACCTCACCTCGCCAGCTAAAGTATCCTCAACAGGCAACTGTCCAGCCTCTTTTTGAAGACATCAAAAGAAGAAGACGTCACCACTTCTCTAGGCAATTGTTTCCATTGCTAAAACACTCTTCTTATCAGTAAGTTCCTTCTAATGTTCAGTCAAAATCTACACTCCTGTAACTTCAAACCATTGAAGGATAGCTGCGCCTCAGAAAAGGAGCTGCTATATGACATACCATAAGGTGCCATTCTATCTCCAACGCTATTCAGCATCTACATGAAACTGCCGGGAAAGATCATCCAGAGGCATGGGGCTATCAATATGCTGATGACACCCAAATATATTTCCTCATGCCTCCAAAAACAGTTTCAGCTAAGGATAGTGTGTCTCCTCTGAATTAATGCTTGGAAAAGGTAATGGGCTAGATGAGGGAAAACAAACTGAAGCTGAATCCAGACAAGATGGAGCTGTTTGCTGCTAAGGGTCCTCATCTGGGTTTGAAGGTGTGTTAACCAGTCCCAGATGGGGTTACACTCCCCCTGAAAGACTGTATTTGCAGCCTGGAAGTGCTTCGGATCTGTCACTCCAAATGACTGCTCAGATAGATGTAACAGACAGGAGTGCTTACTACCAGCTTCAGCTGATACACCAGCTGTTCCCCTTCGTAGAGCTGGGGGACCTAAAGATGCTAATGTGCACATTGGTAACCTCAAGGCTGGACTTTTGCAATGCAAAGTTTGGAAACTTCAATTGGCTCAAAACATGGCAGCCACATTGGTTGCTGGTACCTCCAGGAGAGAGCATATCACACCAATATTAAAAGACACACCAGCTAGTTTCCAGGCAAAGTGCAAATTGTGTGGTTATTACCTTTAAAGCCCTATATGGCTCAGGTCCAGGGATTGCCTCCTCCTGTATAATCTGCCGGACATACTCAGGTCCTCCGGAGGACACTTAGTTCAACCAGCCAGGACTGGAATCTGGCAACAGTCATTCAGATGATTCAGCTAGCCCTAGACTGTGGAATGACCTGCCAGAAGAGATTTTAACAAATTTGAAACAGCATTAACAAAGCAGTCTCTTCCATCAGGCCTATCCAATTGTTTTAAACTGTGAATTTTAAATATGAATTTTAAATATGTAATAACTGTTTTAATAGGTATTTGTGTTATTTGTTCTTTTAAACTGATATGCATTTTAACGGTTGTTTTTAACTGAAGTTCTGTTTCTAACTGATGTTACATGTTGTACATAGTCTGTTGTTGAAGGTAAGAATTATTGTTGTTGCTGTTGTTATTGGAATGTTACTATTGAAGGGTATAGCCTATAGCCAAAAACAACAGATGTGGCAGAAAAAGAGAGGGAGTAGCATTATATGACAATCACTTGTACAGAAATCCATAAGAGTGATCAGAGTGGGCCAATTGAGAGCATGGCTTGTAGACCGGCACCAGTTGATGAACCACCACTTTTTAGTTGCACTGCTTTAGACCAGTCTGGAAGAGCTCCTAGACACTACCATGAGGCTGTTGTGTGAACCTAGAGGCTAGGCTAGAAGAAGCCAGGCTAGCAGCTGCATTTCTGTGGAAGAAGGAAAGCAGCCAAGGTGGAAAGCGGATGGAGGGGGAAATGGCAGGGTGGGACTTCAAAATGAACGAGTCAGGTCTTGAGGATGTTGGAGAAACAAGCATCTGTACAGGAGGTGAACTGAATTTCAGAGGAATTTATTTCAAAACTGGGGGAAACTGATTGGCTTGCTTTCTCTGAAATGGGCATCCTAATCACAATGCTGTAATTACACTGGTGTAGTTCTCTAACAGGAATTCTGGCCACGTCCACCAGGAGGCACAGTATATTGCCAGTAAAGAATAGCAGAACAGGGGAAAAACAGGTTCAAAGGAATAGTTTTGTATTTTTGAGTTTAGACTGCACCTCTGCCTTGTAGTTAGATCTGGTGGCAAGTAGCTGGTATTTTTACTCACCATTATTCCTTCAGTGAAGTAAGTGGTCAGTCCTGCAGCATATAAAATACTGCAATTGTTCACACATCCCAAAGTGCATGCATTTTCTGATAGCTGCCTTTTCTAAAAAATTACAAATGTGCCCCTAGGCCCCCAAAAGTTGGAGACCCTACTTTATACCTGGCCAATGGGTCAGATACCAGACTGTAGCTTCATTTCACACAGCTGATGTCTTTTGCCATTACTCAGTGACTCCAATGATGCTAGGATGGATTTGACTAACAAACCTTACTTGGATAGATGACAAGATACAACTTTAGTTCATGTCTTGTGTATTAGCATTCTTATCTGAAGATCTCTTTGACGTTTTCACAGGTTTTAAAGTTAACTTTTTGCATTGGTTAAACCAGAACAGCACTTGGAAGAATATCTCCCAGTTTGGTAGATGGTCCAACTTGTCTATGATCCACCAAATATTGTGTTTTACTTTGAAGACCACTTACTATAAGATCATCTTTGATAAAAAAAAAAAATGGCAGAAGGTCTTGTTCAGTCCTTCACACATTGTGACAGGATATTTCTGTTCCAATATTTAGTTATCTAATGGAGCAAACTGTATAGTTCTGAATATGTGTGTGTATACACACACACGCACACAAGCTGCATTGTATTTCTATTTTTATACTTGTATTTTGTTTCCTATTTTAGGTGAACTTGCTCCATAAGGCATCTTATACATATTTAAATAAATAAAAACACTGTTTAGGATCAATAAAAAATTACTGTCTGAAAGGAGCAGCACAAGGATAATCTATATGATTGATAAAATCTTTGTCCTTAGGAAAAACAATTCCAGTTGGCAAGCCTAAGAGATAGAACAAAATGTAGACCACGAGTCTGCTCTTGCTTCTAGGAATGTGTAAAGCATCTGTGCAACAGCTATGCTCTCCTGTCCATCCAATCCTTCATCCTGTCATAGTCTAATGAGGATCACGGCAACTCACTACACTTTGATATTTGGTTCCATATGTCACACACAGAGCAACCTGTGTTTATTACTAGTGCTTGTAGAGTCCAATGGACACTTCTGACATAGAGTATGATTAATATTAATCACATTAGATGAAGTAGTGGCTACTTGTCATGATGTATAAATACTCCCACCAGTACCATAAGCAGTATGTTTCTATATATCAGTTGCTGCGCTGCACAAATGTGTGTATGTGTGTGGCCATATGCTGTGACACTCATGACTTGCTAGTGGGCTTATCAGACTCTTGTTGTCCACTGTGGGAAATACAGGATACAGCACAGCTCTTCTTCATTAGTTACATTTATATTCCACCTGTCCTCCAATAAGCACACGGCAGTGTACGTGGCTCTTGTTTCTCCTGTTTTATCCTCACAACAAGCCTCCAAGGCATGTTGAGTGGAGAGCAGGGGGAGGAGGGTCACCCAGTGAATTTCATAGCTTGGTGGGGTTTTGAACCTGGATCTCCCAAATCGCAGTCTAACACTCTAATCACTGCTCCACACCTGCTCTTAATATTGTTAAAAATATCCTTTTTCTGTGATAAAACTTAAAACCTGTTCACACCAGGCCAAAAATTTAAATACTTCCATGCCATGTGATATTTGAAATGGCAGATAAGAGAATGGGAAGTGGAATCCCATAGGAAGCAACTGGCTCCCTCAGTCTGTCTTAGTAGCCCTTTTTTAACATTGTGAAACCAGGTAGCCTGAACATGTGACGAGGGAAGAGCACACTAGCCACACTAGCCCAGTCATGCCATGGCTTCTGCTGTCTTGTACGTGTGAAGAGAGAGAAGATCTTCATCTATGGATACAGGTCTTTTGCTGCATTTTAACCCAGTCTTATGACACTCAAATAGGGTTATATTCTATAACTCTGTGCATGATATTAACAGCTTTATTGGTTGTAAAGCAGACCAGTATTTTTTTTGAGGCTAATCACATCTGACATATTCATGTGGGAGGAAGGGATCAATAAATTGGAGGCAACTTGATTTGATGAGTGCCATGCACTGAAGTGGGTTATTCTTTGAAATCATATAAAGAAGGTATCTTGCTGACTTTAAAAAAATTACTAATGTTATATGAAGTACTTAAGTGTAAAAATGTTATACCAGGAAGAGTTTCATTCACTTTTTTCCTTGTGGAAATGGAAGTTATAATTATAATTTTTCCTTGAATAATTGCTCTGGGATTTATGTTAATGTTGGGATGTTTAATAACTGTAGGGATAGTTTATGTGTGTGTGTTTTTTTCTTACAGTGATCACTCCCTTGAATTCTGTATCCACTGTAAGGCATCCCAAAATAGTTTTAATGTTTAGTTCCAACACATGAAGTAACCACCTCTATCAGTTGATGCACAGTATATTTTTAGTGTGAGATACTGCATGCAGCACAACAGCAACTGCTTGGGAGAGCAAATCCAACATCTGAACTCAGTTTGCAAACTAATATGTTAAGTATAAATGCTGATATAGATCTTTTACCATACTTAAGAATTCACAGTAATATTTCCCATCTTACAGAGGAAAAGGAAAGGTTACAAAATAACATAGCTCCTGAAGACCAGCCAGAATATTTATAGCATTATGGGTCAAAGTAGGCTGCAAATAGTGGTCCCATAATCCCAGTGGGGCAGGGTGGTGATGGGTGAGTTACATGATCAGTGTCAAAACTTATTGCAATTTGAGTGGTGGGGAAAATACAGTAAACTGCACTATGTTGCAGAAGAAGGTTTGGTTCTTCCATTACTCCTGGGTAATAGATCTTTTCACCCTGGAGGAACCCCCAAAATAATTTTCAAGTCTCAGGGAACTCCTGCATTACAAAAAATTGTATGTACAGGGTTCTATCTCAGGGTTCCAGGAAACCTTGGTTAAGAAAGCCTGGTTTAAGCATTAATTCCATGAATTCTGATAACCTACAAAGTCCATTAGAAAGCAATGCTAACTCTGGAACCAAGGACTTCAGCTCTGGAGCAACAGCTCTTCCCAAAGTTCAGCCGACAGAAGAGTATAGCATGGCGGCACCGCATTGAAGGAATTCTGCGGTTTGGGTGTAAAGACAGGGCTTGATCCCAGAGGGGCGAAAGTCCACCGGCTGGAAGGCCTGCTCCACGGCCCCAGCTCGCTCCTGCCGCCGCCAGAAAAAAAGGGAAAATAACTGTCCTCCTTTCTCCGGGCAGGAGGCGCCGGCCTCAAGCAGGCAGCGGGGGTGTGGCCAGCTGGATGTCGGAGCAGCTTTCGGCGGCCGCCGCCGCTGAAAAGAGACAGCGAGAGCACCAGCAACAAACACCCTTCCAGCCACGGACTGAAGCGTATTGTTTGCGCATCACAAGGTCACGTCGAGAACTACAGGAGGGCGGACCCGGCTCCTCTTCTTCCTGTGTCAACTGTGCAAAGTTCTCTCTCTCGCTCTCTCTCTTTCTCGGGGCTTGAAAGAAAACCCGCCGAGACCGTGGGGGGAGCGCCGAGAGGACTGTAAGGATCGAAACCAGCCAGGCGTTAAGTGGGACAAACATGTGAAAAGAGGAGGGAGGAAAAATATGGTTCCATGCAACCCCCTCCGACCTCAGAGCTCGCTCGCTCCCTCGCTCTCTCCTCCCCCTTGGCACGGCCACGCCAAAGGAGCAAGTGCTTAACGGCTCCCGGGGAGAAGCGATCGGGATCGCCACCGGACCCCCCCTCCTCCCTGGTCGCCTTTTCAAATGCCTCCCCGCAGAGAGGAGCCCCAAATAACTTTGTGCCCCCCCTCCCACGGGAGCCCCGCGCTCTCCGGGCTGTGGCTCCGCCACTCTGCCCCTCTCGCCCTCGCCGCGCGCACTTCCTAGTTCCTGCAGCCCCCACCTACCCTTTCCGCCTCCCCACGCGCGAGCCCCCCGCCAGCCTCGCAGGGTCTCCTCCTTCCCGGGGAAGGGAGGCTCCTCGCGCCCACCCCCGCGCCCTCTCCCTTCCCTCTCCGCCGTGCCCTCCTCGGTTATGTGCAAGAAACGTCTTTTTGACGCAGGAAGAAATGGCAAATTTGAAGTACGTCATTAATATGGCGCCAAAAGATTTTGTTAAGTATACGCTTATTATTATTATTATTATTACTCTTATTATTTTTGGTAAGGTTGCAGCAGCCTAGCGTTAGACGCCTTTGCCTAGCTCCGAGAAGGTGAAAGCACCGTGTGTGTGTGCGTTGGGGGGGCAAGGAGAACGGCGAGTGTGTCCATCGGAGGAGGAGGAAGCCAAGAAAGTGTTGCGGCTCTGTGATCGGTGTGTGTGTGTGCCGCCGCCGCCACTGTTGTGTATGCGCGCGAGGCTGAAGATCATTGCGAAAGTGACCTGATCAGGCTTGTAGAGGGAGGGAGCGAGCGAGCAGGAAAGGCAGAAAAGGAGAGCGAGTCCGCGTCCCTGTGTGTGTGAGCGTGCGCGCAACCAGAACCCTTTCCAGCTGCCCAGGGCACAAGAGAAAAGCGATGGGGACTCGGCGCATCGGAGGGAGGTGAAGACGAGGGAGGGGAAGGAGGAGGAGAGGGAGGGAGGCGAAGAGCGCGCCGGGGGAGGGGGGAGGGAGGGAGGCAGGCAGGCAGGCAGGCAGGCAGGGAGAGAGAGAGGCAGGCAACACATGCCGAACACAATCAGGGATGGGACCCACGTCTGCAGCTGCACCTGGACCTGCTGCTCGACAGGAAGGAACAACGAGCAAGAAAAGAAGAAATTGAGGGAAAGGGGGGGGCGGTGCAAAGGGGGGAGGAAAAAGAAGCAGGGGGTGAACTCGCCAGCATCATCCTCATTTATCTACTCCTTTGAAGAAGTCGCTGCTTCGCCAGTAGAGGGGGAGGAGAGAGAGGGCCAGTCGCAGGATTTCGGGCAATCGCAACGAGATCCGAAAAAAGAAGTCTGGATTTAAAAAAGAAAGAGAAACACGCACACGCAGGGCTCGCTGGATTTTGCACCGAGCGGCCATCTCAGCTGGAAGCAAGTCTTGGGGATTCCCCCCCCCTTTCCTCTCTCTCTCTCTCCGCATCCATGGAGTTACTTTGTACCTACTCCTAAACGAGGGGATCCGCTTCCGATCCTACGCCAGGAGCAACGGGGGGGAATGGTGCTCCCCCTCCGCAATGGTCCGGGATTAATCTTTGCGAAGGGAGATTCCAGGAGCGGTTACGTTTCTGGAGCGCCTCTCCCCACACCTCTCGCGTAACCCCGGGGGCATATTCGCAACTCTTCCACGAGCCTCTTCTTCCTCGCCAAGGTAAACGGGTGGAGGGCTGCTCTTTTTTGCGGGGGGTGGGTGATTTCTTTCCCCTTTGCAGATTCCCTCGGTTGCTCGTTCCCCCCACCTTGCATTTGTTTTACTGCTCCCTGCCTGCGCTGCCTGCAAAGGAGGGAGGCGGGGTGTCTGCGTGTGTGTGTGAGTGCGCGGGGTGGGAAGTGTGGAGCGGTTTTAGACCTCGATTGCGCATGTTGGTCAGTCATGTTTTAAAAGGGAGGAGGCAGGAATGTAAACAACAACTTTTGAGAGGCTCGGGAAACGTTTCCTTGTATTAATGACTGCGGCAGAACTAAGCCCAAAAGGTCTCAAAGAAAGGGGGGGTGTGCAGGAGAGGAGGCTGAAACAGTTTTCGGGCGGGGGCGGGGGAGGGAGAAAGCGGCCCGGGCCCCAACATTGAAGGGGGCGAGGTCGAGAGCGCGGTGGGCCCCGAGGAGACAGAAGGGGGCGGGTGCGCGCAGGGGGAGTGGGACTGTGTCTGCGATGCCGTCGTCGGTGGCGCACAGGGGGCTCGGCGCGGCAACGAGGAGCGACACGAGTTTCATTTTTGTTGATACGCAGCACGTTTCGCAGCCTTTGCCTGTCGCGGAGCTGCTGCGCCCACATGATCGGCTCCTCTCACGTGCCGGGGTTGTGGGGTCCCTGCCAGCTTCTGCAACAGACATAAACAATGCGCCCTGGAGGCAGCGCCGGAGGAACAGCGCCAGCGCCGCCGGCCCCTTGCCTGGGATCGGGGGGGGAGAAAGGGAGAATTTTGGCAGCGGGGAGACCAAGGGAAGGGAGACACCCCCGCCGGGCCCCGGCTGGCACCAGCTTTTCTGGGGCGCTGAGGGCTTTCGCAGCGGGCGGGGGCGGGACGGCGGCGACGAGGGCCACGCCGCTGGGGGGCATGGAGGGATTGGGGAGTGGAAATGTACAGGCGAGGGCTGCGGAGGGAGCTGCGCGGCGGGGAGGAGGGCTGTAGGGGGCGTGGCTGTTGTTTACCTTCTCAAACTCTCCCGGCTCCCTCCGGGGGAGTCTCTTCCTCCTCCTCCTCTTCCACCATCATCGCTGCCGCTGAATCACTCCCGCCTTCGCCTCTTCCCGCCCGCGGATACGCGCGCTGGGCTTTCTTCCCCTCCCGGAGGGCGTCCTCTTCCACCCCGCCCGCATTCCCTCACAGGCTTCGCCCTGGGTCTCGGCGGGGCCCGGCTTGCCTGGCGGAGCGCCGCCTCGGCCGTGGCTGGACCTCTCGGGCAGCCGGTCCTTCTCAGCCGCCGCCCCCCCCCAGCTCTGTGGCGGCTTCCCGCGCAGCCCGGCTGTAACGCCGCGATCCGGAGGGGGTTCCCCTGTATTTCCTGCCCTTGTTTGAAAGAGGAGGTCGCGTTGCCAAAACTTGACGCCTCGCCCGAAAGCCGACCTCGTAGGCCCTGGCGCGGAGGCCCCTCTGGGCTCCCCCAAAACACCGTCCGAGCTGGGCCGGCGGTGAGGAGAAGGCGCTTCGTAAAGATGTGGAAGAAAGTTCTCCCCCTCCCCCGGCTTTGCTCTAGGGCTGACCTCTTAGGTCGGGTCATGCCCTGTTTCGCTCCCCTGCCGAGTGTTCCTTTTAGGCAGCAGGTGACACCCTCCACCTCCCTTCCCGCCTTGGACACCTACCTTTCCTGCTGTCTCTTGGCCACTCCTGTTTTCCAGCCCCGGACCTTCCTCAGGACAGGCATTTATTCATGAGAGAAAAGAGCCTCCCTCTGAGGGTCCGTTGCAGCAGAGTGTTGCCTTCCAAGTGGGCTTTTTAAAAAGGTGGTGGGGCTATAGTTTGGGAAGTAAGACTTGTGCTGGCAGTCTTCACGTACCTTTATACCCCATCACTACGCGCACATGTTTCCCTAGTTTATAATCCCAAAGGGAATCAGGTTTGGCCAGGGAAAAACAACAATGATAGTCATGGTGGTCCCTAAGGGGGGAAAAAAACCCGTAGGTGACCAGTAGCGTTGTTAGTTCCAGTTGATGTTTGTTTGATTATTTGTTAAAATAATTATATCCCGACCTATATCCAGGGATCTCGAGGGAACTTGCATTAATATGAATCTGAAATGGAAACATCTTGATCAGCCTTTTTAAAGAATATTACAACAGCTTGAAACAACAGTAACATCATAGCCCCATCTGGTTTATCACTTGGTAACCTTGTCTCTTCTTCCCGTTGCTTCCTTCTGTTCTGTGTTTCCTTTCCAAGCGTTTAGGCTCAGCTTCCTTTTACATGCAGTTCTTGTTTCTGCAGAGTTTCACATGTATCTGTCAATTGTTTTGATGCACTTTCTTTAAATCCCTCATAGACATTCTACATGCCAGTGACTTACTGTTGTCCCAGCACCCCTCTGTGCTTCATTGGGTTAGGCTTACCACACCTGCTGCCACACATGCCTTCTTTTGAAACCTGTCCTTCCTTTCCCTCCCTTGCTGAGACATTGGAACTCTTCCTGGGCTCTGCCTTCTTTCCTGCAGAACCTCGGTCTTGTCAGCCCTTACCGGTGATCACCTCCAAATACTCTTGCCTTATAGGCATGTTCACACACCCACTCTGAATCATTCTTGGTAGCAAGTGTCCTGTTTGTCAGCACACCAATGCTCCTTTCATTGCCTCTTTTTAGAGAGTATGAATACTTGGACAGGAGTTCTTGAATATGATCACCAAGACTACTTGGTGGATTCTGGGATGTCATCCAGAAAGTCATGCATAAATAGAAATGCATGGCAGTGTCTGTGTTAACTGCTTGTTAATCTTGCTTTCCCAGACGGCCTTTCCTTGTCTTTTTCTCCCTCATTCAGCTGCTAGCCTCCTACAGCTCTTTTTGGGAAACCTCCTTTCCCCATCCCTTATCACTTATTCCTCTCTATAAATTACAGCCGACAGTTACTGTTTTTCTCAAGGTGCCTTCTTCATTTTTAAGTCTGTCTTGTTTTCTTTTGACTTTTTGCACTGTTGAATTAATGAAAGACAAATACTCTGTACTCTGTCTTTGCTTGTGTGCATGCTTCCCTCCCCCCTCGCCCCCAGGAAAAAGGCATCAGCCTCCAGAAGGCTGATTTCTTTAAATGGCTTGGCAGACTGTTGGGGGCTTCCCAGCTGTCTCTCTGGGATAGAAATTAATCTCTTTGCAGCCTACCCTTTAATAATTTTTTAAAACAAATTCAGTGTCCACATTTGATAGTATGTTTAATAGCATTTTAATTTTGGATTCTTATATTAAATTGGGATCTAATTGGCAGTTCAAGTAGCAGGTGATCTGTTAGACTCTGTCTTAAAAATTGCATTTGGAAAGTTGAGTTTAGTGCTCATTAAAAAGAAAAGTTAGTTAATTATCCTTTTAGCTGTCATTAAACTAACTTTGAAGTCTAAATTCAGAACAGCAATAGACAGATCTTTGCAACTAAGGCTTGTGGTCCTGATAGGACAACAGTTCACTCAGTTTCTCACTGGTGTTAAGCAATCTTGGCCTTAAGAACTACATTTGACCTTTAAATATTTGCTGGCTGGAGTTAAAGCATATTTGAGACAGAATGAAAAGCAGTTTGAGTACAGTTTGCTGTTCTGTAGAAAAAATTAACTTGAGTTCTGACAATCAAGACTTGAAACAATAGGAAGGTAAAGTTATCCCTGGTTTATAGAGGCCGATTTTACTTAAATTTCCCCCAAAGTTGTTGCCATTGGAGCCATACTCTAGAGCAGCTGCAGATGTTTGTATGAGATTGATTATATGTTGAAGAGGATGGGAATTTTAATGTTACTTAAAAGAGGAAGTTTTGACAAGGGCAACTTCTATTACATAAGGATGGGAAAAGCTACACCTGCTGAAACTGCCTTAACTGCCTTGTCTGCATAATTATTGATGATGTGAAAACCCTCTTTCTCTCTCTTTTCAGCTGCAGTCATCTAAAGTCCGTATGGACAGCTTACTGTTTCTTTTCCCCAAAACTGAAACCAGACTGTTATGTTTATCCTACTTTGACCTTGTTTGTGTGAAGTTAAAATGAGTAAAGAGAGTAGGAAACTGAACATTTCTGGCTGTGTGTGTAGAATCAGAAGTGTTTCTTTGGCAGTAACCCCCTCCCCTCCATTAACTTTCTGGTCTTTATGTATAGTACTTGTTTAAAATAGAATAGGAATAGTAACACGCTTGAAAATGGGAGATGAGAAGTTGTGGAAGCAGAAGACTGAATTACAGTTTAAGGTTAGCTGTCAGCCGCATATAGGGCAGTTGCTTTTCATTTTTGTCCAGATGCGGGCTGGTTGTGGACAACAGTAAGATGCTGTAAAGGAGAAAAATTTACTGATGTAGTTATTGCCCTTGAGCTAGGGATCGCTTACTTGTGCAAGTTCTATTAAAAGTTGTAGACAGAAATTAATGTTGCTCCTTTTGCTATTAGCACAGTCAGCAGTGGGCTTTGAAAACTGGTTGCTTAATCCTTTGGCAGGCTGCATGTTTGCTAATTGATGGTTGTTGTTGTGGTAACCCTAAGTTTTTCTGGAGCTGAGAGTGTGTGACGTGCCCAAGGTCACTCAGTAGGTAATTGATGTAGGGATAGAAAATTAGGGTCTGGTAGTGTACGTGCTCACAATATTGAGGTTGCACTTGTTGAATGCTTGTTTGTTTACTAGCTATATTTACATTCTACATTTCTTCCAATGAGCTAAAGATAGTGTGCATGGCTGTTTTCCTCCCTGCTTTAAACTCACAACAATTCTGTGAGTTGCTGCAGGCTGAGAGTGTGTGCCATCAGCCCATAGTCACCAGGCAAGCATCAGAGCTGAATGGGGTACACACAGTGTAGTGTTATAACCACTAGATCAGATTAGAGTAAGTTTGTAGGTGCCCTTCTTTATTTCACTATGTTTATTTGGTCATCGCTGTGTTTATGGTGTCAGCACAGTGTTGGATGGGCCAGACAAGAGAGTCAGTGTAGTTTAGTAGTTTGAGCGTTGGACTGAGACTCTAGAAGACTAGGGTGCAAATCTCCTCCCAGCCATGGAAACCCACTGGATGACTTTAGATAAGTCATATTCTCTCAGCCTCAGAGGAGGCAGTGACAAACCCCCTTTGAACAAATCTTGCCAAGAAAACCTGTGATAGGGCCACTGTGTCTGCTGTAAGTTGGAAATGATTTGAATTCACCCAACATCAACAATAATATTGGTGGTGCTCATCTTTTCTCCCCATAGAGAAATTAAAAAATGAAGAGAATCAGAAAGATGTCATAAATAATAAATAATGGTTAAAAGGTCTAGATATGGGGAAAAATGCAAAGCAGACAATGTGAATAAAGGAGAGTTTTGTTTTAAAATCAAAAGAGATTAAGTTGATCCACAAACCAAGATAGCAAGCATGACTACAGCAAATAAAAAATAAAAAGGAACATGCAAATCATGGCAAACAGTTACTTAACCCTGCAAGTGAAAGCAAATGTGGCACTGACAGATGCCTGAATCTACTAGTTGCCTGGTAGATGCCACCTTGTTTGGTTGCACATCCCCAAATGTGGAGCAGAGTAGTTTCTGCTAGCCACTTTCTGGATATATTAAACTAATTGCAAATAAGAACACATGTGAGTCATGGGGTAGTGAGAGAGAGAATGTGGGTTGTCTGTGTGTGCATGTGCCTTCAGGTTGCTTGTCAACTTATGGTGACCCCATGAATTTCATAGGGTTTTCTTAGGCAAGGAATACTCAGCAGTTGTTTTCTGGCTAAACTATCTCTGGTATTCTGAACCTAAGAAAACAATGTGAAATTCATGGGGTCTGCCATAATTTGACAGGCAAATTGAGAGCACACACACATTTCCCTTTCCAGCTAATTCTCTGAGGATGGCTTGTGAGGTCATAAAAGAAATCCAAAAATGATAAAATATAAATTATTATTATTGAATTAATGTAGCAGAACACTAAAAAGTAGGTCAATGTAAGTCAGAAGAACACAGTAAAATCCATGAGGTGAAGCCATCTAGCTAATATCTTAGAAGGTCTGGGTAGATAAAAAGGATTTCTCCTGAGACTGGAATCAAGTTTGGCAACCCATTTTGGGGCCATTCCAAACACAGAGGACTGTAACTGGAGAGGCCCTCTTTATATCTTCAGAAAGTCTTGAGGAAGGAGTAGGTCATCTGTCACCTCACCAATTAAAAGCTGGAGAAATGCCTTCTGGATTAGAACTCCAGGAAATTTCCAGCCAGCTTGCCTACTATGATGGCTGAGGGATTCTGAGGGTTATAATCCAAAGAAGCAACTTTTGTAAGCTTTGCTGGCAGATAGACATTCTGTGTTGTCAGGAGTGAACTTCAGTTTATTGACACCTATGTAGTTGTCTTTTCTCTCCAAACTTAGGTTTATCCACAGATTCATCTGAACTAATTGGAAGGGGGTGCACACATTATTGTCATCAGTGTACTGACAACAGAGTAATCTGAATCTCCTTCAGTTAGAAGTTTAAATTAGAAGTTAAACAACACTGTCATCAGTATGGACCACATAGAATCAAAGCCACGAGTCTAAGCAGTTTGTACATGTTACATTTAAAAAAAAATCCATAGGGCACTGCCTAATCAGATAAATACATATTTCCATAATATATATTTAAAGGAAATGAATTACTTTAATCTAAAAACTTTTGAGTCAGTCATGCACAACTTTTTCGATAGTAGGGTTTGTGAGTGCATCTGATGCTGGAGAGTGCAGTTCATCCGCATATTTTAGATACATACGGTGAACATAATTTGCCTACCATTTCCATGAGATGCCCACACACAGCTGACGAATATGATGCAGTTATGGTACTGTGTTCTTCTTTTGAAATATTTGCTTCAGATGTGGAAAACATGATGTTGAAGATGATAGATAGCTAAACTGAAAAAATAAACACAGTTTTTTGTTTGATACCACGTTCCTTCCTTTAGGGCATAACTTCTCAATGAGGACTAGAAATTGCCATGCAGGCGAAAATGAGAATTCTCAGATTTCTAGCATGTGAGCATTCATGTTTCCTTTACAGCTATGCAACAGGACCTTCCTCCCCTGCCCCCCATATGATGGGAAAGCTGCCAGTATATAGTCAGTGGGAGTATGATTCTCAGTGGTGCAGATGCGAAAGTTCTCTTTTGGTGTTCTGAAATCAGATAATAGGAAACATGACTACCCTCCCCTTTCTTCCCTTCCCTGCATTATATAACAGAGTCACTCGAGAGAGATGGAAGCCATATTGTTTTTACTTGTCCTTTCTAACTTCTAAGATGTTGGGCATATGCTTCTGCTTTGTTTTCATGACCTTCTGTGCAGCTATGAGGATTAGTTTGTTAACTTGGATGGTAGAGGAGACAAATGTACAGTTTTGTTGGGCCCACTCCTTTCCCTTCTTGGTTTTGTTTGTATCCTCCAGCAGAGGGCCTGCTGCTCAACTGTGGAATCTGCTGTAGGCTGGAATGAATTCTTCAGACCAAACGTTCCTAAAGAAAATGCAGGTATACCTTACTTCTTAAAGATCTGTTCTTGGACATTACTTCTTTAACAGAAAATTTGGTACCAGAGGCAGAAATAAACATGGAAGGAATAGGGACAGGTTCCCGCACTACAAAAAAGAAGAATAGTTCAGTATTTTTCAGCAAATCTTTCTTTTAAATCTAACAGTACACGTGAAAAAAAACAATCATGTCAGATAAGCCTTGGATAAGTAAACAAAAGCATTTTGAACCTTCTAGGGATCATTTGAAGGATTTCACCAAAATGCATCCATAGATGACCTTTTCTTTCACCAGTCTCCATTTTCCTTATTATTTTGATTTTGGTGGCCAAACTTAAAAATGTATGATTTTCAATATGCTGGGGAGTAACTGGTGAAACAGGCTTGTCTGCCCTTCCTTTTTCTCTCATTTTGTCGCTCACGCATACTCAGTAAGGGATTCTGGAATTACCTCCTGTTTACCTTGCCTGTTGGAGGCAGGCACAGAGGTAGAATAGTATCAGCTAGAGCAAAATCCCATTCATTCCCAGCTCAAGCATTGTTTATTGCAGAAATACTGCTGCAACTCAACACCAGAAGTCTGTTTCTCAGGCCTCCTTCACCATCTTACTAGTGCTGATGTTATTAAAACACTTCCACCTGGACTGAGGATGGAGAGGGAAGGGGGTGCTGGGCAGGTATAAAAAGGCTTTGTAAAAAGGGGCTGCTTTGTCAGAGACTTTGTTAAATGATGTACGCCTGTAATAGATGGGAAAACAGCTAACATTTTCTATGGAGATGGACAGAGAACCAAGATTTATGGTGGAATCTTAGACATTGTTGTGGGCTTTCAAGTCATTTCTGACTTATGGTAACCCAGGGCAACCTTGTAATTGGGTTTTCTCAGCAAGATTTGTTCAGAAGGGTTTTGCCCTTTGGCTTTCCTCTGAGATTGAGAGAGTATCACTTGACAAAGTTGCCCAGTGAGTTTCCATGATCAAGCAGGGATTCGAATCCTTGTCTCCTGGAATCTTAGTCTGATTGTCAATTGCTTACACCATGCTAGCTTACTTTTAGACATATTTACTTGGAAATAAGGCTCATTATGTTTAGTGGGAAGTGTGTGTAGGATTGGCAGCTTTACTGTAGTAAGTATTGTAATAATAACTAGAGGTTGGAAAAGTTAGTTTTTGCACGGCAGCTCTGTGAAGTCATTGGTGATGGCGACTGGGAATCTAAAAAATAAACTTTTCCAAGTTCTGATAGTAAGGATAGACCATGACAAACAAACAAGTCCTGGATCAGTTTCCTGGTATTAAATAAAATATACATTGAACCGTATATATGTTATAAAGGGAATGTTGTCCATATTTCACTTATCTTTCTCTGTTTACTTTATACAATGAAGAACTACCAAAACTCTTTATGGAAGGTCACTTCATTGTTTTTCCTTTTGTAACATATTTGATTTCACGCATTAACCTAGTAAAAGAGTAGAAAGAATTGGACCGTACTGGCAAAAACAGAGCCAATAAGCATAATTGGGAAAGGAGAAAGTTAAATGTGTGATTGTATCCTGATATCCAAAGTGTGAAAAGTGTAGTGCTACATGCTGTTTAATAAATCAGGTTCTGACTGGGTCAATGTGTCATTTTGTTCATTTTTAAAATATTTTGCTAGCACAGTAACTTAAATTGTTGCCTTTTGATGGCCCTAGAAGATGGGGACGATGTAGCACTCCAGTAGTGCATAGCCATAGATGAATTTGCCAGTTTGTTTTTTTTAAAAAAGATTGATCCCTGTAAAGCCATACCGTGCTGACGATTCAACTCAGTTTCTTCTTTGGTGAGAAGTTAGCTTAGAAGTGTTAGTACAGTACTGCACAAGTAACTAAAACATTCCCAAGTAACCAATTCCTCCAATTCATACTGACTTTTGAGAGATACAAATAGATAGGCAGCATAGTTTGTAGTTAGTCTTACTCAGTTTTTTAAAAAATGCATCTGGCCCTCTTCTAGATCTTGTGAGGGGTGATTTTTAAGCTACAACTCCCAGGATTCCATGGACATTGACTGTGCTTGCTAGAGGATTCTGGGTGTTATAGTTCAACAAGGTAATTTCTAAGCTCTACCATCTTCTGATTCCTAGAATTAATGTCCTTGGGCTTTTCTTGCATGCATACTTGCTCAAATTAGTTATTCCCTCAGGAATAACTTCCTTTGCTTGACAAATGTTATGTTTGTCATGATGTCTCCTAGCTAAAATAAGAAGCTTCCTTCCCAACTAGAGCCGGGCCCAGGCCTGCTCACATAAAAGTTGGGATTTGAAACAAATACTGAACCTGCTTACTGTTCCATCTGTAGCAGCCTGTATTGTGGGTTGAATCCCACAATAATACAGCAGAATTGTTTGAACATTCTAAGTTGAAAACTAGGAGTAACTGGAGAGTGAGGAGTCTGCATTTTGTTTTGGGGGAAGATTCTGGAAGCAATCTGTGGAACAAACAGAGAAAGAAATGCTCAGAGCATGTTCTCCGGAAATGCTCTTTGGGCCGGCCTCAAGAATGTATGGAAGCTATGTCATACTGCTGGCTTAGACTGGAAGTTCAACTGGTGGGTCGTGGCATATTTCAACGACACTGTGAATGAGCGAGGGAATGCTGGTCTACCACATTAGATGACTTGAGAAGCACTGATCCAAACTCAATATTTTCTCTACAGTCTGATTTGCAGTGGCTTTGTGGGGTGGGGTGGGGGTCAGACAGTCCATGCTGGAGATGCCAGGCTTTGATCCCAGGACCTTGAGCGTAGAAAGTGTGTGCCCTGCCAGTGAGCTGTGGATCTTCAGATGTGAAAGATACATGGTTGCACAGTGCTTTGATATGTTGTTCATAGCAGATGGAGCAGAGATATTGTTAAATACAGAAATAATTACACGACCAGGCAGTGAACTGAATGTTGGTTGCAGCCAGAAGGCTCCATCAGATTTGGGCCATTTCCACACTACACTGTTATAGTGCTATTATTCCACTTTCAACATTATCTGGAATTCCAGGATTTGTAGTTTACTGAGGCCAAAGAGCTCTCTGGCTGAGAGTTCTAAATGCCCCTCACTAAACTGCAAACCCCACGATTCCATAGGATGTTGAAAGTGGATTAATACCTCTATAACAGTGTAGTGCAGAAATGGCCTTGGAGGAGTTCAACTACCTGAAAGAAGTGTGCACTGCTAACTTTCTGCAGGCAGAAGAGGAATCACCCATTACAAAGCCCACCCCAGGAGAAAGTGAGTAAGATAGATAAATAAATAAAGCAAGCAAGCAAGCAGAGAAGTGATGGAACCAGTGAAGAGGGGCAAAATTAAAAACCCTCAGCACACTTTTAGTTTGCTTTCTGTCAATTTAGATTTGAAGGCAGGCTTACAGTGCTTTACACATACTTTGAGTTTTTTTGTAAAATTCCAGCTCATATAAGTCTCTGTCAAAATGGGTATAGTTGACCTGTGCATAAAGGAACAAACTTGAGTAGCAATCATTTTCTGTGGGGCTAAATAAACTGCAAGGACACCCCCAAATAACCTTCCCCACACATTTTGTTGTTACAGAATACTATCTGGTGTTATTAGAAGCAGAATATTGAGTTTTGTTTCACACCAGTATTGCTCCTCTTATGCCCTCATTTCCTCTTCTACCAGAGAGTGCCTCTCAATGACTCTTTCAGGGAAAAGTAAAGTGCTAAAGTTATAATGGGAGCAACACCTACCCCTTCTTCTCTTCCCTAACAGAGTAACCTGGCTTCCTCTGAGACAGACGTCTATGGGACTGTAATTCAGATGGATGTATTGGTATACCCTTCCACCACCACTCTGTCTCATCTGTCATTATAATGGTAGACTTTTTTCTGCTTAATAAAACATGAATTTCATTGTTAGCTTTTGGAACACTGTAATCTTGCCAACAAAACTTGTTCAATATGAATTTTCCCAAATTGTGTATATTTTTAAATATGAGGTTCTGATCTCATGCAAGTTTTGCCTCCTTTTCTAATTTGTGAGGCCTCTTGTTGAAACTTTTGAGTAAAGCCTAATTTATACCAAAGTCACAAATCTGAACCTGGGTTGTATCACATCAGACTGTAGGTAGGAGATCCCATTGTTGTTTGTTCTTTGCTCAAAAATGTCTCTTGCATATGGAAAATGGTTTCTCACAGAGGAAAGCCTTTGGCTAAACTTTCACTTAACGTGCTAGTTTTTTGTATGCTAGGATCAGAATTCAGCCTTACAAACTCCCAGTGGTATAACCCAGACTTAAGGTTAGGCTTAAAATCTTTGTGAGAGCCAGGCCTAGGTCTTGCATAGTTGGATTGCTACAATACAGAGGGACTATCTCATAATATGTATCTCAGAAGAAAGTGAAAAGTGGTATAGCTGTTTTAGTACTAAAATGTTTTAATAATTTTACCTGTCTAAGAACATTAGCTGTTTTTTCTAAAAAAAAAAAAAGTAGCAAAACGTTAACATGAAATATAAGAGGTCACTGAACTGTCCATATCCTTTTAGCTGACAGAAGAAGAAATATCTGGAAATGGATTGCCAGGAGGGAGTTACTAGTTCAGGAAGAAAATTTCTAAAATGCCACTGGGAGTGCTGTTTTCTTTTTTCTTTTTAATTCAGGTATGTAGGAAGAACAAACAGGAAAGTGGTTTCTTTCAGCCTTAGCACAGCTTGGGAGCACACAGAAGGCAGTGTGTACTTCTGCCCTGGCCATCAGAGAATAAGAAGTCACTAGAGATGGGAAAATATGAGCCAAAGAAGAAACCCTATTAGACAAGCCATTCCATAGCAAATAATTTTTTTTCCTTTCCTGCAAGTTGCTTTTCAAAGATATTTAAATAAATTAGTATTTTGGAGGTAGAGATTCCAATCACATGTTGGAGTGGTTTAGGAATTTGCACATTACAGTTGCTGTATAATTCTCCCTTTCATGTTAAAGAGTGCCACTCTGGGGGAGACTTTCCTGTCAAAAGTACGTTATATCTTATTAGCATCTCATTTTATTCAACTTCTTAGTGACCTGCCACAGGGGGAACTCTCAGAACTTGCCTCCTGCAATTTGCATTGTCAACTTAAAGTATATATTAAAATAAAGTGAAAAGGACTTTGAGGCAATGGCTTTGTGGAATTGTAATGCTACTACAAAGCTTATATCTGCACTGGGCAGACCACTTGATCAAACTCTGAAGAATATTAACATAAAGGAGGACTAGCCTAGAATTTGATTCGGGATCCTGTCAGGTCCATTTAATATGCCAAATAATGTCATGCCTTCTGAAATGTTTTGAGGCTTGAGATGCAATTCTCCCTGATTAGGATGATGGGTGCTTTTGTATACATAAGTGTTTATACTGTTATTCTTATTTTTTCTAAAACAAGTTTAGATTAAAAATTAAGTGTGAGTTTTCAATGGGAAGAGTTATGTGGGAATTCTGTGTTAGGCATCTAGGAGGCTACTAGTCAGATCATTGGTCCATTTAGTCCAGCATTTTCAACTTGGCAGCAGCAGCTTTCCAGGATTTCAGAGAAGATTATTTCTTTGCCTTGCCTGGAAATCCCAGGTATTCCCTCCTGGTGGTCTCTCATCCAAGCATTAACCAGTCCTTTCCATGCTTAGCTTTGAAATTCAGGCAAGGTTAGGTATGACTGTGTGTTGTGTTGACTACTCTTTGTGTGTATGTATTAGCTGTCCTTTGTAATTTGGTGTCATCTGCAAGTTTGATAAGAATGTCCTCTATTCCATAACCTAAGTCACTTATAAAGATGTTGAACAGCACTGGGCCCAGGACAGAACTCTGTGACACCCCGCTGGTCACTTCTCTGTAGGATGAAGGAGAGCCATTGGTGAGCACCCCTTTGGGTTGGTTGGTCAACCAATTACAAATCCACCTAACAGCAACATTGTCTAGCCCAGACGTTGCGAGCTTATTTGTAAGAATGTCATGGGAGACCTTGTCAAAGCCTTACTAAAATCAAGATATGCTACTTCCACACCATTCCCTTCATCTACCAAGTTTGTAACTCAGAAGAAAAAGAGAGAGAAGATTAGTCTGTCCTGACTTGTTTTTGAGAAATCTATGTTGCCTGTTAGTCATTATTGCATTCCTTTCTAAGTGCTTACAAACTGTCTGATTATCTGCTCTAGAGTCTTTCAGGCTGGCTGGCAGTAATTGAGTCCTATTTTTTCCTTGTTTGAAGGTGGGAACAGTAGTTGCCCTCCTTCAACTGCTGGAACTACTGTT